>OZ024678.1:1682142-2360138 GCA_964016965.1 Diacarnus erythraeanus | reverse complement strand
AGACAAGTTTGTCTGGACTAGAAATAAACTGGTCTGTTGCATTTAGATTAAGTTCAGAGTAGTTTCCACTAGACAAAAGGGTTAGTAAGTTTTGAGTTAATTGTTCCACCGATAGAGCTTGGCGATTGTGAGAAAATTGGAAGATGGACTTTTCAGTATGTGACTGGTTAAGTACTTTTCTTCGAAAGTTAAGTTGCAATTTCAGTGCATCAATCTTAGCTTTCTTGGAGGTCAGTCTTTCTAAGCCCATTTCAACATCTTCAATGCCAGTCCACAATCTTATTTTCAGTGTCAGGTCTTCTTTCACTTACAGTTCTCTTCTTCGCAGTTTCTCGTTCTTTATCTTCCAAAGCTTTCATTTGTTTCATTTCAATCTCATCTCTTCTTTTATGGAAGGCATTCCTCTGGGTTGAAATCAGCTCTGTAATAACTTCTCCTTCTCTTCAGGTGATTTAGATAGTAACCAGTCAGTGGTTTTGTTTTGAGAGAATAGCAGCACTGATTCTAATGCTATATGCGTAGCATTTGGCTTCTGAGAAATGAGTCTATCAAGGATAGCAAAGTAACATTCTGGACTAACATTACTGATTTTGTTTCCTTGATAACATGGGTGGTCAGAAACATAAAGCTCCCCCCCACCCCCAGGCAAGTGGTCCTGGAGTAATCTTTAGGTGGTTAGTAAAAATGCCTTGCACAGCAATTGAAGGAGTTCTAAAGTAATACTATGCTCATTGATGTGATTAGACAAGCAGAAACTTTATCATCCTGAGTGTGATCTTCAAACAGGGCATCTTTGTTTTCAATCAAGTTCTGAGCATCACTACCCCACTCCTCAAACTTGTCTTTCATTATTGTATGTGTATTACTCATATCTAACACAGAGATAGTTGATGTCTGAAGGTGCCTCCAAAATGGTCCAGTAACAATCTTGTCAAGTATACCAAGAGCCTGGCAGCCTGCTATAAGATGAGGTGTTTTGAGATCACGCAATACAGACTCAAGCAGTCGATTCAACTGAGAACCATGGTGCTCACTTGAATACTTAACCATGTGCAATTTCAAGAAATAACCCCCAGCAGCATCATAGAACAATATATTAAAACGATTACCAACAAAAGCTGCTAAAGGTACTTTACTTATATACCTTGCTGCCAAAGAAAGGCCCCGAAAATGGGACACCGAGCCTGCTCATACCCATAGGCCTTACAGGCTGTTCATATGAGACACTGCACTCCTGAACTTTGCTTCTCCATCCCATCATCATCTTCCAGAGTTGCCTCCCAGGCCTTCAATGTGGCTTCAGCTGCATCTGCCAGACCAACTAGAAAATGAAAACAACAAAAGAAATTGTTCATTCTAGTCAGTTGTTCTTGCTCAGCCTCACACATCTGTTCCCATTCAGACACTACCGCTGGTAAAATATCAGCTCTGTAATCAGAGAGAATTTCACACAATAGATTTTCAGCTGCATGCATTGTATTTTTAATTTCCTGGATGATTTTTGCTGATACAGCAGAGTCACCTAGTTCCTTCCTCACAACATCTAAATCATCCAATATTTCTTTCAAAGTTTCTAGTGTGTTCTGAGCTAATCCTGAAAAAAATATGACGTAAACCAAGACAATAAGTTGCGTCGACTGTAGCTATGTCATATGTTCCAAAGTGTTGGCCATGCTTTGTAGTGCCATCAGTTTGAAGAGTGTAAAAGTCTCCACCTTGCTGAGATAACTCTTCATTCAGTTGTGCTTGAGCAAGACTTAAACATTCTATCATGTCACACAGTGTAGTTTTTCCAGGAAGTCGGTCCAGTTCCTGGTGGGCTATGTTTAGAAGAACAGATTTAGCTAATAACTGGCTTTACGTTCCTCACACCAACATTGAGAGAAAGTAGCTCATAGCAGAAAGCACAGACATCATCAGTAAATTTACCATTTTCAAAGCAAACTATACCTTTTGCATTTCATCTAATATATCATCTACTACATCGATCATGCAAGTCATTGTTTTCATGCTCCAAGTGTTCAACTTCACCTTTCAGTTTCTCTTTCTCTTTCTCTCTGGTGAGGATGACGTCAGTAACATTATCATCAAACAAGTCCTTTAATTCTTCACTTTTCTTTTTCCAGTATGAAGCACTCTATCCACCTTCATCTTCACTGATGAAATCAGTGCCTCACTCACAACAACTTTCTCCTGTAAAGACCTGGTTACTATTCTTTCTTCTTTGACTTCAACTTCTTGCTGCTGAATTAAATAATCTCTCCATTTCACTTTCTTCATCATATTACGATGAATGGCATACCTCTTTTGATGTGATTCGGAAAGTATTTGATTCTTTAATTCCAATGAAAAGGCTATTTCTTGTAGTGTCCTACTTCTGCAGCTAAAGAAGCAGCAATAATCCAAATCTGAAATACGACCACAGTCATGCTCATCATCTATGTGTTCTTCATGTTCATCCTGTGCAGAAGTTGAAACTATAAAGTCAGTAAACAAAAAGCTTTGCCAAGAAATATCATTTTCCTCAATTTGTTCACTTTGTCGTACAGATTTTATAGTAGGAAAGCTTTCTTCTGACCATTTATCCTTGAATAAACATGCCAGCCACTTCCAAAGAGTGTAATATGTACATGAGGGATTGGACTTGCAAAACATATATAATTCCAAAATTGCTTCCTTTGTAATAACTGGAGCAGAAACAGCTGTGCTGCTTTCCAAATCGTTATCAGAATCAGTAGCTACAGCCAAATTAAATATGGTTAGCAAATTTAAGTTGCAGTAGTCAATACATACATACTACCCTCATGTACAAGGGTATAGAGAAATAGTATACCCTGACTTGGAGCTATATCATAAAGCTAGGGCAGATATAGGATTATCAAAGGCATAACTTAGGGACATAACTGTTAGAGTTGTAGCAATGGAAGCAAGGATTCGAAGAGATTATAAGTAATAATAATAGTAAGAATCACAAAACAATCATGAGTCACAAACTTAGATCATGTGCACTAGAGTTATCTAGAACAATAATTAACAGTATGTGCCATGTGCACAATACAAAACATAATAACAAACAAGTGTTAAGTGTCATTCTCCAACAATAACTTATCTACTAATTGAAGGGGAGCAGCTTGGAAGTAAAGGTGCTAGTTCACAAAAAACTACAGTGACTGTGGTATCAATTAAAGATTTGCCTCTTGGCAGTTAATGCTAAGCAGGCAAGCTGATAGTTATAGATACTTGTAATCTAGCCTATAATTATGAGGAGCAAATGCCCCTTCCCTGGATCAATGCTATAGATTAGTCAAAAGTTATAAGATTAAGGCCACTCTGCAGTTTCTCAGCTCTTACATAATACTGAGTCAACACTTAAGTGACTCACATACACATCTACTAGCTAAATAAATTAATATCTGACAACCACTCACTAAAAGTTTATGCATGACTTAGCTTAAATTAACAAGGACTTATAGTATTTAATACAGGAAGGGGAGCTTAAACTTTGAATGCCAATTTCCTTGATATGGCTATCAAAATGCTGCTAATAGAGGTTATGCAAATGACGTACTGAATGACAACTTATGATGTCAATGCGAGGCGCTCACCATTTTGGGTGGCAGAAGGTATAGTGGTGAAGAGCTGTAGTGCAGTAGGTTGCGTGACTAAAGTGAGTAAAGTCAGTTTCTACAGATTCCCAGTTGACCTTGAACTTCGTAGGTAATGGATAGCTGCTGATCGGAAAGGCTGACAACCAACTGAGTACAGAGGGACTTGTTCTGCCCACTTTGTAAGCTGAAAGAGAAGCAACTCGCCCCGGACTAGCTATGTTGTTATATTAATAAATTGCAATTATTATTAATAATAGCTAATCTTTACTGTAGCCAGGAATAATAAATAAAATGCTAGGCTTCTCTGTCTTAGAAAGCACATTATAACTAATTCATCTTTTGAAGCAGGAAGAGCAACATTAGATATTGTAAAACAAAGATTCATTCTCTTTTCCTTCATCAAACATTCTCTTCCTCTTCGTGATGGGCATGCAATGTTACAAATGGGAAAGTTAGGAAAGAGCCACTCACAATGATGAGAACTACAAGCTGTATCTTTTGATTAGACTTGTGTATGCCTCAGCAGCAATTACCAAGCAGAGATATGGAACAGGCTTCTCCTTACATGAACAATGTGCACAGAGAATGGTTCCACACTTCAGCTCCAAGGTTTAAGAGCACATAGCCTGTGAATGCTGAACACTCACTATTTAGTATTGTCCACTGTTACAAATGCACATCACTCACCCAACCAGCCACAAGATATTTATATCCTTCCAAAAGCTTTTAGCTCATCTTTTGTGTATGAACTTCTGCATTTATTAGAAAATTGCACTGTTGTATTAGTTAACTAAAACTAAAACTAAAATGGATAATAGTTCAGTAATTTCTTCACTGCTAAAACTAAACTAAACTGTAGTTCACTTACTTGCCAAAACTATAACTAAACTATTTACATCATATTGCACCAAAAACTAATGAGAGCAGAGGTTGAATCTAATATTAGTTGAGCACACCTCCAGCTGATAATTATTGTATTAATGTTTGTAGTTAACAAGCAGCATTCATCCCATGGAAGCAAAAAATTACATTTCCAACTAACTTAAACTATGATTGTATAAGTTGATTGCCCCAAAATAGCGGGCAACTGGAATTGCCGGAAAGCGGGAACGGGAACGGGATCGCGCGGGAACGGGATATGGCCACGCCCATTGCACGTGCGCGCTAAATTTGCCACGAGGCACACACACCCCCTGCGGTATAGGCTCATTTTTTTTGTGTGTACTGCTAATTTCTATTATGATGAGGAAGTGCAGGAAAGTGTGAGTTGTTTGGGTAGTTTTAGCTATGGTTTTAGTTAGCTTTCTAGCTTAGTCACCAACAGGTAGAGCCCGCTGTTATTAATGATTTTATGTTGGTGCTAACTAGCATTACACCCTGACCAGTACCCCTAGAGCGTGGTAGGGACTAATTCAGTGCTGCCAAAATAATTTTTGTAATATCCAAAGTAGTCAACAAGTTATCCAAATTTTTCTGTACCAAAAAATCCAAAGAAATCCAAGCACAATTTTTATTAAAATATTTAATGAGAACATGACACCTTTATAGCTAAGATCAGTGTTTGGTTTGGTTTAAATCATAGCACTTCAGAGGTACATTAAATTGAACACTTAAAAATGCATCAAGTGTAGAAATTTTAAGACTTTTTGTGCTAGGATAGGGTTAGGTGAATATCCAAATTATTATTGATCAAATCCAAAGCAAACATTGAAGGGTCAAGCTGTTTGGATAAAATCCAAGACTTTGGCAGCACTGCAAATGTGATAGCTAAGCTTGCAAGCTAATGTACAAAAATTTTTAAAATACTTCCAAAGATACTGTACAGTATTAAAAAAATACAAATATTTGTATAAAGTCTGAGTTTTTGGCAGCCCTGAATTACTAATTATTAACCTGAATTACAATAAGCTTACTTGTTATGCTGGTGTGCAATTCCCTTCCACTCCCAAGGGAAGGGGGCGCTATTTGGGCGTCGTTGACAGTTCTCTTCTGCATGCTTACAGGTGTGATTCGAGTGATAGTGCTGTCATTATCACCAGAGTTGAAAGACAGTGTGAGATTACTTGCATTTCTGATTCTGATACTTAGTAAGTTCGGTAATGACCGCGTGGATGGCATTATGCTTGCAGGTTTTGTTAACTAAAAGAAACTTGTATAGGCTTCAACTTGAATGAGATTTGTGTTGAATGAGGTTCACAATCCTTGTGTAATCATGACACATTCATTGGTAGGCTAGCTTGAAAAAATTCTATTATGTCTACTTTGTCCAGTATTAGTGTAGCTTCAGTAGATATGTTGTAACAGTGCTGTGCCCAGTAGTAATACACTGGTAGATGTGCTGGTGCCAGTAAAAAAACAACCCAGGTCTCTACCTGATACTTAATTTTATACAGTGCATGTGTGGCATGTGAACTTATCACGCCTACGCTAGACTACATACACATGCACACTAAAACTATGGTTCATATAATTTTATGGATTTAATTGGTGTCTCATCAGTTTATGTTGGAGGGATAATAATAATCCAGGGAGTCTTATGTCACCTATTATGTCTTATAGGGTTTCAGAAGTGTCAGGTGAATTGTTCATCATTGACAGTAAGTCCCCTATCAAGTCGAAGCCTAATTTTTCTGCATTAGCAGACCATGGCAAGCCACCTTCTGTTGGCAAGAAGCTACGCAAAGGCATGTCAAAAAGAGGGTCAAAGAATGTTCAGGATGTAATCTTGAATTCTAATGAACAGGATTTTAGCAGCTGAGTCCCCAGTGGAGAAGGTTAATCTTGCCAACCTGTGAATGCCAGCTTCACTTCTACAGACATGCATCAGTTTTCTTCACCTTTTCCCAGTGTGGATCTGGATTTTTTGCCTTCAGGTACCGCTCCTTTAGTTACACTTTCTAACTCACCGATATCTGTTCACTACTTTGGATGCAGCACTTTGGGTCAGTATGTGCATAATTTCACTGGACCACCACCACTGATCCATGTACCAAGTGTTAGTACACCAGCCAAGCTTCCACTCCCCACTACTTTCCCTATCCAACAAGAACCTTGTCCCTTAGTACAAACACAATTTTGGTTGTGCTTTGTTTATGGGAACATTTATGGGAACATTTCTCGCTGCAATGGGTGTAAGGGCAAAATTGGCAGGAGTGCAGGAAACATGCCTTTGCCTCCTCCAGGCAGGTGATATTGTGTTTCGCCACAGAGAGACAGTCGTCATCTTTCAAAACACAAGGACTGGGGTTTTTCAGCAGAGCAGAGATCCACGAAACTTTTATTACCATGCTTGGAAGACATGCATAGCTTCATGTTTTATGGATTTTAATTCTTCTCACATCAGTATAGATGAGAGTGTTCGTACACAGCTCAATGTCATTCATATCCAACATTTGTATGTTGAGTTTGGATTGAAAATATAGCTAATTATGAAAAAATCATCATTGGTTAACTTATTTCAAAAGAATCTAATTTAATGTTAACTGGTAGCTACATATCATCATCTCCAAAAATACATCATTGTATATTAATTTTGATCACTGGGAAGAGTTGAGAGGTTAAGCCTTAATCGTGCATTGATTTCACTGCACATGTGAATCACAGGGTACAGAGGTCAGCATTAGAAAATGCAGCAGCAGGTGCAGAGGTACGTCGACTAGACTCATCATGAGTAGCGCGAGCGTTGTGATATGTCCAGCTAGTTAATTGTATAGCTAGTAGCTAGTTAGCGCCGGTCGAAGGTGGTGATTTGCCAGACTGATATACAGAGCTCGAGACAGATAGGCTTAGGCGAGGTGCAAGCTGTTTTTCTTCCCGTTTTCGTTCCCGTTCCCGCTTTCCGGTAATTCCAGTTGCCCCAAAATAGCTACCATGGTCTTGTAACTAACTAGAACTAAACTAATGCTAGGCTCTTGTAACTAACTAAAACTAAACTAAAAGAAATATCAGGCTCTTGTAACTAACTAAAACTAAACTAAAAGAAATACCAGGCTCTTGTAACTATACTAAAATGTTGTGAGATTCCAATAACTAACTGAAAACTAACTAATAGTCCAAAACTGCTAACTAAACAACAATAGAAAATTGGGCATTCAATCTGGGGGACATTAGTTAGTAAAGCCATAAGAATACCTGTACCAGACCCAAATGTGTCACCTCTTAGGTTTCGGGATGTGTAAAGGTCAGCACTAGTGCTAGAAAACTCGGAGAGTTAGAGCTATTTAACTTTTACTAAAAATATGAACTGCTTGACAACTGGTTACCACTGCAATGGATACAATGATATACATGTATATGTACTATAGGGATCATCCACATTTCCCCCCAGTTTTTATCCTTGGCACTTCTCTCCAGCTCCTGATAATACTCTAAAAATATTCTTGTTGACATGTTAACTACAAGATATGCCACCCAGCTACTGAACACTTTTGCCACCCAGCTACTGAACACTTTTGCCACCCAAAATGGCCACGTAGCAACCGCGCAGCGCGTAACCACGGCTTGATCCAACGTCATTGCATAACCTCTATACCAGTAGCTACCTAATTACTCTTACAAGTACAAATGGTTGAAATTGGTATCTGCAGGGAAAAAATGGTGCTAACCACTAAATTTATAACCCCCTAAACATTTACCACTTGTCAAAATCCAAAAGTAGCTACCACATCACCAGCTCAATTGTGCTCCGCTTGAGTTCTAATTATACGGAGAAAAAAATAGAATCTATTTAGAACTTTCCGGCATCGCTATCTACACTATATAAGCCGCAGTGTACTGTGCACGAGAGGTGGCATTATTCGCTGTGGAGGATGGCGCACGAACTAGGAGATGAAAAGGTGATTATACTCTAACTAGTTAGCAAGTAAAAGTTATAATAGTGTTAATGCACTACTTATCTTCTTTCTCAAGCTGCTATGCATACCTAAAGAGGATAAAGAAATTTCTAAGGTGCAAGATGAAGTCGATTCTGTTGAGGTAAATAGTAGTCCAGAGACTGCAAGTGTAGATGACGACCGGAACCCTGAGAATACCACTGTATTGGATGGCCGAAAGGACATAAGTACGGGAGATTTACGTGACCAGGTGGCTGATGACAAGGCTCTTGATGGCGGTGCATGCACTCCATGTGGTAATAATGCTTCAAGAAGAGCTTTAAAACAGATTGTTCAACATTTGGAAGAGAATATTACATCTTGTGTGAATGAAGTATGTAGCTAGTTACCTCTTATGTTGTCCTGTTTAAATGTAAGAATCAGAGGTCCAAATTTCCTTTAAAGGTAGTCTCTTAACTGAAACTGGTTGCCAAAGCATCTAGGGTTGTAGTAGAGGTCCAGGACCTGTGTATACAAATGGACCTTCAGTGTACAGAATGATGGTCACTATTGTTTTGTGTTAGCTCAAAGGTGAATAAATACTATTTTTGCTATGCATGAAATATGCTTTCTAGTCTTATGTATAGATTCCAGAATTCTATTTTGCTTGGAGTCTAGACAATGTCACAACTTTCACATGCAAATATAATAGCTACCTAGAGAAATTAGGATCAATTATGCTATTGAGAAAATGACTGGATACACTATTCTCAGTGCTGCATAACTTTATGGTTTTTATTTCTTCTAATTCTAGTTCACTTCATCTGAGGCATGGACCTTATATCAGGTGTTGCTGGGAGTGGATTTGGCAAGACAGTCTATATTGGATAATCAGGCTAATAATAATGTAATAGTTTTGGGATGTTTATGTTTATCATTGGGGGAGGGGCTTAACTGGTTACTGCTATGTGCTTCCTTTGTGTAGTGGGTGTAAATTGCTTATCTTGTTTGATTTGATTTTGGTGTATCTTTGGGATAATGGACAAATTCTGGCTAGTGCTTGACTATTGTCCCCTTTTTATGTCTCAGTCCCCTCCTCTCTTCTCTCAAGGGGAGAAAGTCAAGATTTTCTAATATAGCTACATCCTACTGTTAGCTATCATTGTGTGTAGGGATAGCATATGCTAAGATTACAGCACAGTACCATATGGCATAGAATACTGAACACCTTTCTCTATCTTGTAGTTTTCTAGTAGCAACTATGTCCTTGGATTACCCTATCCTCAAATCTATTAGCTAATGCATATCTGTGTGCAGAACTGTGGGGAAATTTTTTACAGTTAAAACTGTCAGCCATGTAGCCTGCACAGTTTACAGTTTCAAAACACTAAAAATGAATGTTCTTACTGTGCTTAAATAATAGGCTAATTATGTTACAGGTGTTTAGCTCCAATCTTTAGTCCATGCAGAGGGAGTGACTCCTTGTGTCCCAGTTAAATAGCAATTGACTTTCTTGAGGGTGGTCCTAGTTAGTGTTAAAACTCTTGGGTGTATGATTATCCCAGTGACCAAACTGTTGCTAAGTATATCTACCGAGTAATGTTTAGTAATGTCTATAGTTAGTATAGTATCATTAGCTAACTATTATTGTATCTGGCAGGCCAGCTCAGAACTAAAAACCTTTTCAGTGGATGTTAAGGGTAAACCAGAGCAGTCTACGTATTTGGATACATTCTCTATGATGATGCTCCATAGTCCAAAATATTTTCCTGACCAAAATATCAAGTACAACTATTCCAGTAAGTTATTAGCTACATATAGATGCAACAAATTGGCCACCAGCCAAGTTAATAGCCTAGTGGATAATATTATCTAGCTCTGCTCTTTTAAATGTAGCTATGTATAATATAGGTGTGTGTACTACAACATATGTGTATAATAGTCTATTAGATGTGTGTGGGAAGTGGGCTTTGTTTATTTATTTTACTTAAATTTCTAATTATGTCCTCCCACCCCTGATTGCTTTGATCCTTGTAAGGATTAGACAGCTATGTGAAATCTGAGCTTCTTCCCACTTTTCCTTTTCTTTTTCCTTTTCCTCTGAGGACTTTTCTAGAAGTTTAAAAATAATATGTAGCTAGATTCCTTTCTAGATGGAACCAGCTATAAACCATGATATTTGAATACATTTTCAGCTGTGTGGAGAGTCTTTGAGGGTCAAGACACTAGCTTCACTGTAGAGAATTACATTACTCCAGGTGCATTCCTTTATATATCTGATACACCAGAAGGAAAAAATTTATGGAAAGTACTTTTATCGGTAAGAAACTTACTATGGTCCTAATTAACATAGGAATGTCCTAACTTAAAAATGTGAATATATATTTTTACTTGATGCATTCACAATTTATGTGAGGGATGTGGATGCTGTGACCTTACAGTAGAACTAGAAAACTTAAGATTGTAAAGATTCAGTTCACTAGCTAACAAGATTTTTTGATCTTAAAATTTAATATTCATGAGTGTGCTAGTGTTTACAATAGCATTGTAATAGAATAATTGAAACCTAAGAACATGAAGTTCTATTTTGCTTTGAAACTGTGGTTCTCCTCAAACATCATCCTGCACAGTTTGTAGTCCATGTAGGGATGATACCATACATGCATGTGTAGCTAATATAGCTATATATTATGATATCCTAGCAACTAGTGGCCAACCCCCTTGTATCACCATATGAGGTAAAGAGTAAATTTTGGGCTCAGGAATGTGAAGAGTTCAATAGCCAGTTGTCATGTAATAGCTGTAATATAATTTGGCCACTTGAAATATCCAGCTATGAAAATTGATCCAATGTCACTTAGACCCTTACAAGTTTATGTTGACTCTTCATAGTTTATATTGACCCCTCTTCAAATTGAAGTAGGTCAAATTGTTATGACATGTGATTAGTAGCTAACAACAATGTAATCATTGGCAGGAATCATCTGGGACAATACTTCATTCAGAAAAAAAGGGTACTTTGAAAAGCTTGTATATGAAGAGGTCTACTGGGGGTGATTTGTACATCGTACCATACTCAGCAGTTAAAGGTGTAAAAGCAGCAAAAGATGGAAAGGAGAATAGGATGGTGGCTACAACCATGAGTAATGTCGTATCAAAAAATCCATATCTGTGGACGATCCGTCTTGTAAATCCCAAGAAAATTGTGTTTAGTGGTGAACCTTTCAAATAACATTAATGTGCTTATACCTATAGCTGCTTACTTTTCCTGTTTGTAGTGTGCTGTTTTGAGATTGTAGGAGTAACTATATAGTGATATAAACGTTTTGGTTAGCTACACATTAATTTCTATAATCAGGGGATGGATAGTTAGCATAATATCTGTCTAATTGGTTACTATGTATTATTATACATAATAATTATTACTATTACAATTTTTCTGTTGGGTCACTGTCTTTTCTATTGATGTGAAAAGGCATGCTATGATGTGTCCGAAGAAGAATTTTAAGACTGTAGTTAATATAGTTACATGGATCACTCCAGGGATAGACAATTGGCTACTTCCGAGATGTAAGTTGTATGTATGATCAATTCAGTGGGGGTAATACGATGTAAACTGAAGCGTGAAAACAACCAATAACAACCACTAAGACATACAGTGAAAAAAGCCTATAATCAAAACTAACCATTCCTCAAGAGTGTTGATTGTACACCTCTCATCATTGACCAATTCAAACCATTCTCTTAATTTTGTGAGCTAGCTATATGAAAGGAAAAACATTTCTTAGAAGGTAGAGTGGATGAGGTCACAATGTAAGTAATTACAATTATGAGTAGTAATACAAAATAATGATGAATTTCTTGTATATTACACAATTCTTCATTCTCCTTACACACACTGTGGAGTGTGTCAATAGGCCTTCTGCTCTCCCTACAAATCATGGTATATTAAAGCTGTGATATAAATATTGTATTACCTCAAAATGCATGTCTTTCAGCTATCACTGGCCAAGAGTTCATCAAAATTGCCATCCTACTCAACAAAATATGTAGTATGCTCAATAAGATACCACTAAACATGATATAGCTACAGAGAGGTAGCTAAAGAGCAAGGATTAAACTTCATCCCTACATTTCTTTCGTTTCCAATAAATGTTTTTCCTCTCATTATTATATAAAAATATTTGATTAATCCATCACATAAAATTAATGTTTTCTCTCATATTTAGCTGTTACAGCTCATCTGTCACATGATAATTTTTAACCCCTTTAAAATACACACACATCATCTATAGAGAAGTCCTAACTATATAGTAGTAAACTACTGGATCTGGTGAAGGGTCAATCAAGTTCTGAGCATCACTACCCCACTCCTCAAAATTATTGTATATGTATTACTCATATCTAACAGAGATAGTTGATGTCTGAAGGTGCCTCCAAAACGTCCAGTAACGATCTTGTCAAGTATACCAAGAGCCTGGCAGCCTGCTATAAGATGAGGTGTTTTGAGATCACTCAATACAGACTCAAGCAGTTGATTCAACTGAGAACCATGGTACTCACTTAAATACTTAACCATGTGCAATTTCAAGGGAAAAAAACCAGCAGCATCATAGAACAATATATTAAAACGATTACCAACAAAAGCTGCTAAAGGTACTTTACTTATACCTTGCCACTGAAGAAAGGCCCAAAAATGGGTGGAGCACCCAGCCTGCTCAGATCCACGATGATTAAAGGCCTTACAGGCTGTTCGTATGAGACGCTGCACTCCTGAACTTTGCTTCTCCATCCCATCATCCTCTTCAAGAATTGTCTCCCAGGCCTTCAATGTGGCTTCAGCTGCATCTGCCAGACCAACTAGAAAATGAAGACCACAAAAGAAATTGTTCATTCTAGTCAGTTGTTCTTGCTCAGCCTCACACATCTGTTCCCATTCAGACACTACCGCTGGTAAAATATCAGCTCTGTAATCAGAGAGAATTTCACACAATAGTTTTTCAGCTGCATGCCAATCAGACATTGTATTTTTAATTTCCTGGATGATTTTTGCTGATACAGCAGAGTCACCTAGTTCCTCCAATATTTCTTTCAAAGTTTCTAGTGTGTTCTGACTGAAAAAATATGACATAAACCAAGACAATAAGTTGCATTGACTGTAGCTATGTCATATGTTCCTCCAAAGTGTTGGCCATGCTTTGTAGTGCCATCAGTTTGAAGAGTGTAAAAGTCTCCACCTTGCTGAGATAACTCTTCATTCAGTTGTACTTGAGCAAGACTTAAACATTTTATCATCATGTCACATAGTGTAATTTTTCCAGGAAGTCGGTCCAGTTCCTGGTGGGCTATGTTTAGAAGAACAGATTTAATAACTGGCTTTACATTCCTCACATCAACATTGAGAGAAAGTAGCTCATAGCAGCAAGCATGGACATCATCAGTAAATTTACCATTTTCAAAGCAAACTATACCTTTTTTGTTTCATCTAGCTAATATATCATCTACTACATCACACAAGTCATTGTTTTCATGTTCCAAGTGTTCAACTTCACCTTTCAGTTTCTCTTTCTCTTCCTCTCTGGTGAGGATGACGTCAGTAACATTATCATCAAACAAGTCCTTTTAATTCTTCACTTTTCTTTTTCCAGTACATAGGCGTAGGAAGCAAATTTGTATTGGGGGGGCTGAATCCCATGAGCTGCGCACATACAGGCATGCAGGATCAATGAATATAATCACTTTATTGAAAAAACCAAAATGTGCATAATAATTATTTTAGCTAATATTTCCAAAGTAGTTAGACCGCCTGTCATTAGATGAAATAAAGGTTTTTGCTATTTGATTTAAGTCTATATTATCAGTCCTTGACTTCAGACAATGCAATAAAAGAACATGATTGAGCCTCTCCTGTGTCATTGATGCTCGAAGGTAATTCTTTAGCCTTCTTAACACAGAGAAAGATCTTTCTGAAGAGGCTGTAGCCACAGGTATGGTCAAGAATAATTGTAACAAACGGTGAAGTTCTGTGCATAGGGCTTTAACACCAGGCCGAAGGTTGTTCATTATGTCACATAATGTGGAAACATTAGTAATCTTCTTTATAGTGATACCACTTTCACATGAATATCTTTTCACTATATCAGGAACCATTTTCAAATGAGTAAGCAGTCTATCCATGTTTAGATCATCCCTGTATTTAGTCAATACTGTGTTGGGTATAACAACAACTTCTCCATTTCCGGCTCCTATTAAAGTTTTCTCAATGTCAAGAACCACATCAAAATCCTCTTGGTGGAATCTTCTTGAAACTTCATTGCAGATAATATCCAAAACTTCAAAGTACAACTTCCGGTAATAATCACAAGGAGTTAAGAATCTGTGTGAATTAGCACCATCATCTATTCTTCTTGGCAGTTTCCGGCACCTAGGTAATACTGGTTCCTCCGTTAAACTCTGAGATTCTTTAACAGCACTCTCATAAAATCGGCTAAAGGAAGCATCTGTCCTTTGACTCCAAAAAAAGCTTTCAGCAAGCTTTGCTGCCTGCTTTGCTTCCTGAATGTTAGTTGTCTTACCCTGCAATGTGTAAGACAGCTGCTCTGCTGGACCAAAGACCAAGTAAGCCAATTTCAAACTGAAGAATGTACTAAATTTTTCCAGTTGGCTCAAGAATCCTCCTGCCTTCATGGCATATTCATCACGTCCAGTAGCATGCACTTCTTCCAATGTAGTACAGAGGGTTTGATAGTTATCTAGCAATGCTTTTATTGCATATGTCCTGACAGTCCATCTGGTAGGACATAGGGGTCGTAAATCAGCACTTTCAGGTGACAATTGTTTCTTTAGTGTTTCAAACAGATGGGCCCTTTTAGGAGAAAATTTAATCAGTTTAACCAGCTCCTTGATCAATTCAAGACAATCACGAATGGGAACACATATTCTGGTAGCATCCTGAAGACACAAGTTTAAGCAATGTGCTAAACAGTGGACATGTAGAGCTCTGGGCTCTACTGACTTGATTCTAGTTGCAACTCCAGTAAGGTGACCAGACATATTGGAAGCACCATCATAAGTCTGTCCCCTACACTGGTTAAGTGGGAGTACACAGCGAAGTAGGACATCTTTTATAGCATCAGTTAAAGTTGATGAATCTGTTTTAGGAACCTGAATTAATCCCAGTGGTTCCTCAAATACTTCGTAACTTTCATCTACCCATCTGATTACAATGCTCATTTGTTCATTGTATCTAATATCTGTGGCCTCGTCTGCAATTATTGCAAACCAAGGAGCTGATCTGATCTCACATAGGAGATCTCGAAGTAAGCTATCTGCCATAAGTTTTATTTGTTCATTCACAATAGCTGGAGAAAGATAATTACCATCTGACAGCCATTTATTCAGTTCACCATCATCTTCAGCACGCAACTTCATCAACTGAACTAAGTTGCCCTCAATTTCACTATGCCCCCTAATAGCTAACCCCTGACGAACAAGGTATTTCAGTGATGATAACTGCTTAAGCAACATTCGCTGTCTCATTGTTTGCACTTGTATTCGAGCAGACTCTAGCATGCATGCAACATTCATTTTGCTGGTGACCTTCAAGTACGCCTCAGAATGAGATTGACTTGATTCATGCTTAGTGAATCGTTCAGAAGCTTTCTTCCAGTTATTAAAGCCGGATTGTGAGAAAGCCTTGTCTGATTTAGTACTAAAGGTCATCACTTTACGGCTACTAGCAATATAACAATAAAAGCAAAATAATTTTTGCCTAGACTCACAGAGTGAAAGCCATGTATATTGGTTGAACCAAGTTGCTTGGACACATCTGGCCTGTCTCGCCTTCCCTTTACCTTGATATCGCTTGGTACCAGCAAGAATCTTACTACACTTGGGTTGGTTAGGTCCTTCACGACTTAATTCACAGCATTTAGAAGAGCACATAGATATGTCACCACTACCAAGTTCTTCATAATCACTCTCCAACTCTCTCAGCTCTGAATCATTCTGGTTGTCTTCAACTTCTCTTGAGCTACTGGGAGGTAAGCTCAAAGGCTGGCTAGAACTTGAAGCTGAGACAGCCTTCTGAAAACAAAGAGTGCTTTGCTTTTTTAATGCTGCCATGCTGCAATGTGCAGTGACTGGCTCATGATCCTTGATGACCATTACCATACCATAAATTAAAATTAGGGGGTGGTCAAGGGGGACTGATCAAAATATTGGGGGGGGGGGGGCTGACCAAAATATTGGGGGGGCTGACCAAAATATTGGGGGGGCTATAGCCCCCTCAGCCCCCACGGTTCCTACGCCTGTGCAGTATGAAGCACTCTATCCACCTTCATCTTCACTGATGAAATCAGTGCCTCACTCACAACAACTTTCTCCTGTAAAGATCTGGTTACTATTCTTTCTTCTTTGACTTCAACTTCTTGCTGCTGAATTAAATAATCTCTCCGTTTCACTTTCTTCATCATATTACAATGAATGGCATACCTCTTTTGATGTGATTCGGAAAGTATTTGATCCTTTAATTCCAATGAGGAGGCTATTTCTTGTAGTGTCCAACTTCTGCAGCTAAAGAAGCAGCAATAGTAAACTACCTTAGTGATGTTTACACTCTTCCAAAAGGTATTTACTTCTGTAATACGACCACAGTCATGCTCATCATCTACGTGTTCTTCATGTTCATCCTGTGCAGAAGTTGAAACTATATAAAGTCGGTAAACAAAAAGCTTTGCAAAGAAATATCATTTTCCTCAATTTATTCACTTTGTGTACAGATTTTTATAATGGGAAAACTTTCTTCTGACCATTTATCCATAAACATGCCAACCACTTCCAAAGGATGTAATATATACATGAGGGAATGGACTTGCAAAACATATACAATTCCAAAATTGCTTCTTTTGTAATAACTGGAGCAGAAACAGCTGCGCTGCTTTCCAAATCGTTATCAGAATCAGTAGCTACGGTCAAAAGCATAGTTGATGTGAGTCCAAGACTGTGAAGTGCTGGGTAAGTTTCTTCAAATGCCATGCACATGCTAAAATACAGGGGAAAGAAAAAAAAAAAGAAAAAAAAAAATATATATATATATATATATAATAATATTATTTAATATACCCTGACTTGGAGCTATGTCATAAAGCTAGGGCAGATATAGGATTATCAAAAGGGAGGAGGCATAACTTAGGGACATAACCTATCTACTAATTGAAGGGGAGCAGCTTGGAAGTAAAGGTGCTAGTTCACAAAAAACTACAGTGACTGTGGTATCAATTAAAGATTTGCCTCTTGGCAGTTAATACTAAGCAGGCAAGTTGATAGTCATAGATACTTGCAATCTAGCCTATAGCAAATGCCCCTTCCCTGGATCAATGCTATAGATTAGTCAAAGTTATAAGATTAAGGCCACTCTGCAGTTTCTCAGCTCTTACATGATACTGAGCCAACACTTAAGTGACTCACATACACATCTACTAGCTAAATAAGTTGGAATAACTAATTTCTTTGATATGGCAATCAAAATGCTGCTAATACCAGTAGCTACCTAACTTAAACTAACTAGCTACAAGTACAAACGGTTAAAATTGGTATCTGCAGGTAAAAAATGGTGCTAACCACTAAATTTAGCACAATCTAACCCCCTAAACACTTACCACTTGTCAAAATCCAAACAATACAGTGGCGTAGGAATGGGGGGGGGGGGGGGGGGGGCTCATGGGGCTGGAGCCCCCCCATAATTTTGGCCCTTTGGGGAGATGAATTTATGGCTGGCAGCTTGTATTGCAAAGGGAATTGAGGCATTTTAGTTTTGGGAGGGCAGGTGTAGTGTAGAAAGTGGGCTGCAAAGTGTAGAGAAACTCATTGCTAATTAGATGTCATTTTTTTTACAGAGACTTACTTATTCTGACAAGTTGTGCACATTCTAACAACTAAATCATTTTTCATTGCAATATTGTAGGCAAAAATTTGGAGGGGCTTAGACCCCACCCTCAGCTGCCACTGTATTGATAGATCAAAGCAGATATTGCCAGATCAAAGTTTATTCATTAGTAGGTTAAGGTTATCTATATAGGCACATGGTTATTTCAAAGCATGTCTCTGAATTCATTTTTCTCTGTTTCTGCAAGCAGCCATGGCAGGAGTGTAGAGGATGTTTCAGTATAGAATCCACTACTATCTTTAAATGAAATAGAGCCTAGCCTATTCTTGTGTACATATTAAAATATTATTTGAATATTACTCTAATTTGCTCTCTTACACCTCTTGGATTTTTAAAATATTTTTTGCTTCTGCACTTCGTGCAGGAGGGGGCATATCCCCCTCCAGCACCCTCCCCCTTGAGCCGAATTGCAGCTCTTTTGTCTTTACCTTATTAACCCCCCCAGTCCTAAAAAGTTGTCTACACCCCTGCATGGTTAGTGTCACTGCAGCTCTAATTTATTAACAACTAGATATTCTTGGCATTAGCTATCTTGCTATAGATTCTTAGGCAGGGGGGTAGGAAGATGATTTTAGGTGGGGGGGCACCATTTAAGCTAAAGACCTCCCCCTTCTTACCCAGCCATCTGAGATTACAGTTTCAGGGTCTTAATAATAAAGTTACAAATTAGCTATAGATATATAGTTGATAAATTTTTCCAAAATAAAACTGAGATGTAATCTTCAGCTATTTTCTCTAGGTTAGCTAGTTCTTGCTGTATAAACAGATAGTTCAGCCTACAGTGAGTCATTGTGCTTCTCAAGTCTCATCAGAGAAGAAAATGACCTTTCAGCAGTCACATTTGTCACAGGAAATGTAAATTTAACACCTTATCTACTCTCAGCTTCCTTATAAATAGCACTTTGCTCTATTTCTTTATATGTGCCATGCTATTCTCATGTTCCTGAAAGTGCTGCAGAGCCTTTCTCCAGTTCCAAACCTTAATGTAAAACTTTGACACTTGCAGGAAGTTTAGCCACAAAAGAAATATTTTGAACTTAAATGTGTACTTATCCAGGAATACTTTTCATACCAACTAGGCTTTATTTTCCTTGAGTAAGCTTTAAGCTTTCTTTCTTTATACTCTTTACTCTGATGTGCATGACTCACCTTGGAATCAGACATATCCAATGGATGGTAAAAAATAGTTAACTATATTCATACAGATCGAACCGACAATCACAACCCAAGAGGAAATACCACAGGGTTGCCAATCCCCAAAGGAAAAAAAAGGAGACTTTTTATGTAGGAAGATCATAATTATATTATAGTTAATTCTATAGTTAATTTGTTTCTAAGTGGCTGACTTGCTCAGCCAGAGTAGTTCAGCACTTGATTGCTGCTCATAACAATATCTGTCAAAAATCACTTAGAGTTGAGTTATGAAGAGAATCAGTTTTTATTGCTTTTACCATACAGAAAATACATTCAGCTGATTGCTATGAGGAAGTGACAGCATCAACTTAGGCAAATGCTTGAGATCCACCTCTAGTAAGACAGCAATAATTTAGCAAAAAAGGAGATTAATAGTGGAATATAGTAGTGAAAACAGGAGGCCAGGAGGGGACCCTTAAAAGCAGGAGAGTTGGCAACCCTGATACCATGGTTTCGAATCTCTTTCCCTTAAACTCACACCATGCAAACACTTGAAGGTTCTGACTCAGAGGTTCAGAAGTAGAAGCCTCTCTTGTATAAAAAAAGGGAGTTTCTTTTGAGCCATGTCATGTGAGCCTTAAAAGGTTAAAGTAAATACATATATGATCATGGATTTTATGGTTAGTATATGTATTTTACACTTTATTGTACAAGTGAAGTGTAAAATAGTGAAGCACTTGCTATCACCACACACATGCACACAGAGTGACACAAACTATACACAACTGCAAAGGTCTATGGGGGGGCACCTGGTGCCCTCCTGCTTCCTACCCCTCTGTTAGGTAGAAAGTCTACCTACTTCTTAAACTCTACATTACCCTTCAAGTGACCACAGCAACAGCAGAGCGATTCTTTTCATCCCTACGCAGGATTAAATCCTTTTTACAAAGTACTATGACCCAATCCAGATTGAACAATTTGTACGTGCATTCATACAGAGCAGAAACTTAAGATTATTGCTAAAGACTTTATTTCAGTTAACACTTGTAGGCTACATTACTTTGGGGAGTTATAACTATTTCTATATTGTGCACTAATTGTTGTGTACTAGACATTAAATGTTGTGTCCTTAAGATATTGGAGCCACCCCATTGAAAAATATCTTCCTACCCCACTGCAATAAGAGAAGTAGCTAGCTATACCACAGCACCAGCTCAATTGTGCTGCGTTAGAGTTCTAATTATACGGAGAAAAAATTAGAATTTATTTAGAACTTCCGGCATCGCTATCTACACTACTATAAACCGCAGTGTACTGCGAGAGGTGGCGTTATTCGCTGTGGAGGATGGCGCTTGAAGTGGAAAATGAAAAGGTGATTATACTCTATAGCTATCTAACTAGCTAGCGTGTGAAAGATTTATAATATAATAGTGTTAATGCACTACTTATCTTCTTTCTCAAGCTGCTATGCATACCTAAAGAAGATAAAGAAATTTCTAAGATGCAAGATGAAGTCGATTCTGTTGAGGTAAATAGTAGTCCAGAGACTGCAAGTGTAGATGACGACCGGAACCCTGAGAATACCACTGTATTGGATGGCCGAAAGGACATAAGTACGGGAGATTTACATGACCAGGTGGCTGATGACAAGGCTCTTGATGGCGGTGCATGCACTCCATATGGTAATAATGCTTCAAGAAGAGCTTTAAAACAGATTGTTCAACATTTGGAAGAGAATATTACATCTTGTGTGAATGAAGTATGTAGCTAGTTACCTCTTAATGTTGTCCTCTTTAAATGTAAGAGGCAGAGGTCCGAATTTCCTTTAAAGGTAGTCTCTTAACTGAAACTGGTTGCCAAAGCATCAGGGTTGTAGTAGAGGTCCAGGACCTGTGTATACAAATGGACCTTAGAATGATGGTCACTATTGTTTTGTGTTAGCTCAAAGGTGAATATTAAATAAATACTATTTTTGCTATGCATAAAATGTCTTTAAGCTAATTAAGCTTTCTAGTCTTATGTATAGATTCAGAATTCTATTTTGCTTGGAGTCTAGACAATGTCACAACTTTCACATGCAAATATAATAGCTACCTAGAGAAATTAGGATAGTGATAGATCAATTATGCTATTGAGAAAATTACTGGGTACACTATTCCCAGTGCTGCATAACCTTTATGGTCTTTATTTCTTCTAATTCTAGTTCACTTCAACTGAGGCGTGGACGTTATATCAGGTGTTGCTGGGAGTGGATTTGGCAAGGCAGTCTATATTGGATTATCAGGCTAATAATGTAATAATTGTTTATCATTGGGGGAGGGCCTTAACTGGTTACTGCTATATATGTGCTTCCTTTGTGTAGTGGATATAAATTGTTTATCTTGTTTGATTTGATTTTGGTGTATCTTTGGGATAATGGACAAATTCTGGCTAGTGCTTGACTATTGCCCCCTTTTTATGTCTCAGTCCCCTCCTCTCTTCTCTCAAGGGGAGAAAGTCAAGTTATTTTTTTTTCCAATATACATTCTACTGTTAGCTATCATTGTGTGTAGGGATAGCAGATTATAGCACAGTACCATATGGCATAGAATACTGAACACCTTTCTCTATCTTGTAGTTTTCTAGTAGTAACTATGTCCTAGGATTACTCTATCCTCAAATCTATTAGCTAATGCATATAATTTTGTGTGCAGAACTATGGAGGAAAGCTCCAATCTTTAGTCCATGCAGAGGGAGTGACTCCATGTGTCCCAGTTAAATAGTAATTCCATAGATAATTGTACAATAGTGGGACTTTCTTGAGGGTGGTCCTAGGTAGTGTTAAATACTCTTGGGTGTGTGATTATCCCAGTGACCAAACTGTTGCTAAGTATATAGAACTGCTGAGTAATGTTTAGTAATGTCTATAATTAGTACAGTATCATTAGCTAACTATTATTGTATCTGGCAGGCCAGCTCAGAACTAAAAACCTTTTCATTGGATGTTAAGGGTAAACCAGAGCAGTCTACGTATTTGGATACATTCTCTATGATGATGTTCCATAGTCCAAAATATTTTCCTGACCAAAATATTAAGTACAACTATTCCAGTAAGTTATTAGCTACATATAGATGCCATCAGTGGTTGGATTGGGAGGTTCAGGAGAGGCATGGGTACGGGAACAAATTGCCAAGTTAATAGCCTAGTGGATAATATTATCTAGCTCAGCTCTTTTAAATGTAGCTATGTATAGGTGTGTGTACTACAACATATAGATGTGTGTGGGAAGTGGGCTTTGATTATTTATTTTACTTAAATTTCCAATTATGTCCTCCCACCCCTGATTGCTTTGATCCTTGTAAGGGCTATTGTGAAATCTGAGCTTCTTTCCACTTTTCCCCTTTCCCTCTGAGGCCTTTTCTCAAAGTTTAATATGTAGATTCCTTTCTGAGATGGAACCAGCTATACACCATGATATTTGAATACATTTTCAGCTGTGTGGAGAGTCTTTGAGGGTCAAGACAGTAGCTTCACTGTAGAGAATTACATTACTCCAGGTGCATTCCTTTATATATCTGATACACCAGAAGGAAAAAATTTATGGAAAGTACTTTTATCGGTAAGAAACTTACTATGGTCCTAATTAACATAGGAATGTCCTAACTTAAAAATGTGAATATATATTTTTACTTGATGCATTCACAATTTATGTGAGGGATGTGGATGCTGTGACCTTACAGTAGAACTAGAAAACTTAAGATTGTAAAGATTCAGTTCACTAGCTAACAAGATTTTTTGATCTTAAAATTTAATATTCATGAGTGTGCTAGTGTTTACAATAGCATTGTAATAGAATAGTGAAACCTAAGAACAATATAACAGTATGAAGTTCTATTTTGCTTTGAAACTGTGGTTCTCCTCACACATCATCCTGTACAGTTTGTAGTCCATGTAGGGATGATACCATACATGCATGTGTAGCTCATATAGCTGTATATTATGATATCCTAGCAACTAGTGGCCAACCCCCTTGTATCACCATATGAAGTAAAGAGTCTGGTTCACAAAATTTGGGCTCAGGAATGTGAAGAGTTCAATAGCCAGCTGTCATGTAATATAGCTATAATATAATTTGGCCACTTGAAATATCCAGCTATGAAAATTGATCCAGTGTCACTTAGACCCTTACAAGTTTATGTTGACTCTTCATAGTTTGTTGTTCCTTCCCAGTTTATATTGACCCTTCATGTTTATGTTGACCCCTCTTCAAATTGAAGTAGGTAAAATTGATTTATTATTATGACGTGTGATTAGTAGCTAACAAAATTGTAATCATTGGCAGGAATCATCTGGAACAAAACTTCATTCAGAAAATAGTGGAAAGGGTACTTTGAAAAGCTTGTATATGAAGAGGTCTACTGGGGGTGATTTGTACATTGTACCATACTCAGCAGTTAAAGATGTAAAAGCAGCAAAAGATGGAAAGGAGAATCGGATGGTGGCTACAACCATGAGTAATGTTGTATCAAAAAATCCATATCTGTGGACGATCCGTCTTGTAAATTCCAAGAAAATTGTGTTTAGTGGTGAACCTTTCAAATAATAATATTAATATGCTTGTACCTATAGCTACTTACTTTTCCTGTTTGTAGTGTGCTGTTTTGAGATTGTAGAAGTAACTACATAGAGATATAAACATTTTGGTTAGCTACACATTAATTTCTATAATTAGATAGTTAGCATAATATCTGTCTACTTGGTTACTATGTATTATTATACATAATAATTATATTTGACATCATTGGTCAGTGTGTGGTTATCTGCATCCTTCCATCACTATTGCAGCAAAATATTAATGGCTGAGTATCATACCTTACCAGACATAAAGGTTTGGTTAAACTTACTTTGCTAGACAAATCATGATATGTCATTTGGTCATGTACAACATATACAAAGTTAAACCCTCCCACTATTGGGCAATAATAATCATGAAAAATGTTGTTACCAGTATTGTTTTCTCCCAAATTTGTGTCCTGAGTGCACATACCTAGCTATTCATATTATAGTGACACATGCAGATCAAGTGCAAGTGTCTATGGTGAGGATAATTCATGGACATCTTGGCAACATTACAAAACACTCAGACATATTTATAGCTAAATCAGTGTAGGTACTGATTGCAGTTTCCATTGGTTCACATACCATGCATGGATATACATCCAGATGGTATACAACACAATAGAAATAATCATGAAGCTACTTCAGCTAAGCTTGTTAACAGTTTGTTGGCAAATATTTTGCTAATATGACAGTACTGACAGCCCTTGAAAGATGGGTTCTAACTCTCCTCACTGCCTACGTCCCTGCTATAGCTTGCAAGACCTATAGTCTTTTATAAGTGGCAGTGATCGTGATATCTGAGCATCAGGTTAATAAATTTATGGATCCAACAATTCACAGTTGAAATAATTCTAGTTCAGTTCTTCTGAGGCATATGTATTGATCATACATACAGTATGTTGTTAGGAATGGGTTACTTTATAGTGATCTATACTACATTGTGTAATAACTGCTGGAAGGCCACTCCATCACAAGTGCTATATATCCACCATATTGCCCCTTAGCACTAACATGGTACAGCTCTATAGCCTTAATTGGTTAGCCAAATTGTAAACTCTGACCTTTCCAATAATAATCATATTCCCATAATTAATTGCTCATGTTTAGCAGACCACAGTGTGAATGTCATCATAACTAAACCACCATTAATTGCTATAATGATTTTGTTCATGTATATAGCTATTGAGTAGTTATTGCACCATAAACAAAGCCTAGCAATTTCTAGCAAGTTAGCTTTCAATGTTCAAGAAACAATAACTATTGAACTCTTTTGACAAGTTTAATACACAACAATAGTGTAGCTATCTTTCCATTCTAGTTATAGCTAGCTCCGTCCTCTGCCTTAATGTGTGCATATGCAAATGGAATAGCTATGTGAATCAATTCACTAAGAGGACAGCAGAATCATAGGTACATAAAATTAATTAATTATTATTTTATGCAGGCACCAAACTCGGAATTCAAAACCTTTTCAGTGAACACTATAATCAGCCAGTGTATTTCAATATGCTATTATAGATTTTTTTCCTGATAAAAACATTAAATACAAATATTCAGGTTAGAATGTTGCTGCTAATTTACAGATGATATAACTATTAGCTAGTCACTGTCATGTCACAGCATTAGATAAAGAAATTGAAGAAGAGAAAAATGGGTAGGAGGTTCGGTCAGCTATATTTTAGTTTCTAATCTTGCAAGTCATATTATCATTAGCTACCTAATTTTCAATAACTTTTATACAAAGCTTTCAAGGACTATAGGGATGGGGAGGAAATACCATACAGTGGCTGACCACCTAAATTGGTTTATAATCTTGTAGTCTTTTATTATCGAAGCCTACCTGTAGTCTCCACTTCCATGACTCCTGTTGATGACTTGCTACTTCAAATGTCTCTAGCTAACAGCATTTCTTGAGCATTAGAAGCCTCAAATTGGGGTGAACAGTGGTGTATCTGCTGGATGTACCACTGTCAGGGTGCTATTAGGGGGAGGGGTAACTCAAGTGTAAAGTGTAACTCCATTTTATATAGCATAGCTAGTGTGTGCATGAATGTATGAGGATTGTCAGTGAGTTCACAGAGATACTACTGACTTTTGATAAACTTCTAAAATGTCAAGGGACAGAGTGGCACCTGCTGCCTAACATGGCCCAGGCTTTATCCTTATCATTTCCATTTCTAGGCCACTTTAATATTGCTTTCATTAATTTTGTACTTTAAGACACATTTCCAAAATAATGTAATGTCTATCAAATTTTTTTAGAGGGGGAAGCTGAAACTTTAGGGTGGAAAAGCTTTCCCCCACCTCCCCCTGTGGATAGAACCCTGACTATCAGCACTATCTCTGGTACTTTGGTGCTGAGACAAAAATAAACAACGTGCTTTATATCACTGTTGCTATTACAAAAGAGATATGAAATGCCTGTTCTAATACTAATCCTCATCACTAAAAAAATAGATCCCAGCAAAATATTATAATATTTAGTGGTAAATCTTTCAAAAAGTATCTGTAAGTAGTAGCTAGCTATAGGCTACAGTGATTGATTACAATTTCATTTTGTAGTGTGGTGCTTTGATATGTGTAGCTGTAAGACAACAATTTTGATTACATTAATTTACAAAAAAAGGATCAAATTTTACTATCAAAGACAACATTTTTTTGCCTCATTGTACTATAGCTATAATAAAGTGAACAGCTATGACAGAGTAAAGTATCAGTGTATTCAAGACTAACATGCAGTTTGGAAGGCTTGTTACATACAGTTTGTATAGCTGTGTCAAAAGAGCCTACCTACCTAATTGTCACTATTAATTAAATATAGCTAAGTAGCTACTCAGTTTAATTCTACTAGCTAAGTAATTAAATACAAGCATCAATGAACTTTAATCATTCTGCTCAAATCACCAAAATTAATGCCCTAAAAAGATGGCTTGTGCATTTCGTAAGAACTACCACCCCTGTTAGTTAATCTTAACCTCCTGCAATGTCCCTGGCATTGGTCGTCACTATTATTATAAGCATTGGGCGTCACTCTAGGCAATGGTCGTCATTAATTAGCATGCAGAGCCAGGGTCATTGTGATGGCATCAAGGCAAGCTCCTTGCCATGGAGATTCTTGTTGGCCTGTTTTTGGCCTCTCTGTTTTTGGTTGTTGCTTGTTCTAACAGGCTGGCTAGGAAGAGACAGAGGCCTTTCATTTTACGGTATGATGCTTACAGCTAAAGATTTCTACCTGGCTAGGTAGTTACAGCCGTTTATTATCTGGTTAGGACTACCTTCGAGGATTCATTTAGCTAGCCTATTAGATTGCTACCTGGCTAGTTAAGTAGTTACTGGTTATTCACCTATCAATGACCGTTTTACCCCGGTGGCTCCTGGGGTTTGGCATTAGTGTAAGCATAATAATAAATCTCCACTTTTCCCGGACGTATTGATAGCTAGGTAGGTTAGCTCTCGTGCATAGTATGCATCTTCACCCACTTCTTGTATAATTCCATGACATTTATGACAATTTTTGAGAGGTAAAAATGGAAGAATTCACTTGCTTTTGGCTTGAGTTAAAATTAGCACTTGGTACTTTGCAGCTAGAACTATGAATGTTATTGGCATGCTGACTTGGTTGATTGCTCACACTGAAGAGAACTAAGCTCAAACATGTACCTTGTACATTTTACCCATTCATGAAACGTGCCTCTTGAAATGGCAGCCAGGCATGAGACCACATCTTGTGTGATGTCAAACAGATTCCCTCTCTTTAGCTAGCCACTATATACATGTAGGGTTTTGTACACTTTAGTTACTAATGTACTTTAGGTTCTTGATCACCAAGGGAAAAAGACACTGGAATTATCTATTGCTAGACATGCTGCCTGGCTTTCTAAAATCAACAGAAAAGATTGGACTCCAGGACCTGGTGCCCATGTCACTTTTATGTGGTAATCCATCAACCATGTATGATGTAGATAACCCAGATTGGGTTCCTTCAGTGAATATGGGATATGGAACTGAGAATAAAAGAGTAGGTTAAGACATAGAAGAGAAGCAGCTGCAGCTGCTTCTGTGTCTACTGCTATTAGTCCTCGACTGTAAGGGGGAATCAAGCATTGTTCCTGGTATTGCACGTCAGACAGATACTAACAGGAACTGCAATAGACACCCTCATTAGGTCCCTTCAAGGGGATGTCACTTAGGTGTGAACTTGTCAATCTTAAGATTACTTCTATTTCACCTGAAGCATCCCAGAACAGTAAGGACAAATTCTACACTGGTCTTCCTAAATTGGACTGTTCTAGTAACTCTTATATCATCTGTTATGCTGAACAGTAGTAAGCTGAGTATATATGTTTAGAAAGAAAACCCACTCAGTGGCAACTGTTTATCCAAGGTTGCAGCAACTAGCTAAAAATTATTTGTGCATCCCTGGTATTTCTGTTCCATCAGAAAGACTATTTTCAAAGGCTGGTGAATTGATTTCAAACAGACATAGACTCAAGTCAGAATGTAAATAGCTATGATTTTATTTTCGAACAAAAACTACGTCTAGTACTAGCTAGCTAGTTTGGCATGGATAATAATAAAATTATTGATATGGTTCAATGCACCACTAATTAAACTACACTCTCTATATTATACTTGCTAGTAAAATACTTGATGTCGCCCACCGCAAACTGCAGTTGCCTCTCAATATGGCGGTTAGCAACCGTTGCTGTGTTGCGATGACGTAAACGCGTACCCTCAGATCTTAATTCCGATACTACGGTGGCCCTGGAGGTCACTCCTTGTGCGTCACCTTCACAGCGTACCACGTCAGTTCCACAGCGTACCACGTCAGTTCCACAGCGTACCGCATCGGTTTTTCACAGCGTACCGCATCACCCTCACAGCGCACTGCGTCACCTTCACATTATTATTATAATGATTATTAGTCCTTGGTACTATGGGCAACCCAACTTCCATTTGTGGACCCTCTGACTTTCTTTCATGTTTTGTTTTGTTTTGACCTTTATAGAATTCACTATTTTATTTTTAGGTTCTACTTTCATAGACATTGTCTGGTTGCTTTTGTTTTTTGTTCCTCGGTGCTTAGTGCTGGTTACTTTGCATGCTTTTGTTTCAATTATTATTATTATTATTATTATTATTATTATTATTATTATTATTATTATTATTATTATTATTATTATTATTATTATTATTATTATTATTATTATTATTATTATTATTATTATTATTATTATTATTATTATTATTATTATTATTATTATTATTATTATTATTATTATGTGAAGGTGATGCAGTGCGCTGTGAGGGTGATGCGGTACGCCGTGAAACCGACGCGGTCGCGGTACGCTGTGGAACTGACGTGGTACGCTGTGAAGGTGACGTAGTACGGTGGCCCTGAAGGTCACTAGCTGCGTCAATTTCAATAACAATAATAATAATAATAATAATAATAATAATAATAATAATAATAATAATAATAATAATAATAATAATAATAATAATAATAATAATAATAATAATAATAATAATAATAATAATAATAATAATAATAATAATTGAAACAAAAGCATGCATAAGTAACAAGCACCAAGGAACAAAAAACAAAAGCAACCAGAAAACAAAACAAACCCACAGTAGTTCTTAAAAAAAAAAAAAAAACAATACAGGACAATGTCTATGAAAGTAAAACCTAAAGTGACCTTCAGGGCCACCGTAGTACGTGACGCAAGGAGTGACCTCCAGGCCAGGGCCACCATACGATGCCGAGGTGTGCGGCGATGGAAGGACATCCTGGTGGTCTGAATAATTAGATTAGAATAATTTCTTTATAAAGCAAGGTCCGGCATAATTTTTGCCATTCGGAGCAGAAAAAATCATTCTGAAGAACTGATAATTATGGCTTCGAAAATCCATGATGAAAAGGTATGTAACTAGCTGCATAGCTATCTGGCTAGTGTGTGTGCTAGTTAGCTAGCTACCTTTTTAATTTATTTATTTATTTTTCAAGCAATTACTCTACACACCTACACACTCTAAAGAAATTTGTAATGGAATGAAGAGTGTAGATGACAACAACTCAGAGAATGCCAGTATGGTTGATGATCCAAAGAATCAAAGCAATGGCAGTGAAAAAGATCTATGTGCAATTGAGACTATAACTGACAGTCCAGATGGTATATCTATAATTTCAAAATGCACATCTACTTCAGATGGTGATGATAATACTTCAAAAAGAGATTTGATTGATAATTTGCAAAAAAATGTTTGCTGTGTTGTGAATGAGGTATGTAACTAAGATAGTTATTAGCTATGTTTGCATGTACCTGCCTGTATTGTCTATTATCATAACCATAATTCACTTTATTATGGCAGTTAAATAGGTCCAACAATCAAACTTGTAATTATCTCCTTGGAGTACTAATGTTGCTGCATCTTGTTATAATAAAATAGGGTGCAAGAAGGCTGCCTGCTACCAACTCATTCTTTGAAGTAGCTAGCTAACTATTTTCTCCATATTTATTCACTCATTACAATGGGTGTGTTTTCATTTGTAAAAATTCTTCCTGAAACACCTTCCTCAGTACTTTTTATGAAATTTGAGAAAACCTTCCCAATAACATGGTGGTAGTAATGTGTGTACATAGACTTTTGAAAACTCATTTCTTAGTTGTCTGATAGTTGCTATTAAGCTTGTTTAGGTAGTCAGAAGCATAGATTGAAGTCCTTGAGTGGTTGTCTTAGTTCCCTCTGACAACTTGGAGTATGACATAATCCATTACTATCAATCACATGGATCTTGAAACAACAAAGTGGGTAGTTTTTCTGTGGCTGACCACCATATTGCTATGGCTTTCATTAACCAACACTTCCTTCAGGCTTTAGGTAGTGCATGGTTGGGGGAAAGGTTGATGTAAGGTTGCTGAAAAGTAGACAAAGCTTTTTATAGGATGCCAAACCCCCTTCTCAAATCCTACATCTGTCACTGAAATGAGCAGCTTTTCTTGGGGGGGGGGGAAGGGATAATGATCACCTGTATTCCCTTTAAAAAATCCACAGTGTTCATTCCTATTATGAAAACATGGTATCATTACATGTCTGCTGGTCAACTTATCTTGGTGTAATAAATGCTCTCTTCACTGAAATATAATAGCTACTTGTTCATTGTAAGCAAATTCTCATCTTAAAGGTTTGAAGTTTAGCTAGAATGCTTTTTGTTCTGTCTTTGTGTCAACGAAGTTGATGCATAGAAGATTGACTTTTCTGTACCATATATAATACAGACTGTTCAAATTTCCAGATAAGATGGCCAAGCTTAAGTGATGGTTTCATACTATAGAATAAAAATGTACCTTACCTGTTTGTTTTAATTTCTCTTCTGTGCAATTCCATGGCACTTTATGGAGACCATGTTGGGATGTGTGGTAAGATGTGGTCTCCTTAGAAATAAGTTTCTAGTTTGCACGGTATCATATTTACTCCTTTCAAACTATAGGAATCATGTGGATGCAAATGTATTATTCCTAGTTACCTTTCAATTTCAATATTATACCATGACATAATTATTAATGCTAATTGATGTTTATAACTGTATTATGTTTGTACTTCATGCTCTAATATAACCTCTTTCACAATTATATTATTCTAGTTATCTTCTTCTGAAGCATATAGAATGATGCTGAGAATATCTATTGCAAGTTGCTGTTCATTGAATGAAAAGGTAGTTATATTAATACAGTGTGTTACTGTATAACTGCACAAACTATTGGAAGGGTATAGCTACATACTGGGATAGAGATAGCTTCATCGTAGCTCTCATGTGTATAGCTATAACTTGTAGCTTCCATATTTTTGGAAAGTAGCTAAGTAGCTAAAGAATGGAATTCTTTTTTCACTGATGATGTACTTGTACTAAAAAAGACAGGAAATGGCGCTCCTTTGGTTCTCTATGGGATTTTCACTTCAACAAAAGTGGAAGGGTTGTGGTTAATTTGACTACTACTTTCTGTGTGAATGTCCGTCCCAAGGCTTCTTTAAAAGTGTTATAAAGATTTATCATTATAGGGATAATTCCAACGGAGGTGTTAAGTAATAGTTATTGCATGGCGCCGAGGATATTATGGCCTGTAAATGGTTCCGAGTCCAAGGGCACAGCCTGAGGACAAGGACCGTGTACTGCCATAATATCCAAGGCGACGAGCAATAACTATTATATTACACCCTAGATTGACTTATTATCTAAAGTTTTCAGGGTAGCGCTAGCTAAACTATAGCTAAAAAGAATGAACAACGACTGTCAAAAACTACAAGTATGTAGCCTGCAGTTGAAAGTGCAATTATAACTCATAATGTACCGTTTGCCTCGGGGGAGTGCATTATGACTAATAATACACTCTTTGTCTATGGGAGTGAATGTAATAAGGGTGTAATATTAATGTATTATAGCCTGACTTTGAAAAGGGTATAATAGAGGGACAGGGTTATTTTATTGTGCTGGTATTGTCTTGTAATGTATAATTGAGTGTATGAATTTCTGTGCTTGTATCTCCATTATATATTTGCTGAACAAGAAACACATACTAAACTGGCTAGCTATACTTGCTTCTATCCAATAGTTAGAATTCAGCCATTTCTGAACCTTGTGGATTACATATAACCGCATAGGTGTAGGAAGATGATTTTCTATGGGGTGGCCAGTCCAGTGTTGAATTTGAGTAACATGCAACACATGGCCATAAGGCCACAGTTAGGGAAAGGGTGCGGGAGGGGGATGGATGTGCCCTCTCCTGCATGGAGCACTTAAGAAAATTCCTTTGTTTTATGCAAAAAGTCAGCACAAGTGCTAACTGACATCATTCTTACTCCTGTTTAAAAAGGTCAAAGCTCATCACATGTAACACACATAATTAGCTAATGCTTTCCAAAATAATTAAATCAAAATTATAAGTCTTTATCTAGAAGGGGAAGAAAAGGATCGTTCAGAAGTCACAAAAGTGGCAGGAAAAGTGAAATAAATCTTCAGAAGTTTGTCAATTTCACTTAGCATGCCTCTAAATATAGATAGGGTTTGCATTTAGTACATCAGCAATAGTCCTAACATTTGTCACTTTGACAGGTGACACAATAGATTTTGTACCTAGATGTACAAACAGAAATCCAGGGATAGAATTGGTACCAGCTTGTTTGAATTGTTCTTGAGGGGCCCTTGCAATGCCTATATCTATCTTTCACCTTTGACTCATGGACATCTTCAGGTTGATGAGCAATATTCACATCCAAACAACACAGATACTGGCATGCTGTATCTTCATCATAAACATTTTCTATGTCATCTACTTCAACATAATTCTGAGATTGAACCTCAGGACTGCTATTTGAATCATTATCTAATTCTAGATTCAGCATCTAGTATATTTGGTTGAAGCTAGTTAATAGGTAGGTACAGCACTAGTAGCTAGCTAGCTATGTGTTCACTAACCTTAAGAAGAAATAAAATATGCTTAGTCTCTTCTGTCTTATGTGACATGATTGCAGCTGCAAGAAGCTACATGTGGCAGGTCTGATCAGCTGAGCTAGTTGTGGTTTAACAAGCAACAAGATTGCAAGCCTGGCAACATTCCAGTCAACCTACAGCTTTATTCACTGCTTGTGTGCTTGTATGAACTTAGTTGCAAGCCAGAATTTTTTTAGAAATGGCCAAGGTAAAAACTTAGGGTGGCCTGGCCACCCTGCTTCCTACGCCTATATAACCATGCAAGGTTCAAGGTCCAGATAGTCAGAGGTTCCACTGTATATATTGTCTTAATTTTTGTGGTCTTCTTTAGCTACCACCAGAGCCTCCAACTTGAAGTGAATAACTTCAGTACAAAAATTGCTCACTTTCCATATTTTTGTAGCAAATTCCATAGAGCTAGCTAGTTTAATGACCTGCATCATTATTATTGTTATAAGACACACACCTACGTGTGCAGGCATCTTGTGATTAATAATGATAAAAAATAGACTAGACTGTGAGCTAGAATTGAGAGTCTTAGCTATCATAGTGCTTGATAGGAGATGCTATAACTATTATAAAATTTAATAACAATGCACCAGTAAACAAATATCATGAATTAACTGACAATAAATATACTTACTGTTTTTATCACCTGTTTTGAGGAATGTGAACTGTTTAGACAACTCTTTAAGCCTCTGGACAATGTTATTTCACAGCTGTTCTGTCAGTAGCTATACTTCCGTATAAATTGAATCAATTTCCGTAGTCGGTATTTATTGTAAATCGTAATATGGATAAATTCCTGTGGTTGGAGGCTCTGTACCACTGACCTATGAAAGCCTGGCTAGTTAATTTTTTACTATCATAACTTGGTAAAAGATATTGGTATTCAATGGTATTATGATAAGTAAGGTCACTTTTTGTGGTTGCCTCATGTTTTTTATCATTATGATACCTTTATTTTTATTGTACACTGAGTCTATTTGAAAATCCATCAAGAAAAGGACTCTACTCGGTCCATCAAAGGAATATTAGCATTTTGCTTTAAACTGTTCATTGAATTTTAATGAATTATGATGTCATCTAATAATGATAATGATAATACTGCCCTCTTGGTGCATCTGAAGCAAAAATACCACAAATATTGGCCTAATAACTGATCATTATTCATTAGCTAAATAGTTGGTTATTACAAAGCCTAGAGTTCTTCATCTAGCAAGTTAAAACTTTTTCCAATATGAAAAAATTATTATTTTTTGGATAATTATGTGCAGAGAGAATTCAAAACCTTTTCAGTAGATGCCATGAGAAAACCAGGCTTGCCAGTATATTTGAATACATACTCCATGGAGATGAATTATAGTCCAAGATACTTTCCTGATGGAGATATTAAGAACAACTATTCAGGTAAATTACTGAATTTAGCTCTTAAAAGATCAAGATAACTAGACATACATAGTGTGTGTTTTATATCACTTTTGTATTTTGTAGCTAGCTAGCTACCTATCCAATATATTGTTACTAGCTATCCTCATCACCATTTATATTATGGTAGGAATGGTGATGATGTTTACTCTTTCTGTGGATTACATCTAGACCTATCTTTTCATGTGATGTTCAATCTGTTAGGTGAAATAACACATCATTTTTGTCTTAAAATTGCAATGAGCCACAGAGACTTCCAACTTTCTTGAATCATTTTTCACTTAAATTTACTAGCTAGCTACTTGTGGCAATACCAGGTATACTAGTACTACCTGTTTCCATAATTAGCTAACAGCAGTACAATATAGCTACATGACTTGTATGTATTTTCAGTTGTGTGGAATGTGATTAGGAATCAAGATGAAAGCTTCAATGTGGTGAATTATATTACTCCATATGCTCACCTTCAAATATCTGGATGGAAAGTTTACTTTACTGTAAGAAATAGAATCAGAGAGGCATTGGTTGTGTGTACTAATTGAATAAGTAAATAAATTATGTGATCATTGGCAGGACACAGATGAGAGGACGGCACTCCACTCTGACCATTTGAAGAAGTTGAGAAGTCTGTATGTGAAGGAGCCCAGTGGTGGAAAATTATACATCATACCAATGTCAGCAGTTAAAAATAAACGAAAAGGAATGAAGCAGAATATAGTGGCTGTAACCTTGGAGAATATAATATCAAAAAATCCACATTTGTGGGATATCCAAGAAGTTGAGCCCGACAAAATTGCATATAGAGGCAAACCTTTTAAATAGTACAATCGCTATATTTTTAGCATTAATTTGTACTACAATAAAATATTTTGAGATGGTAATTTAAGATCCAGTGGAAGCAGACCTCATATCATGGCCAAATTCGAATAGCTTAATTAGTCAATAGAAAGATACATAGCTAGCCAGTTTAGTATAAGTTTCTTGTTCAGTAAATAGTTGGGCCACTATATTACTGTACTAGTTATTAAACACTCCATCAGTAGAGTATGAAAGTACGTAGCTATAAATGACATGTAGTATCTTGTGTTGTGGTTTTAGTGATGTCAATTCCTTATGTCATTTCCTGTCTGTGTTTTATTATGCAATGTTAATAAAGAGAATATTATTATGTTTATGCAAAACCAAAAGTAAGTAGAGACTCTTGCATGTGCTCTACATTACTATCATTAGCTAGCTAGTGCTGCTGGCTACGAACCTACCACTAGTGTGTGAGACACCACATGACTTGGACATGTTTGTGTGATCAAACATTACTGTATGTTGTATTAGCAGCCAGGAATCAAGTGAATCACCACGCCAATATCTAAGTTAGTTACGCAGTGAAGGGAGTTAGATACAATTCATGGGAATGTTTTAATAATCAAGTTTTAGCTATCATTATACAACACAATACAACAGTTTCAGTTCAGCTCTAGTTCAAGATCTGAAAAAATATATAATTATACACATCAGCATTATTATTTGGGTATGCAGTAATAATAAAATCACTTACCCGTTAAAAAGCTTTTTTTGTACATCCAAAAACAATTTTTTGCATGAAATCAGAAGCTACAAACATCAGATTTGTAACAACTTTAAAGTACTGTTAATTTATTTTACCAGGTTTTGTGATAGATAAGATTTTGACTTCATTAATTATCACATGGACCTCAGCATCAGTGAAAAAAAAAATGCAATACAATTATTTTTGAGACCCGTGAAAATAAAAATAAAGTAATATTATATTGCTACAGACTTACTGATTCCTTTGACAAAGCCCACAAGGTTTTTGTAGTTTTGTCCTTCATCACAATAGGCACCTTCAATTTGGGAGATAGAAAATCCCTGCATTATGTATACACATAGCATAAGTACAGTGCTGTTGTAAGACTTGATTCAATAATAATCTTGTGTAAACCAATAGTCTATATGCCATTGTTAGGACTACAAATTTGCCTTGTGAGCCTACCCCTTTGATTTAATTTAAAATTATAGACTTTGTACTGTAGCTATCACAATAACAACCTTATTCTTCAAGTATAATATTTTACCTTCAATGTAGTCATTGAGGATTCTGAGCCTTCCGAGATAACAAGCATGTCTAGAGTATCATTGTAGTGGTGAACCAAGGTGGTGTGGATAGCCTGTAGCTGATACTTTACAGATATATTGTCTGGTCTGTAGTCTGAGCTATTTACAAAGGTGTACCTCATGTCAGCTCCACCTATGTGTTACGATAGCATTGGCTTTAGCAATAGTGGAGCAGAATATTGTTTCTAAGATGAGTTATAATAACGTTATCTTTGTACCAGAAGTGAATACCAAAGGTGTAATATAATGGCCTGTTCATTATTATGTGGTAAGGGGTCATCACAGTGGTAAGTGCAGTCACATTGTATACCTTTCTTCAAGCTATCAACCACCATACTGTACACATCTTCAAAGTGAAGTTCTGCAAAGAAAGAAAGGATCATATAATTTTGGATGCATGAGAACCACTTATGCAGCATTCACTAATGATCTAGTAGCTAGCTATCTTGTGTCCTATAACTTACTGAACATAAAGTCAATAAGACAGCAAGCATTTCCTGAATGGAAAAAGCAAAAATATGTTGGATTCAATGACCATATCAATATAATTTACTCCACTAGGTCACTCTATAAGATGAGAAAGATCAAGCTTTCATAACTATAGTCTAGAAAGGATGAGACTTAAACAATTGCAAGCAGTATTTTTCACTGTTATGCAGTTACATACGTGCAGCTACACTTAATTGTCCAGCTAAAGCCCAATCCGAGTTACAGTGCGTATAGCTATAGGTATACAACTGCACTATTGTAGTTATTACCACAAGAACCACAATCGGGGGTATCACAATCTGGCGGTTGGCAGCTGAGAACTCTCCCAACAATTGCAGCGAACAACACAAGACTCAGTAGACCCATTTTCATCAGAGAACTAGCACGAGAACCACCCACTTTTTGTAAGTTAATGAATACGCTCTTAAACTCATTGAACACACACCAACAATAAATAATCGGAGAATAATCAATAACAATAAATAATAGTAAAATTCAGTAATTATTTAGTATTCTGGTGGAAAAAGTAGAGTCTGGTGGATTACAATACAGTCTGGTGGATTACAATACAGTCTGGTGGAAAATGTTTAAAGGAGATTGAAGAGGTCAAGAAAACAAAAGAAGTAGAACATTATGCAATCAATACTGTACATATTTATAATATCCTAGAGAAAGACACAGAGAGAGAGATTATGAGTATACATACTCCACTCATATTAGCTGCTCCTTCTCAGGTAAGAGATGGCCTGGAAAACTAAGTATGCCACACCCACTACTAAAACCACATTCCATCCCAGTCTAGTGATGCTCATAGTGGCTGAACGAATGAGTTGACCCTGTAATAATAATACATACAGTAAGTCTTGACAGTGCATCCACTTTACAAGTACTACTCATGGGACTGGCTACATAAGTGATACTTCTTCCTATTTACCATACAACTGAGTCTTCTGACAATTCACTTGAAAAATTAATTCACCTGAGGACCCAATTCAAGCCACAGCTTATCTCAAAGGATAATGCTATCTGCTAACCATGTCTATGACAGTACATTAAGGGACCATCCATACACTACTAATAAACTGCCTTGAAAAGGTGGTAATAAGTGGATAATGTTAACAGGATGTTCAATTTCACCTTACATGCATGCTTAACCCCAGACTATGCATCACTAAGAATTATCCCCAATTAGTGGAATGTTTTGAACACATGACACATCAACCTTCTCATCTTAGAAGGTAGTACTTACCCAACCTCCTTGACTATGCAGCCATTCATAAAACTTTACTTTGAGAAAGAACTGGAATAGCCACCCTGCAACCATGCCCATGAAAGAAATGATGAGCGTACTGGGAGCCATCTTCTGTATGATATAGGTCTTACACAGCTGATAGCAATAAGCCAGTAAAGCTGCTATTCTTCCCAGAGTGATCTGGGCTGGAAAAAAAAAGAGCATATACAAAATGACCAGCATGAGGTAACGCTCCATGGTGAAAGAAATGACTTAATAGGAACCCTGGAGAGAACCCCCCTCTCAATTCTTTCTCAGTATCTAAGGTGTCTCACCCTCTTTCTCAGGTAATAGGCCCATTAATGATGTAATATGGAATTGTAGCTAAATGACCACATCATGAGTAAGTCTCAGCTAGGGAAAGAGTGGGGAGAAATCTGAGTTTACACAAGGACACCACAACAACAAAGTATAACAGAACAACTTCCTGTGCCATTCTTGTTCTAAACCCTTTTCAATACCATTTAATCAACAATCACATCAGAATTATCACAACAAACACCATGTTTCTGATAAGAAATTTAAACCTTCACATAGCTATAAATTATTAGATATAATTCCCCGACTACATCAATTGTAACAATGCTCAGAGAGGAGAAAAGCAAAGCCTTATCTTCAACAACAGACACAGAAGAGGTAGCTACCTATACATAATTATTACACACACACACACACACACACACACACACACACACACACACACACACACACACACACACACACACACACACACACACACACACACACACACACACACACACACACACACACACACACACACACACACACACACACACACACACACACACACACACACACACACACAGAGTGGAACCTCTCTATTCCTACCACCTGCTATAAGGATAACTTTTGGAAATAACAGCTATGTGTTTACATTCATTAATAGAAATCCCCCACCCCTCCCACACCTTGAAAGGAGGACATCCCTCTAATCAGGACACTTTTAGACATGTCCCACTGTATTAATGTATTAATCAAACCACTGCATAAATGCTTTAATTAAATTTAAAAAAAAAAGCACATCCACTATACAGGTCAAACTAACAATGCTGATTATCTACCAAATCAATAAGGAACTAAAATAAGGATGTTCTTACCTCTACCCTGTTCATCTATTTCAAACAAGTTCTTGACCACATCAAAGAAGATAGAGAAGGCTGTTTCTGGAGTACCGGACAACTCTACTATTTCCTGTACACTAGCATCTAGCTCATCCCCTGCAGTACACGAGTCATTAAGTCACCAAAGTGAGCAACCATTACCCAAGGTGGGCTGTGTCTGAATAATATAACCTCTTAAGACCACTAATCCATTTTACTTCACTTTCCTTACACACTGTTTGAATGGCATTTGCTGGGTTAGAGATACATACCCAAAATGTAACCTGTACCAACACCTCAAGAGAGGAGAGATTATTATATGGTACTGAAATTTAAGGTATGGAATAACAGAAATTTCTACTTAATACAATAACTAAATTGAAGTATGCAGTACATTTTTATGTTACCAAAGGGGAGAAATCACAGGTAAACCATTTCTAAAGCACTAATTCAGAGGCACAAAGTCTGTTAAGACAGTACATGAGCAAGTCCTAACATCTTGATTGACCATATCAAACTGGAGTTTGAGATTTGGGTGGACAATAGGACCAATGAACAAGTGACTAAAATGGTGTGGCTAATGATATCAGCTCTACTAATGAATAACCATCAGGTATCCCTCTCCCAGGCACTGTTCCTAGCACCAAATAAACACTTTAAAAAGTGGGTGGTACTTCCCAGTCAGAACCCAGCATACCACTCTCCACCTAGTAAGCCACCCCATTCTTCATCAGAACCCAGAACCCAGTATACCATTCCTTCTTTGCCCGAACCCATGTAACCACTCTATTACAGGCTATGTTCTGTCCTCTTCAGTTTTAGGCTTAAGAGGGAGATGAATGGAACTCTGCATCTGGGACTAAAATGGATTTCTAGCTTGTTAGCTAGCTAGCTAGCTAATAAACAGCACTGTTACATGTACCTAGATCTGCCAGTTTTAACCCCAACATTGTGGCAGCATTGGCAGTATCATCCGACATGACCTGAACAACTTCCTTCCCTTGTTGCTGTATAAGCTCTGCATCACTAGCTCTCAAATCTCCATCCTTCTGGGCTCTCGTAGACATGTACTGAAAAAAGAAGGCGCGAGTTTCCCGCTTTTCTTCCACCACTTCCTGGTCATCTTGTTCAGAGTTACTCGGTAAGCTAACAGCTTGTTGCTGCGACATTACAAATGTTTTCCTCCCTCCGCTGGATAAATATTTCTTTCGGACGAATTGAGGGAAAGAGAGCTTAGTGATGCATGCCGCGAAATTTTTTTTTACTAATAATTTTTGCGTACATTATGCGGTGCGCGCGCAATACACACACACACAACACAATGAATCAGGTCAGGTACTGTACCACCCCGCCCACTTACCAAAGGTCCAGTTCTGCTACTAAGGTATATAAATGCTCTAAACTGTTAGCATATTTAGTCAAACAGCTATTTTGCAATATCCGATTTCAGCTAACTCTACTCCCACGTGGTCATCTAAGTAAATATGTCTGTTGGAGATGAAGGCGTAAGGATCTACGACTCCATACCTAAAGACCACTGCTGTCAAAAGATTATCCTGGATATTGAGTCCACAAAAGCCCTCCCTAGGAGCTACATCATCACACAGTTGAAGAAAAAAGGGTTTACGGACATTGCCAACAAGCTACCTCAAGTATCCAACCCTGAAAACCATGTCCATGAAGTTCTTAGAGAAATAGCAGATATTCTCAACGAGGAAAGAGGAGAACAGTTTGAAGATATGCTCAGAGAACTAGCACCAGCAGACTACAGCAGTTTGAAGAAGACAAATGACATGATAGTATATGAAATGTTCAAAGATGAAATAAACTGGGGAAGAGTAGTGACTTTCATTGTGTTCTCATCTCACATTGTCCTGTACTGTGCACAGAGGGAAAATTTAAGTCAGAATGTTGGTGATGTTGTGAATTGGATAGAGACCATGATGGAGGAGAGATTACATGACTGGATTGAACAGCAGGGAGGTTGGCAGGCATTTGTACAGCACTATGATAATGAAAGTTGGAGAGTGAATCTATCCACTGCCATCCTTGGGTTGGGGGTTGGGTTAGCTGCAGTGATTGGTGGACTTGCTTTTCTCAAGAAGATCCATTTATTTTGACAGTTCTGGAATTTATTTAGTGTATTAATCCATTACAATCCACCAAACCATTTTAATATCACCCACTGTCATAATCTTCTGTCATATTTTTATCAATCTAATAAATATAAGTACAATATTTTTTCAACTGTAATAAATGTAGCCGTATACATGTAAATATAGAGTTGGTTATCTATTATTGAGTGTATCTATGTTGAAATAACATGCCACAAATTGTATATACCATACTATACAAGAACATCTGGATGTTTCACCCAAAAATCTTCCCTGATAATATCTTCATGTAAACCAATGACCACTCTATTTGATTTCCTAGAAGTATCCATTCCTTCATTTACTGCTGTTTGATGACCTGTGACTGAAGGTTCCAATTCCTTTGAGACCTGTCTATTTGTCCATAGCAATACTGTGCCCTTTCGAAAAATTTCAGGCAGAAAGTTATAGTTTATTGAGAATTCACTGAAGAGAAGCTCGTTTTTGTCTGCAGACACAGTACCCTGAATAGATAACGAATATTATTAGTCACTAGTTCTTGCCAAAACTTCTCCCCATTATGTTACTTTCAAAAAAAATGCTCACATAATGCTCAAGAAGCATACCTACAATGCTCGAGGTAATTACTAAATACATTATTCCAGAATCAAGATAATTTTTAAGTAAAAGTTCACTTTCTAAAGTTACACTACATCACATTACTAATGTCAATATTAAGGAATCCATTCATACTGTTCTTTAAAAGGATGAGAAAAACACTTCAGTTACTGTAAAAATAAAAGCAGATTGACTACTGGCTATATATTAGAGTATAAGCTTGTGTCTCATAGTATCTAATCACAGTTCAGGTCTTGTGCCAAAATGATGCCCATAAATGCTCATAGATACCAAAAATACTAGCCTAATCCAGTTAGTCACCTAACACTCTTTCTGCTCTTACATTAATAAAGTATTCTATTCCTACTAATTCTAATGCATATCATATAGCACTTTATTTCAGAGGATCTCATCTTTCACAAATAGGTCATCCTGAAGCTTTTCGCGAAACAACTTTGATGAGGCCAGAGGCCAGGTAAATGGAGAAGAAGATTGAAGATTAGTTTCAAGAGCAAAAGTTTGGTGGATCTTTCCTAATTCGTGAAAAAGGTGGAAAGTTGAGCTCCTTTGAAATAAAGCGCTATACTGCAGGTAGCTCAGTAGTATGACCTGTAAAATAATTATACGGAACCTCTTCACCTTGGGATAAATCAAAGTGTGCTAATTAGAGGGGTGGTCTCATTTCAGGGAGTGAAGTTCTGTTAATACACAAATTAGAAGCATCCTCATTTCAGGAATTAGAATAGTGGAGTTGCCTGTTTTCATGGTCAATGGAAAATGAAATTAAAAGTTTATCTCCACAATATTCTCCAAAACTTTGTGAAATAAAAAATATCAAAACATCTCATAGAAAAGCATAAAAATTATGGAAGAGCTTCTTGATTAGCTTATTATATACATATAATAATAACAGAATATTATATATATATAATATACATACGTGTATGTATATTGCACACACAGAGCATAGCATAGTATTAGAGATTACTGTATTACATATTGCATATACCAGAGAATTGTACACACCAGAGGGTACTGTACAGCACACGAATATAGCAATACACTTATCAGAAGCACTATACACTGCACACACTTGCATATTCACACAAACACCAACACACACTACTATTAAAGTGCCACTAGAAATGTAAGACTTATTTGGGGTGAAGCAGTATAATAGGCTTCTAAACACTAAACAGCCAACAAGCAACAAAACAATTATGTCAACAGCTGTGTTTTTGTTTTCAAGGCTATAAAATTTTGTTATTCATTCACTTGCCAATATACAGTCATGAATTCATTTAAACTTACTAACCTTTAAACTTCAAGTATATTCAAAAAATTTCCCTACACAAACAGGAACTTCTTGAATGTAACTTGATGTTGGTCCCCTCTCCCATGAGGACTTCATGAATGTAAGGTAAACTACCTGGGTTTTTCATGGAGAAATGGGTATCCCCTCTTAAAAAAATTTACCCTTTCCCCCTTTCCCCAAGTATGTCATGTATTATTTTGTTATCATACTATAATTAAACTACTGATAATACCGATGCGTGACCAACGGTCTTAGTATAATGTTATTATTGGTAACATTAGAGCCACCCATAACACCACAATACATAACACAAATTACAGCTTACCCAAATTTGACACAAGCTACCTAATACGCTGTACCTGGATTACATCACCTAGGGAAAGGGGACATAGAGAGAGGGCACATGGGGAGAGGGGACATAGAGAGAGGGCAATGGGGAGAGGGACATAGAGAGAGGACATATGGAGAGAGGGCACATGGAGAGAGGGTACATGGAGAGAGGGTACATGGAGAGAGGGTACATGGAGAGAGGGAACATAGAGAGGGCACATGGGGAGAGAGGACATAGAGAGAGGACACATGGAGAGAGGGGACATAGAGAGAGGGAACATGGGGAGAGGGCACATGGACATAGAAAGAGGGCACATGGGGAGAGGGGACATAGAGAGAGGGCACATGGAGAGAGGGAACATAGAGAGGAGAGAGGACATAGAGAGAGGACACATAGAGAGAGGGCACATGGACATAGAAAGAGGGCACATGGGGAGAGGGGACATAGAGAGAGAGGACACATGGGGAGAGCACAAATAGGGAGAGGGCAAATAGGAAGAAGGAACATAGGGAGAGGGGCATAGAAAGTGGGGGATATAAGAATTTAATTACTACTGAAAGTTCAAGGTACACTAGTTCTCTTTCTCTTTTGTGTACCTTTTTGGCATTTGGACTAGATCCATCCCTACATACACCACATATTTCCAAGAAATGTTTTTCCATTCATACATAATACATGTATGCCCATGTATTTCTCATGCATGTGTATGGACTAAGCAACATAATTATAAATAAAAAGTAAGTTATGTAGCTATTATTATATTAAACACAATGTCATAGTGAAACCCTCTATCCCACACCCGAAATGACACAATACATAGGAGGACACCCTAATATTACCTCACAAAACAGATTCCCCCAAAAGAGACCACCACCCTAATCCAGACACCTTAATCAACCTCATGGCTTCAGAAGAGAGAGGCTACAAAGCCTAAGGGCATAGATAAGTTTACTCCACATTATTTAAAGCCTTCAAGGAATATGTAACACAAGTGGGAGAAATTTGACCTTAGGTGTACTGTCCATATTACACATGCAACTTTATGTTATCAGTCAAGTTTAAGGCCCTCACAGGAATGGGAGGAGATGATACAGTTACCCTTCCCTCATATACCTACACTTACACATAGTCTTTCCTGAGCAGCCATCACAGTTAGTCCTGATTGTACCAGAGCCCAAAAACAAGTGTTATAGAGGTTATTGATGTGGCAATCAGCCTGTCTCCAGCTTAGATAGTCCCTGATGTTCTGCAAGGACGGATAGAGGATAACACGGCCATCAAAAGAAGGAGGGTACTTGAGGCCCATATCTGGAAAGAAGGTTTTCCAGTGGAACACATAGCAAGCAGCAAAATGGGAGACCACCGTAGTCATAATTTTACTAAATCAAGAATAATTATTATCTATGAAGGTATCTACAGAATCTGAGCCAGACAAAAATTGGGCTCAGGAGGAAATAGTATACCAGTGGAGAGCAACCCTTCATCTCCTCCCCCCTCCCAAAGCCAAAGCAAAGCATAGTTGGCTTATGTAGAGCATTACCATATAGCAGATTTATCTTGGAGGAGCTCAAGTTTCACATTTTAATAGGAAAGATCTGCCAAACTTTTGCTCTTGAAACTAATCTTCTATATTCTTCTCTATTTACCTGGCTTCTGGCCTAGTGAAAGTTGTTTTGTGAAAAGCTTCAGGATGACCTATTCATGAAAATTGAGCTCCTCCAAAGTATGTCACTATACGGTATTACACTATATCTTTCACCATTATAACAGTGGCCATATTGGTACTTATTTGCAACAAAATGACCATGCAAACACCCTTAGAGTGGGGAATGAATGCATTAAAGCATTCTTGTTAATACATTCACATTGAAGGATGCAGATGAGGAGGGAGGAAAGGGATCAAAGAAGCCAAATTCTTCCCTTTTCTTTGGTACTTTGGTTATAATCTTTGTAGTGTACAGTGATGCTGTACCTGGCTCTACGTTTGAATACCCTGGTATCTCTCTTAAAGATGAAGCTATACTCGTCACTCTGCCCATAGCCAAGTACTATATCTCCAAACTCCTTCATCACAGCCTCACCACACCGGTTCATCAACCGAAGAGCACGCTCATCATTGGGCTTGTTAAAGCCATGATCATCTGTGAACCTGGATAAACATGTTCAGAATGTAAGATTTGTCCTCAATGTGTACGTAAAAAGTAGAATTGCATGAAGTATTGATTTTCCCATTTAATTTACATGGAAGTAGCTGAGATATTATAAAACAGTTACATTGCATGACCAGTCTCTCTGTAGAGACCATAGAAGAAAAATGCTTTTATGCAAATTCTGTTATGCAAATGTTTTTGAGGCTAGTGGGATATAATAAAACAGTTACATTGCACTACAAGTCTCTGTAAAGACCATAGAAGAAAAATGGTTTTATTGCGTTATGCAAAATATTTTTATTGAGACCAGTGTTCATAGAAAACTGTATTATTAACTCGTCACAATTTGACCTGTGAAAACTTCTCCCATCAAGGCGTACTACGATCCAAGTGTTGGGAAGACAAGTGGTGTCCACAACTTCAAAATTCCGCACATACTCGTACTTGGACTTAGCCATCAAAGCTGTCACCACCGATAAACTTAGAGAACGACAGTTTCTCAACACCCACATGTCCACCACCAGCGCGTTATTTAGAATAACTATCAGCTCCACCCCTCCACCTCTACGCATGTGCAAATTGAATTGTTATTGTGTGTGAAAGTGAATCATGAGTTCAATAATAATGTATGAAATAAATAAGCTAAATTATACCAGTCTCATTAACACAACCAAAGACCACCTTCTGTCCAAATGACTGAGCTGCAACAATAATAAGTTAGCTCAACAAGTTATAATGTATAGTTGGGGGGGGGGGGGGGGGGGGGGGGGTAGGGGGTCATAACAGGGAAATTAATAATTTTCACATGTATACTTTTCTGTCATAAGAGACCCCACAAAAGAAATTATAGTATCTGAAATAACAAACAGCTACAGTTATTGTATAGTGAAACTTCTCTATACCGGATCCCCTCAGGACAAATCAAAACATCATGGTGTCCATTTCAGGGGGTCGGGAATAGTAATGATTAGAGGTTATAATAAAGTTACCAAGTCCTTTGACAAAGCCCACAAGGTTTTTGTAGTTTTGTCCTTTATCACAATAAGCACCCTCAATTTGTGAGATAGAAAATGCCTGAGATAGAGATGAAGAAAAATAATAATACAAGTCATCCCTGACCCCTGCAATAAGTACACAGTATACAGCAGACCTCTGATAAAGGACATTCTGAAATATGGATAATTTGGGCACAGAGGGAAGCCTTATTTGTCCTATTCTCCAAATTGGAGACAATCTCTATATAAAGTAGTTCTCAATGTGTCCTTTATAGAGTGATCCCCTGGACTTCTGTTATACAGTAGAGAATAGCAATTGAGGACATATTCACAAATTCAAGCAACCAAAGGGTCTACCTTGCTTGGGTAGAGTTCATTATAATTATTATAAAGTTTCATGCAATAAAGTCCTTGCCCCTTGAAATTTAGTTGGGAACAAAACTCCTGAGACTTTTGTCAAAAAAATCCTTCTAAACATTTACCTTTAGAATTGAAGTCCCCTCAGAATTAGAAGTGACTACCATATTCAGCGTGTCATTATAGTGATGAATCTTTGTAGTATGGATGGCTTGAAGTATATATTGAACACCACCAGCTAATTTATACTTCCGAAGGTCTGTGGCATTGATCAGCTTGTACTGCTTATCCGCACCTCCTGCACACAATACACATTGTTAGAGAAACAGGTCATTATCAAAAGGTAGCTGTATAAAAATGAACAATAGAAAAGAAACATTCTGTTGCTGTTTGTACGAGAGACTCCCTACAGTTCATTGTCAACTAGAAAGTGTATCTTCAGACATGAGGAGGTGTGGCTTGATAATATCAATGAGCCGCCACCACTGTCATTTACTACTACACTGCACAAGAATATACCTGCTTTTAAACTGGTCTTCATTTTCTTGTATATTGCACCAGGACCAAGAGCTGAAAAATAAACAAAATCTTTAACTGTGGAATCCACTACCCAGGAAAAACACAGAGAAAGGATGCACCTTATTTGGTATTTATGGAGAATGTGGGGAGATTTCCATTTTAAAGATAGCATTGGTCACATTGGCTTGAGAGTTTAATTCATTGACTGGTGTTCAAGGTCTAGTTTATCATAATAATTATGCTTAGGAAAAGACGAAATCGTCCCTGATAGATCTAGATTGTCACTCAATGAGGGTGGAAACTATAAAGAACAGGTAGTGTTTTGTGTAGCAGAGACACAGAAGCAAAGGAGACATGCCAAATAACAAAAACTACCCTTCTGTGAGTCCTTTGCAAGAAGCCACACAGTGGAATTACTATATCCAACCGTAACATCCCTGACAGTTTTACCTTGAACTACTATTTTTGGAGGGAAAACTTGATGAAGAAGCCTATCTTTTATAAATTGTTGGTGTAATCCTCCATACAAAGTGAAATCCCTCCACTTTAACCCCCAGAAAAGAGGTACCTCAGTACAGTTTCTTATTCCCACCTGGCTATCTCTAAATGCTTATAATATGCAGTAGAAACCCTCTACTCCAACCTTCTAAAAGGCCACTTCTTGAACCATACATTATACTACCCAAACAAGGTCACCTCTCTGATCTCTGGAGTCTTGATGCAAAAGCAATATTATGACTTACCAAACATGAAATTTATCCTGCAGCATGCATTACCTACAGAACAGCATGTAAAATAAGTGAACACTTTATGGTAGGCACATACAGCATAATGGCAGGAGCAAAGACAAAAAATTACGACATACCACAATTGTAATATCATGTAGCTAGTTACTACACTGTTATATGAAGAAAGACTGCAGTAGGCTGAAGTAATGTCCATGCCTTAGTGAATTGAGCTCACCAAGGACTGGGCTGACTAGATTGCTCTTTCACTTCTGATAACCCTTTACCTGATATTCAGATTTATATGGATTTGTGATGATAGTGAATACTAATGAAGTTGTTGCTTTTCCATTGAATAGGAGTATACAGTGCTTACATGTGTACTGATTAGCCCAGCATTCCTCCAACTGTGTGGAGAAGACACCACCCATTGATCAAAGACAAGCAAGTTTAATTTTTTTCCTGCTATCTCTATAGCTACATGCACAATTATTATCCAACAGCTGAAACTTAACTATATAGATAATAGAGAGGAGAACCTCCTCCAGTCATAAAACAAAATAATAATGGCAGAGTCTAGCCTCCTGCGAGACTACTATATAAAAACAGCGAGTGGGACTTACCGCACGATCCACAGTCTGGCTTATCACAATCTGGAGACTGGCATGAAAAGATAAATTCGAGAAGTAAACACATCCATAGCAGTATAAAAATGAATCTAGTCATTGCATTGATTGGTGTCGACATCGACAGTAACGGCTGTCCCGTCACGCACGTGTGATAGGTCAAAGTAGAAATGCGTGAACACACCCACTTTTACCATGGTAACAGCTAACTGTCTATAAGAACTGTCTATTAGAATAACTGTCTATTGAGTTGTACGTGTGTAGTATATTATACAGTGCATATTTTCCCAGATGTCACAGTTATTTGACTTAGATCCTTCGACTCTTCCTTATTACAATAAAGAAAAGAAAGGTAGCCTCTTGCTAAGATCAAATTTCATGAAGTATGGAAGAGCTACATTGGATAGGAAGTGGTAAGATATAATCTTCTGTAGCTAAGCTAGCAGCTAGTAGCCTAGTAATAATGATACCAATAGCTAACTAGAGCTACAAAAGTTGCAGACACAATTATGCTTGGACAGAACATGGCTGATAAGGTCCAAAGCTGTTGGTGCAAGTTTCAGAGGGTTGAGCTGAGGAAGGAGGGCTATAAATCTCACACAATGCAAGTATCCTTTGCAGATTTACCATGTTACCATTGTTAGTGCCTGGTGGCCATATAATAAGCAAATGCCATCTATATACAGAGATCTCATTGTAGCACACTCACTTTCATATTAAAACACTGATTATGGAAATGGGTCCTCTCATCTCTTTCTAACTATACAATACAAGCACTGGTAGTATAGTATATTATAGATGTGAAGGTTAACATTAAGTTTGAACCCCTGAAACACCCCTTCCTGGATCTAGCCTTGATAGCTTCTATTATTACGTTATAGGCATGCTGATCGTGAAGCTGAACCAAAGGATTATGATGTGACTAAATGTAGTACCAAGGACAGAAATCTCCTCAAGGCAACATATCATCGTATAGGAAACATGACAGATGGGGTATTATATAAAAACTAATTTGTAGATGCACCAGCACTTCATGAGAGAACCTTTAAAGCAAAATCAATAGACTATTGGTTGATGCTGTTGCAAACATAACTGACATTTTGCCATAAATTTTTTTTTAGTCATTGAAAGATGCTCAGACAACACAACATGAATCCATGAGAGAAGTTGGCAAGTTACAAGAAGACTACAAGGTCCGAGATGACCACAAGCCCATGCTAGTTTATGACAACTTCTGTTCAGTTTCCTTGGAACGTGACACAGGAAAGCCAGATCGAGGATATGGAAGTGTCCTACCTCGGCACAGCTTGGAACATGGGATGAGACATCTAAATACGAACTACATGATTAGTTATCAGTATCCATTTGAGTGGACACCCAAATCCAATACTGTATGTTCTTCATAGTTTCACTATAGAGATAATAAGACATTGGCTATTATAGCTAACTATATAGATGGTTATTGTTGTACCACTCTCATTTTAAAAGGTATAGCTACTTGGCACTTAGTTATGATAATGGATATATATCAATTGGTACGGTGGGTACTCTTAGTGATACTTATTGCTTGTATTTTTACTACATAGGAGGAAAATGAACCTGAAGTGAGATTTCATCGTAGCCTGTCTGAGTTTGCAGATACTGATGGACATAAAAGATTTGGAAACAATACATTCCAGGACTGCTATGGATCAGTTACAGATTAATGTTATAGATTTTTCCTGGCATTCTTTTTATAGTAGTGCTAGTAGCTGATAACATCAGATTGTAATTAGTTAATACACAAATGATTGTGATTAGTTAATACACGAATCAAAGGATTTCTATGTATGATAATTATAACATCACACAGGACATGTGTCCATAATTCTGAAATTAATATTTTCAATTACCAAAAATACCTTACAATAGCTACTACACTACCTATAACCAGATTAGCATTCTGTGTCATGTTATCACATGTATTATAATTATACAATAACAACACTAATGGTTGGTTTGTTATTCATGCTATTATTTTATCTTACAGATTATTAGCTGTATATTATTGGTCTTGGTTAGGCCTGTCTCTATAGATTATGCTGGAATGTTTTTGGGGTATGAACTAGCATTTGAGAATAATGCTAACATTTTAGGTGGAATTAGTCAGAATTTGAAGGAGGGGGTGGAATTTTTTGATAAAATACTACAGAAGTGTGGTTTCACACACACAGCATTGTCTGTCAGCAATGATTCAGTCTAAAATTAGTGAAATTGTCCCTTTTGCAAGTAACATTGAAGGACTTTCTTTTCTCAATTCTGATTCTGTCATTAATAAGTTAAAATACTGAGGACAGCTAAGGACATTTCACCTCAAATAGTGGAAGAAACATGAGCATGATTTGCCTCACTGGTCCCAGGCATGTAGGAATGTTTTGCCAATCATGATCTCCCTCATAGAGTCATTGGTCCCAGGCATGTAAATGTTTTGCTTGTGCTGCCATGCATGATCTCCCTCACTGGTCCTAGGCATGCAGGAACATTTTGCTTGTGCAGTCATCCTTTGCTACCGCAGAAAGTATTGTCTAACTGTTTTACTAATAGACAAAACATGTTCATTGGAGGACTACATCTTTAGTCATGTTGCAATACAATTCTAATTGGCTAGCATGTTTGTCACATAATAGGTGATTTGGCAAGAATTATAGGCTGACTTCATAAGAATTATAGGAACTCGCCAGAGAATTATAGAATAGCATTTTAGGCAAAAAATCTGGCATAATCTAGACAGGCCTAGTCTTGGTCGGGTAATAATTTTTATTCAAGTGAATATTCAGAACTATAAATAATCAGTTTTAGAATTCAAATAGTCTGAATTTGCTGCTTTAGACATAGTTGTAGTACCTACAAACTTAGTACTTTCAGCTGATTGATGTTTTCTGTGTGAAAAAAAAAAAAAAAAAAAAAAAAAAAAATTGACAGCGGTACCAAATTCCTAAGATACATGTTTTGGACAGAACACAACAATGAGTGTAACAATAATATTATAATACCTTTTCTCAGTAAGCAAGAACATTGTTCTTTTCCTAGTCTTCTCTGTGATGGGGTAAAGGTGTAGAAAGATGAAAGAGATAAGGATGAAGATGATGGCAGGGACTGAGACAAGCATCTTGAGGGTAAGTGGTAATATCCATGGTTGTTCACATGAATTCTCATTATAACCAACAAACCTGATTGAGAAGAAAAGAAAAAAATTAATTGAAATGGAGCTCTGTGAGTCAGTTGCTACTGAGGTTATCAGTTAATAGTACTTTGCATACTTGTAAATGGCTGTTGACACAGCCAGTGTGAAACCACTACCAAACTTGTTTCCAAACACAAAGAAAGCATAGAACAGTTCTTCCCTACGAACATCACTAACAAGTGTGGCTTGATCAACCACATCAGGAAGCATCGACCTACATAATATTAATGAGAGCCAATGTAGTCACACTAATAATATTATTATAACCTAACAGTTATAGCACACTAGTGATAAAGAGCAATCAAAATAGGGAACTACTACATACTATGGACATACGAATAAGCTAGCTCCTGATCCCCTTTTAAACTCACAAATATAATTTAGTGTAGGATAATAAACTGATCCCCATGTATAAATCTTCAGTGAAGCCAATTCCAAAGAGGGTGTGGTTAACTAAAAATGGGTGTAGGTTAAAAAAATTTCCACACATACCTTTATGGCCCCCTCCCCCATCACTAATCTTCCTATGCCCATACATACTTCACCAATGAATTTAGTCATATACACACTTCCACTCTGCTCTAAATGTAAGCTACATTGTGTCTCACCAAGGTATAAGGTAGGCACAAGACACACCCATTCCACCTATAACATTCAGAGGATAGGCAGCCATAGGTAGCTTATCAAGATAAAGCTGAGATAACAACAGGGGGAAGATTGTCCACATTCCTATGTAGAATGTAGTCTTCTTGCCGAACTTAACAATGCAAAGTTGCCAAAGTGGCATGAAAATGATGCTAGAAGTAAGAAGTGTTGCTATGACATATGGATATTGGGCCTCCAGTCCTACGGAGTATTTAATAAACAGAGCCATGTTGCCTTGCACAAACTAAGGAACAAATATCAATATTATAATTTTTATAATTATATTAATGGTATATAGCAGAAATCATAATATAAAACTTGACAGAGATTTGTATTACTGCCAGACACAATTAGGCCAATGAAAAATTGTTGTTGTATGTAATAATAATCTATTCAAGTGACTATCTATTGTTGTGTGCTCCTTGCAGTTGGTATTCATTATTATGGTAAAATTACTGACCACACTAATTTTTCTAGAGGTCAATTCACCATGGATAGATTTTTGTACCTCTAAATCACTGTCAAGATAAATTCTAATGATAATAATTACTTGAAGAGCAAGCCACGCAAATAACTCCATCATCAGCAAATAGAAGTAAGGTTTAAAACCACAGGTTACCCTTAGACCTCTGAAAAAGCCTATCCTTTTTACTGTGTTCACTTCATCTGCAGAAATAATATGACAATTCTAATTATTTCACGTAAAAATGTGAGTCTAAAGTACCTATGAACTGTGATATTACCAAAATTGGATAAAATAAAAATGACCTATTGCAAAGCAAAAATTCTTATGATAAATGGGATTCTAGTGGTCACAAACTTTTGCTATTCATAAACAAGAAATATTTTACTAAGTAATTTTCCCTCCTGACAGCATCAGAATACTTTTCCTAATTTGTATTAGGTATAATAGTAGAGAAACTGAACTTGTAATAGGTTAGGCTATGAACTAATTCCAGAGCTCTCTCTTGTCTATACACAAACTTTCAACACTTAGAAAAAAAATAAACCTTTTTGTTCTTTGATTGTAAAAGTGGTCACAGAGATACACACAACTATGATTACAGCAATGGTGAGGCCATGCCATTGATAAGCTGCTCTCCTCGATGTGTTTATTTTCCTTTCTCCGTCATTGTTACAGTCACTTGTACTGGCATCAACCATCCCTACATAGTAGGCTGTGTACACCAAAATACCAAGCAAAGTCCCTGCTATCTCAAACAACATTCCTGCAGTATTATGAACATACAATTAACTATCTGTCTGTCTGTCTGTCTGTCTGTCTGTCATACTCACTGAAAAGTGTAACAGAGTCTCTTTCCTTGTAGTCGTTAGTCATATGCATAGTGAGGGCTGTGTAAGGCACATGGATGCACTGCATAAAGTTGGAGAGAAAGGTAATATTCAATAAATATGCACAATAACTTTCTCACCGTCATAGAAGCTTGAAAGAGAAGGTATACAATCTGATAGTATAAATACTTGAAGAATTGAGATTGGTCGACCAATGGAGGTACAAACCAAACACAGAAATAAGCCAATCCAACAGGCAATGCTGCAAAGGCCAACCTATGAATATCATTAAAGAACTTGTCACAAATTATTATTGTTACATAGTAATACAGTCTGATCAACATAATAATCAATTCTAATCTCCTGAAATGAGGACACCTCAGTATCCCAATTAACAGCTTGTGCATTAAACTTCACTACCTGAAATGAGGCCACCCTTCTAATCAAAAGAGTCCTAAGGTACTAACTATACTGTTTTTCCTTACCAAGGTCTTAAACGTCCAAATCTTGTCTTCGTAAAGGAGGTTAGGTATCCCACCATAGGATCAGTAATGGCATCCCACACACGTCCAGTGAATACAATGACCAATACATAGGAGGGATCCAACTAGATTACAAAGATGATATAACACTAAATAGCACACTGAAGCTTACAATAGAAGCTCTGACTCTGAACATGTATTGGTGAGCAGATTCAGTAGCCGAAGTAGACCAAATACCTGACCTCATAAACCAATTAACGGTGGTTGACACCAATTGGCATCATGCACTTGAAGAGCGGTTCACGCCAATTGGCGCCAAATAATAAGCAGCTACTTTTCCGGTTAGCTGCAGCTAGCGGAAGCTCTCCAGCAAACGATCTTTTATTGTGGTTACGTAGCAGACACGTAAGTTTATTTAGCGATAAAATTTAGTTGTAGTTTACATAACAAATAATAGAGTAATAATTATAAGCTAATAATTATGGTACATGTAACAGCAATAATACTTTATATAGACAGTAGAAATTTTTCTTTGGATGAGGTATTGTCCCTGATGGAGAATGAGGAGGATTTGGAAATAGATGACCCTCAAGAAGTGATTTTGGGAGGCAGTGAGCCAGTGACAAGGAGCTTGACAACACGGAAGACATAGAGAACGTAGAAAACTGTACAGTTATCTTCAATTAATTATGTATCAATGTATTACTATCTCTTGTCATGTAGATATGGATCGTGAGACATGCAACTCTGGTTATAAGATAGAAGATCTCCCTTAGTACCACCCATTGATGACATTGAAACTGGTACTGTTATGTTCATTAATGCTAGCTATTCTAATATCGCCCTTAAGCACTTCCAGGAGCTACTTACCACTCAACTGATTGGGGAGTACTGTAGTAGTAAAAGGTAGGCCTACATTTCCCAGCAAAGAAGCAGAACACCAACTCTGAAAGAAAGAGAGGAATATGTGTAGCCTTTATTGGGAAAGGAACCATTGCAACGACATCCAGTGGTTCTGCAATGAATGTGGAGCATGGCTATGCCACCCAGGCACTTTAAATGACTGCTTCCTCCTGTGGCATAAAAGAAGAGTTTAAGGTTTCAACCTGGATCATTTTGTATTTCATTGACATGTGCCTAGACATCTAGGCTTACACCTGACATGTACAACTCACTTTATAATTTTTAAAGCTTTTTATGTATATGCCTCTTTCAAAACCAGCTTTTCTAAAAGCTACCACAAAACACCTAAAACCAGCATTCATAAAGGCCACCACAACTGCAAGAGTGTATAGTCCTTGAAGGCAAAAGAATGGTACCAGAGTTTCACCATTGAACACACACACACAGACACACAGTGGACATTCAGGCTCTCTCTTTCATATTCATTTGTGACTAGCTAATATTATTATACTATTCTAAGGTAGCTAATAACTACTCTAGCTAAGGTAGCTAGCTAATCAGATAACTTACCCCACGTGTAACTAGCTAGCTTGGCAGTCTGGTAGGATTCCCACCTACTAGTCCTCAGGGCCAACTAGAACACACCAACAGATGTGGAGAAGTTGTTAGAAGAGCCAACAGTCGGAACTACTATGGAGCGGTGTTGAATTTTTTCAACACTAATTTTGTTCATGTTATTATCTAAGTGGGAACTTGCCTTCTGGCCCCAGTTGTTTCTTTATCAGGTAGCCTAGAGCATCTTCATTCAATGAACTGTAGACAGCTAGAGGCAATCTTGCTCAGATCTCCCACTACAAACCTTTCTAGACGATGACTAACAAAGAACTGGATCACAAGATGTCAGGTGCTAATTAATTCCGCATCACGAGTACTCGCATTAAAATTTAATTTAGCAGTTAATCGGTTAAGCTAAAGCTAGACTTTCAGCTAGGATTCACCGAAAAAATTATTATGGGAGAATATTTGACTGGTAATTCCTGAAATATGTTATTGCTTACACAATAGCTAATTTTGAAGGGTTCATTTTGGGACCAGCAAGAGAATTGCTTTATAGGATTATGTTACATCATCAATAATAATCAACAAACTTGAATTATGGACTGCCCTAGCTATTTGTTTGTTTGTTTATTTGTTAATCAATTAATAATATTATTATAACAGGTAATGGGTGAGGAAATAATAGGCTAGTCCACGAGAAGCATTGCAAAATTCAAAAAAATTAATAACACTCCCAACTGGTCACAAGCCACCTTCAATTAACTATAATAATAATATCACAACTCACTATGACTGTTTCCAGTAGAAATATGCTGAAGTAGAATCCTAAGATGGTAACACACATGGCATAAGGCATGGAGCCAACGGCATAAGCTAGCTTTTTCCACAGAGGTAACTTTCCCTTATTAACACTGGGACTAGAGAACACCAGAGGCTACATGACATAACACATCAATATAATAATAATAAAATATAATAATAATAATAATAATAATAATAATAATAATAATAATAATAATAATAATAATAATAATAATAATAATAATAATAATAATAATAATAATAATAATAATAATAATAATAATAATAATAATAATAATAATAATAATAATTAATAATTAATAATTAATAATAATAATAATAATTATTATTATTATTATTATTATTATTATTATTATTATTATGGACTGGATATAATATTATTCGACCTTCATTGGCTTTCTCTTGGGCCATTGTCTGATGCAATATAAGATTTTGGTTCCTCTCCTTCAAAATCTGAAGGAGCATACTTACACTGTTTATGATGAGTTAAATGGCTATAACATAATTCAAGGCTTGGATATTAGGGCAAGCTTACTACTGCTGATAATGCTATTATGTGCAGACTTAGCTGAAAGATATGGCTGTAATCCAATTTATCTTATACCCTGTCTTAACCCTTGACTCAGTAAATAGGGAAGGAGAGGAATGTGAGTATCTAAATAGCATTTGCTTTCTTCCTACTACATGGAATGTCAGACTCGCTATAAGCACAAGTGGCAGTTCTGTGATAGGAATGCTGGTGCTGGACACATAATATAATATATCTGCAAGTTTTATTTGCCCTGAGATTCATTTTTCCACTGAAACCTGAACAAACATGAAAATGAGGGGCTGGGCACTCTGACCCCTCTCTCAGTTAGTTATTTAGCCATAGCTACTTGTCTCTAAACATCACAGACATAGTTAATGAACTCTTTACAAGACTAATACACATACATAGATACAAACAAGAAGGCAAACAATACAATATGATATGACTTTAGCTATAGAACTTGACATAGCTGTGACCTTACTTCCTTCTGGTTGGTCATATCAGTAGGTGTTTCCCGGGTATCACTTTTAGAGTTGCAATCAACTGTTAAATGGACGCTATCACTACTGTTAGGGGAGCTCCGATATCTCTTTAGCGAGTTAAAATACAGGGGACCCGATTCGATCGAAGAAAACTCTGACATACGGTTTGGCTGACCTCAAGATCTGCTGACTTGATGATATGGGTGGGGCTCTACCTCCCCACTACTTGCACATGCGCACAGCCAGCCTGTGCGCGAAAATAAAAAAAGCGCGAAAGTAACCTGAAGGCTCTGTCTACACCCTGTAGCACATTCGTCTATGACAACATGTATACTATTAAGGACATCATATCCTCATACCAGGAGATTTATATCATTAAAGATAATAATTATAATAATTATAGCTACTGGTCCTGAATATTTTTTCATGCTATAAATCAATAAGAAATTTTAGAGTAAAATATCCTAATTAGCTACCTATAAAATAAGAGAAGATTTTTAATTATACTTAAAACAATGAATAGAAATGCTTTTTTTTTTTACAATAATTATAGCCACATTTTACTTTTACTCAGGAGTCAGCACATAGCTAGCTAGTAAGTTTTAAAGTGTACTATAGAAGATTATGTAACCTTTCATTACTGAAAACATTTTCACTTCTGCTGATAATACTAATCATCATTTTTTCCAGTGGATATGATTCAACTAATAAGAAATAATAATTTTAAAGAGCAAAAAAAGCCACAGGTATGTGCTTATGAACAACATTACTGTCATACAAGAACATAAATTGACTTTAATACCGAGCTGTAACTATTTAGTATTCCACTGAAGGATAATATAGCAATAATATCAATCACTGATCTAGCATCTACAAAAGAATGAGTTTGCACACACAATGTCAGGTGTATTTTAGTCCCAATAGGTGATCACAGGTCAGGAAAAATAATGGATTTATTATAGAATACTCTATATTATACAGATCATTTTATATATGGAATTTCAATGATATAGTTTCTTCCCCTTTCACCTCATCTTTAAAAGTAGAATATCAAGTGGCTGGGCATAGCTATTGTTCTATAGCTATATTAACTATGTGTCTTGATTGTACCTGTATAATTTTCCAATCTGATCATGGTGACCTTATGCCCATGCATGCAGACTGCACAGAGTAACTTAGCAATTGCAAAGCTTCCCCCCACTCCCTTCTCAAACAATTTTTTCTAGATAGAAGTGGTACATCCAGCAGGTAATGTCACTAGCTAAATGTGTTCAAATAAGTTGATTTGAGGCCTCGTTAGTGGCTCAAGAAATGCAAGGTGGGCAGAGTTAGAGACATTTAAGGTATCAAGTCATCAACAGGAGCTATAGAAGTGTATAGACTACAAGCTAGGCTTTGATAATAAAAATAAACTAGCTAAATAGCTAGGTGGTAATCCAGACAAGAAACTCCTTCCTACCCCTATAGTCCTTGAAAACTAGAAGCTGTACAAAAGATTATCTGTACAAAAGATTATGATAATAATCACTTGAGATTACAGATTAAAAACTAAAATATAGCTGACTGGACCTTCTAATTTTAGCTGTTCTTCTTCAATCACTTTATCTATATTAGCTATGCATCTATGAGTCTGTTGTCCTATTAGTGAATTGATTCACATAGCTATTCCATGTGTATATGCATACATAAGACCATCATGGCAGAGGATGGAGACATAATTAGAATGGAAAGATACACTATCATTACATTGATAGAGTAGTAGTTAGAGCTAGTTGTTCAAGCCCATTTGTTTGAAAAGGGCTGATCTAAACTCCCAATGAGACACTGTGGCTAATAATAATAAGCTATTATTAATTATTATTGTTGCTGACCACACATATTGAAAAGAATTTTAACTTGCTAATAATAGCAAGCTTTGTTCATGGTGCAATATTGTTACAGACTTAACAGTTTATATTATCTAAGTGTTAATGTACTGTGTGTGTGGCCTAGTTCTGTAATTTTTCTGTGTTGTGATTTATGTATGTCCAGCTGGGCGCAGGGCCCCTCAGAACTAGACTTATATATTGTGTGTAGCTAGCTATATTATTCAGTTATAATAGTTATAATAGAGATAATACTTTCTGATCAGCTTTTATGAAATATCTTTGTGTGAGAGTTTATCACAAATATATCATAAAATAGATAATGATTTATGGTGGTTTTGAAGTAAGGACATTCACACTGTGGTCTGCTAAACATAATCATAATGTACACTATAAAGCTCAGATGGCTCCTGTAATTTTCATGTTAGTACTGAGGGAAGTTGTACCAGGTTTGGTTTTCCCTATATCTTGGCAATATGGCAGATAGCACTTGTGATGGAGTGCTACTTTGGAATTATTACACAATGCCTTGTTATTCACTATAAAGGGACTTGCATTATTCACTCCTATAACAACATATGTATGATACAATGTATATGCTGCCTCAGAAGAGGATTGAATTGTTGGATCTGACACTCAGATATCTTATTCAAGCTCAAAGACTATAGGTCTTGCAAGCCATAGTAGGAATTTGCAGAACAAGGGCTGTCTGTTTGTGTAGTAGTACTGTCATATTATTATTAGCAAAATATTTGTCAATAAACTGCTAACAAGCTCATCTGAAGTACATGATTTTTTGCTAAAGCCTTGTTGTACACCACATCCAGTATCATGTGAATCATGCCCAATCAGTACCTACATTGATGTAGCTATAAATAATAATTATGTCTGAGTGTTTTGCATGAGATCCATGAATTTATCCTTACTATAGACACTTAGCTACTTGCACTTGATCTGTGTCACTGTAATATTTCACTCAATGAATATGTGCACTCAGGACAGTGAAATATTCCTGGTGTATAGGCACAACACTACTTTCATACTTCAAATTTTGACTAAGAATATTAATTTTTTCATGACCATTACTGCTCAAAAATGGGATGGTTTTGCTTAAGTGGATATTGTCAGGTAAAGTTTTCATGCATCATTATCTCCACCTCCACTCTTGGGAACCTCCACTCTTAGGTATTTTTGTACTGTACATGTCCTTGACTCCTTGATAAAAGTTATGCACATGTACATGGGATTATATAATTAACTTGTTCATGATGCTCTATTACCTATTATGTTGCACATGACTAATATCTGATTTGTCTAGCAAAATAAATTGAACCACAGCTTTACATAGGTTAGGGTATTCCCAGCCACTGTAATAGTGATGGACACACTGACCAATGATGTCAAGTTTGTTTATGATCCTGTAAATTATAGCCGATGTGTGTGTGTGTGTGTGTGTGTGTGTGTGTGTGTGTGTGTGTGTGTGTGTGTGTGTGTGTGTGTGTGTGTGTGTGTGTGTGTGTGTGTGTGTGTGTGTGTGTGTGTGTGTGTGTGTGTGTGTGTGTGTGTGTGTGTGTGTGTGTGTGTGTGTGCGTGCATTCAAAAACCACACCCACTTCAGATAACTAATAACATTGCATCTTTACTAGTCACTCAATTTTTAGACAGAATACACAACTTCATACACAAGCATGTGCAGAATGTAGTCATGTGGTTGTCACTTAACTGCCTGCTAATTAAGTTGTTAACAAAATAACAAGTCAACAAAGATTTATGAATATTATTAATTTCAACGAGGAGAGGATATACATGTAACCACCCAAAACCTCCCCAGGATACAGGCCTGATCATATTATACCAATTCAACTGCAGAATTATCAATCAATCATAAGCTTGCTGAAATGAAGCTATTGACTTCCACGTTATGCTTGCTTCTATTGGTTGGACTATGCACTGCTGTGAGTTGAAACAGCTAGCTGGTTTAGCCACTCTTGGTTGTTTTGCTAGTATCATAATTGCATGGTACTACAATATTAATAACAACCTTGGTACTAGCTATATAGCTATAGTTAATTAACTAATTGCTAATTCATGTAGTATTATTGTAAAGTCTCTTGAAAATAATTATATCTCTATGTATTATGCAGTATTGGCCAAAATGTCCTCGTCGTTTAGTTCTGGATAGAGATCGGTGCACGTGTGTAAGAGGATCAACACCAACCCCACCACCACCACAGACACTACCACCACCACAGACAAGCTACCATCACCACGAACACCACCACCATCAACACCACCGACACTACCACCATATTGTGTGCGAAACCCCTGTCCTAGGCCTTTCACTTGTGACCCTATTACTGGGGAGTGCTTATGTCTCATCCTCTGTGAGCCAGATCAATTAGTAACTCCTGATTGCCGGTGTCAATTCTCTTGGTGACCCATTTTCTGCTTGAACTGTGAAACAATGTACTTCTCTAGCTAGCTAGTGTATACACAATATTATTATTAAACTATAAAGTTATTTGGAGCAGAGTATTGAGTTGCATAAGGCTGCCTAAGAAGTTCTATTTTTATAATGACTTCCCTGTGGGCAATGCTATGACTGTGCTGTTTGAATCATTTCTTCCTGTTATATAATCCAGTGTCAGTAAAGGCCACTGCATTTTTGTCTGTTAGCAAATCTTAAATTTTCCATAGCAACAATGTCTACAGAAAGATTTTGAACAACTAGCACAAAGGATATAGATTTTATACCAGTCAGTACAAAACTGTTGAAACCTTTGCCCTTAATGCATTCATAGATTTGGAAATTTAGTATAGGTGACTTTTGGCAGCACACAGACTCACATAGCTACTTCACTGGACAGATGAAGGTGGTTCTTCATCTGAACTGTGACCTGTTTCTTCAGTGACATCATAGTGAACTGAAATCAATTATTGAGCATCAATCTGGCAACTAACTTATCAACTTCTTTTTACCTTTTTGGCTGGAAGAACATAGATAAGGGCCTCTGTGGACACCAACATGCACTGAAACTTCACTATTGACAGAAGTGCAAATTGCAAACAATGTTTGAGTAAAAATTCACCTACAATACCTTTACGTCAAGCAGCCAAGCTCTCCAATCCACAGAATGAATTTCATGGTGGAAATTAGGAAATTAATGTTGCCGTTCCCTGGATGGGACTGCTCAGCTATGTGGCTATAGAGCAAACTGTGTCAATTGTCAAAGTTAAAGTGTTCTGCTCATGCACAGTGGCGTAGCCAGGATTAAACATGTAGTAGAGCACCAGTAGGGCACTGACCTTTAGACTAAACTGCTTTTACTAAAATTATGGCAGATAGTGGTAGGGCACTTTAGTAGGGTACATGTTCTAAAGGTCCCTATGTAGCTAGGCCCTGCTCATGCAGCCTTCCTAGTCACAAACTTTATTATCAAATTTATTGATTGTGCAGTTATATAGAATTCTTATGTATTGCACAATCGGATACCAATCTATAGCAGATGTAGGAAAAAGAAGTTAAAAGTTCTGTGCAGGACTTCTCTTTAAGTGGTGTGTGTGTGTGTGTGTGAATGGGTAGCATTATGTGAATGTGGTCAAGGATGAGTCATAATAATATTAGCAGCAAGCATGGCTAGCTAGCTATAAAAATGGATCTGGAAATATCTATTCTCATCATCAGGCAGGATGCAGGATTTTCAAAAGGAGGAGTTACATGCCAACGCATTCAAAAACCACAGATCCTTTGATTAATAACAATAATTAATATAGAAATTTGCCTCTTCATTAGTTGCTTGACTTAAAAGGACAGAATACAGAATAGAAAGAGACTCAGAGCTTGACCTCTTCTCATACACAAGCATGTGTGCAGAATGTAGTCATGTGGTTGTCATTTACTTGCCAGCTAATTAAGTTGTTAACAAAACAACAAGTCAACAAAGGTTTATATTCTATTAATTTCAATGAGGAAAGGTTACATGTAACCCCACAAAACCTCCCCAGCGTACCGGGCCTGATCATATACTAATTCAACTGCAGAATTATCAATCATCATAAGCTTGCTGAAATGAAGCTATTGACTTCCACGTTATGTTTGCTTCTATTGGTTGGACTATGTACTGCTGTGAGTTGAAACAGCTAGCTGGTTTAGCCACTCTAGGTGGGGGTTTTGCATAATTGCATGGTTCTACAATATAATTGTGTAGCATTATTGTAAAGTCTAACGAAAATATATCTCTATGAATTATGCAGGATTGTCCAACATGTCCTAGTCATTTAGTTTTGGATAGAGATCAGTGCAAGTGTGTAAGAGGATCAACATCAACACCATCATCACCGACACCACCACCACCTACACTACCGACACTACCACCACCGACACTACAGACACTACCACCACCAACACTACGGACGCTACCACCACTGACAGTACCACCACTGACACTACCACCACCACTGACACTACCAACACTACCACCACCGACACTACCATCACTGACACTACCACCACCAACACTACGGACACTACCAACACTAACACTGACACTACCGACACTACCGACACTATGGACACTACGACCCCGACCTCGTTGTGTGCCAAACGCCTGTCCTAGGCCTTTCACTTGTGACCCTATTACTGGGAAGTGCAGATGTCTCATCCTCTGTGAGCCAGATCAATTAGTAACTCCTGATTGCCGGTGTAAATTTCCATCTTCTGCTTGAACTGTGGCTGAAACAATGTACTTCTTTAGCTAGTTAGTGTATACACAAATTATTATTAAAATTGCAAAACTGCTGAAACCTTTGCCCTTAATGCATTAATGGATTTGGAAATTTTTAAGTTTGGCATAGGTGACTTTTGGCAGTGCACAGACTCACATAGCTACTTCACTGGAAGGCTGAGAACAGATGAAGGTGGTTCTTCATCTGAACTGTGACCTGTTTCTTTAGTGACAAGGTCATAATCATCCTTCTCTGACTATGTATATAATAATTCAATTAGCCAAGAATGTTGAGCATCAATCTGGCAACTACTTTAAAATATCAACTTCTTTTCACCTTTTTGGCTAGATAGGGACAGTGAAATTTCACTATTGACAGAAGTGCAAATTGCAAATTGTACATAACAATCCAGCCAGTTTGAGTGGCTAGCTTAGCCTGCATGGTTTTTTACGTGAATGATTTTTTATGTTTGTTTCTCAATAGAGAGTACTGCGTGCAGTCATGTTGTATATAGCTATAATCTTCTCAATAGAGATACTACAGTGTTTGAAACCATGAAATCTGGAGGAGAGGAAGGGCATAACCCCCTGGTTCCTCTGCCTCTTATATTTGAGACACATTTCGAGCTGCAAGGCAATACCTTCACTCATTTTTGGAATTAGGGGGTGACCTGGATAAAGCATTATTTTGGTCCCTCCACTCTTAGGCACCTCCACTCTGGTATTTTTATACAGTGTTACTAGCGCATGAAGTTATTAGCTACCTGTCAGGAGGTATATTATGTTGTGCATGACCAAATGATGTCTATCATGTCATGATTGTGTAGCAAAGTAAGTTTAACCACAACTTTACGTCTGGTAAGGGTATGATTCTCAATAATCAATATTTTGCTGCAATAGTGATGCAAAGGATGCAGATAACCACACACAGACCAATGATGTTGCTATAGATGTAGGAAATAAGAAATCTTACTACCTTATACATTCAGATATCTAAAGTTCTGTGAAGGATATCTAGTCAGGACTTCTCTTTAATTAAGGTGTGAACAATGGGTAGCATTATGTGAATGTGGCAGCCAAGGATGAGTCATAATATTAGCAGCAAGCTGTGGCTAGCTAGCTATAAAAATGGATCTGGAAGTATACAAGTTCTCTATCATTAACTGCTCTCATCATAGACCAATTCAACTGCAGAATTATCAATCATCATAAGCTTGCTGAAATGAAGCTATTGACTTCCACGTTATGTTTGCTTCTATTGGTTGGACTATGTACTGCTGTGAGTTGAAACAGCTAGCTGGTTTAGCCACTCTAGGTGGCTTTACTAGTATCATAATTGCATGGTACTACAATAAATACCAAAATAGCTAATAATGGTAGCTATATATCTAGCTAGCTAAAGTTAATTAACCTGCTAATACCTATCCATGTATAGTATCATTGTTTTCACTAAGAACTCTCACTTTATAGGCTTAGTTGTATTTGTATAAAGTCTGTTGTTAGTATCTAATATTGTCATATGCAGAATTGGCCAACATGTCGTCGTCCTTTAGTTCTGGATAGAGATCAGTGCAAGTGTGTAAGAGGACCAACACTGACGCCACCAGGACCAACACTGACATCACCAACACCACCACCCAATCCTTGTAGGCCAAACCCCTGTCCTAGGCCTTTCACTTGTAATTCTATTACTGGGCAGTGCAGATGTCTTATCCTTTGTCGGCCAGATCAATTTATAACTCCTGATTGCCGTTGTAGTGGAGAATTACCTTGATGACCCATCTTCTGCTTGAACTGTGGCTGAAACAATGTACTTCTTTAGCTAGTTAGTGTATACACAAATTATTATTAAAATTGCAAAACTGCTGAAACCTTTGCCCTTAATGCATTAATGGATTTGGAAATTTTTAAGTTTGGCATAGGTAACTTTTGGCAGTGCACAGACTCACATAGCTACTTCACTGGAAGGCTGAGAACAGATGAAGGTGGTTCTTCATCTGAACTGTGACCTGTTTCTTTAGTGACAAGGTCATAATCATCCTTCTCTGACTATGTATATAATAATTCAATTAGCCAAGAATGTTGAGCATCAATCTGGCAACTACTTTAAAATATCAACTTCTTTTCACCTTTTTGGCTAGATAGGGACAGTGAAATTTCACTATTGACAGAAGTGCAAATTGCAAATTGTACATAACAATCCAGCCAGTTTGAGTGGCTAGCTTAGCCTGCATGGTTTTTTACGTGAGTGATTTTTTATGTTTGTTTCTCAATAGAGAGTACTGCGTGCAGTCATGTTGTATATAGCTATAATCTTCTCAATAGAGATACTACAGTGTTTGAAACCATGAAATCTGGAGGAGAGGAAGGGCATAACCCCCTGGTTCCTCTGCCTCTTATATTTGAGACACATTTCGAGCTGCAAGGCAATACCTTCACTCATTTTTGGAATTAGGGGGTGACCTGGATAAAGCATTATTTTGGTCCCTCCACTCCTAGGCACCTCCACTCTGGTATTTTTATACAGTGTTACTAACTAACAATTTACTTATAGCTTAATTGGCCACACTTATCGCCAGAATCTCTCAGTTCAAGAACAAAAACATAACTCTTTCAAAGTGCTTTCTAATGGTCTAATATTCAAGGTTATATTATTATATATAACCACCATAACCTGAAGAATCTTTTCAGTTGTTTTAAGCTTTTGACTGCCAAGTAGCTCTCTATAATTTTTTTAATCATGGATATGGATCCAGTGTGCCTTAATGACCTGCTGTAGATAATTATCAGTAATATGTAGGTACTAAATGTACAGAGCTCTAGTATATAATTACCCATTATTATTAATATTATTAATTTGATGAGTTGGAACAATAAAATCCCTACTGAGTTTTACATGGACATGCTTTTAAGATAATATCTACCAATAATAACATTATAGTAGCTATTCCAACCCTTTTTGTGTAGGGCTTGTTCATGTTTGGTGATTATTCTTAGATAGCTATGTTTATAGTATAGCAACTACTTGTTCACCAACATTCTCACCCATAAGGTAAGAGCTAGCTAGCTTTCTATTGGATTAACTGTAAAAGTCTTCATTGTATACTGCAAAAGATTTGAGGTGCATGGGTCTCTCATATAATATTTGAGAACAGTTGCTGCCTACTGCCATACCAAGCTAAATACACCAGTTCTCGTCTGATAAATTATTATGCTCTGAGGTGCTCCTATTTACATTAGAACAAGATAATTCACTGAATTGTATTAGCAATTTGATTCTGACAGATTATTCAGATTACATCATTGTCAATTGCACTATTGCTATGGGGGCTAGGTTAGATACAGTTACTACAATAACAAAAGTACATCATGATGTGACTTGTAATTTGAATATGCTATAAGGAGAAAGAGCCAATTGATGACTAAATTGTCAGTTGGACTCATGGCTTCTCTCACCTGGCCTAGGCATGTGTAGGAAGATGTTTTTTTATCATAGGCCTACAGATGCACCTTATTGTGACATACCTTTTGCAGATGCCTGTAAAGGTACAGATATGTGGAGAGAACAGATCTGTAGGCATGTCTGTAGCTAGAGAAAAAAAGGATCTTTTCATGTGGCTAGTGCTATATAATGTGTCAATAAAAGGCTTTGATGTTCACCCCTTAATGAGGTTGATCACGCCGATAGTTTTCACTTAGATCTACCCAGTATAGCTACCCTGAATTGAAACCTCTCAGGCTCTGCCCACCTCTTAGTGAGATATCTAACCTATATTTAGCTACAAGTGTGTAACCTCAGGAGTGAACCTTTGGTGGGGAGGGGGGGAGGGGGGTTCTTAAGAATCTAGAGAACCCCTCCCCTAAGGTTACAGTGGTTTTGGAATTTTAGCTACAAGCTATACAGATACAAAAGACTTTTGAATTTTCCTCCCAAAACTGCACTACCTATTTCTGTTTACATACCAAAAACCACTATATCCAGGCATGGCTGCAATGTGTAGATTTAGTCAAATATTTGAGGAAAACAACTCCATTTTAAGGACTAGTATTACTAGTGACTTTACTCATTTTAGCGATCAAACCGATCAAACCAAGGAATGTGTTTTTAAGCACACTTCTAGATTACTCACCAATATTAATAGTCATTCTTTTTAGCTTAAGATAAAAGCACACACTACTCACCAATTAGTCACATTTCAGGACGAAATTGCATTAATATTGCTGTGTGAACAAAAAAAATTTGCATTAAAACTGAAGAAAATTCAGCAGAGCCTAACTCCAAGAATACATCGAGCATTTCATAGATATGAAGATAAATTACCCATGGCATTTGAAGTAAAATTAGGAGAGAAGGGGAGGAGCCATGAACCTTGACCCCTTCCATGCGGATCGACTTCTTGCATGTACACAGGTGTCATGATGTTTAGACAGGCTCTGTCCCGGTTGTTTCCCTTTGTGGGAAGGCCTCTCCAGTCCGCTATCAGACCTACTCCTGCAATCCTGAGAGACACCCATCAAGCTTATCTCTCAACAACCACATCACTATCTTATGACTTCTTAAAGACAGAAAAGAAAGGAGAGAAAGAAAATGTAGCTGTCATTCATCTCTACCGTCCCAGAGCATTGAATGCTCTGTGTGATGAACTGATGAAGGAGCTCGGTGAGGCACTGAAAGAGTACGATAATGACGATGGTGTGGGTGCCATTGTCCTCACTGGAAGTGAGAAAGCCTTTGCAGCAGGAGCAGATATAGCTGAGATGCAGAATAAGACGTACATGGATTGCTACATGAAGAATTTTTTGAGTAAATAGTTATTTATGGCAATAGTTAAAATGCCCAGTTGGACATTTTGCCCAGAAGATACTGTAGAGAGGGACTTGTTAATTTGGTGATCCTTACCAGTAGTTAGCTGGGTACAGTATCATTATCCTCCATAAACACTTAAAGTTGTATAATGTCTCTGCAGGTAGCTGGGATGCCTCTGTCAAAGCTCGTAAGCCTATCATTGCGGCTGTCAATGGAATTGCCCTAGGTGGAGGGTGTGAAGTGGCCATGATGTGTGACATCATATATGCTGGAGAGAAGGCATCCTTTGGCCAGCCTGAAATTAACCTGGGGACTATTCCAGGTGGAGGAGGTACCCAGAGGCTGACCCGAGCCATTGGAAAATCCAAAGCCATGGAAATGATACTCACTGGTGAGGTTGTGTGGGACAGAAGTAGAGGGTGTGTGAGGTAGAAGATATATGATTAATCATCCTAACTGTTAGAGGGGAAGAGTATCCTTGTTTATAGTGTTACAGTGTAGTCAGCACATTTTTAGTGGTAAGTATTTTTGGCATGTCCTGGCATGTCCATCTAGCACTTCACTTTCAAGGCACTGAATTCTCAAGGCTTTCATAGATTACACTTATAAGGCCATGCTCACGCACTTTGTAACAAAAATTACTGTATAGCATCTTTAGTTAAATATAAAAGAATATTTGTAGAATTAATTTTTGAGGTCCAAGATAACCCCCACCTACCAGAATATGTAATACTGAGATAGGTAGGTAAACATGCATGTTAACATGGTATCATAATACGCTTATAAGAACTAGATCTAGGCTCTTGGAAGAGATGGAATATTTTAATGCTATATATTGTAACTGCATTAAAAAAATATATAGGTGAACGCATGTCAGCACAAGAGGCAGAGAGAGCAGGTTTAGTGAGCAAGGTCTTTCCCACGGAAGAGTTAGTGAATGAAGCAGTTAAGTTAGGAGAGAAGATAGCAGGGATGTCCAAAGTTGCTATAGCTATGGCCAAAGAGGCTGTGAATGCTGCAGACAACCTACCACTTAATGAAGGTCAGACCATTTTATTACCATGTACCCGTTGTACCCATACTTGGAGTTATACAAAATACAATACTGTATAGTGCTTTATTTTGGAGGAACTCAACTTTTGCAAATCGGTCATCCTGAAGCTTTTCACTGAAACATCAAGGCCAGAGGCCAGGTGAATGGAGAAGATTAGTTATTCCTAATTTGCAAAAGTTGGGCTCCTCCAAAATAAAGTGCTATACTGTATGTATTAGCTTTAGACTGGTCACAGTTGCTACAAAGCTGTGCAGTCTATTGGTTTGAGCCCATTGTTTTGGTCCAATTGTCCATGATTGAGTTATACATACCACTTATTGACAGTGAACTGGTTAAGAACTATAATAATTCCATAATCTTATTCCACACATTTACAGGAATAAGATTAGAGAGACGTCTTTTCCACTCTACGTTTAGTACTAATGATCAAAAAATTGGCATGACTGCTTTCCTGGAGAAGAAAAAGCCGGTTTGGAGCGATAGCTAAAGACAATTCGTGCATATAATTATTATTATTATACTGACTAAAGGACAATCAAGAAATAGAGAATAATGTAAATGTATTTTCATAATTAAACAATTATATAACCTCCTAGGTATGTAAACAGATGGTACACAAAAGATAATTATACTGTTCATAGTGAACACAAAATTAGTTTATTAGTGAGTTCTTAATAATGTTGGTTAATTAATCAGCAATTGTCTGGTATTGTAGGTGTTTTGAGGGTTAGACATCTGGGATAGAGTGATCCATCTGCTTCTTCAAACTGGAACCAATGCTAGAGAGAAATAGAGATTATTTAAAGGTTCCTAGAGACACCAGGATGTTGCATTATGGAATAAGGGACAGCAGGCTCATTATAACTGGTGTTTATATTGAACAAACCAAAAAGGAATCAGGAAGTTGCATAATGGAATAAGGAGCAGCAGACATTATCACTGGTGCTTCTATTGAAGCACAAAGGTATCAGAGTGTTATGAAATAGAATGAGGGATGTATACCTCAATAGTCTAGAATTATTATGACTGGTGCTTCTATTGAACAACTATAAAGGTGTGGCACAATAGAACAAGGCGATAGTCTCATGACAAAAGACCTTATAGGAGTCCAAACAGTCTGCAGAAGCTAGGTTAGATTCAGACATCCTGGTCAAGTGGACATGAATATACTAATAATAGATAACCTTAGTCCCAGCCTTAGCCCTAGTCCCGCTTATTAGTGCTAGTTCTTAGGGCCTTGCAGCCATCCACTGTAGTGCCAATTCCCTCCTCCATGATCCCCCCTTGGCATGTGTGGATGTGTTGTTTGTTACACAGTAATACTCACTTCTTCATCATGTGATCATAGACAAAGGCAGGCATGAAAGTGATGGTCAGGGTACGTGGGCTATCAGCAAAAATCTCCTGAATATCTTTGTCCTTCAAACCAATTACATTTTGGCCGTTTACCTCAGTTAGGTAATGGTCAATCAACACACCATTCCTACAGGGACAAAATATCATTGGTTAGTATAATTATCACCCTCATGTGTTAAAGTATCAAAGGTCACTGTAATGTCATAACATGTGTTAAGGCATACACAGCCAATTATTTACATTTTGTTAAGTAATGTCATAACAGGAGGTGTTGAAACATATACAGTACATATATAGCCAATTATATACATTATTATTTTTAGTCATGTGCTTCTAAGTGGAACTAACTTTCTTAAATATCAGGTAGAGTTGTGATCACAAGACAGAAGGAATATAATTTGGCAATGCTGACACTAACAAGTTCCAATTAAAGATCACATGACTTAATTGTCATAATTGTTTACCTGGTGGTATAAAATTATACTATGTCACCTGATATCACATATTCCACATACCTTGCAGCTGAAGATTCCTTGATAATGGCCTTGATCTTGCCACCATTGTAGCTGAATCCAACATGGTTAGAGCTGTCCTTCTGCATGGTAATCGTCCTCTCAAAAGGTCTATCACGGACGGCTAAGGTGATACGATCTCCAGCAGCCTTCTTGATCACCTTGGCTGCTTTATCATTACTGTAGCCAGCTAGTATCTCACCATTAATCTGAGAGAGAGAGAGAGAACAAAATATCACCATACAAATCCAACTGTTTAAAAGTCAACAATAAACAATGATTTTAGTGAAAGTAAACATGTAGTTATCATGGATTCTCTGACTTAAGGTATCTGTGACTATATTAGATACACAAGCTCAAGGTACAAGAACAGCTAATTACTAAGGTAGTATACTGTCATAACAGTTTTAGTATAGGACAAGGAACAAGCAAGCACTTATATTACAAGAACCCCGAGTTATTCATGGAAAACACACAAGTTACAACAGAAACAAGTTATACCAGATCCATCCCGTTCTTCCCACCAACCAACCTAGCAACCCCCCCCCCAACACGTGCACCTACACAGCATTGCTATCTCACCGTGAGGATCTGGTCACCAAATCTAACACCAGCCATAGCAGCAGGTGATCCCTTCTGGACGAAACAGACAAACACTCCCTTGTTAACAGAGTACATACTGATACCACACTTTCCCTTGGCATCTTTGCACAAGATAACCTCTCTTACACCTGGAGAGAGATGAGGTACAGACATAGAATAATGGACATGTACAGCATCAGTTCCAATTATGATGAATAAGACATCAATACAAAATTATTCATAAGCTAATAGGAACAAGATCAAATCGATCTCTTAGCACAATACTCTATGTTCATATCTGGTAGAAGGTAATTTAAAGATGATATTATTGGTATATTAAATGTGTGCATGAACAAATCCAGAAATGGGACAGTTTGTTAATAACCATATGTCATTTCATCCCAAGGGTATTCTGAACAAGAGAGAATATTGATAGTTGTGCTTCAGGCTTTTATTACAAAAACATACCTTGTTTGATTTCTGCTCTCTTGATTCCAACGTTGCCTAATCCACTGATAGGACCAGAGTTGGAACGGGTTGCCACTCCTGAGCCTCCTGAGACAGCTACGGCACCAGATGTGGGTGGAGGCTATCAATAATAAGAATTATCATGTTTGAATCGGCTTACTTTCATTAACTACTTCATTTTACAGAGCTATGCCAACTATTTCAGTTATGCTAACATCACAAACTATCTGCTGACCAAGAGTGCTACTCCTAGCTAAGGCACCATATAATATCCAGTCAGTGTCTGGGCTATTTGGCTGGTAATAATAATTATAAATATCCAGTGAGATATGACCAATCTGGCTACCATGTAAAATTTGGTCTGGGTAGGTAAACTTACTGGTCTGTATTGTGTAAGCTGTAATCCCATGTACTCATCTTCCAAACTAGGATAGAGTCCACCTGCTGGTGGGGCAGAAGGTCCAGGATTAGAGGTAGTTGGAGCCTGTGCAATGGCAGCATGTTGTTGAGCAGCTTGAGCCTGTGAGGGGAAGCATGCAATGACAAGTATACTTACTAGACATTATCCATGTCACTTATATGTACCTAGCTAGTTATACACCTAGCTATGTGTCTAACTACTAGATGGCTAACCTTGGCCATTTGGCCTACAGTCATGTCTTCTAGTGAAGGGTACAGAGACATTATGATGATATTCGAGATTTCTTTCTTCCTAGTATGATAAATTTGATTTTCTGAGCTGCAAACCTGGGACTGCAGCTCTATATCTCCAGATAGAATATCAATAGGAACTGACCTCTGCCTTATTTGGTTGTGTCACATGATTGACATCATTGCCAAACAACTACGTCACCACCATAAAACTATTATTAGATCAAAGCTAGCTGTCGCGTCGTCGGCGGCGTTGGTAGAGGCGCCGCCGACGCCCAGTATACGTCGCGTGTACGACGCCATAACGTCATTATTACTAATTTTAGCTATTTTTTTACATAGAGTTAGCTGTGTGTGTGTAGAAGAGTGTGGGGAAAGTGTACGTGTGGCCGTGGAAGTGTGTACGTATTAGGTATTCTTTCATCTTACTGAATGGAATCTCCTACAGTGGATATTAGCCGTGGTCTCGAGGCCCTGAGGCTTGCAGGACAGGGGTGAGTAGCCCTATAGTGGTGTGCCGGGTGTTATTGAAATTCTCACTAGGCCGGAGTGCGCTAGTTAGGGAGAGCTAACATGATAAATATTGATATTTGTAGACCTGTGTGTGTACTATATACACATAATTGAGTGGGGAGTCCACACACCTCTATAAAACCAAAATCATGTAACTAGTTATCTATGTGGTACTGATCCAGGTGTAGTGGTACATATTAGGGCTGTCCACATTCTGCTGACATAGAATAGGGACACAAAAGCAGAGGGGCATAAACTGGCAAAATGGGCTCTTTTGGGCAGAATCTGCATGGTTGTGATCTAGTTTTGGGACTGATGGAAGGCTTGAGTCATGTGATCACAAATGTATGGGGATATCACACCAGCAGCAGACTGCAACAGTGAGCTACTAACAAACGCATGTGTCATGTTGATTCGGCTGTCATCAGAGTGAGTTTTTTTGAATAATGCCTTTTCGTCAAAACAATACAGTACATTAAAAGAAGGGACAATTATGTTACAATATAATGCACATTAAAAATTTTATTTATGGCATAAATGGGGGCAAAGTGGGCATAATATAGGGGAAAATAGGGGAAAAAAATTTTGGTGGAATGTGGACAGGCCTAGTACTGATCCAGGTGTGCCTATTACCATTCCCAACACAATACTCTCCTTTTAATGTAATGACTAATGAAATTAATGGTCACCATCTTTATATGTCTCATCCACTTTGCAGTTTGCTAAAATGTTCTGATGTAGGGAAAGATAAGGCTATAAACCATTGTAGTAGATGTAATTTACAAACACAATCGACAAAAGCTACTGACAGAGTGAAAGTTGACAGTTATCCACCAGTTAACCCCACAATATTGAATAGTGTTCAAGAACAGTCTCGTATTTATTCCTCTCGGCTCCAAGTTGAACACCATAGTGAGTGCTTCTCTGAATCAGCAGCATCTTGTTGTGCAAGAGGACAAAGTAACAGCATCGATCCTTCACAGAATTCAACATGCAAGTCTATAAACACTCTGTCCACCAAGAAACCTCTGACAAGACCTGGTGATAATATCACTATCACAGACTTCTTTAACACTCTTAGTGTATCAAATTCCCCAAACCAAAGTGGTGTTCCACCACAGTCATTGGCAGTTCTTAAAAGTTGTCGGGAGGAAGCAGCTGTAGGAATGAGCTACTTAGATGATACAACAGTGGATGATTTGGCTGGTTACCTGGATGAGATTATGTTCATACCAAAGCCTATGTCAGAGATGGCAGAGCTAATGTACACTTGATGTTATGAGATAGATAGTGTTTCAAGTATATAATGTAATGACCATTCTATCAGTTACTTCTATAATTAAGATGATAAAATCTTTAAAATCCTCATAATCTATATTGGTATTTATTACACAGTATGGATTAATTTTAGCCAATCCCAGCTAGTGGTACCAGTAGAAGGGTGAACACATGATAATAATAATAATTATTATTATTATTAAATTTTTATTTTTATTTATTTTTATTTTTAATTTTTTTATTTTTATTAATTTATTTATTTTTTCTCTCGAGTGAACTGCATTACCTAGTATTTAGTACTAACTATGTTAGTCTCTATGGGGTGCTATAGTCTGTTGTTTGCATTTGCAAGTGAAAATGTGTATGCAGCAAATTCACCAGACCGCACCAATAGGATAACTATTAGTATAAATAATGTTAGGTCCGAATTATTATGATTGTGAGTTAACTTCTGGTGTTTCTTTAAAGGAAAGAAGAAACCACAACATCCATTGCATGGTTTCACAACAGTAATACGATAACCACGGACCAGATACAAGTTATTTAATTGCGGGTTTTGGAATTATAACTGCAACCAGGTGACTGGAATGTTGTGTGACTGGTTCTGAAAGAAACTTGAGGAACCACTGGATACAGGTTAAGCGAACTCAATCGTACACAATAGTGTGTAATAAGGTAGCCAGATCTCGCTTAGATTCAGTTTAGTTGCTAGCTTAAGTTTAGTTGTTAGCTTCGGTCTTGTGTGTGCAACGATAAAGCAATTCATTGACAGTTGGAGGATATCAGGGCACTTTCTCTACAAAAGTAATTATGTTGAACCGTCGACGCTTAATTCATTCAAAACTACATCTGAAGGATAGGCTTACTGGTTTGAAAAAGGTAAGATTTCATTTGATGCAGAAAGCTAAATGTAGCTAGCTAGGTTATAAATTTAACATAACAATTCTTTATGGAACTGCATTGCATGACAGTGCTAATGGACATTTTTTCCATTCACATTGCAGTATGTAGTATCATCACTAAGAAATTAATTGTATAGAATTTCCATTTCATGTGCAATTATTATTACCCCTTCTTCAGAAACAAGTGGCAGTTGCTCTTTCTGGGATACCTAGTCCGGGTGATGGCAGTTACCAAGCTATTCCAGCTCAGGTTCAAGTCTTCAAAGAAAATTATGACCCTTGTTCCAAAAGCCAAAAGTCTTTTCCTAATCCTAAGCTCACCATTAGTCTCAAAGATGCCCAAATCAGTGTACTTGGGAGTCCATCACACGTTATTAAGAGAAGGGCATCATTCAGAAGAGTTTCAAGAACATCCTGTTCCTTCTTGATCACTACAAGTGAAGGCATTTGTTTTGAACTTACAGTAGATGACGAGTCTCAACGTTTAGTGTGGGTGACAGTACTGGAGTTTCTGGCAATGTTTCCATATTCAAGTGTGCCAGAAGTACCAAAATGTAATCCAGTATTACAAACTGATTTGGATCCAAATCTTTACAATGCAGGTATCTTTTAATAATTATTACAGTGATTGTATTTGTTGGAGAGGTTTCATGATCATATTTCAGATGATTTGAACAGGGCTAGGCAAAAATTTAATTTTACAGGTCTTTATAACCACATTGAAGTTATGATTGGTGGGTTTTTTCATTAACACCTGATTAATAATAATTCCATTATTTTACTGAAATAACCTTCAACTAATACAAAACATCTGGAGTTGCATGCCTAAATAAACTTCAGTTATGAAGTGATACTCAAAAGCCGTGTAGCCACAATTAAAACCACAGCCACCACACACTTAGATACATTTATTTGCCTTTTAGATTCTGCATGGCCAGTTTATATCTTACCAGAGGAAGTTGGCTCACGGTGCAGTATCATTGGTTCCAATGTACTGGCTCTACATGGCAGAATTGAAGGTACTTACCAAGGAAAAATGGAGATATATAGTCCTACTGATCATCACGACCCTGTCATAACTTGGGATCATGATAAGATTCGACGTACAGGAAAGTTAGGACGTCTCCTATTTGTTGAGATTGGCAGGAGGTGTACAGGTGGACCAGGACTTGTGTGGATGTACATTGGAACCAATGACAAACGAGTATACGAGCTTAGAGATCTTCTACGAAGGTAGCTATTATATTATTAATGGCCATTGTATGTAATTGTGCTAGTGAATATACATTGCATGATTCATGAAAAAGTTAGATGCAAAGTAAATTTTATGCTAGGTTATGCCATGTAAAAAAAACACAGAACCTAATTCTAATGTACTAGCAAAACTCAATGAATTCAATTTGCATGTACAGTACAGAGCATTGGAACCTTACCTAGGTAGCTATAAACAAAGTTTCCCATGATAGTACTTGCTATGGAATTAGTGATATTATAAGCATCATAACAATATTGATTAATCTGACACATCCTTTCAAGTGTCTGACTTGGCTTCAATCATGTCTTAGAAACATATCAACCTCTTTGAAGTTAATTTCTTGTTATGACCTACCATTATGCATCATCCATTAGGTTTCTGTTTGAAGCTAAGAAAAATCCCGAACAACAATCTCCAACACAGACTTCTCCAACACAGATTACTCCAATAGAGTCAACTCCCATACCATTTTTCTCTGCAGCTCTCACCATTGACTCTACTGATACCAAGGAAGACACTGCACCCCCTCTTCCTCCCCTGCGAAGATCCATCTCCAATCCTGGAGGTCACCCAATGCTCCCAAAACTTCATCATAACTACCATATCCTTGAACCAATCCCTTCATGATTCAAAAGAATGATGTTGTATGCACACACACGACATAACTTTTGATCCTCATATAAACAACTTTATGTGAAATGTTGATGTTTTAACACGAGAGAAAAATATTTTGTGGTTACTGTCAATCTCGCAGCGTCCCATAAACCTTCTGGTATGGCCAGAATTATAACCAGAACCCCGTTAAATACATTGGTTTTGGTAAAACTAGTTTCTTTTATTTAGTTCCAGCCCAGAAGTATGGTTTCTGGGTCATTATGGATAGATAGGTATTCCTCTCAGGCTTATAGCTTAATAGCCTAATAGGCCAATATTGACTAAGTGTGGTTAATTTGGATGGGTATAAGGTATATCATGGAATCATAAGTTTACCACATGTGCATTGGTAAGGCCTAAAGGTAGATGTGATCATACATCCAGACAACCAGGAAGAGTAAGTAGATGGATACCTTAGACATGGAGGAGAGGTTAGAATCCAGGATGATCATATATAGCTCTATCAGTATTCCATGTATAGATAACACTAAGTCATAGGAGTTACCTGCCTACCAACTATGGTTCCTACCCATTGCCTCAGCCCAAAAACTGGTAAACTTTCTTACCCAGCATCTCCTAAATAAGGTCAAGATAGTCATTGGTCATTAGGTACAACTTTATAGACATGACTGTTTAATGTGTAGCTGTGAGCCAGATAGACAGCTAGAAATATTGTCAGCCATTCACAAGAACAACAATCCTTCATGAAATTCATCAGATATAGGTAGAGACTGGTCTGGGCAGAAGCCTGCCCTTACATTAGGCAACTTTGCAACAATAACAGTTTTAAGCAACTGTTTCCTGCAAGCTGGCAAACTAAACTGCTTGTTATCACTGAAAAATTGGCTTTTAGCAGCAATGTAAAATGGTTGACAAAACCCAATGATTCTCAAAGGTTTTCCACCATTTTACTCCTTCGGTTTACATCGATTCTAGATCAAGAACAGAATAAGTGGCTAGAAAACTTAAGTCTGATACTATGAATGAGTGAAAAAAAGCCATGAACCATGTGTTAAGCAATCCCCTCCACCCATAGGTTTACCATCAGATTTGACTATTTATAAATCCAGCCTGAAAGACCAGAGGCACCCTGGAAGATTATATATATTAGTCAATGGAGTTCAGTTTTCTATTTATAAAAAGAAGCAGCCATTTTGAGAGTCTCCTAGCATAAATTTTTCCTTCTCCTAAATCAACATTAAGATTATTAGTAGAACAACCCTGGCTACTCCACCTGTGGTGTACCCTGAATCTGTATAATCAAGCTACACTAATTACATGTCACCCACACTCGCTCCACCACAACCCAATAAAGGTTGTTGTCAAAACATCTTCACGAAGGAAGTAATCATGTGGCTTCACTGTTGGTACCAGTGAAGCCAGTAATCAAATTTCTCATACATCTCAATCCCAGTTTATGTATTTAGAATCACACCATCTCACACACAGCCACATCATCTCACAGCGCTATTTAGAATCTCACACAATGTTATTTAGAATCACACCACCGCACACTGTTACCTAAAGCCACATCATCTCACACAGCCACCTCACACTGTTATATCATCTCACACAGTATTATCACACTGTTACCTCAGCCATATCATGAAAAGATGAAGAACAGGATATGGACAGTGAATGTAGGTGATAAATGGTATATTAATGCAAGAAACAAAGATAACTGGCATATATACAGTATGTAATTGACAACAATCCCCACATACTCATGATAGACTATAGCTGAATTATGTCTACACTTCTACGTCAAATACATACAGCAACACACACAAGACATTATAAAGTGTTCCTGTGTCCCCATAATAATGCCTAAACAATAATCACAGCTGTATAAACATCTAGAGAACACTAGTACTATATAACACATGCACACTGGTCATAGCTGACCTGCATAGACATCACCAATCCCATGACAATAGCTGATATTGTATAGATCCATAGTTTAGAGTTTTAATAGTCATCAAGAGCTGAATATTGTTATATGAAATAATAATACCATCACAGAATCAAAAAGTATTTTTATCAAAAAAAGGTATACAAGGTTGGAAGAAATCAGGTCACATACGTGGAGATGCACCTTTTAAACGTATATTTCTTCTACTACTTGAGGCCTGAGCTCCACTGCCTCTCCTGGCTGGTCGAATAAGCTTTCTCCCACTTCTGCCACCAGAAGTCTGGCTGCTTGGTGTAGAGTCAACAATAGCTAGTAAAAGAGAGTAAATAAAATATCTAGTTATTTAGATTCTTCTAATTAGGATGCCATGGTGTACACTTACAGGAGGATGATGGTTGTCCCCACACAATAGGACTAGGCTTTACTTTCTTGGCAGATGGTTGCAACCCTGTGGAATCTGATGTAGACACTCCTGTCTCCTGGCTCTGGGTCACACCCACTGACCCTTCCCTCTCCACTTTGGAAGGTGAAATGAACAAGCTAGAAGAAGGGGTGGGGCTGCTGTGGTGGGAGGAAGGTCTGGAGGACGAGGACCTTAGCTGTCGAGTAAATGAGGTGGTAGGGACCATGACTGGTTGGCTGGATTCATCTTCTTCAGTGATTTCACCTACAATAGTATGTAGTAAGAGCTAGTCTCAAAATTCACACTACAGTCAATATTACAATGGAATAGAACAGACCATACATCCATATAATATACTAACACTAGTATACTCTACTGTATATCATAGCAACACAGGGTCAACATACCTTCCTCCTCACTGCTAGCATCTCCTCTCACCATCTCCTCAATGAGGCTATCATTGACATCTCCATCTTCATCCTGCTGCTGGTCAGCTCCAGGATCATCCCGTGAATGCTCACTCCCACGATCAAGTGAACTCACACTGGCCAAGTCTTGCGGTACAGACGATGCTTGGACAACCATCACTGGAACTGGCACAAAGTCTATTTCTTGCTCACCAAGACTCTGGATAGCTATTTACAAGGAGTTTATGATAATTACCCTGTATGAGACGAGTATGTACCCCTTAAATTTGAAGCCACAGATATTCCTATTTGAGTAGTGCGGCTATTTATAGCACCAGCACCCAGAGTATTACTGTAATTTTGTCAGGTACATAAATTTTGTAGTATCAAAATTACTATGAAATAAACAATACAAAAACAAAACAAAAAAACCACATTTTATGCAGGTATGCACACATGCAGTAACTACAAGTGTACAAACATGTTCTGAATTGAAATGATTATTTAAAATTTCCATTTCTAGCATACATAACCTGTACTCACTAATGTTCACATGTAATTATGAAACCTTGCAGTCTCTGTACATAATAATTACGTACTTGCATGTATTACAGACCCAAACCTGATACTTATCTGGCAGACCACAAAAAAATTTAAAGATGTAGTTACCAGATGGTAAGTCTCTCTGCTCTCTGGGTAAATTCATTAATTATTAATTGTGGCTAATTATGTGTGTTATGGTCATAAGTGTAAAAGCATGTGTGCAATTTGAAAGTGTTACTAGAGAAAGACCACTTTTCCTGTGTACATTCAGGTCTTCAAACACATGTACTAAGCAACACTAATACAAGAGCTTCTCTTTAAGAACAGAGATTACCTTACACTATCCTGCCTTGAAAGATTCGTGAAACCTTCAAGAGGTTGGATGTTTAAAAATTTGAAGCTCAAATATGATTAAATTAGTGGTCACAGGCTCTCAGTGCAAGTTGTACAACTAGTCACATTAAAAAAAAAAACCAGCTATTGACAGTATAATTATATTTGGCAGCTGGACATGATCCCAGACCATCAAAGTAATATCCCATGCCAGAGAGTAGATACAAGTAGATAATGATTCCATACAAAATCAAGGCTTACCTATACCACATAATGAGAACTTAAAGAATAACAATATTTTAGACCTACTAAAAACTTACTCTACTATGAATGCACAAAGAAGCACATAATAATAATAATATGATCACAATCTATATCTCATTACCTCCTGTGGCTTGTACAGAAACAGCAGCCAATGAACTCTCAGCCAACTGGGGCACAACATAAGCTGGTTGGTCACTGGGAGTATATGCACGTTGACTTGTCATGGCTAGCTGCTTTTGTTCACTTAGAATAGGTGTATGTGGGACAACACTGTCTCCTACGTGCACATCAACTCCCTGTAAGTTGTCAGAAAGTCATCAAAAGTGAGTTTAGCAATAAAGGTTGTGTAATGGAATACAGTAGTATAGCCAGTAGGGAAAAGGGTGAGGGTATTCAAGTGGAAAAGAGGGTGAGAGGCTGAGGGTGTTCAAGTGGAAAGGAGGGTGAGAGGCTGAGGATGTTCAAGTGGAAAGGAGGGTGAGAGAGGCTGAGGATGTTAAAGTGGAAAAGGAGAGTAAGAGAGGCTGAGGGTGTTCAAGTGGAAAGGAGGGTGAGAGAGTCTGAGGGTGTTCAAGTGGAAAAGAGGGTGAGAGGCCGAGGGTGTTCAAGTGGAAAGGAGGATGAGAGAGGCTGAAGGTGTTCAAGTGGAAAAGAGGGTGAGAGAAACTTAAGGGTGCTCAAACCAACTTTATTGCCTAATATGGCGATAGTAGCACAGGTATCGGAGAGCTAGAGCTTAGTCACATGACATCTGATCTGACCAATTAGGTTCATCACTTAATGTTATTACATAGATGACTCTTCTGATGTTAACATCTTAAAGAGCTATAGCTATTGGAAGAGTGGCTTTGAGGTTTCTACAGTGGTATGGTAGAAATGGTAACTAGAAGGACAGTCACTTTTCAGAGGTAAAATGACCAGCATGCACAGATATTCACATTGGCTTACAGGTATAGATGTCTGTCGTTCTCCAAAATGGACAGCTAGTCTACGTGAGCTATGAAAAAGAAAAATGAGATGGATTGATTTTACAGGAAGCAAATAGCATACCTTGAAAAGGAAGTTGGCCTGAAAGGTGGGGCTTGGACACTACTGGGCTGAATGTCTATACTGGTCTCATCTTCAGGCAGACCCTGTTCACTCTCAACACTGGATGACTGGGTTAGGGGATGCTCCTGTCGTGGTGGCTGGCCATGTACTGATCCATCTACCTGACCACTAGGAGGTGGTTCTCCTCCATCTTGGTCATGTGATCCTTCCTCTTGATCTTCCTGTGAATCGTCTCCTCCAACAGACCCATTGCTAGGGTGAGTTCCCTCGGCATTACCACCGACACCATCACCATCTTCATCGTCATCCTGTATAGGAAGGAGTAGAGAACCAGCCATTACAGGCTACATCTACAGTGAATATGGATGCTATAGTATCCTTATATCACAATACACTTTGTATACTCTGTAGAGGTACGTATACAGTTCACAATACGTTGTTTATAAAGGTCACAATACACTGTGTATACTCTTTAAAGGTACATATACTGCAGACACAGATCACAATACACTGTTTATACTATGTAGAAGTATGTATACTGCAGATACAGAACACAATACTCTGTAAAGGTCACAATACACTGTGTATACTCTGTAAAGGTACATATACTGCAGACAATACACTGTATGTATACTGCAGCAGACACAGATCACAATACATTGTTTATACTCTGTAAAGGTCACAATACACTATGCACACTCTGTAAAGGTACATATACTGCAGACACAGATCACAATACACTGTTTATACTCTGTAGGGGTATTTATATAACAGGTGAAGGCAGACTATTTCGCAATTAGGTCACATGTAGTAAGTAATCTGATATACATTCTAAACACCTACTCATGCATTATACACATAGGTGTACTAACATTGTTACTATTAATTAATGCACACCTCTTGATTGTCACCCCCAGAGAGTTCATCCTCTTCTTCTTCCTCGTCGTCATCATCTTCCTCCTCCTCCTCCTCCTCATAATCTTCATCTTCTACCTCTACTACATCTTCCTCATCTTCCTCTTCAGTATCACTTCCAATAACAATGACATCATTGTCATACTCAGGCTGAGATGAAGCAACGTGTCTGACAGCTCTAGGCTATGGAAGGGAGCTCAATAATTGTACATAATCTCAGTTCAGCCGGGTGGCTCTACCCCCATATGCATTTCCTTTGACTTGAACATTATACAACAATATGATTTACTAAAACTGTATTTTCTGAGATTACTAACTAGAACTAGGCATGCAGAAAGTACATACAACTTATCTGATATTGTACACAATTTTTTTTCATGTACCTGATCTACATCAATCTCCACGTCTTCGTCTATTTCATCCACTTCTTCTTCTTCTTCATCATCCTCCTCCTCTGTTTCTTCTACTATCACTTCATCCTCCTCTCGGCTGGTTTTCTCATCTTCCAGTTGTTCCTCAGCCTGCTCTTCTCCTGTTTTCTTGGTGGCCACCTCTTTTATTCCATCTCCATCTTCCTCTTCTTCCTCTTCCTCCTCCTCTTCTTCATTATCGCTCATCATTTCACTGGCTGGTTCTGGCATTTCCTTCACATCTATCAGATGTAAACAGAAATACCGTAAATTGTGTAGTATTATTTTCATGTTTCAATATTTCATGTAAAAAAATGGCACACAAATTAATTAGTCCTTTTGATTTTTCACAATCTAAATAATTAATGGTTCTATATTATGGGTAGTATGTAAATATAACAGCATAGAGAAAGAAGTTTTTTAATAGAAAAAAATGAGGAGTATATGTAGGAGAGTAGATATGGTTTTTCAAAATCTGGAATTCCTCCCCATTCTCTAACTCCCACCCAAATACCTTCCATTTGTGTGGAATCTGCTAACTCCATAGTAGCTTCTTCCTGTCCATTTGGTCCTCCGTCAACCGCCCCAACTTCTTCTTCTCCTTCTTCTTCTCCTCCTTCTTCCATCTTCTCCTCAGACTCTTCAACTGCTTCACCTTTTTCTGTTCCTTCATCTACTTGCTTGGGATCAGCTACACCACCCACTTCCTGTTGAACAGCCAAGAGAGGACTGATGCCAGATAAAATGGAGTGTTGTGACTCAGTGGTCTTCCCAAGAGATTCGGAACTATCCACATGAGACTGAGGAGTAGAGAGTCGACTGTCACTCTGTTGTGTTGAGCCTGCCAACAGATCCGAGGGACTGGTTTGTAGTATATCAGACGACAATTCTTTTACATCTTGTTGGCCACTGACCTGTAGGACGTCAGCATCTGATGACGTTATCATCAGTGGAGAGGTAGTCGAGCTGGAGGTGTCCTGACTTGCCGTAAGTTGTAAGAGTTTAGCGGATTCACTGGACGAAGATATTCTTGCAAGAGTTTCAACTGGTTTGACCACACCCATTCCTTCACTGGACACAGTGACCTGTTGTGGAGCAAGGCTGGAAACAACACCTTGAATAGGTGTGGCTTGTACAGTGCCACTTTCCAAAGAGGCGGTACTAATAGGTGCAGACTCTACTACCACCATAGGGGCACTAGAAGCCTGTCCCTGGGAGGATTCTTCAGGTGAGTGTGATTCTCTATTAGACTGACTATCCTGGGTTGCCTCAGCTATGGTGGTGACCTGTGAAAGACTGCTGTCCTGGGATACAGGACTAGTGTCCAAAGGTTGCCTCAAGTCTTTCGAGGGTGACACCTACAGAGAGCAAAGAAATTGGGGTTCTGTGACTTGAATTTTGCATGAATGTTTTCTGTAGAACAGTGGAGGATATGGATACAAATCAGCAATCAGTAACATAATTTGAATCACATTGTTAATGGACACCATTCAAGGAAATTACAAATTAATTTACAAGAATCCTCTAGAAAGTCCAGTCCAGGGGGTTGGGGGCACCCCCTCCCCCAGAAATAATGATTTGGTCTCCCTAGCTTAAGTTTAATGCCTATGCAAACATGCAGCTGCTCACACTTTTTGGGAGTTTCCATGCTCATGCAAACTCATTGTACCAATTTCTCAAAATAATTAACCAGGTGGAGGGGAGGGGGGGAATCCTAGTTTCCCCTCTATATGAAACCATGGTCCTCATAAAAATGTATCCCACTGACACTCACTCCTTGAATGTGCACATGAGTATAGACAGATGGCATATTTATGGTGGACATTGTGTGTTTACAAGGCCAAATTCTAATCAGCTGGGTAGAGAATGACTTTTCCCTAGTTATCCTACCAACAGCAAGAAGCTATATTTTCCATAAAGATTTTTTTTTTAGAAAAAATTCATAAATCTCCACCTCCCCCCCCCCCCCACACACACACTCCACACACACACTCTACATTCCCCCAAGAAAATTCTTGTCCCATATTATATTGTAGAGCATGAACTTGTCCAACATGGCATTCCCGTTATTTTGATAAATTTTGTTACCTTAGCTATGATATCCATGGAGCTGCCTTGAGTGTCTGCTGCAGCTTGTGAGGTACTGGCTGAGACATGAATCACCCTCTGCCTCAGTCGTATGTGTCTCTTTTTGCTGGAAGGTGGCTCTAAGCTGCTCCCTGGCTCTTCGGTATTATCACCACCATCATCTTCATCACTCCTCTTTCTCTTTGCACTCCATTTCTCCCCATCAGTACTCCCCACATTGCCTACCACCACTCCCCCTCTACTGGGCCCCACCCCACTGGCACTCACAGTGGCCACTTGAGGTGTCACACTAGTGGCCGAAGCAGAACTGGACACAACCAATGGCTGACTGGCGGTTAGAGAAACCCCTGCTGACGGTATCACACTGGATGTAAGACTGGCTACTCTAGCATTAGAACTGACCAAATGGCTAACGGAAAGGGACGATCCGGCTGTACTGGCTGTTATCAGACTGGATACAACAGTGGATACTGTTCCAGTACTAGACATGGGCATAGATACTGCACTCGATGTGATAATTGGAAAAGATGAAGAGGCTGGGATAGTACTTGGAATCATGCTAATGTGGGGCAGACTACTAGTACTGGTCATAGGCTGTACGCTAGCACCAACCACAGCTCCATGTTGCATCTGAGAGGGCTGTGTGCTGATGACAGTATCAATGGAGGAGGCTGTTGAGGCAGTAACAGTTCCAAGAACAGCAGATGTGGTTGAACTTTGAGGGGGCTCAACTCCTTGGACCGTGTTCGGCAATGGGGTCACAATCTGGGGTGAGGTGGAACGAACAAAGACCGTTGCAGCCGCTGTGGTGTTGGAACTAACTGAAGTTATGGTGCTGGGGAGTTGTGTGACAGTAGTGGAAGGGATGAGGTGCTGGGTGGTGACCATGGTGGGAGTGACATGGGCCGTGGGTGCAGAAGTAGTCTGAATACCCATTGGACGTATGCTAGCAGTGGGTGTGGTTGTTACAGTGGGTTTTACAGCAGCAGTGGGAGCAATGGACTGGGAGGGGACATGAGCAGATGCAGGTACTTTGGAAACAACCACCTGTAGAAAGAATATTATATGATTCTTACAGGGAAAGTTAGTGGCTCATAAGGTCACTGTTAAAATACATGTATCAAGAGGAAGTCAAATTTAATACTTAATCTAGCCACAAGGAACAGGGGTGTGGCTGTTTGCATAAAGAACACTTAGACAATTATTATTCTTGTGTCACATTATGCTCCAGAATCCCCATATCATGGAGACTCCAGAGCTGCTCCCCCCCTCCCTCCAAAATTAATGGTACACCTGAATTATACTGAATGAACCTCACTTTTCTTCTGGTGGTTTTCTCTTTCAGCTGAGCCTGTAGCTTGGCAATGGTGGTCAGGTGTTTCTTGGCATCTGCATCACACTTGTCCTGAAGAAGGTTGAGGCGAAGTTTGAGACTGGTCTGCTCTGAAGTCAGCTTTTCTTTTTCTAGTTTCAGTTCATCCACTTCCTTGTTCACCTTTAATACATCATAATCATAGATCAGTCTTATAATTATTCCAGCCTTAGTTAAGTACAATACCATAGAATTTAACTGCTACTGTAAAGCCGGAAATTTTAATAAGTAAATATTTTTGGAAGCTAGAATCATTCCAAACCTGATTAATGATACTGTTTCTGAAATTGAATTTTGCCAAATAATTAAAATTCGAAATATTTAAACTCTAGATTTACAGTATTTCATTTCACTCTATCCACTGACTGAGAAAATTGTATACAGTAGAACCTCCCTTATCCGGACTCCCAAGATACGGGCACCTCCTTCAACCGGGCAGCTATATCTGGAACTTTGACCTTTCAATAATACATATTATGTAACATGTGGGCATGGTTCAATGTCCATACTGAGCATGTGCATAGCATACTACTATGGCAAGCAAAAGGAAAAGAATGGAGACTAAGAAACAAACCAAATTATCATCTTTTTTTGTAATACATAGGGTTCATAACATTACATCTTCCTTTATTCTGAGATGCGGGCAAATCCGAGTTACAGGCACCCCCTAAAACCAGACTGCCCATATAAGGGAGGTTCTACTGTACTACACATTCTGTCATAGAAGTATGATTTCACATACTTGAATTAGTGTCATGATACAACTACTACTGAAAAAAAAAAGCTTTGAAAAAATAATAATTATAGCTAGATCTATGACATTCTATTGTCAGAACTTTAAAAAGGTTAAAGGTCAAATATTTGCCCTCCATTGTTACACTACAAAACAATAATATTGTACTGTTGACAATGATTACATGTAGATGTATACCTGATCCTTCTCTGAAGTGATGGCTTGGATGCGGTTTCTAGCTGCTCTGATGGTGTTCTGTGCTCTGGTGTGGTTTTCCTTTAATGCCTGCAGTTCTGCTTGCGAATGCTCAAACTCCTTCCTGGAATCCTCCAGCTCCTAATATTGCAGAGACACCATTCATACTTGTGGAAATCAGCTATTTATAATGATTCTGATGCAGCAAATTATAAATCTATTATTTAAAACACACCTTGAAGCTTTTATTTTCAAAAAAAAAATTCTTTTTTGTCATTTGTTATAATACGTACATGCACCACTGACCTAGTTGGTGGCTGCAACATTTTTATATTTATGGACATAAAAAAGAGAACTAGAGATGAGGGTGAGATTATGGCTAGCGAGAGGTTTGGGTGTGGTCTCACAAAATGGGCATTGTTTTGGTTGTGTGATTTTTGGCAGGGCTAACATTACCACTCTGAAACTAAAACAACAAGAGGAAATCTAACCATCAACAGAATTCTACAAGGTAATGAACGTTGATGACACCAAGAATTTATTTAGTTCCAAATTTATAAGACTTTAATCATACCTTTATCCTGTCTGCCAGCTCACTGACAGCAGGGTGGTCTCCCTCAGACTTCTTCAAGTTCTCTATCTCAGTTTTCTGCTGTTCAATCACCTTCAAAGAATTATTGCATCGGTTTCTATGCTTAATACCCACTTCACGAAGCTGTAACAAACCACAACAACATCATAACACAACAACAACATCACAACTGTAACAAACCACAACAACATCACAACACAACAACAACATCACAACGAAACAAATAAAAGAAAATGAAATTCACCACTTTAAATTTTAATCTGTTTAGACAGACACTCTATTCTGGACACCATAGGACAAAATTATAGAGGGTCGGCCTCATTTCAGAGGGTGAAGTTCTATTAGTGTTAATGTTAACACACAAGCTGTTATTTAGGACATATCCAAATGTCCTTAAAACACAAAGGTGTCCTCATTTCAGAAGGTTGAAATAGAGAGGTTCTATTGTAGTCCACAAAATAAATTAGGTTGCCTGTCACTAGGAAATTTCATCATCTAACTCTATACTATGAGGCTGTCATTATCCACATCAGGTTAATGAACATAATGACTTTAGTGCAACTGCCTATAAATGGCAAACTAGTATTTATGTACAAGTGCAAGCACACAGCAATTACACTGAGCAGGTAAGAGGTTAGCATTATCATTATGATGATGATGATGATAGTGGTGGTGGTGGTGGTGGTGGTGGTGATGAGTCATGAGTGCATACATACAACTGACCTTCCCTATGAGCTTCTGTTGATTCTCTTTGTCTTCAGTGAGCTGTGCTACCTGTTCTTTGACCGTGGCCATTTCTTGGTTAAGTCCAGTAACTTTACTCTCAGATGCAGAAAGTTGTTCTTTGGTGCTCTCTAGGGAAGACTGCACTTCGGAGAGTCGGGATTGAGTGGAGCTAAGGTCACTGGTTAGATTCTCCATTTGCCTTGTGATGCCTTCTCTCTCTTCTCTGCAATGAGATATATAATTATGCATACCTATAGAGAAGGGTTGGCACCTCTTGGTCATTCACCACTGGTTGTTACATCATGAACCCTTTATTACAGCTCTCTACTCACCCCTAGCCCCACCCCCAACCCTCACCTCCTCTCAATGTAGTACATTTAGCTAGTATATCTGGACATTGCCCACCCCACCCCTCTCTCTCTCCCTCCCTCCCTCCTCCCAAGTAACCCTACTCTAACACACTATTTAAGGATTCAAGCCTATTAGGATGGTTCAATTGTTCTGTGATATAGACAAGGCCTGCACCTGTGACCTAACCTCACAGAGGCACAGCAAGGCTGCTTGTTATTGTCCTATAACACATTGTACTGTTGTAATTGCTAAATTAGAATGCACAGAAATAACTAGCATCCAATGGCCAGCTGAACACTGTTTAATGAATGCATGTACATACATGTACATGCATAGTATGTAATAATGTATTTGGGAACAAGGTAGAGATATGTATGTACACACACATAATAATAACAGTGAAACAGTACAAAGTCTAATGTCTCACAGGTGAATGTCTACACCATGATATCTAACAGCTGCTAGCAGATGGCTCATAACACAAGTGAATGCATACAAAATACCATTATTAGAGCAGTTATTATTGTATAATCAATCTCTAGCTACATTCTATCATTTTAAGGCAGATTTTTTTAAATTAGAACATCTACAACAGATTTATAAATTAAAAAATCTAAGCCAGTACTTATATGTACTTACATAAGAGGGGAATGTCTAGTGACGAATAGGTCACAGGTGAATATATTATGTATAAATATAGGGGGAATACTGCAGGGATATTGACTCACAGTAGTTTTTTATATTCTTCTGGGTCCACTTTGTTGTATTGCTCTATGAGTTGGTTAGTCCGAGTATTCCAACGCTGCACTTCATTCCTTTCATGTGATAGAGAACATTGAAAAATAATAGTTATTATAATATAATTATTATTCCACTGCATAAGCTTGTATGTATTAAAGTATACTTCTTCAGATCAATCACTATCCGAGCATATTACTTGTGGTTAGATAAGTGAGGTCTCATCACTGTGGTTGGATAAGTGAGGTCTCACTATATATCTTAATAGACTTGTATTTGGTAGTTCACATTCAGCCATAGTCTGTAGAAATGCTGATGAGATCAGCATTTTGATTCCTAAGCATACCTTATTCCAAGAACATTTTTACTTCCCATTAATAATAATGATATTATTATGTAACAAGACTAGTACTACTAGCTAGTTGTAGCAACTAAATGAGTAGTGTCACTGCATCAATATCTATCATAACCATACCTGAGAGCAGTTTTCTCTGCCAGCAGAGCATCTTTCTGGGCAACAAGTTGTCTGTTCGTTTCCTTCAATGGCCCAACTTCCCCTTCCAATCTGTCCCGAGTCTCTTCCAGCTCTCGGATTTTGGTCATCTGACGATCCTTTTCCTCACGGAGGAGCCTGTTGCTATCTGTGAGAAGGTTCAGGTTTTCGACCTGCAGTCAGTAAGATGGGAAATCAATCACAGAGTGTGGTAGGGGAAGGATGGCTACCTTCTTCATTACTTCGGCATGTTGTAAAGCAGTGACTCTCTGACTGGTAACATTCTCACAGAGTTGCTTTAGCTCTGACTGAGCACTGGTTAGCTGTCTCTGAGTTGACTCCAGTTGCTGTTTGTGCCGCATGTTGTCTACCTCGGCTAGCTCTCTACGTGTCTCTGCTATCTCTTTCTCTCGTCGTATATACCTGGACACATCACAAAACAAAAATAGTCTAGTATTATACCACAGTGTCAACAAATATAATTGTATTCTGTGTCCATACTTATAGCCTCTCAAACTCTTGATAAAGTATCCAAGAGAAATATCCAGGAGAAATTTCCAAGAGAAGTATCCACAAGAAATATCCAATAGAAGTATCCAAGAGAAGAGAAGTATCCAAGAGAAGTATCCAAGAGAAGAGAAGTATCCAAGAGAAGTATCCAAGAGAAGTATCCAAGAGAAGTATCCAAGAGAAGTGTCCAAGAGAAGTATGCAAGAGAAGTATGCAAGAGAAGTATCCAGGAGAAGTATCCCATTCTTTTGTGTATTGGTTTTTTAGTCTGTCACTATCATCATCAATAACGAGTTGTCACAACACAAATGTTATTATAACATGAATATACAGGATTCAAGGGTAATTATGGCCAAGACTGAACTCTGACCTTATAATCTCCCACAATTGTTCAGTTGACTTATCAGTCTGACTGCTCACACTGGTATTAACATCGGCACTCTCCTCCTCAGCCTTAGAGTCCTGTAGCTGCTGTGTTGTTATCAACCTGGCTGATAGCTGTGTTCATACACCACACACACAACCAATGATGTGTGTGTAAGAGAGAATAAAATAAATAACTGGTTGTGAGTCATTATGTGTGAAAGAGGGTTAGCATCAAAGAAGGAAGAGAATCTTCTCACCCCTCTAGCCAGCCTACTTCAATGTACATTATTGAAATGTGGAAATGCTTTGAAATTCATTTTCCCAACTTCATTTAATATAGCTGAAACCCTGAAGACATCCATGACATTCAAAAGTGAAGGACACAGGTATCAGCACATCATAGAGGTTTTTAAGGCATTAATGTAGGCATAAGCAAAGCTTGGGTATACTAAAATTATTGCCATAGTAGTATAAGGGTTAGACATCTTATTCCTGTTAAGGGTTAAACATAGGGTTAAACATAGGGTTAAATTTCACACCTGTTATAGGGTTAAATCACATATGCCTGAGAGTTATTCATATTATATCACCTAGTTCCCTCTTATTCCTGATAGTACATACCTTTTCTGCCTCCTCGTGTAGCATGCTGTTTTGCTGTGTGAGGCTCTCCACTCTTTCTTCCAGCATCTTCTGCTGCTTATCCCATTCAGTCTCCTTCTCCTTCCAACTCTGCTCTGCATTTGTCAGGCGTTCCTGCAGTTCCTTGGACTCTCTTGCTGTCTCAAGCACCTCCATCTCACGAACTTGGAGCTGCATTGCAGGGAAATGATCACAAGCAAGATATTTGCCAGAGATTAGTTGAGCCACAGTTATTGGTTACTTATAGTTTGCTTTGATGGTTTTGATCTGATTCTTGGCACACCACAGGGCACAGAAGTAACAAAGTCAGAGGGAAAAACATCTCCATCTTAGCAAATACATGTACACACACTCTTACACGCACTTGTGGTAGGGTCACAACCACTGAACCACTCACACACACTGAACCACTCACACACACTGAACCACTCACACACACTGAACCACTACACACTCCCACACTAGGAGTGAACCACTGGGAGACTCACACTAAAGCACACTGAACCACTAGGACACTCACACCAAAACACACTGAACCACTTGGAGACTCACACCAAAACACACTGAACCACTAGGAGACTCACACTGAACCACTAGGAGACTCATACACACACACCTGTTCTTTCAGAGCAAACAGTGTCTCTGTAGATTTGCCATGTTGCATTATCTCATGTTGATAGAGAGATTGAGACTCCTTCACTGATTCTGCAAGCTTAATGATATCATTTCTGGCACACTCTAGTTCTTCTCGGGAAGAAGTGAGCTCCGATTCGAGAGAATCTCCTTTAGATTCTAATGTTGCGATTTGTCCCTCTAAGTCAGCTACCTAATAATAGGAGGAGGGGTTCCAAGAATCCAACTAAATTTGTAACTCCAAAATGAAGTAATGATGTTGTATAAGGTGAGGTCTGGAACTCAACACACTATCATTCTGAATAATTTTGATCCAAACCCTCTAAAACGAAGACATCTCTTTATACATACAGTGAAACCACCCAAAAGTATTCTAACCCCCTGACACAAGAACATCCCTCAGAGAAGGGAACATTTAAAAACCATAAGCAACGAAACTTTTCCGTGTAGGAATAATTATATTACTTTATATAATATTATTCTGGACACTTCAGGACCAATCTCATTTGGGGCTATTATTACACCCTTAATAGAGATGTCCTCATTTCAGGGAGTTGGAATAGTAGTTATTATAACTCTAGCCATTTCATAATCTTCCCAAGGGTACCCACACACTATAGGGTTTAATCAAGCATAGGTAATCTCTGTGTAGTACCTGCTGTGATGTTTCCTCTGTGTAATCCTTAAGCTGTTCCTCTAGTTCTGTCTTCTTTTCTTCTAGCTCTTGTACAGTCTTGGTGAGTTCAACCATCTGTGTGTCTAGATCAGACACTTTAGCCTCCATTTGCGTCCTAAATGGTTCAAAACCAGATTCTAGCAGCCATTCATTACAGATGAGCAATATTTCTTTTCATAAGGAATTACTCGTAATTCTGATAATTAGAGTTGTTTGAAATTACACATCATAGACCCTTATGCTCTCTGATAATTAGAGTTGTTTGAAATTACACATCACAGACCCCTTATGCTCTCTGATAATTAGAGAAATTACACATCACAGGCCACTTGGAACCCTTCTCTTATAGAGCTGTTTGATTTTCTTGGAATATAGTTACAGTCATTGATCAGATTATGAAGGATTAGCAATTCCCTGGAAGAGAGGTTATCTATAACCACTGTCACTTACTTAAACTGGAGGTGTGTTGCATTGGATTCTTGCAGTTGCTGCTCGTAGGACTGGCTCATGGCTTGGAATTGGTCAGCATGTTCCTTTGATGCTTGGAGCTGGCTCTCAAGACTTTTCACTTTACTTTCCAGGTCTGCCTTCTGTCTCCCTAATATACGAATCTTCCCTCGAAACTCACCCCCGCTGTCCTGTTCTAACCTAAGAACCTGAAGGTAAAAATATAGTGGGTCATTGGACCCATGAACCCCTCCCCCAAACACTACCCTCAGTCCTCATTCAGCTTATTGTGCCTTTTTAAGGTAAATAATATCCATATACGTCACTAGTGTATTGAGAGGTGGGTCTTCATTCACTCCTTAAGTTACAGGGTGAAAGTGGGGCTTCAGAGTATTCCCTTCACCCATTACATTACAGGGAGAAGACATTGGTGGAAGTGGGGCTTCAGAGTATTCCCTTCACCCATTACATTACAGGGAGAAGACACAGTGGTGAAAGTGGGGCTTCAGAGTACTCCCTTCACCCATTACATTAAAGGGAGAAGACACAGTGGTGGAAGTGGGGCTTCAGAGTATTCCCTTCACCCATTACATTATAGGGAGAAGATATTGGTGGAAGTGGGGCTTCAGAGTACTCCCTTCACCCATTACATTACAAAAAATATTCATTGAAAGCACAGGATCCTCAATATGTCTTCACTCACTACTCCAGAAAGACCACACACATTTTACCTTATCTTGGCTGTCTTTAAGTTCTGTCAACCTGGCCGCTAGAGTCTCTTTGGTTGTACTCAGCTCAGCCTTTAATGACCTCACCGAATCATCCGATGACCGAAACTTCTCTTCAGCAACGGTCTTAGAATCTATGGCCTTGGACAACTTCTGCTCCAAATCCCTCACCTACGTATATCACGAAGGTCTTATATACTAGGCAACTTTACTGGCTCTTGGGATAATAAAAACAGCTAAAAATTGTTTTCCCCTCAATAATATTGATGTAGTAAACACTGAAATGTGCAGCTTTATTAGAAAAAAAAAAAAGTGAAATCATCACATTTAGAATAAACCTTAATGAATGCTAACAGACAGACACACCTGTGTATCATAAGCATCCACCATCTTGTTCCTACGTTCCTCTTCAGCGTGCAACTTGTCCTTGTAGAGACGGATCTCCCTCTCCAAGGCTTCAATCTGGCTACCAAGACGTGTTTTTGTCTCAAACTCACTCTTCTCCAAGTTATTCTGAATGGTGTGCAAGTTAGCCAACAGTTCCCTATGCCCACGCTGTTCTTTCAGCAAACTCTCATACTGACTTCTTGCTTGTCTCTCACTGGTTTCTAACAAATCATAAGCACCTTTTAGACTGTGGTAGGAGACTTCCAACTTGGAGAGACTGTCTTTTGCTGCAAAGAGGTCATTTGTGGTTGTACTGATTCTCTCCTGGTGGCTAGAGAGAGCATCAGAGAGCTGAGAGTTTTTCATCCGAATAGTTTCGAGTTCTGTCTTGAGGGCTTTGTGGTGATTATCCAGAAGAGTATATCGCTCCTTAGAGTAGTCAAGCTAATAACATTGTGCATGAAATGAAAACAGAAATGTATTAATACGCTATTTCAGAACTATTTGAGGTTGTGTTATACACAGGCTAAAACCATTCCAATAACCCTCTACTTTCTTGTCCTCCCCATTACCTTACTCCCAACTAAGGAATTCAGTGAGATCTAGGCTTAGGTGAATAGGGTGTTCCTGTTCTAAATGTGGGTGGGGCTGGGGGTGGGGCTACTGCACCAAATCTCCACGTGTTGGTAGAAAAGAGTACTGTAGTGTGCTATTATATAATGATACCTTTGACGATAACTTGGCAGTTAGGATTGTGGACTTAGAGTTCTCATCTCTCAGTTTGTCTATCTGCTGCTGTAGGATGGAGTCGTTCTCTGCCTTCTCTTTCCTGTAAGCAGTAAACTGTTCCCTCAATTCATTGAGAGCTTTCTTTGCCTCTTCTTCTCTAGCAGTCAAAACATCCCTTTCCTCGTTATCCAAGCTCCTCCTCCCAGAATGCCCTTGGGAAGAGGAGAGAGATGATGTCTCTCCAGGGATGGGTGTGGCCTGGGCTAGTAGCGTTCGGTACATGTCTCGCTGGTTTACAATAGCTTGAACCATTTCCTTTTGCCTTTCTCTGGCATCTTTGAGATTCTCAATTTCCTTGAGGGCAGTCTCTAATTGAGTGTGCAGCTCCTGCAATTAGACAATTTGATAAATTAGAATCGAGTATGCTGCTCCAACAATTAGAGAATTTGACAAGGTGGCAAGGAAATCTCACAATATCCATTCTGAATAGGGCTATAATTTAAAGCAGTTAACACAGGGTTATCCAGCTGTTAACACAGGGTTATCCAGCTATTAACACAGGGTTACAGATTAAAGATATGAGATAACTAGTAACTATGGTGACAGTGTCACTTAGGGTGGTGGCCCTGGTTTAAGTGAAAGATATAAATGCCCCTGCCTCCCTCACTTTTGTCTGCTCCTCGACTGTCTGTCTCTCTCTCTCCTCATTTTGAGCACTCAATTCCCTCACAACACCCAATAGACGCTGATTCTGTTCTTGTAACTCGGATATGCTCCTAAACTCCACTAGCTGCTCGGAGACCACCTGAGATGAGCTAGAGATGTCCCCACTCTCTGTTACTTCATGTGACAAGAGGCTGGAGCTGGCCACACCCCCTCTGGCTTCCTCACATTCCTTTAACAACACCTATATAAATAAGTCATCTTTATAGGCTGAGGGAAATGTCCAGTCCATAATTAAATGTGCCTGGATACCTATAGGTCATCCAGCCTAACTCATGCTCAGTCTATATGCTTCATATTATCCTGGAGACCTACACCTGTCCTGTAGGCTAGGTCACCCGGCCTAATTCAGTCTAAATACCCGAAAAATCTATACCTATTCTGTAGACTAGGTCACCCAGCCTAACTCAGGATATATACTTTATACCTACAATGTAGGCTAGGTCACCCAGTCTCACTCTGCACACCATGTCTAGGAAAATTGACCTTGACTTATTACCCTAGGTCATCTACCCTAACTCATTTTATACCCTATACCTATGAAAACTTACCCTATAGGCTAAGTCAACCACCATACATCTAGGAAAACTGACCTTGACTTGCCTCCCTAGGTCACCCACTAGCTGCTTTAGCCGTCCATTCTCTCGTTCGGTGGCCTTGGTCTGGCGTATAGAGTCCTCAGACTCCAGACGAAGGGTCTCACATTCTTCAAACAGAGCGTTGAGTTTGACAGTGAGTTGATTACAGTTGTTCATGGCCTGATCGTGGTCCCTACGTAACTGCTGAAGAGCAGGTGTCTTCTCTGCCAGCTCTTGAGTGATCTCCTCTATATAATTATCCAAAAGCATTTTTTCTTCACTGACTTGCTGGAGCTCTTCAGTAGCCTAAAACCATCAGAAAAATGACATTTCACATGGTCAAAGAAGAAGAGAATGGGCAATTACTATCTTAATTTGGTAAAAATATTCGTGAAAAATTTGTGAAAAAAAGAGACCTCTTCCATTATGAATTTATGCACACTTTGTCAGGAGGTTGAAGCCTCCAAATTTTGATATACCGTATAGCGATTTATTTTGGAGGAGCTCAACTTTCACAAATAGGTCATCCTGAAGCTTTTCACTGAAACAATTTTCACCAGGCCAGAGGTCAGGTAAATGGAGAAAAAAAAAATTCAAGAGCAAAAGTTTGATGGGTCTTCCTAATTTCGTGAAAAACTAGAAAGTTGAGCTCCTCTAAAATAAATCACTATACGGTACTATTACCTAAATTTAAAGTACTTTGTGAAATAGCAATGAGATGTGCAAAATTGCTGTCCAGTATTAATTCATACCTCTACATATTTAGAATAGATTTGAGTGAGGGACATTCCAGATTTTAGGAGAGCACTGGCCTTAGCCGCTGCAGGAGACAATAACAATACCTCACCACTCTTCTTCTGGAAAGAAGACACAAGGTCATTGGCATGAGATAGCTCTAGCTTCATGCTTTCCACCTCATCCAACCACTCGCTCTCCTGTTCCTCATGCCTGCATTCATAATAGAGGTTTTTATTGTCGGGCAGTTTAACTAGTTGAAGCAGTCTTTCCATCAATTTGAAATTTGTTTAAAATTTGACGCTTCTGACAAATCAATAAATTAATTGTGCCAATAAAAAACTTTTATACTGTACTAACACCCAACCCCCAAAATTCCACTTCTTTTGACCTGGAATAGGGACATCAATGATGAATTACCCACCACATGCCCACCTGATGGATTCCTCGTCTAGTTTGGTCAGTAAGTCATCCTTCTCCTTTGTGACTTCATCTAGCAGATCTTGTATCTTCTCCACGTTTCCTAACAGCTCCTTAACACGACCCTCGGCATCCTCACTTCCTTTCTGATACAAATCTGACAGCCTAGCCTACACCAAAAGAGAGAAAGAAAAAAAAGAGGAAACAATGATGTTTTCAGTGAATGTTATAAAGCTCCTTCCCAAGGGGCATACAAATTACATAAACATCTTACTTGCTGTACAAGCTCTGTTCTTAGCAGTTCTTCCATCTTTGTGTGGTCTTCCTTCTCCTTGCTAATAGTGGCAAGATAGCCCGAACTCTTCTCCTCAAGTTCAGTGTATGATTTACGGAGAGTTTCCAGAGTAGATGACAAATGCTTTATCTAATCAAAGTTAATGAACACTGGATGCATGTATGTCATTCATACATTGTTACAACCCCCATTGAAGGTTTAGTCCCTTCCCCTGGCCCCTCCCCTTACCCCACCTACTGACCCACCCCAACAATAAGAACCATGTGCAGTGTTCGAACCAAACTGCCACTACTCATCAAACCAAGACAACACTATAACTAAATAACACTCATTCCAAATAAAGCTACCGTATTTATTGAGCTCTGAGGTCTCGTTAAAATAATCTCACCTCTTCATCCTTAGCAGAGAGCTGACTCTCTAGTTCACCAATGGCACCAGATCTTTCCTTCAAGAGTTGATTCAGCTGTCTTGACTTGCACTCCAGTTCCTGGTTTAGCCACTCATTTTGAGATCTATAGAGTTCTTTCTCTTGCTCCAGTAACTTCTCCTTCAACTTGAAGGCTGACTCCTCACTAACAAGTTCATCTATCCTAAAATAGAAAATGATGATAACAAACAAACAAACAAACAAACAATAAATAAATAAATAAATAAAACAGTTTTATTATGTGATGCCTCCCCTCCCCTTTTTCTCTTCTTTTCCTCCCTCACTCCCTCCCTCCCTGTCCCCTTATGGCCTGAGGGAGAGTCCCATACTAAGCATGGACAACATAACTATACCTGGTTTGGAATTGGCTTTTCTCTGCAGTGACAGACACCAGCTTAGTTGAGAGAGCCTTCCATTCCTCAGAGAGCTGATTAATTTCATATTGTCTACGATCCACAACACGTAGCAGCTCCTGCCTGTCTGCACCAGGAATGTCAGGTGGAGGAACAGACAATACCTTCACTAGCTCCTGTGATCCTGCTAATTTGGACTCGGTGTTGGCCAGCTTAGATTCAAACTCCTCCTCTAAAAGACAAGAGTGACAGCACATCATACTGAAATGTACGTAGGACTACAAGTTCACAAATTTCACACAGAGATAGAAGTAAAATTTTCTTCCACATATTTATGTGCCATACTTCTATATATGTTAGTCCATAAATTCATGAATGCCATTGTGAATTTTCCAGTCCAATGGTAATTGATCAAGTACCGGCTATTTTAGTCGCTTAGCTGGAAACAGCCCTAGCCTTAGCCCTAGCCAATAACCTGTTACAGTCAACTCAACCACCTCTCTATATAGACCACCTGTTAATAAGACCACTTCTCCATACAGGCCACTACAGTGAAACCTGTCCATTGATTTTTGACCTCCATATAGAGATCACCTTTCTATTAAGGTCATGCACCTTCCAAGGGTGGTTGCTATAGACAGGTTTCACTTGTTACTGCACTTACTTGTTGTGGCAAGTAGCTCATTGAGCTGCCGCTCTCTTTCAAGTACAGTTTCTACTTCCATCTCTTTGGCTGTCAGGGCCTCCTTCATTTCTTCACAGATATCCTGTGCTTCTTCAAGCTGCTCAGTCAGCACTTCTTCCGACTGGGTCAAGGCTGCAATCCTCTCTTGGAGACCTTCTTCCTTTGACAGTAATTCATTTAAAGTATTTTGCAGTGTTTCCAGTTGTCTCTCACTGTCAGCTAATGATATGTCCATATAATGCACACCAAGTTTTTAATGACCAACTTACATGACTGTTGACTCATAGTCTCTGTAACTTCCTTCAAAGCAGCTTCATATTCCTCAATCTTACTAAGGTCTTCCTGTAACTGCTCTAACATTTTCTCCAGAATCAACTTTCCACCTTCTGCTTCTTCTATGGTCCTCAAAGTGTCGACTGGTAGCAGTAAAATATCGCTGAGTTGGCTCATATACTGCTCTGATTCATTAGGTTCCTGCATATATTGCTCTGATTCATTAGGCTCCTCAGCAAGGCTACTATCAGCGCTATCTTCGGGTTGTTCAGTCATTTCGGCCACTTCTTCCTCTGCATCAGCCTCCATTTTGGCGAGATATCTACTATTTAGTCGCAATTATTATTACTCCATGCAGACTGTGAGGCGCGCGCAGAGATTTTTGTTTCTATGGAAACATATTGCTATCTTGTTGAGAGTTAATTTCTTCTCATTATGGCCTCTACACAACGATCTCCTATGAAATTTGCACCAACTGACTGGCATACATCCAATTATGTTATATCCTCCAGTGCTGATAACCAAAGGAAAATTTCCCATGACCTTAGGCAGCAGAGTCAAATAGTGAGGAATGAGACTGGTAAGCTAGAGTCATTACCATAAAGGGTTACTGTGATTTATTTTTAAACAGAGAGTAGGACTCGCTGGACACAACATGGAACAGATTCAGAATTAACCTTTAGAGTAGGTGATATTGAAGACTGGAAGAAAGCTCTAACCATAGCCTTGCAGAATGTGGAAACAGAGATGTCAAAGGTACATAGCATTCACCATAATTATTATAAGCCATGCATAGACATTTGATTAGATACATTTTTGGTTAGATGTGTGATGTTGATTACTAGTTCTAAAGAGTAAAGGTCCAGGAATTTTGAAAAAGGATCCAAGTACAATAATGCTAATTGCATGGCTATAAGGCCACAGTGAAGGGGAGGGTGTGTGTCCTATCCTTTGCTTCCGTGGAAGCAAAAATTTTTGTTTTTCTTTAGAGCAACATCATGATATCGATCATTCATAATCAAAAAGAGGGGAGGGGGTCCAGTACCAGCCCCTGGATCTCTCCCTGGGAGAATCCTAAAACTGCAGTCACTCTTGATCATTTCTCCATGGACTTTGTCATGCATGATATTGTATAATGTGTACCAGCACCATTTTGCTTGGTAGTAAATGTAGCTGTCAGTTTTAAATGTGTTATTTGTCAGTTAAATGAACATAAAGGGCGAACGGAAACATCCCTGGAGCTAAAGAACATGCCCCTGGAAGTGGTTTTAGAGTGTCTGTCAAATCGAGAGCACAGGATATCGATTGATCTAGTCAGGGACGAGGTGGAATATGAACTTCAGAAAGTAAGTAGTGTATAACAGTTTGTGAATGGTGAAGATTTATAATATTATCACTTATACTAAATTACCAAAGATGTAATACACGTACTAGTAAAATGAATCCTAAGCTAGACACCATAGAATTATGCAAATTGATTACAATAGAGCTCAATTACAGATAATTAAAATTTTTATTTATTTATTTATTTATTTATTTATTTATTTATTTATTTATTTATTTATTTATTTATTTATTTATTTATTTATTTATTTATTTATTTATTTATTTATTTATTTATTGAGTGTCTGAAAGACTTAAAATTCCACTGACAAAATGTATAGGAGTTTGAGGTCATTGAAGGTGTACGAAGTTTACTTCATCAGAAGATTGGTGAAGCCTTTGAGGAACTGTGCATACTCCAAGACTGTCATGAGCAACTCTATGCTGACCTCACAGACAAGCATGAAGCAATACAAATTGATACTACTTGTGTTGAGCTCAATGAAAAGTCAAACACAATTTCATTTCAGGTGGATCCAACTCGAATAAAAAAAGGGTAAGTTAAGTTTGTGAATGTCACAACTATTGTGACAGTTCTTCACTATTTGTATGCTTTCAGGATTGTGACCCCTCGGCAGTGGGGGTCATTTTCTCACCACAACACTGCCAGAGCTGAGGCAGAGTTGCAGGTGTCTGCAAGAATTAGAGAGGCTATAAACCAAACTATTCGTCAAACAGTTACTGATTTAGAGGCTCAGTGGACTGTTACAAACTATGCATTCCGAAAGAGAGTTCATGAGATAGAACAGGCTAAGACTGAACTCGAATGGCAAAAGGAAAAGGTGAGTTTTATACGTAGTAAAAGTAATAATAATTAACAATATTGTGTGTGTAGACTGAGAAAGAGATAGCTGAGATAAAGAATACTATTCAAGATCTGGAAGTGTCTCTTAGTGAGAAAGCTTCTGCATTGATGTTGGTTCATACAAGGCTGGAAAATCGAATCTACCGTCCAAACGTGGAGCTTTGCCGAGATCAACCCCAATATGACATGGTGGAAGAGGTAGCACAGATAGAGGAATCTATAAGAATCTTGAAAGACAAGATTGAACTTACCAAGTGAGTATTATGATATTGACTAGTGATGTCAAAGTGCCATAAAAAGAAGCCTCCAGACCCAATTAGCTCTTGTTAGTGTCAACTACCTACCAGTTGCAAAATTCTGCAGCCTTTGAGAAGTTCTTTACTAGACACAGGACTAGTGTGAGCACTAGAAGACAGTAAGCTAGCTTTTAATTTTATGGGCAATTATTCCAAACCTTGTACCAGGAACAGATAGCTTATATACTGATACAGGTACAGTAGTCTAACCTGGACCTGGACCATTAGATATAAATTTGGCAGAGCTAAGCTTATACTATTAGGGTGTCATGGATTTCACTACAACCCTGGAGTAGTATGCACCTCAAAGACATTGCCTACCTACTATAATAGGTAGTATAGTTCATGCAGTGGAAAGTGTGAAATCCCCCCTATTTTCAATGGTGCTAATTACAGATCATTAACTCAATTTTCTGTTTCCACAGACACACCCTGGGTACTCTGGAACGTACGCTGGCACGTATCATGGAAGATCTGAGAATTAAAAACAACTCTCTCCAGATTGACAAAGAGTGCTTGGAGATCCGACAAAGGCTCTCTCAACACCCCAAAGCAAATGAACTTGCTGAACCTAAATCTTCTTGACAATGTGCATTGAAATTACACAATGATAATTTTATATTTTAGTGTGATGACTATAGAGTACTTGAGTAATAGCACATAAAAGAAAAGAAATATTTTGTTAATCTAAGTTGTCAGATGAAGTGCTGCCATTAGTAGTGCCTGTTCCTTCTGTTATTGGAGCAGTAAGTTGCTGGGAAAGGCTATGAGAAACTAAACTGATTCCATTTCGGATCATGAATCTAGCAACCCACCCTACACTAGCATTAAACACAGTGTTCCCTTTCTCCCGGTAAAGTCTCACAGCTTCTTCTCCAACCATCCTCCTTGTCAAATGCTTATTTTCCCCCTGTTGCTGCTTGATCCAAGAAACCAGTTGTTTCTCGATGTCAACATCTGCTGGCTTTCTTCCTCCTCCCACTTGTAGTGCTGAATCATCAACAAGTTTCTGGAGCTTCTCTTTCTGAGAACACCAATCTTGGACTCTTCGACGATCAACTTTGAACTGGCGAGCAGCTGCACACTTACTAGTTGCTTCAGCATATGCCACACATGAGAGTTTAAATTCTACTGTATAATATTTCTTTACTTTTGAACGTATGGTGAGTGGGGTGGATTCCACAGTCGAAGGCTTGTCAACTTCGCTTTCTGTTTGGGTTGCAATGTCTGGTGTAGAAGACAGTTGCTCTGTACTTCCTATGGTATCAGTATTACCAATCAACTGTGACTGGTCATTAGCTGCCACTTGCACTGATGATGCCACATGTATAAAAGCATCCAGGATGGCAGCTTGAACTGTAACATCTTCATTGAGTGTTGCTGCTCCATGATTAACAGTATCCATTGTAGAGTTCTCCTCTGGAGCTTCGACATTAAATGTAGAATGTTGGACAGCAGACGTTTCCTCCCTACAAGTACCAAGGTCAGTTTCCTGAACAGCAGTTTTTTGCTGGTCAGATATAATCACAGAATCAACACTTTTTGAGGCCATACTCAGAGGAATATTCTCATAACTATGTGTGAGAGTATCCATATCCTGAATCATTCCAGCAGCTTGGATTCCTTGATCAGTAATGGTTGCTTCACCACCTTCCACCGACTCCACCATAGGAGTCTGTATTGAAGAAGCATCAATACACTTTTGAAGGAATGTTTCTATGGAAGCATCTCGTATAATTGATTCAACAGATGCTTTAGCATCTTGGGATGATACCTCTGTAGACAGGTCTTGGATCAATTTGACCATGCTGGCAGGCAAAATTGATGGATCGGCAACAGATAAGCCACGTATGATGCTATCCATGATGGAGAAGTCTGGCGTATCCACATGTACAGGTAAGGTCTGGGAAACTTCATCAGCATGCTTTATTTTACACAGTTCTGGAGTCTCATGAATGATATCCAAATTTGAAGTAGCTTCAATAGGAGTTGTCAACACTTCATTTCCTGCTGAGGAAAGTTTAAACCCATCAGTATTGGGCAGTGTGTCAGACAGGGTATCCAAGGCAGCTTGCCTTCGGCCACCACCACTCAGTCTCTTTTGCTGTTTAGGGATAGACATTAGTTTTTCCTTTTGCATGCACCATTCTTGTACCCTCCGCCTGTTAACATTAAAAACTCTGGCAGTCTCAGTTTTATTCTTAGTCTTTTCAGCATGTTCTACACACTCTAATTTGAACTCAGTTGTGAAGCTCCTCCTTGGAGTTCTCCTGATAGAAGCTGTCTTGGACACAATTTCTGCCTCTATTGTCTGGTTAGCTTTTACTTGATCCGCAACAGGCGTGTTTACCGATGGATTTAACTCCACTGACGGTTCCAAGGGCTCCTTTTCTATTGGAGGCTGGTTAGGTGGAGGTGGTTCACCGTCCAAGGGTACTACTAGCTCTAAATTGTCACCAGCAAGTTCACGCTGTTGTAGTAGGGCCATTATTTTGAAGTCTAAAGTTCAAATGTAACTGCTGCGCGCAGCGCCGCCAATAACCAGCCACATAACTAGCGCCTGCGCGAGAAAGCAGTATCTATTATTATTATAATAATAAAAAATAGTATAATAATAGGGAAGGGGGTGGGCTAGCTGATCTCGGGGCTCGGGGCCGGGGGCGCATATGGGACCAAATTTGGTTGATCTGAAGGAAGCCTAGCTGACAACCTATTAAATAGCATCCATTGAGAACTAACTAAGAGATAATCCAATTTCCACAGGTAATATATCAGTACACTGCACTTCACTGTGTCAGGCAATTCTTTTGCTTCAACCTTTCTCCAGCTGCTGAATGGGTATTTTCTCTACTTTCAAACACAACAAAATACACTATAACTCCTGTACTAATGTAATGTTCACATTGTTATTAAATGAGAATAATAGCTAGTAGCTATAACATCTGAAAGAAAAAGGTGAGAATGGGGGGATAGAGTAGCTAATGAGCAAAAATTTGAGCATATTCTACATGAGCCTATCTTACAGCCTCAGCTTCTAATTAAATTTATGCCTTGCTAGGAAGCAGCTATCATAACCAGGTCATATTACACATAGCTGCTGCTTAAATTGGTGACTCTCCTACTTCTGCAAGGTAAGCTAAAGTCACTCACAATTCATTGCTACAAAATCTTGTATGTTAATCCTTAAATGGATGTGGTCATGATAATTTGTAGATGTGTTTTGGGTAATTAATGTGGTCAGGGTTTCATCTAAGGGGTGGGGGAGTGGGAGACAAAGGGGAAGCTCCCCCTCCCCACCCAACCCCCACCCCCAATGGCTCAATTCTATTTCTGAGCCTTTTTTTCACTGAAACTTTTTGGAAGTGTTAGTGTGCATACAGGAGTAGAGGACTAGATGGCAGACTTTGAGTGCTATGTGGTCACAAATTTCAACTCTAGCTCCTACCTATAAGAATTCCTGGCTACTCCTTGTTGTATTTATTGTTGCAGGTTCTTAGCTAATGGCTCGGTCAAGTTCAAGAGTAAAAGTTTTATTTTGAAACATAGAAATAAATGAACACACGTGCTTAAATACAAGCACAATTTACTAATGATTATAAAGTGATCACAGAATTTTAATACTTATCATTACATAAGATATCACACTCCTCTGGACTGTAGCTTATGGAAGCTAATAGTGTAACACTGCATGATTCCTCCCCCCACCCCACCCCCCTCCCGTCAACTTCCCCCCAAGCAAAAATTCCTAGATGAAACCCTGGTGCATGGGGGCTGCATCTTTGTCCAGGAAGTTGCTTTGAAAAAGTTGGAGCCATATGCATATTCAAGTTAACAGCACAAGTGCATACTGGTTCCTTGCACTGACACACACTTCAGCCCTTACAGATATTCAACAATGGCTGCCTATCCTATCACCATAATTAGCAGTACACAAACATCATTCAACATTTTTTCTACAGCACTTGGTATGTAATAATTTACTTTGCTGAAGGGAAATACTTCTTTATTTTGTGCAATTCTGTCTCATTATGGCTCTTTCTCCATGTAACAGATTCAGATTATGTCATTCAGATTACATCATTGTCAATTGTGTACTATTAATACTGTATTTAACCCTATCTCTAGCCCTAGAGCCTTAGCCCATATAGCAATAGACAATGATGTAATCTGAATAATATGTTACATGGAGAAGGAGCCCTCATTATTGTAGGTCATGCACTCCACCCCCATCTTGGCTGCATACTGAAGATGTGAGATTTGTTTGGTTGGGTTGATGTGATCAGATCAGGATTCACACCAAGATCCTTTATCTCATTCTACATAATAATCATAAAGTCCACATTGACTCCAGGAATCTATATACAGTATATGGCATGTATAGTTGCTCATAATTATGATCATGCAAGTACACAAATCACAGAATTATATTAATACAGGTTCATTTATACCTTCACAGCAACAGCTAGAAGTTGGCTAATTTAATGAGTCCTATCTTCTCATTTTAAGTTTATTAGTGGAGGATCTAGGGATGATAGTAAGTGGTCCATCATAAAACACTTCTCTAAGTCATGACCAACCCTCTCTCACTGTGCACAATTATATACTGTTAATCTCCAGTTGAAATATTATCGTTTGACAAAATTTAATTTCAGAAACAATTCCATTAATTAGGTATTCAAGTTGAATTCCATGAACCCATTGAAAACTTAAATTCCAAGCACCAAAATTATTTAAAGTTGAATTGTTGATATATCTGAACTTCTAAGTTCCATAGGTAGGTTAGCCACAACGTTGTTTTAACCACCGACAATATGAGTGTAAGTAAGTTAATGAAAGCCTTTACTAAGGAGGAGGTTGATGTACTTTCTAAAAGAACGACTTTCAACGAATACATTAAGCAGAAGATTGATGCGAGAGATAGTAGGCAGGTATATAGTTCTAGCTAGCTCCTAGGACCATAGCTATGTTCTAGCCAGCTGAGGTTAGGTAGCTATGCACTTGTAATTAAATCTTGTGAATAAATGAATCAGAATAGTTTCTGAGTTTATTTACCTATAGCTAGTGTGTTGTTTATAAGATCACGAGAGATAGCTAGCTACTTCTATTCTTCTATTGTGACAATCAGGATTCAGATGAACCCTTCAGATTAGTGGATTTGGGATGTCTGGCTAACCTGTATGACAGATGGAGAGATCTTCTGCCTAATGTGCATCCATTTTATGCTGTAAAGACCAATGGCAATATTGAAGGCTATGGCAAACCTTGGGGCAGGATTTGACTGTGCTAGCAAGGTAAATTACACTAGCACAATACTAGCTAAATATATAATTGTACACAGTGGGAGAGCGTTGGTCATGACTTAGAAAAGTGTTTGATGGATTACTTACTATTAACCCTAGTAAAGAGAATACTATGGGCCTTGTTAACTCCTTGATTTCATACTCTTTTACTTCAGTCTTGATCCCAGAAATTGTTTTGATTTGCTTTTCCTAACAATCAGTCTATTTTGTGGTAATTTTTCTTTTCCCTCCAGGAATATTTTATTTACCACTGAACCTAACAACTTGTTCTTTTTAAGAACTTTGCACACACCTTTGTTGGCTATAACCAATTCTAGCAGCAATATGTCTCTGAGTATGACCTTCTTCAGACAATTATGACAATTTTTCTCAAAATTAATGATAATGGATTGTCTGACACATAAAATATTCTGGAGGTATCTTTTCAAGAGGCTGGCCTGTAGTGGAAGAACTAGCACATAGTCTCTGTCAATGAATGAGATAAAGACAGTGGATTATACTTTGAGTTCCTACATAATCAGACTTTGCTCCTGAAAATTGGAGAGTGAGTAACAGTGAGTTTATATTACAACTGATTATACTTATTGTAGGAACATATTTTGCCACAGCCACTACTACTCTAGTTTTATGTGTTTTTGGTATAAACTTGGTCAAGAAAAAGGATGAAGTTCGTCATGAAATTTTTGTCAATGATAGCATGTATGGCTCTTTTAATTTCGTCCAACAGAAGTCTGATTGCTCCTACTCTCCAAATTTAGTGAAGGTTAGACACATGCATAGTCACATCGTGAAGATTGAGTGTTCAGGGTTGGGGCATGACTGTACAAACTATGCTAGACAAACAGCCTCATTATCACAAAGAACAGGCCTCACATCTTCATCAAATGCAAGAAGTATTTTGCACCCTTCTTTATGAGCTCAAAGGTTAGACAATTAGGCAAGAATTCAAACCTAGTACCTACTGTGGGGTTGGACTTCTTTCACTCCAAGCTGATGAAGTCGAGTAGAATAAAGTTTGATTAGACAGAAAGCTTGAAGACTGGGACAACACTTTCAAATCTTCAATGCATGCCACCAACTCATCCAGAGCAATGCCATGACTGATTTCATTATGGTTGCCTGTTTCAACTTCATTTATCATAGAAACTAGCTAGACAATGAGAATGATACTTAGCCTCTTGAGCGATCATACTTAATTTGGCTAGCAGCCATTCATCTTGAATATATGAGCACATTTCCTAACACAGCTGTTGAAGGAAAATGTTGACATGGTTCCAACAACGATTTCTCAAAAAAAAACATACATCAGTTGCACTTCTGCAAATATGCTTCTTAAGAGGCTCAGTGTCCTCTTCAGTTTTTTCTGCTCAATGCAACTGAGTAACAATTTTGTGTGGCAGGATTTGTGCCACTTAGCCTTATGCTCCAGAAGAGTGGCATTCCATCAAACTTCTAAGATCAATAGACATAGGCAGGTCATTCAACTCACTGAAATGCATATTTCTGGAAAGAGTGGAGTAATCCTTGCCCTACACTAACATCACTACGTTTTGATTTTGCTGGACAATGTAATGCTTTTGGTAGAGGAGACATTTACTCCAATCAATCTTCACTGGCTCACCTACTGATGAACTATTGCTGTAGCTCTACAAGATGATTTTACTAGACATAGTCAAATATTGCCACTGTCACTGCTGTAGCTATCTGCAGCTATGCACTGTAGGAAAAAAACCTGCATAGTTGTGATTGTACTGCAAGAAAAAACCTTTTGCATTTTTAATTTTATGTATTGTAAATTGACTCTGCCAAAATATATATTTTTGCACAAACCATTAGTATCATAGTGAAGTAGATTTGTACAAAATTATATAATTATACAGTCATGCCTTTCAACATAAAAGCATAAAAATTGGTGGAGATGTAGCATTATAAGACAATCAATTTCAGAAGTTGAGACATCTGCTAATGTAGATATTCATCAAAGAAGTTGACACTATTTTCAGTCTCATTACCTTATTTTTGCACATGGCACATTTTCATTAATATCAACCGGCCATGAAATATGGGACAACATCATCTAATGCTAAGTCTATAGCTAAATATTTCATCAAGTACAGTAGACCCTTGCATATCATGCAGGGCCTTATTTATCAGGTTGCTCTGATTATCCAGCCTATAGTGCAACCTAAATTAATCTTACTTACATTGTAGCAGCATTTCTTAGTGGTGGAGCCTAAAGAGGGGGGGGGGGGGGTTAAATTATAATGTGGAAGGGGTTTAAACTGGGTGAGATTCAGTCAACCTCCCAAACACTATATTTATAATAGTTTCCATGTAGGCTTAGTTTGCAGAACTCCCTCCACTTACTATTATGCTATCAAGATGTGTTCAGAGATCATCCATTATGCTGCTAGTGTAGGATACCACATCACCTTGCTATGTTACACTGGATCATCTGGTCAAATGAGTCTGGACACTGACATGGACAATACACTGTAATTGTTATGTATATTGGAATTCAGGGTGCCTGATTTCAACAGTCTGTCTTGCTTTGGGGAAAGCTGTTAATTTCTAGCATTCAAAGCACTGGATCAGATCTGATCGTATTCTGTTCTCATTGAAAGTGGTGGCCATCCCATGATGTCATCCCCTTTGCAGCAAGGTAGGCAGTAGCAATGCTAAACAACCCTCTTGTTTGGGGTGCTTCTATGTGTAAATTTCCTTGCAGTATTCTTGTATATTACAGTAATTTTATTGAATATCATTATTATCATTACTATTACAGATATAATATAATATAGTAATGATGTAATGTAAGGAATTTACATGTAGAAGCACCCCTGGCCTTTGCTGCTGGATTGGCATGACTGTCACCAGCAAGCCATGTTGAGAGATGAGTGGTCGATACGTCTGGACCATCTGCAGCTCAGCACTAGCAGTCAACTGCCCATCAAAGCAGCTATCAAAGAGATAGCTATAGATGTCACTGTCAATCAGGACTAGCTATTGCCATATATGGTATGGATACAATAAGTTTATAGCTTAATTACCTATAGATTGGTCAGCAGATCTACTCTTGTAAAACAGCTCAGCCTTCTTGATAAAGAACTTGGCTCTGACGACTTGGAATACAAATAGTCCAATAGCCTTACAGCTGTTATGTGATAGCTATAACCCTTTCACTCCCAAAAAAGTGTAATATATATTTTACATAAATTTTACCTTTTGACTCTCCATATTTAAACCTCGTCAGTACCAGGTCCATGGTGCCTTCTTCAACTACTTGAAGGATGGTTCTTATCCAGAAAATTTCTAAACCATGAATAAGGACCCTAGTGAAAGGGGGGAACTAGCCTTCAAAATTGCCATGCAATTATGTGTGTCAATTTTAATAACAATGAATGGCCTAGAAAATTGAATATGACAGATGAAAACTATTGAAATATGGTCTTTGAGGGAACAAAACTAAGTCTCTATGATGGAGTGTTAATAAGTAATGGAGTGTAATCAGTTTGGTGGATCTCTCGATCAGGAAGCACATCAGAGAGTGAAGCATCAGAAACAGAATAATGTAACCTCTTTTTGCATGAACGACTTAACTTGAGAATCTTCCAAACAAAAATGCTTATAAGGATCAGTGATGGTAATGCTACTAGTGTCATACCAAAATTGTAAATGGCCACATGTGTAATATCAGGGTTATAGTGAAGAGAACCAAAAACAAACAACAAGAGTCCAGCTGCACAATATAACAAACTTTCAATGACATTTATGTACTTCTTCTTGCATGGCTGAACAATGCCATAGAATAGTGAAGTTAGAATGAGAATATATGATATAATTGAATAATGCTCAATAGGAATTCTAGTTTTGGACCATACTTCTCCATAAAATATCCAGCAAACTATTAATCGTAATAGGAAATTTAAGCATGATGCAGCTCTATAGTCTCGAGTTCCATTAGTGCTGTCTTTGTAGTGACCTTGAAAGGTATTCATAAATACATAGATAGTGTGGTACTTCCTTCCACCACAACAACAATATAGAAGCTTACGGAAGATTTTCAACGGGTACAATAGGAGAAATATTATTACTGGAAAATAACAATTAAAACACTAGGAATAAAATACCACTTAGAAAGCAAAGTAGAAAATAACTGGTCATCGTCTACACTCTGAAAAGATGGATCGAGAATGAGTGATAGATGATGAATTCCATCTACACGATAATACCTTCGAGAAACAATTGAGAATGTAATATACAGACTCTTAGTGAATGATAGAGAAATAAAAGTGGAAAATGCTGCAATCACAGATGATGTAGGGTCAAAAGTTCTCCTACACTTAGAAAAGCATTTGTGAAATGGCTTCCACAGGGTGACTACAGGACTGAAGTTTCTTGCATGCATCTCAATGCTAACAAATGTTATCAGAATGAGCAGGAGTGGATACAATACAGATATATACTCCAATAAAATAGTGTCTACGTCTGTCAGTTTACTGCTGACACAAAATGGTGGGACTACATAACGAAATATATCCAGGTTCCATATATTGATCAGAGTAGATATGATGTATAGAAATATTTTGCTGCTATATCTTATAACACCAATGTTGAAATATACACTCTCTTTGAATAATAGTGTGAAGAGCTGACAGAAGAATACAAAAGCAGTAAAAGGTGGCGATGTGATGCAAATGTTGAGCAATATAACTATCAAATAGAAGACTGTCAGTGGGACCAGTTCTAGCAGTAAATAGAGTAGCCAGAACCAACCAACATACTTATCATGACACTTCTCACACTTCAAACTCAAGGAATACAGAGCTGGACCATAACCTGGCTTGCACTTGCTGCAGAGCATACTCTCTCGATTGAAAGGACCACAAACTCTTTCATTCAATTCTTCACATGAACATGCTGGCACTAGATAACTGCTAGGTTTAAGAAACACTATAAAACCATCCTCTTCATTTAGTTCCAAAGTTAGCCTACAAATACCCAACTCTGTAGCACATGTTGTTGGGTTACATGTCACACAGTCTCCAATATCCAATAAAACACTACAATTACTTAGATCACCACACTTTTTCAGGTCAGTTGGTACGGTCCAGTTTCCACAGGCATGTGTTCCAACAGAACCAAACAGCAGCATAACTCCAACTACATGAAACATTGTTGTGTAAATACAGCAGAGCTGGCAAACTGACAGCTTAGATGCTTCTCATATAGCAATTGAATGTAGCTTCTAAAAGGATGATATCTTCTGTATTGCTATTATAACTCACATCATTACTTTACTTTCTTTACTGAAGCATCAAGTATTTCTACTAAAATAACAAGTTATACTTTAAAATATCAAGCTAGTTTACTTTTTTTATGAAACTGAAAGATTTAGCTAGCTAGTTGATCAAAAAAGAGTTTCTTTTATAAATAATGAAATAAATTTTTTCTTGTTGATTATAAAGTGGAAGGTTTCTAGGAAAACTTGTGAACATATTTATAGTTAATGCATTTTATTACATCTTCTTCATCTTTATCTTCTAACACTTCAAGTCTAAAACAGCCTGTCTAATCAGACCACCCTTCTATAAAATCCAAACTTTGTGGCTAATTAATAAACTGATATAATGATGTGGTAAAAATTACTACTAATTAAGCCTGGTAGATCACGTGATAAGCCATGTGTCTGTTTGCACAGTCTGCATTTTTTAAACTCTGGTTCTGACTTTTTAGTTAGCTACCTTGCTAGAGTTCTAAGTATGGCTATGAGAGCTAAGAAGTCTAAAAAGGCTATTGAAGCAGCTTAAGCTTATTGTGATGGCAGATCCAGAAATGCCTACCAGTTGAGAAGGAACATTAAAGCTGGTAGCTATGTGTGCTATCAGTGGAACTGATGAAGCTATATGCTTGCAGTGCAAGTCCCTCCTAGCTCTTCATTCTATTTTTTACTCATTTGCACTCTGGTATATAGAGATTTGAAAAGGTGCAAGGCTATCTATCCTAAATCAGCTGGCAGCTCTTATGCTAATGTAAAGAAACAGTATAATAGTATATGATGGTAAGAGTGACTATCTGTATCATCAAATTGTGTTAAACATAACACAATTAACCATCAGATAGAACCACTTTAGTGGCCACTTATAAAACATATACATTCATTGCTTATAAAACATATACATTCATTGCTTATAAAACATACATTCTTCATGCATTTGCTTCAATAATTTTTTTCTAAAGTTGTATTAATGTTAAAGTTCCTGATTATACAAAAAACTATTTTTGATCCTGGGCCATGAAGTTTGAATTTTACTTGAACCACTCACATATATAGGTCACTACGTATATGGTAGTCTTGTGGGCCAACCCGATCTGGTAATTTTCATTAGGAAAGGGGTCATAATAGTAAGTGTGATGGATAGGTGAGTGTTAGTACCCTGCTGTGAAAAGATGTCTCTTATCCACTTCTCTTAGTAATTGCATGTCAACTATGCACAATCCATATTATCATCTCTGATAACTGGGAGCTACACAAAGAAAACACTGTAGGCTTTCCAAAATTTGCTTACCTGAATCAATTTTAGAAAAAGCTACCTAGTTCATTAGTGATGTCTCTAAGTGTATGAAGAAGCATGACATTAACAGTCTTGACTCAGACTCAGTACAATGACTTTAATATGTGAGAAAAGCTGAAAAGCTATGTTCTGCAGTTGCTGGGATGGTAAAGAAAATACAAAGAAGAATGTCAATTTCTGTGGAATAGCTAGTTAGCAACATTTCAGAAATTGTTTGCAATGAAGTTACTATACTTCCAGATATGTTGAGAGGTTAGGTTTTAACTAATGTTGGTAGCATGTTTTTCATTTATTTTTCATTGCTGGTTGAACGCTAGACAGGTGCACTTACAGTACTTAATCATGGGGGCTGGCCCCCATGGCACTATAGACATGGGGGCCATCGCCTCCATTGTCCCCATGCCGTCGACCCGGTGTCACTGGGTATGGCCTCCCCCCGGAGTTAATATCCTAGTGTATGGCCTCCGCCCCTAGGGTATTTTCTCCGGCCTATGTTTTGGCAAGAGCAGCAGAGGTATGCTATGGCAAGAGTAGCAGAGGTAGACGGCGGTAGCTAAATAGTAAATTAATAGGCTAGATCCAAAGACAGAAACTCCTAGTGCAGAAACTCCTAGTGCAGAAACTCCTGGGAAGAGATTATAGACAACAGTGTAGAAAATTCTATAGGGGGGAGGACAGAAGCTCCTGGAACAGAAACTCCTGAGAAGAGATTATAATATACTCTATAGATGACAGTGAAGAAAATTCTATAGGGGGGAGGCCATACCCTACTCCTGGTGTATAAGAGATTATTATTATACTCTATAGATGACAGTGTAGAAAATTCTATAGGGGGGAGGCTATACCCTAGGACAGAAGCTCCTGGAACAGAAACTCCTGAGAAGAGATTATATACTCTATAGATGACAGTGTAGAAAATTCTATAGGGGGGAGGCCATATCCTAGGACAGAAGCTCCTGGTGTAGAAACTCCTGAGATTATAGACGACAGCAGAGAAAATTCTAGGGGGGAGGCCATACCCTAGGACAGAAGCTCCTGGAACAGAAACTCCTGAGAAGAGATTATATACTATATAGATGACAGTGTAGAAAATTCTATAGGGGGGAGGTCATATCCTAGGACAGAAGCTCCTGGTGCAGAAACCCCGGAGAAGAAATTATATACTTCATAGATGATGTTGTAGAAAATTCTAGGGGTGGGGGGAGGAGGCTATATCTTAGGACAGAAGCTTTTAGTTCAGAAATTCCTGGGAATAAATATACTCTTATGTTAAAGAGTAGAATATTTATTGTTGAGATAGTTAGTAGCTATAATAATTCATTAATTTTAAAGTTAGTGTACAGACTAGTCAAAAAGTTTTAGTGCTGCTTCTTCATAAGTAATTTTTTTCAACTTTTGCCATCACTCTGACCACCAACTATAATTTTAATTCAATAAAGGTAGATAATAATTAATAATGGTATATACAACAGCTAGTTTCATACTTCTGGTAGCAAGACATCCAATGCATATGCCATTCTATATCTTTTATTTTGTTTTTGGGCCACTGGGAGGATCTCTTCTTCTATAAGGGTTGTAATCTGTAGATATAATTTGTCATAGCATAATAATATCTAAATTAAAGATGTTAATTCACTTACCTTTTTTGCTGGCCATTCCTTAATAGGCCCATACTTGTTACCCAGTTTCAATTTTGCCCTTTCTTTTCTTGAACCACTGTGGAAAACTTCATGATGCCTTGATTTAATTTTGCCAGTCATTATGTTCACCATTACAGGCTATAAAGAGTATAATAATAATATTATTATTATCACATCAATTATCTATTATTATGGATGAATTACCTTGAGCAGCTTGATTTCTTTAGCTACGTATTTGATCGTATGTATACAGAAATTTAGTGCAAGATTGGCAAAACCAGCTTTCGTTGTCATCATGAAGAGTCTTAGTAACACATTCTGCATGATACCATTTTTGGCATTTGCTAAATTCCACAATGCATCGTCCATCATCAATCGTCCTACACTTACAGAAAATGTGTACTTTTTCCTTTTGCACTAGAAGTTTAATAGCGTCGTCAAACTCTTCCTTAGTTGCCATTATATCAAAATTCAATATTATAATATATAAAGGAGCAAGAAAAAGCTTACTCCAAAAACCAGACAATAGCTAGGGGTGTCAATTTTTTCATTTCGTGTCACACACTTTCGATAGCTAGCTAGTAACTAGCTATATCATAGGGGCTGTCAATTTTTTCATTTCTTGTCACACACTTTAATAATTAATTATAGAATGCAGCAGGCAATGTAAAATTCTGTCGCCTGAATCAAAAGCTTCTATCCTCTTCCACCCCCACCCCCATAGAATTCTCTACACTGTCGTCTATAGAGTATTATATTCTCTTCTCAGGAGTTTCTTCTGTCCTAGAATATAGCCTCAGGAGTAAATACACCAATGTCCTAGGGCATGGCCTCCCCCCCCTATAGAATTTTTTTACACTGTCCTCTATAGAGGATATAATCTCTTCTCAGGAGTTTCTGCACCAAGAGCTTCTGTCCTATAGGATATGGCCTCCCCCCTATAGAATTTTCTACCACTGTCATCTTTAGAGCATAATAATAATCTCTTATACACCAGGAGCTTCTGTCCTAGGGTATGGCCTCCCCCCTAGAATTTTCTCTGCTGTTGTCTATAATCTCAGGAGTTTCTGCACCAGGAGCTTCTGTCCTTAGGGTATGGCCTCCCCCCTATAGAATTTTCTACACTGTCATCTAATAGTATATAATCTCTTCTCAAGAGTTTCTGTTCCAGGAGCTTCTGTCCTAGGGTATGGCCTCCCCCCTATAGAATTTTCTACACTGTCACCTATATTCTTCTCAAGAGTTTCTGCACCAGGAGCTTCTGTCCTAGGGTATAGCCTCCCCCCTATAGAATTTTCTACACTGTTGTCTATAATCTCTTCCCAGGAGTTTCTGCACTAGGAGTTTCTGCACTAGGAGTTTCTGCACTAGGAGTTTCTGCACTAGGAGTTTCTGTCTTTGGATCTAGCCTATTAATTTACTATTTAGCTACCGCCGTCTACCTCTGCTACTCTTGCCATAGCATACCTCTGCTGCTCTTGCCAAAACATAGGCCGGAGAAAATACCCTAGGGGCGGAGGCCATACACTAGGATATTAACTCTGGGGGGAGGCCATACCCTAGGGCAATTCCTCCGGCGGAGCTCCCACCCGGGGGGAGGCCATATCCTGTGACACCGGTAGCGGTGAGTGCGGCAACCACCACTCTTCGCCCCGTTCCAGAGACAAAGCCTTTGTTTTACTAATGACAATATGACTACCCAAAGTCTAAGTGAGTTAATGAAAGCCTTTGCTAAGGAGGAAGTTGATGTACTTTCTAAAAGAATGAGTCTCAACGAATACATTAAGCAGAAGATAGATGCTAGAGATAGTAGGCAGGTATAGTCCTAGGCCTAGCTTAGCTGTTAGGCCCCTAAGCCAGCTGAGGTTTAGATTAGGGGTCAGAAATCAACACTCCTTGCCCATGATGGCTGCAAACTTGCAATTTGCAGTGCACATTGTGAAAATATATACAGAGGTGTAGGAATGAGATTTTGATTGAGGGGGGGGGGGGGCACTGTATGGAAAGGAATGGCTAAGTGTGTGTCGGCGAAAATTTTGAGTGACCACACCCACTAGCCACACATTTTTAATACAATTTAGTAAGAACCAAAAATGTTCATTTTCACCTATAAACTTCTCAGCAATATGTACCTAGTTCTAGCTAATACTGAGCGGCTGCTACATGCATCAAGAGAGACACCATAGGCCACAAATGTTGATATTAAATATAGGGAATCGCCTATTCATCAGCTAACTTTAAGTGGTTGCTTGAATAGGACCTTGATTCCTTCAAGCAACCTGCAATCTATTTTGTCAGATTGGGGGGGGGCACTGGAATAATATTTGTATTTGTAAATATTGGGGGGGGGGGAGCACATGCCCCCAGTGCCCCCCTCCCCCATGTACAGAGGAGTATCCAGGAATTTTTACATACTGAGGTAGGAGCTAGGGTTGGAATTTGTGACCACATAGAGGGTGAGGAATGCCACCCCCTCCCCACCCCCCAAGAATTTTAAACAGCTCTTGTGGCATCTTAGGCTGTCTACACGCTATAGACAGAATTGTCAGTCAACTGTTGCACCAAAATTTAGTTATACAATAGCGAAAAATACTGAGGCAAGTGCTTCAGTTGCCTCTATGGTAGCTATTCCTATGTATAGCTACTTGTATGTGAATTATTGAACAAGAAGGTTATGCTAGACACTTATACATAATAAAATAATTTGTCAATCAGGATTCAGATGAACCCTTCAGAGTAGTGGATTTGGGATGTCTGGCTAACCTGTATGACAGATGGAGAGATCTCCTGCCTAATGTGCATCCATTTTATGCTGTAAAGGCCAATGATGATGTGGCAATATTGAAGGCTATGGCAAACCTTGGGGCAGGATTTGACTGTGCTAGCAAGGTAAATTACACTACCATGATTATGAGCAAACATACATGCATATATAAATTCCTGGAGTCATTGTGAACTTTATGCATGTAGAATGAGATAAAGGCAGTCCTTGATCTTGGTGTAAATCCTGATCGAATCATTTACGCCAACCCAACCAAGCAAATCTCACATCTTCAGTATGCAGCTGAGATGGGTGTGGAGTGCATGGCCTTCGATAATGAGGCAGAATTACACAAAATAAAGAAGTATTTTCCTTCAGCAAAGTAAATTATTAGTTACCAAGTACTATAGAAGAAATGTTGAATGATGTTTGTGTACTGCTAATTATGGTACCATAGGATAGGCAGCCATTGTTGAGCATCAGCTGAGACTCTGTAAGAGCTGAAGTGTGTATCAATGTAAGGAACCAGGATGCACTTGTGCTATTAACTTCTTTGATGGGAATATACTGTATACTACCCATTCAAGCCACTGTATAAGCCACTATATATGTAAAAAAAACAAGCCACAATTCACCACCATGAACAACTTTCATGTCCTCCATACTCAACTGAGTCCTTCAACATAGCTATACTTCTATCTATGACTGCTGAATAAATGTAGCCACAACATTTATGAGGGGGGAATGGGCTAAAACACTAATTGATGAAATTATGGTTATATAATTATACATATACCCTCTCTAGGTTAGTCATCAGACTTCAAGTTGATGACCCTGAATCTGATTGTGATCAACTTTATTTAGCCAAATATGGTTGTAGTATGTCAGTCGCCAAAGATCTGTTGAAGACTGCATCACACCTTGGCCTGCAAGTGATTGGAGTCTGGTAAATACAACTATGACTCATTCTGTATAATGTAGGGCACACTTTCGCTAAACTGTAGCAGCATTTCTTAGCAGTAAAACCTAAATACCATTCAGGATTTTTAAGGAGGGGAGGGGTTTAAACTAAGTGTGTATAGGTAGGATTCAATCAACCTCCCAAACTTAATTATACCCCATACATAATTTTTTGACATCAAATCTTTATGATATTTATTGATAGTTTCCATGTAGGTTTTCTTTGTAGAAGTCCCTCTACTTACTGTTATGGTATCAAGATGTGTTCAGAGGTCATCCATTATGCTGCTAGTATAGGCTACCACATCACCTTGCTAGATATTGGAGGAGGGTATCCCGGCAAGCAAGGATCTGAGGAACTGTTTGCCGAATTGGCTAAAGCTATACATAAAGAATTGACTAGCAATGATGAATACTCCCAGCTAAGGATAATAGCTGAACCAGGTATTAGCCATCATAACACACTGTATCAATTTAAATCTGGTTTTAAACAACCCACAGTGTGGGCACTACCTGGTAAATCACATTTTCATTATCTTATGCTAGCTATAAAAACTATAGTGAAAATTAAGTATATAGCTATTTATTTTTTAACTACAGTTAATTGCTCCTAAAAATTGGAGAGTAGCAGTGATTTCATTCTGTTTTAGGGACATATTTTGCCACTGCCACTACTACTCTAGTTTTATGTGTTTTTGGTAAAAACTTGATCAAGAAAGGGGATGAAGTTCGTCATGAAATTTTTGTCAATGATAGCATGTATGGCTCCTTTGTTTTCGTCCAACAGAAGTCTGATTGCTCCTACTCTCCAAACTTGGTGAAGGTTAGACATGTGTAGCCATATTGTGGAGATTGAGTGTTCAGGGTTGTGTACAAACTACAGTTTCAAGTAAAATGGGTTAAGAGTCCGTAATGTATATTTGTAAAACAGTGTAAGCTATAGCCTGATCACAGAAATCAAAACACTAGGCTATATAAACTGCTAACCACAACTCTAACACAGCCATAATTATTGAATCCAAGGTATAAAAGTTACATCATTTTATTAATTCTGTTCCTTGCATGGTTGGAACCGTTGGTTGCCAGATGCATGCATGACCTGTATGTGGTGGTCAGGTGATGTCAGTTGTGACCATTAATTGTTACATGTAATTATGTGAAGTCCACACTGTAATTTGAATTAAAATTCTTCCCACTTACAGAGGGTAGTTATCAGTATCTGGTGGTCATATATATAGCCCCTGAGATCATTTTGATTACAGGATCATCCTCCTTCTGCTCCTCTTTACCCAACAACAATGTGGGGTAGATCACTTGATACAGCAGATGAAATACCTCTGGACGTATCCCTGCCAGACCTAGAAATAGGAGAGTGGATGTACATTAAAGACATGGGTGCTTACTCGAGAACATGCTTGTCTACCTTCAATGGTTTTCCGCAGTTGGATGACTACTACTTCATCAAAACTTATGAGAACTGAATATTATTAAATACAGTGGAAATATTATAGCTAGCTATGCTGTATATTTAAATTGGATTGAACTATCAATACCCCCTACAGGTTTTCCAAAAAATGACCATGGTATCAAAATAAATAAGTGTACACCCCTAATATTTGGTGTGTATTACACCCATAGAGGTAGCTATGTATGTAGGCTAGATGGAGGGGGGGAAGGCTAGAGTTATGATATTACAGACACTGCTATTGTTATTAGCATTATATGTATTACTATAAGTTCATGCCTTGTCTTAAGCGCAGTGCAGTAGCTGTAGTTCCCCCCCCACGGATAGGCTCTGGTGAAATATGCCAGCATAATTTTGAGAATAATAGGAGTGGACAAGCATTGAGAATAATAGGCATGATTTTGAGAATGAATTGAGAAGCTGGTAGCACTGACTTTGTAATTGTTTAGTTTAATGATGCAAACACAGCTCTATTTTTTGCTATAAATGTTACGGGAATAATGGGCAGAAATTTGAGAATAATAGGCACATTTTGGGGGAATTGGGGAATAGAATAATAGGCAGATTTTGGAGCATATTTCTACTATCAGCACTAATTTGCAACCGCATGCAGCTGCTCGTAGAGTCAAAGGTCATGCAATTTGTACTCTTAAAAATAATTATTATTAATTATTATTAATAACTTTTGACCAGAAATAGGAATGTCCAGGGGGGCAGGGGGGCAGCCGCCCCCCTAGGTTTTTGGGATATATACTGGTTGAGGAGACTCAAATCTCATTGTGTGGGATGGGTAGAGTAGTAGCCATCCCACAAAATGAGTAAACTCTCAATGCAAGAACTATCTAGAGATCTAGCCATAGCTACATGTACAGCAAATATAGTCATGTAGCTATCTACATATATATATGTATATTTCTATTAGCTAATCGAGCATGACATAATGCATATTCCACTTATGCCAGCTGCATATCATTGAATCAAGATGAGTCAACTTGAACTGAAGAGGTTTTTTGGTACTGCTAAAAAGGACATTGAATCTGAACATTTAATAGAAAGTGACTCTAGCTCTGCCTCAGATGATGAACAGTCTGTATCGAGTTAGCATGTGATTGTCAAGGTTGTACCATAACCGATAGTGCTTACCAACCTAAGCATATTTCTAAACTTGAGTGAGAAAGCATAGCTCAAGACAAATTCAATTTTAATGGTATGAAAAGCATCCCAGGATCACGGTGTGTACCTCAACCTTTATGTTGCTTTAACCAGAAGGGCCTGTTAACTTTTCCAAAAAATAAGAGATTCGCCTTTGTAGATGATGGTTTTAGTAACTGGAAAAAAGCTACCCAAAGATTCCGAGATTTTCTTTTGATTTGTAAAGAGATTGAAGGGCTCCTTATTAAATCTGCAAATGGGGAAACTGTACAACCTTTACCTGATACTTTATTGAAAATTTATTTTGATAAGGATGTTGATCCTACACAATTAACTATTCAGCTGGCAATGGTTCCAAACCTGATTAAAACTGCACTTAATAATACAACTAAGAAGGTAACTAATATACGAACCATTGCAGAAAAGAGTGATATATATATAAACATGCTTACTGAAGTGGACAAACTTTACTTTTGCATTCCTGTAACTAGTGCTACAGCTGAGCGTTCATTTTCACTGCTACGCAGAATAAAAACTTTTTTGAGAAGTACCATGTGCCAGACCTGACTTAATAATTTGTTTATACTAATAAAACAGATGCATTGGACTTACACAAGGAGGAAAAATTATTTTGGAATTTTTTTACTGTATAACTAGCTCCAATTTTTGTTTGGAAAAATAGCGCTTCGCGCAGGAGGAAACACATCCTCTTCTCACACCCTCCCCCTTGTGTGGCCTTATGACCACGCAGTCTTTACCGCCCCCCCCAGGCTAAAACATCTTCCTACGCCCCAGATGTCATTAACAGTTCAACACTGGCCTAATAACAATATGGCTACCCGAAGTCTAACTAAGTTATTTGCTAAGGAGGCGGTTGATGTACTTTCTAAAAGAACGCATCTCGATGAATACATTAAGCAGAAGATAGATAGTAGGCAGGTACTTATAACCCTAGCTATAGCCTGCTGAGATTTAATCGGGGGTCAGAAACCAAGACTCCTTGCCCAATTTAGAGCTAGCTGCACGTTGCAACTGGCAGTGTACAAAATACATGGCTGCAGGTAGGTAGGCTTATTGCTACTTGTAGCTAAGTCTTGTGAATTATACTTTGAACCATAGCGTTTATAGTGATAGGTAGCTACCTCTGATATTCTTTATAAAGATCATCTGAGAGATAATAATTTGACAATCAGGATTCAGATGAACCCTTCAGAGTAGTGGATTTGGGATGTCTGGCTAACCTGTATGACAGATGGAGAGATCTCCTGCCTAATGTGCATCCATTTTATGCTGTAAAGGTCAATGATGATGTGGCAATATTGAAGGTTATGGCAAATCTTGGGACAGGATTTGACTGTGCTAGCATGGTAAGTCTCGTTACACCATCATAACAGGAGGTCAATTATTTTATATACTACACAATGTAATTCACAAATCATACTCATTGGAACTTCCAGAAAAAAGAATTTGGTTAACTCCATTTGCCCCCAATAATAACTAATCACAGTAAACTTTAATAGAATATATTATCTTCATGTGTAGAATGAGATCAAGGCAATCCTTGATCTTGGTGTGAATCCTGATCGGATCATCTATGCCAACCCAACCAAGCAAATCTCACATCTTCAATATGCAGCCAAGATGGGGGTGAAGTGCATGACCTTCGATAATGAGGCAGAATTGCACAAAATAAAGAAGTATTTCCCTTCAGCGAAGTAAATTGTATACCAAGTAGGAAAACAAAAAAACCACTCATATTCTTTAAGCTATATACCACAAGGTCCTACTATAAATTACATAATATTATGAGACTAGTAATTCTTAACAGTACCCTATTAAATTATTGTAGAGTTACTGCAGTTTCTAGAAGTTTGCCTGTAATTAGGTATGCTAACAGCCACAATTAAGAAAGGAATAATTCTGAGACATTGCATAAGCCACCAATGTGAAAAACAAGCCACAGCCTACTATCATGAACAGCAAACTTTCCATCTATCCATGCTCACTTCAGTCCTTTGACACTGTGCCTGTCTAGGTGCTACAATTAACTGTGATTGCTATAGCTACATACAAACTCAAATCATTTCTTCCTTGTAACTTTATAATTATAGGTTAGTTATCCGAATTCAAGTTAATGATCCTAAGGCTGACTGTAGTCTTTTCTTTACGGCTAAGTATGGTTGTAGTGTGGCAGTTGCCAAAGATCTATTGAAGACTGCATCGCTCCTTGGCCTGCAAGTGATGGGTGTCTGGTAAATAAATAACTATAGTGCAGTTACACTCTTTCACACATGTCCTATGTGTGTTAATGTCACATTATTAAATGACTGGGAGATCAGCAAGTGTGGTATTTCTTACCTATAAAGGATTTAGCTAGGTAAAATTAGCACTCTAAGAGAGAGAGAGATATAATATATATAGTACAATAAACAATTGTTTACCCATTGTCAACATTTTAAAGAAAGGTATAACTAGTTGAAGTTTATCCAATTCATAACCAGCCTGTAGCTAATTTCTGTGGGCACCATTTGACACAAAAAACAATTTTACCAACTGACTAAATTTTTTTGTTATAGTTTCCATGTAGGTTATCTCTGCAGAACTCCCTCCACTTACCGTTATGCTATCAAGATGTGTTCAGAGGTCATTCATTATGCTGCTAGTGTAGGCTACCACATCACCTTGCTAGATATTGGAGGAGGATTCCCTGGTAATCAAGGATCTGATGAACTGTTTGCTGCATTGGCTAAAGCTATACATGAAGAATTGAGTAGCAATGATGAATACTCCCAACTAAGGATAATAGCTGAACCAGGTTATACTTCTGCTATAGAGATGGTCAAAGATTCAGACATTTATTCTGTTTCTAGCAGCTAAGTAAATTGTTTTAAATGAGACAGAGGGCAACAATAAATGGCTTCATAGCAGAAGAAACAATTATCAGTGCAAAGTAACTTCTAGTTACTTAATTTCATGAGCTTTTCTTACCTAACAATTAGGGCTCGATAAATTATGCTAGCATTTTTTTGAGCATTTTAGGTACAGTGAAGCATTTGAGAATAATGCTGGCATTATAGGTCAAAATGAAGCATTTTGGGAATGAATCTCTAAGTTGCATAATGTAATTAATGTTGCATTAAAAATTTGTATGTAAGCATGTCATTATCACCACGACACATATCTAGCCAGCTTTGAAAATGGCTCAGTGTCCAATGGATACCTATTCTAATAGTTCTGTCGAACAACAAACCTCAGATTATTGAAACATCGATAATGCTACAGTATATAATATAGGAAGTGATGAACCTTTTGTTTGTTTTATTGACTTTTGTTCAATAAAAGTGCTGAATCTAGGTCCTGGCAGATTATGCTCAAAATTCTACTTATTTTTCTTTCCTTCCTTTCTTTTCACTCTACCTAATTTCCCAATTATGCTCACTAAAAAATGTCAACATAACACATTATGAATGAGATTATCTATAGTTGTACTGTAGCATGACGGAAAGTTGTATGTAATCTTCTAAAGAAGATTCTTACTGTGGCAAAAATGCATTAGTTATATAGCATGGAAAACACTCATTCAGCAGCAGCTGATAACAGCTGCACCAGTAAGACTAGTTTACAAGCTTGACTCCAGTTAGGGTATTGACTATTATCCTCATGGGACTTCCACCACTTTGTCAACTTTATCTGAAACACTGCTTTACACCAGTACCTTTATACCAGTACCTATACCAGTACACAAAAACAGTAGTACCTACACCCTACACCAGTACACAGAAACAGTAGTACCTACACCCTACACCCGTACACAGAAACAGTAGTACCTACACCCTACACCAATACACAGAAACAGTAGTACCTACACCCTACACCAGTACACAGAAACAGTAGTACCTACACCCTACACCAGTACACAGAAACAGTAGTACCTACACCCTACACCAGTACACAGAAACAGTAGTACCTACACCCTACACCAGTACACAGAAACAGTAGTACCTACACCCTACACCAGTACACAGAAACAGTAGTACCTACACCCTACACCAATACACAGAAACAGTAGTACCTACACCCTACACCAATACACAGAAACAGTAGTACCTACACCCTACACCAGTACACAGAAACTTTTACACCTTAGTTACCTATTAGGTAAGGTGTAAAAGTTTAGTGTGCATCAATTAAATAGATTACTTACCTATTATTCCCATCACTCTACCTATTTTTCCCAGCATAATTCCTGATTCTCAGCAGCACCTATTTTTCCCAAAATTATGCTAGCATAATCTGCCAAGGCCTAGCTGAATCGTGAGCATTATAGGCAAAATCAAAAGCATTATGGGTGGTGTGAGTGAGAATTGGAGAATAGCATTATAGGGAAAATTTGGGGAATAATCCTACTAACAATACTAGCTGCACTTTTAGTACCTCCTTTTCCCCTCATCATGGTTATTGGCAGGGGATTAATAATAATAATAATAATAATAATAACCATTATTATATTATTGTTACAACTGTTTGTTAAATTATAATAGCTAGTGGATTCTACAAAGACAATTTCTAATCATTTTCATGATGATCATTTCAGGGACATATTTTGCCACTGCCACTACTACTTTAGCTCTGTGTGTTTTTGGCAAGAACATAGTCAAGAAAGGGGATGAAGTTTGTTATGAATATTTCGTCAATGATAGCATGTATGGCTCCTTTGACATCATCCAACAAAGAGCAATATACAAGAAATCCTACTCTCCAGTCTTAGTCAAGGTTAGTAATATTGGAACTTACTATTATAGAGATTAATGGATTACAGTGGCCAGTTCTGGCAAAGAAGCTTTTATGGATTATAAAGTCAGTCATGAGTATAGCTACTAAGTAGACATGGGTAGCTAATAACTCTATCTTTGGCTTGGCTTTGTCTTGCCCTGCTCTGCCATCATGGCACCCTTACATCATGTAGAGGTATATATACTTGTAAGTTTGTCTTATCCTGCTAAAACTGTTATAGCTATAATGATAATCAATAGTCCCAATAAAATGGTAACCGTAGCACAGAGTAGATATATCAGTGTCTAATGGTCATAGGCCCCAGAACTAATCAGTGATTTTGATTACAGGATCATCCTCCTTCTTCTCCTCTTTACCCAACAACAATGTGGGGTAGATCACTTGATCCATCAGATGAAATACCTCTGGACAGATCCCTGCCAGAACTAGAAATAGGAGACTGGATGTATATTAGAGACATGGGTGCTTACTCTAGAACATGCCTGTCTACCTTCAATGGTTTTCCACAGTTGGATGACTACTACTTCATTCAAACTGATGATAACTGACTCTGTGTTGGTTCTTGTACTGCTATTAATATTTTTTCCTAATGAATATGGTACTATACAATGACATGCTAGAGCAAAATGTATCCCTACTGTATCCCTCTATCAGTTAGTAGTAAAAATTAATAGCAAATGATAGAATTATCAAGTCTCAAAATTAAATTCAAAGTATCCAGGATCAAATGAATGAACTCTTACATAACCATCCTCTCCACCACTGCTATAGCTGCATGATAACAATAAGGTTACACTATAAACTACAGAAGTAGCTATAATCTCCCATAACCATCTCTATGGACAGACTTGTATTGTGTCATAATGGTACTTGCAACTATGATAACGAAGGAGACCTTTTTGATGTTCTATTCAAGCTGGCTAAGTACATATATACATACCTCTTTCCATCTGGATGAAATGCCAAGCTATTAATGGGCCCAAAGTGACCTTTGACCCTGCCCATTTCTTCCTCAAAGACTAGATGGTAAAATCTTGCGTCAAATTTCCCAGCTTTGGTTGTAGTTGTGGTGACATCCATTGCCTCTTGCCCTCCACCCAACACAACCTAACAAACACAAGAGAAATAATGGTCATAGCTGAACAGTGAGTTTCCTCCAGGAGCACGTTTGGCATATTATCTAACTGTTTCAAGAGAAAACACTCCCAGAACATACTCCAAGATTGATATAGAAGATAAAATCCTAATGAGAAGGCCATTCCTATTAGAAGTCTTCTCATTTTTTGGCAGACAATTTGGTCAACAAAACAAACAAAAAATTATTTACAACCTCTAATGTGTTTTCCTTTCACAAGTAAGAGTAACTGTTGTATGTACATATGAAAGTTTTGGCTCACATGATCTTTCAGAGGTGATATTGCAGCAGAATTGACAGGTCGTTCAGTACGATATGTCTTTAATAGTTCTAATGTATCAGAGTCAAAAAGCTAAAGAAAAAAAAGTATTCAAAGAAATTCCAATTTCACCAACATACTTTTATACCTTGGCTGAATTGTCTTTGGATGCAGTGATAAACATAGTTTGATCCTTTGAATTCTGAATATCAGATATGAGTCCTCTGTGTTCCTTTACCTTGCCTAACTGGTCTTCACTCTTGAACAGGACAAGAGAATATAAATTGTCATTCTGTGGCTGAGATAATACACACCTTAAGTATGTCATACTTTGCCACAGTGCCATCTTCATGACCTGTGATCAAGTATTGGTCTAGTGTCCCCCATACAGCCGAAGTGACCTTAGTACCATCCACTACTATCTTCCTGGATGATGAGAGTAGCTGTAAGGTGGAGTTTTCAGACAACACAAGCTTCACCCATGCCTACTTTTTAATACTATGACCAAGGGGGTATATAACGTTATTATAGGCCTGACTGCATAGTGTGTAACTCTAGAAAGAAAGAGAAGGGCCCCCTACCTCACCACCACCATCATCACACACGCTTTATACTGTATAGTGCTTTATTTTGAAGGAGTTTAACTTTCTCGTTTTTCACAAATTGGGAAATCTGACAAACTTATGCTCTTGAAACTAATCTTCTTCTCCATTTACCTGGCCTCTGGCCTCATGAAAGTTGTTTCACAAAAAGCTTCAGGATGAGCTATTTATGAAAGTTGATCTCCAAAATATAGCACTATACGGTAGTAATATATTTACATTACCTAATGGGTGATTCTGTTTCTCTCACATCATAGAGGCTGATTTCACATTTATTATTCATGGTAGCATCAGTAGAGTAGATCATATATTTTCCAGATAAGGAAAAACCACATGTTCTCACAGCAGAATTGGTATCAAACCTATTCAATTCCTTGCCCGTCTCACAGTCCCACAATCTAGCAGTATTATCAGCTGCTCCAGTCAAGACCATGGTGGTCTCACCTGAATAATTAAATAGTCATGGAAATTTTATTGTCCTGACAAATCATCACATTCTATTACAGGGATATTGTCCGAGGTTAAGCTAATGACTACTTTGAGCACCATTTTAAAAGGCATATATATTATGGTAACATTTTAATTAATCTCCTTCACTGGTACCAAAATCTTTAATTCTTGGGAAATACTGACGTAGTACACAGGCTGTCTTCTTAAAAACATGAAATTAAAGTCTAAATAAGGATACGATTGACATCCACACACCATACTGCTCCTCCGTGACCATTGTATGTACCAAGCCTCTCTCCATTTACAGAGAACCAGACTGTTGGTTTGGTATCCTTGGCTACAGAGAAGAGAAGGTCTCCGTCCTTATTATACTTGATTTGAGTAATGGCCCTTTCATGGCCATGAAGCATCAGGGGTCTCTGGGATAAGGAAGAGATTGGTGCTCTTCCCGTTACGACTTAAAAATACAACTCACCATAATTTTTTTCTAGTAGAATAATAATTCTTATTATTGCACACCGTAACCACGTGTCTCCAATTTACGCATGCGTTGAAACTCATGAGAGAGACCTTTTCTACGCTACACTAGTGCTCTACATCAATCTATTTCAATCTTCGATTCTCTTCCATAAGGCCGAATACTCTAAATTATTTTTGGGTGTAGGGTCGTGAGGAGGATTCGTGTGAGTGGGTGACACGGATGCCTTTTTTACTTGTTTGTCTCTGCTAACCGCAAATATTCGGCCCTCAAGCGCTTTCAGATTTCCCTCTCAGGTTGAAACACTCCTGAAGGTACGTGAAAGCCTATATGTTCTGTGACGTTTTTTTTTTTATTGTGTGTGAAGCTGTATACATCACAGCCCCACTATGTATTAGATGACCTATGTACCCACGTGGCATTTTATTTCAGGGGGGGGGAGGGTCTACCTATCTTCCATATCATTATTATAGTGCTGGTTAAAAGTTTGGAATAGATAAGTTAATAATCATGAAAAATGCATACAGACCAGCATTGTCAGGTCTTTTTCTGATTGTGCTAACACTACATACTAGTACACCACGAGTCTTTCTTTCTCTCTTTAATTGAGGATTAGTGAGCTTTCTATCTATCTTGCAGGCATATTATATGCACTAATGCCCTGTCTTTTCTAGGAGTAGAATCTTTGATATTTTTCTCCATTATCCACGCTACCTGTCTCGTTCAGCCTACTGAGGAGGGATCTCTCTAACTACTCTGGTGGCAATTGCTGAGTGGCTGAATATTCTTCCTCACTCAATATAACTACAGTAGTTTTCTTTTTGTAGTCTTTTCATGTAAAATCTCAGGGGTATTAATGTACTCTTGTACATGTAACATTACATACAACCTGTGTTACAAGTAAATGCACATAATTGCTCATAGACACAAGATCAGTTTTCCTAAAATGTAAGGGTTATTCCAATCTTTATCTGCACTGTATGTCTCATGCAGCTAGCTATCTAGTGGTACTGTGTATTAGAGAAATAATGCTTGCTCTGCACTAACCATTTTTGTTTTTTGTTTGTTTTTCTTGTTTTTTTCTTGTTTTTTGTTTGTGTGTCTTTTCTCTCCCAGAGAATGAAATCCTAAGAAAAAAATTTTTTATCAGTGGCTAACTTTTAGTGTTGTAACTAGAGTAGCATAATTAGCTATGAAATAGACTCCAGTGTGCCACAATGGCTGTGACATAGACTCCAATGCACCACACTGGCTGTGAAACAGACTCCAGTGCACTATACTGGCTGTGACATAGACTCTAGTGCACCACACTGGCTATGAAGAGATACATTGACTTGCCCTCAATGATCTCAAGTGAGTGATTATCAGTCATTAACCTCTGAGCCTGGATAAGTACTTTAGTGAGAGCCCCATCCCCCCAAGCTGAAAGAACACATTAATATGTGAATTTTTGTGAATTTTTGTTTTATCTTAGGGTGAGACACTACTGTGTCCTGCCATCAGAGTCTCCCTCTACAAAGTCCAGTTGGTCTACACTTCACTGGATGAGTGGCCTAGCTAGCAGGAGCTAGGAGAAGTAGTAGGAAATATTTGTTTAGTAATTGTAACTGGAGGTGATGGCTACTGTGTGTCAACCTGTGATTGTGGGTAATAGAGTATGGTGTGTGGACAAGGTGCCTGACCAAATCGACCTCAGGCAATACATTAAAACTGTGTCTGGAAGGGATGTGAGTTGAAAATTACCTTCAGGTTGAGTGAGTGTACATGGCTCTGGTAGACATGTATCTGACCATATAATGTATACATTATCATTATGGATAATACTATATAGACCATAATAATAAGTTTGGACAACCAGGTTGAATTTATTTCCTTCCAATGTCATTCTAGAGTGCCCTTACATTACACAGCTATTATCATGTCTACAAGCCCCACTCCTACCCCCACCCCATTGATAACACTACTTTATTTGTATTAGGGTATGGAGGATCCCTTTGTTGTAGTGGACCTTGGCTGTCTACTAAACCTTTATACTGCATGGAAGTCTGCTCTGCCCAGCATTCATCCTTTTTATGCTGTAAAATGTAATGATGACTTGTTGCTGTTGAAGACATTAGCAGCTATGGGGGTTGGGTTTGACTGTGCCAGCAAGGTATGAACATATCCCTCTTCTCTATGGGAGGGGAGACCATTCCTACTCTATTTTTTGTTGTGGTTATATAGAAGAATGTAATCATGGAAATTGACAAAGTCGTAGTAATGTTGTCTTTAAAAGGGTGAACATGATATGTTTCTGCTGTTCTTCTGATACTATAGAAAGGGTCATAAGTGCATACAAAACATTGTCATGGTGCACTGTGGTATGGGGAGGGGAAGACCTAAACTAATTGTAAATGTTTTAGATTAGATCCATCTTTGACAGAATACATGCATGATCTTTGACAGAATACATGCATGTCTTATCTAGAATGAGATAGGTCCATCCTTGATCTTTGACAGGATACATGCATGTCTTATTTAGAAGATCCATCCTTGATCTTTGACAGGATACATGCATATCTTATTTAGAATGAGATAAGAGCCATCCTCAATACATGCATGTCTTATTTAGAATGAGATAAGGTCCATCCTTGATCTTGGAGTGAGTCCTGATCATATTATATATGCCAATCCATGCAAGCAAATTTCTCATATTAAATATGCTGCCAAGAGAGGTGTGGAGCTCATGACCTTTGACAATGAACTGGAGCTGCATAAGGTGAAGACCCACTTTCCTACGGCAAAGTGAGTACAACTGAGGATGTGGCTATTAGTGTTGGGAGTTAAAATAATAATTATTATAATTATTATTATTATAATTATGCTAATTAATTAGCTCGTGCTATAAAATTATATCAAAATAGGGTTCAATCATATCTAAGGTCACTCATTTAATTAGCACTTTTGTACAAGGAAATCTAGTGGCCTAAGTACATGGATTATCACTAGCAAACAAAGTTATCTCTGATCACCCTAATAGCTTAGATCCCATCTCAGAAAATATAATATTAAAGACTGATTCATGTTAAGTTATTGGGTAATACTGATCTAATAATCCCATCTCATAACTTATTCTTTCTAGATTGGTCCTTCGAATCCGTGCAGATGATCCTGATGCTATTTGCCAGCTAGGGATTAAATATGGCTGTAGTGTGTCTGTGGGAAAAGACCTTCTCTACACTGCCCTCTCCTTGGACTTAGATGTTGTAGGAGTGAGGTATATAACTCTTTTAAGTGTTGGTAGGAGTTGTGGCCTAATGAATGGTTGTTTGTGTATATAGTCAAGGAGCAACAAGTGGACATATACTTTGTTTTTTTTGTGGTACCTCTATACTAATTCTGTGGCTGTAAGTGTAAAAGGTCATAAACTTAAATGATACAATTTAGTGCTTGTAGTGTTCTGGTTGTAAGACATACAGTTTTACATGGATCACTTCTGTCAGCAACAGAATGGGTTTTAATGTCTACAAAAAAGAGTGGGTTGTTGAAAACCCACTCTTGTAGTGTAGAAAGTATCCTATGCTGACCTGTAGTTTTGTGAATTTAATCACTACTTTTGGTCTGCTGTGTATGCATTTTCTATTCTGATCCCAAGAATTTGTTACAAGACTACACTATTTTTGTAGTTTCCATGTTGGGAGTGGTTGTCAGACTCCATTTGCTTATCAATCAGCTCTTCAGCTCTCTGCCGAGATTTTCCAGTATGCAGACAGCATAGGTTATCATTTTACCCTGCTTGACATTGGAGGAGGATTCCCAGGAGATAAGGGTTCAGCTGAGCTCTTCCACAAAGTGGCAGTTTCCATCAATAAAGGTCTTGAATCTTATTTCAGCTCAGAGGATTTTCCAAAGTTGAAGATAATTGCAGAGCCAGGTATATACATATACCTTTCCTTCACACTTGGCCAATAAAATTGGAATTTTAAGAGAAGTGGTTGCCCAATGGTATCCTATTGTCTATTACTGTACCCTAATGTGTTGTGTTGATGTTGTGGGAAGACTATTATGTAAGTTGTAAATGTTGTGTTACCGGCTGGGCTTCAGGGTAAGGAAATCAACAATTCTGAGATATCTACCCAAAATATAACATAGGCAGCCTCTGTACCTAGCTCAGTATGATGGTATTAATGTACAGGTCGTTACTTTGCATGTTCTACTCATGCTGTTGTGGTGAATGTGATCAGCAAGAGACTCCATAGAGAGGGAGACTGGAGTGATTACTCGTATATGTACTATGTGAATGATGGTGTGTATGGATCTTTTAACTGTATCTTATATGATCACAATGTCCCAACTCCTACCGTTGTCAAGGTAAGTCAAAGATAGTGTCCTTTAACCTTGAGGGGTTAGGGGTCAGGCTTCATTCAGAGATAGGGTTTTCACTTCCGTGATTGGAGGATGTTAATTAACACCTTCGACACATCTGCATGTCGTACTGTGTGCTGCTTAGTGGGTAAGATCTCTTCTTACTGGGGCACATACCAGTATTCCAACTCCTGTCACACTCTTGAATGGAAACTATAGTTTATCTTCACTTACTTGTGGTTTGAAAGTGAAGTAAGGAAAGGTTACATATAGTATGGGGGCCTCACCCTGAAGGGTAATTTCCATATTGTTTTGTTTTTGTTTATAAGTATTAGTGTTTTCAATCACATATATAATACCTCTCCTTTAGGATATACCAATCACCTCCCCTCATCACAAGACCGGTCTTTGGGGACCTACTTGTGATGGGCTAGACAAGATATGTGATGCCATCATGCCAGAACTGGAGATAGGGGATTGGATTTATTTTGATAACATGGGTGCATACACTATCTCAGCCCATTCCAATTTTAATGGGTTTGTCAAGCCTTCCTCCTACTATTACATCAAGGAATCTGACAGGTATTTGAAAGGTGAACAGTTATTTTGACCTGTTGTAGGTCAACACATGCTTCACATGTGCTCTGCTATATTGATCTGATAGAGTATGTGTAGTGTTAATTGGGTGAATGAACTTCTGTTAACTGATTGTGATGCCACCTGAAAGATTAGGTCTAGTAACCCTTTATGTATGCTGCCGATGTCTAGGCACCTGGTTTGTGGGTAGAACAGAACCCTGGACAATGTGGGAATGATATCTATAGAGGTCACCTTTAGCTGGTATTCTCACGTTAAAATGTTCTACATTAGATAGTTACACTTGGTTTTATGGTGGTAGATAAAAGTGCTACTAGTACACTTGGTGGTGGACAAAAGAACCCCTATTCTGGATGCCTCAGGATTGCATGCTATAAGCTTTAGGGCTATGGTTAGATACAGTACAATAACAATAATACATAATAATTAACAATGGTATAGTCTGAATGATGTAATCTCTACTGTTACATGTGAAGAAAAGCCTTAATTTTAGGATTATCCTTATTGGTACTGTAAATGCAGTGGTTAAAACTTAGATCACTAGTCAATTTCTTATCTGCAGTGAGAAATTTGAAGCACTTTCTTCTGGAGAGCCCGATGTAGATACCATGATCAAGTCACCTACCAATAACTTATCAACTGGGAAGCTTCTCTTTGGTATGAGGCAGATAGCACAGGAACAGGAACAGTTTGTAGTGTACTGAATGTTCTGAAACAGTTCATTGTTATCCAGGATTTAGATTTTGTGATACATTAATAAAAAGTTGATTTTAAAATTATATAATCATGTGTAGTTTTGTAGTGATTAAATGTTGGAGGTTGTGAAAACCCAAATGATGGGTAAAAAATAACTGTAGTGGTGAGGTGAGGGAATCAAAAAAAAAAAATGACTGGTAGACAGATTGTATAGGGAAACTGAAAAAAAGGTAAGTGGTATATTCCAGGATAGTGAGAAGTGTGGTTGTTGGAGACTTATGCATGTTGAAATTGCATCTGTTTGAGTTTTTCAACCTGTTGTTTCCAAATAGGAATTTTTTTGTTTGCCATGTGCCTCTTGGCATGCTTTGATAGATGATCACTCCTCATAAACTTCCGAGAACAGACTGGACACTCGTACTTCTTCTCTCCTGTGTGTGTTCGTCTATGACGTGCCAGTTCATCAGAACGAGCAAACCGTCTGTCACACTCTTCCCATTCACAGATATATGGCTTCTCTCCTGTGTGTGTCCTCACATGAGCTTTCAAATGTGAGCTCTTGTAGTACATTTTCCCACAACCTACATGCTTGCATGCAAATGGCTTTGGGCGATTGTCCTCTTCGATCTGAGACAATAATCTTGTCTGGTCAGTCTGTGTCAGGACTGGGACAATTGGAATGGAGTTCTCTTGGATGAGTTTGGATATCATTGCTTGGTTGTCCCTTGTGAGAATCACTACTTGGCCAGGAGGGAGTGTATGGTTGCCTATTGACACTGGCATATTGTTCGTGTAACCAGTACTCATGGACTTCATGAAACTAGAGAGTAGATTTCCTGACTATAGGGTGTGTGTATGAGTTAAAAAATGTGTAACAGTTGTGAAAATTGAGGTTTGTCATTTAAGTATACACATCTTATTCAACCACTAAATTTTGGTTTAAATGGCTTTCATCTAACTGTCAACACACTATTAATACGCAAAGGTCAAGATACAAAAGGTCACCTTTTGGTGGTTATGTTGACCAAAACAAGACTACTTACATCGCTGGAAACCTGTTCAGTAGGATATTTCTCCAGCGAATCAACGATCTCTTCCCTAGCCACTTGCATTGGACTAGGAGAGAGACCTGCGTTTTCACTGTTACCGCTCACAATAGAAGAAGCTGGAGAAGGTGGACGCCACTGCGAAATACTCTCCTCTGTGATGGGAGTTCCCGCACGTAAACTCAAAAGTGACTCTACAGCTGCTGATGTTCGTTTATCCAATACGCTGTCTTGTTTCTGGAAGGGGATCAGAAATATTAATTTTGCAAGAACAATTTTAAAATAAGTAACATACTTTTATTGGAAATAATGGTACTCCCGTTGCACTTGACACTTTAGAAAGATCTGCGGGTGACTGAGGAGGACTAAGACACACAGCCATTACTGTCGCCACTGCAGGTATCTTCGATATTATGTGACTAAGGTTGATTCTTCTACTATTATTGCGTAAACACACCCGAACGTGCATTGCAGGGCGGTAGCATGCCGCTAGCACATGCTGTGGTCTACACGTGTTTGGGGGCGTTTGCTGGTAGGAGCGCCGCAGGGGAAACACCCAGCCTTGCTTTGCCGCCCATACCACACCCATGTCATACCCAGACCCAAACCAACCCCGGGCCCGCCCCCCTAAAACCTTTAGCACACCTCTTGCACGTGCTAAGTAATTAAGCTTTTAATTCTTTCTGCTGGGGGTGCGCTCGCGCAGCTAACTTAGCGGGCTGTTAATCTTTATTGGCTTAGAACCTGCAAGTGATTATGGCTTCGACTACAAAATCCCAAGAAGTCCTAACTAAGGACACTGTGGCTGTAAATTCAAGAAAATGGTGGTGTTTGGACGACAGCGAGAATCGTTTCCCTCCAATTCGAATGTTTTTCCTGTGCGGTTCGTTTCTCTTCTACATCCTTGATGTTAGTTTGGATGTTTGGGTAGCTGTGGAGTACTACATCGCCTACAAAAGAGGAACTGATAGATACGCTCGATACTACCTTGGAGCTACCCTGTTCTTCATTATATTTCCATGCTTAATCATTAATCTCATATCTTGGGCTTTGTACACATGGGGGTGGTTGATCAACAGGACTAAGAAGCTTAAGCAATTTTGCTATCAGAGGTTAGAACAAATGAATTACACAATTCATGGTGAAGATAAGCTGCCTATTAATGGTGTTCATGTAATAAACTGGTTAGGGAAAAATAGAAGAGTGACTGATCAAGCTCAAATGGTGGAACAAGATAATCTTGAAGCATCTGGAGATGCATCACATAAACATGTAAGAATCAGTAATAATAGCCACAAAGTTCCAGCAACTAAACACCAAAGAGAAGGTTCTACTTCACCTTTTTCATCTGATCAGCCTGACTCGGGCACTACAGAGACTGATTCAGGGTTGGAGTTCTATCCTCTTGATCTTTTAGATTCATGTGAATATTTTGTAGTAACTATTATCCACTTGTTCTTGTTAGGGTACCTCTTCCGAATTGTTCGTCTTCTCTACATGAGCAAAAAAGATAAGCGTGCATTCGACCGTTACCGGGATTTCTCATTCCTTCGTCTTGCTGAGTCATTCTTAGAATCTGCTCCACAACTTGTCCTTCAGCTCTATCTACTTGTAGTGCACCATGAAGCAGTTTTGTGGTACAAGATAGTCACCCCTATTTCAATTTTTGTCTCAATGTGCTCCCTAGCACTCTCAGTTGGCGATTACATATCTGCCTCTAAGGACATATATCATTATGATCCACCTCTTAACAGCAACAAGAGGCCTAGATTGTCTTGGCCTGCTTATATTATAATTATTTTATGGCACTTTTTTATGATTTTAGCCAGAGGCTTGGCTCTTTCTCTCTTTGCTACTGTTTATGGTGCATACCTGTTCATTGTTATAGGACTTCATTATCTGGTTATGGTTTATTGGATGTTTTGGCAACAGGCAATTGTGTTCAAACATAGGGAAGAAGACGTCTATGACACTTTCAGTTGTAATTGTGAAGAAATGTCTCTGAGGAACTGCATATTACCGTGTTGTAATGATGGCTTGTGTAGTAACTATGGAATAGAATTTATTGCAGCATTTTTAAACATTTTCTTTCACTTCAAGATCAGAGATGGTGGTGCCATCATAGTACTGATACCTTTTTATGTGCTGACTTTCATAGAGAATGCTTTGATGATACTCCTATGGTATTTCGATAGGGATTATTCAACCAGGTACGATATTCCAGCTCTAGCTGCTGTATTCTCAGGATTTACTCTTGGATTATTATTATTAGTACTATATTACTCGTTATGTCAGCCGAGTAAAAAGGACAGTTTAGAGCCTGACGAGAGTGTAGACCACCCCACCATGACTTCAACTCTTAATAGAATGTATGAAATTAAGGAGAGGAGAATGTTTAGTTCTACATAGTGTGCTGTGTTATGACAATAATCATTTGTCAGCATACCATATAAGCACTTTAGCTCAAGTTTCGTGTTTTTCATGAATTAGGAAAGAGTTGTCAAACTTTTGCTCTTGAAACTATATATTTACCTGGCTTTTCCATTTAACCTCGTGAAAGTTGTTGAAAAATGAAAGTTGAGTTCCTCTGAAATAAATTGCTATATATGATATAAATTGATTTTGTCCATTGCACATAATTATACTGAATTATTATTCTCTAAAGCATGTGTTAATTTTTTTAGGTATTGCTGTTGTACCCTTTCAGACACAGCCGCAGCTATTCCATCTTCGTTCCTTGCACTTTCCCTGAAGCTATAGTCTATCTCTCTCCCCTTAAGTGTAGTCATTCTTCCTCCCACAGCATTCAAGACAGCGTTCCCAGCACATATGTCCCATTTCTTGATTGCTGTGGTATGTAGGTATAAGTTTGCATTTCCTTCCACCACCTGAAGGGCTTTATAACCAGATCCTCCAGCTATAATTTTCTCAATGGAAGTGCCAAATGCTGAATCTGCAATACCAGATACCTGACCAGCATGCGATCTGGAAAAGATGACCTTCATGTTATCAGTTTCAGATTGCTTTTTCTGAGCTGCTTTCAGTGAGTTTGAGATTCCATGATCTACCCATCCCCATTTTGTGACTCCATTAGAGTTTGATTCAAAAGGTTGATGGATGACGCCTGCAATGGGCTTCCCACTGACTGCTATGCAGATCATCACTGTGACATACTTCAATAGAGATCTATCCTGTTCGCCTTCTGTGTATTCCTGGGTTGCATCCAAAGGATCAATCCATACTGTGACGGCATCTAGGCAATCATAATTAACTACAAATGATTACAATCCCCTCAAAAGGAGCTGGCATTTATTTACAGAGGGTATCAGTATAGGGCATAGTTATGTTTACACAAGGGAATACAAGCAAACAAGATAACTTCAAAGCATACTCAAATAACAGTAATGTAATACACAAATAAGGTACAAGTGGAATTAGAGGAAATGGTATCCCAAAATTGATGTTACTTAGACATAACTAAACAAAATCCAATCAATAATTATAGGCTGCTGTCTTTAGTATAAACATTCTGAGTAAATATGGGGGTGTATTTAGGGAGGAAGGACTAGTTGCAACCTGTTCCCTAAAACTTGATATTCCAGTATGCAACAGCTACTAAAAGATGTAATATTTAGTATCTCAGGTGACCATAACATTGTAGCTTAAGTTTAGTCAATGACATAACTTATGTCTCTTCGTAAAGTAGTGGCTTCCTCTATTTGTAATGGATAATAATTACTATTATACTGAAGACTAACCTAAAGGAACTTCCTCATTTCTTGCAGCCACTGCCAATACCTCATGGTTGTAAATGGAAGGGGTTGAAGTACCAATCATAGGCATATCACTTTCTTCTGATAGGAGTTGAAGACTGGGCCACAAACTCTTTAATCCTGAGACTATGATTTGATGGGACTCCTAAAAGTATGATATTAGAGTCATAATTTTTAGCAGGAGGGGAGGGAGATGAGGTGAGGAGGGAAGAGGCTTTGCAAAACTAAGCACTGATATGAAGTAGTAATGCTCAAAGTTAATATTTTCCTCTTTGGAAATGGTCATCATAGTCAAAAACTCATTTTGAACAGAAATTATGTGCTTGCCCCATGAATAGGTGATCAAAATCTGATAAAATGTGGGTCTTCTAGATAAATATTATAGTAAACATGAGGTCTATGTCAAGCATTATGCAGGTTAATAGAAATCCCCAAATACACGAGATAGATGGAATGAGGTAGAATGGAGTCTGGCAGATAAAAAATATAGGGATCTATTACAACTGATGATGATTACTTAGACTATACATACAGCAGAATTACTGAACCCCACTCCCAGGGTTCTCACCACTCTGCCAGATGAGACTGGTGATACTACACACAAATTGGCCTCACTTTGTCTCCAATGGTGACATACTCATCCTTCCCTTCCTTCGTCTTGCCTTTGGAGAGCTGGCCTATCTTAGAGTCGTCCATATTTCTCACTTGAACTATTCTCCTTCCTCCACGCCTTGCCAGATCAATGGATGCTGAAATTAGTTCAGATATCTTGATGTTTTCTTCAGTGTAAGGCTCTGCTGGGCTGGTGTTTAATATATAGACAGTCAGTACAATCATTAGAGCTATTAATATAGTTACAAGTATCTTGTTCATCTTCATTTCTTTGGCCATCTCCACTTTGACCCCAGATCTCTCATTATTGCTGACGTGGCACTATTTAGCTGTCCAATCAGAATCTCGGATTTAAAATTTAAATGTTTCGAGCGATAAAGAGATTCAAAAAAATGGAAGCACTCTATAAGCGCAAGGGAGAAAGAGGCTTTACCGATAGGGAGAAGAGAAAGGAATTGTACAAAATCACCTCTAAAGCCAAGAGAGATGACCTCGTAGCTTCACGTAGGAAAATGCCTCTTGGAGAGATCAACACACCACCTACGGACTCCTCAAGTAAGTATAATAATATTTATCTTGACTACCTACATTTTTAACTTGCAAACTTGTCTGTGACAGCTACAAAGGTGTCACCATTCAAGACCAAGCCAGATGTAAAATCAGGGAGGAAACAAAATGACCGGCTTCAACGTCTCCGTGAATGGCAACAAGCAAGAGATGAAGCAAAGGCCAAGGCCAAAGTTAAGAACCAGAAACCTATCTTTGTTTTAGGAGGAAAATCAGATAAGTCACAAGCAATGGAGTCCTACTTGGCTAAATTAACAAATAAAAGTACCTCATCAAAGCCTTTTAACTTCACCTTTTCAGCGAAAAAGCATGTGTTGAATATGAGTCCCAAACCCGGTTCAATTCCAGGCTCTCATGTAGCCACTTCAAATGGCTCTAATGAATCAAAGGAAAAGAATGTGGTACTCACTATGAAACCTTATAATGAAAGAGTTGTTCCTCCTAGCAAACCTGTTCCTCCTTCTGGCAAAAGAATTACCAAGAATGTTTGTAAGTCAGCTCCTAAAGTTCAACCCACCCGTCATTCAGCTCGTTTGGCTGTAAAGCAAACTGTAGCCACTGCTACTAAACGGGTACCTCCCAAAGGAACATTAACTGCCACAAGATCTTCTAAGCCTACAGGTTCGAGAAAAAAATTCGTAGCCAACAGAGCTCAAAAGAATGCAAAAACCAACAAAAACATATCTGGCAAGAATAATACAACATTTCAGCCTGCCTCTGGCATGGAGCCTATTCCAGAAATGATACCATCTGAAGAAGTAAAGCTACAAGCACCGCCTACTCCAGAAACGGCACCGTCTGAAAAAGTAACACTGCAAGCACCTCTTCCTCCTTTGACTGATCACATGGCAAAGAAAATGCCGCTAGTTCTTCCAGTTAAAGATGTACCTGCTATAGAGGTCATCTCACAGCCATCTACTCCAGTCAAAAGTTATAAGCCCATCTTGCCTTCACCACTGCTCTGCAGTCACTCTATTGATACAAATCGGAGGGAGACCTTGTATAGTGCTGCCAGACCTCTCTTTGTCAACGATCCAGTGTGGATAGGAGGAGCATCAGCTCCAATGCCTGATACAAATGTACATTTTGATGATTTTGGGAAGTTCAGTCCATTTAGATTCAAAGGTGCCATGAGCACTGAGTCTGAGGTACCGTTTCAGTTCACTTTTCATATGGACATAAAAGTATCAGAGCAGATGGAACAAGACTCGCAGCTCTTGACTGATTCTCAATCTACTTGTAAGGACACCAAGAACACTCGTAGCAGTGCACGTCGTCGTAAATCTTACACTATGGACAAAGAAATGGTTGAAGATGTGGTCTTGAATCTTGAGTCTGAACTAGACAAGGTGAAGGAAACAGGTAAAAAAAACATTTTGTGTATGCTCATTGTTTATTTTATTCTCCTCTATTTAGGGGAACTTGACATCAAGTATTTTAGGAAGCTCCATTCTGATGCATGTAAAGAGCTGGTGCAGTTGTGTGAGGTTTGGGAGAGAAAGACAGCTGATATCAAACAGATGGATGATAATGATTTCAGTATGGAAGAGGGTAAGTAATTCTATAGGAGGGAATGGTTGTAGTACATTATTCTCATGCCATATTTTCAGCAATATGCTATGGCTTGTTTATCATTATACAGTTCTTGGTCAAATTCGTGTGATCACTGGCAAAGCTCAGCTCTTGATGAGGCAGAAATTGAAGCAATACATTGGCCTTGTGGACACAGCAGAAAACCAGAGTGGAGAAAGAAAAACCTCAGCAGAGGATCTCCAGGTAAGTTGTCTTTTGGGCTCTTTCTCCATGTAACAGATTCAGATTACTATTATACAATAACAATAATACTGAATTTGTTACATGGAGAAAGAGCCATCTTTTGACTTGATTATTATTGCTATTTTGTTGTTTGCTTTGTTTGTTTTGCTATTAGCTATGTTGCTTTGTTTATTGCTGGTTTTGTATATTATTTAGGGTTTCTGGGATATGGTTTATTGTCAAGTTGATGGTCTTTACAAAGCATTTGAAGAACTAAAGGAGATGGAAAGCAATGGATGGAAACTTTCTCTTCTATCTCCAAAGAAAACTAAGCTTCAGGTATATAGATTATGTTAAGTTTAACAGGTAGCACTAGGTAGTATGCATATACAGTGGGTGCAGGCTTTAGTTATCCGGCTGCAGTTATCAGGCTACTCTGATTATCATATGAACTCCAAATTGAATAATATCCAATGTGGTGTGCATCAAATGGAATAAGGCAGTGCTTTCATTCAACTGTATTTCTTCACATGTATGGACATTTCACTTATATAGACTAGTGACATAGGGTCCATGTAACTGAGGTTCCACTGTATGGTACACAGGGCTGACACCTCTCTAGTCTGTGGGGAGTCTTTATGTTAAATATTGACATTGTCTTCCCATTCCATAATATTAAATGTAAGTTATATCTCTGTTTTATTTCAGAAGAAAAAAATGAAGCGAGGTCAAAAAGCAGCCAAAGAGGAATCCAGTGAACGGTTAAAGGCAGCTCGAGAGAAAAGGGAAGCAGAACGCTCACGACTGAGAGAAATGAAGTTAAAGGCACGGCAAGCCCAAAGGGAAGAAGAGAAAGAAAACCAGCAGAGTGAAGAATTCAAGGATCCTCTATCAACTGCTAAAGAAATCAAATCACCCATAAAGAAAGGTAAAGTAATAACAAAATCTATTTGTCATCCAGCAGGTTAAGAAATGAGTTGTAGTTTTGATCTAGTCACTGTTATCTGATAAAACACATACCAGATGATGAGCAGTCACCTGGAAGGATAATAAACAGTGGACTGTATATTAATAGGGATTTCTAGTTACCATAATGTATATTGATTTAGTGATTTGGTGGGTTGTAAAATTTAATAAACATTCATATGCTAAATTTTGCTTTTAGTCATAACCACAAAAATTAATTAGACATGAAATATTTTCACAATAAAATTCAAAATTTAATTCTCAAGAAATATGATGGCAAGACCACAGCACCAAAATACACCACCAACAATAAAAACTGGTGTAATGGCTCTCAAAACCTCCCATTACCAGTGGCACACCTTATGTGACCAATGAAGGTTCAAATTTATATCAGCTATTATTTACTGGGTACTGGACACCTTGGGAGGTAGGGGTGTGACCTCGTTTCCATTTCAGGGCTTAATCTAATACACATTGTACTATTATTTGAGGTGTTTTCTTTTCTGATAATTGGAATAGAGGGGTTCCACCTAGATTGTATTGTATATGCCTTTTATCACTGTGTACACAAGACAAGTGTCCTGAATATGCCACTTAAGCTGTTTATTTACCTAGCCCATTTGTCATTTCTATAGCCTTTACACTGGTCCTTGACTCACCAATGATGTGTACTAGGAGCAGATCCAAGAGGTTAAGGGACAGGAGTGTCTTTTCTCCTGCAGTTAACAGAGCTCTCTCCCCAAGTGGAGCTAAACCTTCCCCCTTATCTGAAGTCCCCACAGGAGTACTTGTTATGTTGTAACTTATTAGAACTTTGTTTATATCAATTCTGGAATTCTGTGTAAAATATTTTAGTGAAGCAACTTGTAACATAATGGTACAGTTTATGTGCATTCCTCAGGTACACACAATTTCTTCCTTTGAGCATTTTCTGACATTTGTATTTACAGGTATGGCAATTCTTAAGGGGTAACTCTTCCTGGAAGTTGTACAACTTACTCCTTTAAGGACTGGGTTAGCTAGTACATAGCTTGAGATTGGGTCTGAAGTAGGCAATATTGTTGTTATTACTATTGCATCTTTTACAATGATATCTGGAGCATAATGTTTGCCTGTTACCTTGTGTCCTCAGTGAACTACATAAAGGAAAGACTTTGTAAATGACATTAACACAATGCTGTTAACCATAATTATAATAATATACATTATTTCTCATTCTGTTGAGGTAAACTAACTAGCAGTGCTGTGTGCTGTCCTCCAAGCTGATGCTCCAATTACCCTCCTACTCTCTACATGGGGCTCACACATCCTCTTCTCCCCTGTCCCCAGTTGCATAGTGGTACCCATTCCCCAGCTAAAAATCTCCTTAGACTCATTTGTGGCAACGAACAAACTTGTAGGTGTGGTTGGTTCCTCTGACACATTCTTTTTGTTTGCTGTACTCCTTTCGTCCCATGACATAAACGTTCCCCTTGTTGCAGAGTACAGTATGGTGTTGGCTTCTGGGATATATCTAGATTATGGTATCCCTTTGCTGATGACACTTGGTTCTCCTTGATGCTGTCTGTAATGTCATCTTTTATCCATTCTTTTGGGAGTCTCTTTGGCTGGAAACATGGCTCTGTGTAGTGTATCCTTAGTTGTTCTGTCCCCACATGTATATTGCCTCGTCTTCTACTAGAGCAAACATGCATGTGATAGCTCCCACAAAAGACATAATGAGAATTTTGGCTTGGGAGAGTTTTTCAGTCTACAAAATTGAATGACCAAGGAGCAGTTGTGCAGAGTCTGTTGATGGTGAAAATGACAATGTGGTAATAGCCAGAGGCTTTGGTTGGAGGTGGAGGAGTACACATTGTGAGGTTGGGGGGGGGGAAGGGAGACCCAGTTCTAATCAAACCAAATGGTCCGTTGGAAACCTAAGGTGGTCACAAAAATGCAAACATAACTTATGGCAGTTCAAAATTAATCTTCACTTGGATTTGTATACTACTCAGTATATTTCCCATGCACTACAATCATTAATGACATCATCTCCTGCCTTAAAAACACACAAATCAATAATTATAACTACAGTGATATGTTTATCAACTACAGAAAGTTGGTTGTCACTGGAAAAGGTTATTATAATTCATTTTTAATACTGACCATTTCACACATCTTGATTAGCTACATGAAGATCGATCAGAATAATTGCAAGTCAACAAAATAGAAATACAAGTATATAGTTTACCCACAAATTTGTAATAAGGTCATGACCTCATCAAAGACCAGAGGTACGTACGTGTGAGTATAGGGCTTAATTATTACTAAACAAAATATTAGTGGGTTTTATAATACCTGCACAACTTGCTATACCAGTATGTCACCAAATCTCTGGCATATACAATGTTAGTATAGTATACTGTGATAAAATATCTTATCTGTTTATGATCATCAACTATAGGCAGCTGATAGGCACAGTATTTCAAACAATATGGCCTCTGATAATGAGCTAGTATGGAGTGATAACTCAGGTAAAACAGCATATGGAGTTAGTGGTAATAGAAATGTGTTAATAATAGTGTCAGAGGATCCTATGAACCACCCTGATGTGGTGGAGAGGAGACCAGCCACTGACCTGACAGAAGAAACAAGGAGGAAACTAGAGAACCAAGGGATACCAAGGGAGGAGCAAAATGATGACCTCACCATACTCAAGGCTAGGTATGGCCTTGATAAGAGACGTAGTATCCATGGTGTGGATGTTAGTAATCTTGGAACAGACAAACCAACAAAGGAGATGGTTTTGAAACAGATAAGAGTTATCATGAACAACCTAACAGATGAGGGAGGTAAGTTAATTGACTACAAACTGGTTAAAAAAGGGTAAGTATATCCTTTCTTCTTCAGGAGTAGCTACATGATTAGGCCTTGATGGATTATATTTTGGTAACAAAAAGAATTGAGAATAAAATTAGGTAACATTTCTACAAGGAAGAAAGAATAATAGTTCATCACTAGCTAGTCCTATTCACTTCAATGACCTTGGCTCTGAACCGTCTGATTCTTCATCATCTGACTAAGCCATGCTGAGCTAGTTGATAGGCACTTTAACTCCCCATCTACCTACATGCATGCAGCTTATCATGACTACAGCTTACTAGTTTAGCAGGACAAAAGCAACAACAGCATAAAAAGTTACCACAGATAACAGCATTCAAACTAGTGGCTTATGCCTAGTCATGTATCCAACCATCATATCATTCAGACAAAGTTTGATGAGGAACTCCAATCTACTGTGCTTGCATGCTTTTAAAGCAGCTCATTATTTCTTGCCATCTAAGTTGAATGATATCAAGCCTACTGTGTGGATTCACTTTCTTGGACTCAACACCATGCAGTTATTGATGATCTGAAATAAGAACTACCAGTTGAATGGTGGAAGGCACATGCAGGTATGATCTGAAACTGGGCACCTTCATGCTTGTAATATTGATCCAGCCATCATCTGCAGCAGGCAATACTTTCACAGTCCGGTATTTTTAATACTTTCATAAGGGTATTTTCTAATGATCTCTGTAACAGCAGAGATCATCATTAGAAGACTATCTGTAATGTTACAATTACTTACCATTAGTCCAGTCCATTTCACTTTAGGTGTCATAAGGGAAGACTACCTTCATAATGATCAGTTCTACTGTAATGCTAATTCTTTTTACAGTGGTGATATATTACATTGGACATGGGAAGAGGGGAACAGGTGACTGGTGTTTTGAAGATGGCTTCATCACCTTTAGAGAACTAGCAAGCCTCTACCTCCAGCAGTTTCGTGGGCATGTCATGACCCTTGTGAGTGACTGCAGCCACTCAGGCAGCTGGGTCAGAGAGGGTATGGCATTCCTAGATGAGCAGAAGGTGGGCCCATGTGGGCATTCAGCCAGGGATAAGAAAATACTCATTAAAGTCTATTCCTCCTGTTTCTCCTCACAAGTACCAAGAAAACTCAGTTTCTCAATACATGGCTGCAAGAATGACAAAAACACAGGAGACATTATGTTTAATGAAAACTTTAAAGAGTTAGCAGATTCTCAACATGTCATAAAACAAGATTTCACTTTGGTTAGATGTGGCCAAAAGTCTATAGATGATCAGTGTCTGTGCCTGCCCCAAGCTAACTGGCAGACGTGGAGTACATTTAAAAGAATATATACAATCCCAGATGAAGACAGAGGCAGAAAAGCATGGCATATTGTACTGCTAGTTGATGACGATAACACAATACTCCTGTTCCGTGAGAAGACTGCAAGTGGTACCAAAACTCTTAATGTAGAAGACTATGGTGAGATTTTGAAGTCAGGTTTGGGTGAAGGACCTTCAGAGGAAGAGAAAAGATCTGCTATGAAGAAATACAGACAAGAATAGGCCCTGATAAATTAATTTTTTACCTATTATGTATTCTCAAAACTTTAACCTTCTTATTTTGCTACCTATTATTCTTTTTTCCTCACCTATTATTCTCATAGCAAACAAAATAGCTAATACTAATAGCTAGCTCTACTTAACATTACAAATAGTCTTTTAGCGATGATATCTGCTGTTGCAAAAAAGACTGAAAGTATAGAAAATACTCTTTTTGCTGCTGCAGATGATGGCTGGACTAATATTACAAGTCTGGAGGCTTTAGCCCAGTTTTTCACATCACCTGCATGTGCCTTCCACCATTCAACTGGGTCTATTGTTCAGAAACATCCTCAACAGCAGCCAAGTACATGAGTATCATAATTTTAAATCATCAAAAACTGGTGTTGAGTCCAAGAAAGTAAATGCATGTAAGGATTCAATCTCTGTAGCAGTAGGCTTGATATTATTCAACTTAGATGGCAAGAAATAATGAGCTGCTTTAAATGCAAGTGTAGTAAATAAATTGAATTCATCATCAAATTTTGTAATGATATGCTGGTTGGTGGATACATGACTTGGCATAAGCCTCAAGTTTGAATCCTGCTATCTGTTTCATCACTAGTCCTAGTCATAGCAGCTTTTATGATGATGGTATAAATTACCTATTATTCTTTTTTTCTTGTAGAAATGTTACCTATTATTCTAGCATTATTCTCAATTCTTTTTCTTACCTATTATAAAATTATGCTAGCATAATATTTATCAAGGCCTAGACAAGAACCTACTAACATAGACTAATAGCATCTTAATATAATAGAGTGGCTATAATAGAACAACAGCCTTATTATATAGAGTCAGACAGCTATATAGAGTAAGAAACACATGGTTATTATAATAGTCAGATACATGTGGTTATTGTAATTAGTCAACAAAGTTATCCAAATTTAATTCTGTGCCAAGAAATCTAAGCACAATTTTTATCAAAAAATGTAGAATGAATGGCTTATGAACATCAATTTGCATTTTTACATACCTCTTAAGTACTTCTGAGGTATGTTAAATTGAAGAAATTCCAAGACTGCTAGGCCTAGGGATAGGAGCCTAGTGGGTGATTATTATATTGATCAAATCCAATTGAATCCAAGCAGTTCTAAAATTCAAAACTTTGGCAACACAGATATCGTGGAACCTCAGTCAGAGAACATACTGACTCCAAATTAACAAAAATATTCATTATCAATTTATTTGCTATGCATTGAATAAATGATGTATTGCTACATGTGTACGGACATTTCTGTTCACACAGGTCCTTAATATATAACTAAGGTTCCACTGTATAATAATATGAGTGGTGTCCTCAATGAACTGCATAAAGGAAAGACTTTCTTAACAATGTAAATGACATGTCAATACAATACTCTTATATATATATATATATATATACACTACTATTTCTGAGGTAAACTAACTAGCAGCGCTGTTTGCTGTCCTTCAGCTGATGCTCCAATGACCCTCCTGCTCTCCACCTTCTTTCCGGCTATCTTAATGGGGGTCCACACATCCTCCTCTTCTCTTGTCCCCAGTTGCATAGTGGTACCCATTCCCCAAAAGTACGATATGATGTTGGCCTACGGATATATCCAGATTGTGGTATCCCTTTGCTGATGACACTTTATCTTTTCGGTTTTCCTTGATGCTGTCTGTAATCTCATCTTTTATCCATTCTTTTGGGAGTCTCTTTGGCTGGAAACACGACTCTGTGTCGTTTGTTCCTAATTGTCCATAGTTGTTCAGTCCCCACGTGTATATTGCCTCGTCTTCTGTCAGAGCAAATGTGTGATAACTCCCACAAAAGACATCTGAGAATTTCGGCTTGGGAGAGTTTTTCAATTTATGAAATTGAATGACCTGTGGTTCAAGGAGCAGTTGTGTTCCCTTCCTACCACCTCTCAAGCTGAACATTTCAGGGACATGTCCCAACTGGCCCTGTTCAGCACAGCCCAGAGTGAAAATGTCACTGTTGATGGTAAGAATGACAATTGTCAGAGGCTATCTTGATGGCTTGGTTGGACTGAGGTGGAGGAGTACACCTTGTGGGGTTCAGGGGAGGGAGACCAAGTTCAAATGGTCCATTGGAATCCTAAGGTAGTCACTAAAGAGAAAAACATACTATGGTAGTTCAAAATTCACTTGTATTTGGATTTGTATACTATAATATAGACCCCTTGCCTCTAGAGTGTGGCTAACCAATGATCACGTGATTTATTTCGTGTAGGGCAAAAAGAAGCTTGGTCTTTATGGAGATCTGATAATGCCATCAAGTTGCTATGCTATTGGCTACACTGAGCATTGCAGCAAAGCGTAAGGAGTGAAGATTTTATTGATCCTGACACAAAAAAGGCCTAGGTCGATGCTATTTAACGGGTGGGATGGTAGCCTAACTTTTCACTGCAGAGTTTGTATTGCTCATTTCATTTTAGGCTTGTTCAATGTAGCTATCTATCTAACTAGCTGTTGGTTTGTATCTAAGTACATTATTTTTAGCTACAGTTTCTATATAATTATATGCAGGGAAGCCTTCATGTTAGATTATTGATATTTGCATTCACAAAGAGTACACGGGCTAGTAGTGATCAAAGACTGGGAAGATATGAAAGGTTAATGAGAAGACAAGAACAGAGTGATCAAGTTGAAGCAAGCATTGGTCACACTGAATATCCAGTTGCTAATTCTATTGCTCAGAGGACAAAGCAGTAGCTACTAGCTGACTACCTAAGTGATGTACTTTGGTAGAGATCAGTGGCGTCTCTAGCCACTTTGGATACTGGGTGCAAGCTATAGTTGTATGCATAATACTTATTCTCTACTTATAATAATACTTATGACCTCAGTGAACTTTGAACCTTTGTGTGATCATAATGACTGCTGTGCTGCAGCAGCCGCAAGTTCTAGTGTGTAGCCACAGTTCTATGGCCTGGAGTTAAATAATGCTTTTTAGCCGGTAGCTAAAGACTGAGCTACTCTGCAGGGATGCAAGTAAGTGTTATGGGTGCAAGTTAAGTTGTTCTGGGTGCAAATGAACCCATTTGCACCCCTCTCACGACGCTACTGGTAGAGATGCTTAGAGAAACAGTTCAGACCCTTGAAGAAACTCTTGATGAATTTAAGGAAGAAGTGGTTGTGCAGCATCAACTTGATTGGCTGAGGAAAAATAAGAGTCCTGCAGCCATGCTGGATGGTAGCTGTGACAAGACCTGATTTTATACAGGACTTCCATCCTATGAAGCTTTAGCTGCTTTATCACAACATTAGTTTTACAATTTACAGTAATAAAATTTTATCTACAATACTGTCCTGACATATCCATTAAAGAAATAGTTATAGGCTTTAGTTTTAACTTCCATATAGAGTCTAAGGGCTAGTTTTAACTTCATATAGAATCTAAGTTAGGTCATCTGCTACCATCATCCAAGTACTGGTTTTCTGCTATAATATATGGGTCAGGTAGCTAATTCCTACTAATCTATTTTCAACTTCTGTAAATACCGCTTTAAGTCCAGCAATAGGAAATACTCGGAAGTCTTTACTAACAGCCTAAAATCTTTTGCCCTACGCGCGCGAGTTAGGGTGTGTCACTGCATGTGACATTCATTGCCGCACCCACTGAGGCAAGGGGTCTATACTCAGTATTTTTGGAGGTTACAACAAGGGAATACTGATGTACCATTTCACCCTTATTAATATGTGACATCAATTACTACATTTGGGAGGTATTCTCTGAACTCAACAAAATAGCTAGAAGTAACCAGTATGGAGTTTTATGCACACTCAAGTTTGTAACAGTGGTCTCTACATAATAATAATAATTATTAATCCTTGCACGTGCATGATGTAGAGGTGTGGGTGGAGCTTGTTCTGAACTATGATTATTAGCTAAAGGCCACACTATTCCAAACAATATGGCCTATAATTATGAGCTAGTATGGAGTGATAACTCTGGAAAAGCAGCATATGGAGTTAATGGTAATAGAAATGTGTTGATAATAATGTCAGAGGATTCTATGAACCACCCTGATGTGGTGGAGAGGAGACCAGCCACTGACCTGACAGAGGAAACAAGGAGGAAGCTAGAGAACCAAGGGATACCTAGGGAGGAGCAGAATGATGACCTCACCATAGTCAAGGCTAGGTATGGCCTTGATAAGGAACGTAGTATCTATGGTGTGGAAGTTAGTAATCTTGGAACGGACAAACCAACAAAGGAGATGGTTTTGAAACAGATAAGAGTTATCATGAATAACCTAACAGATGAGGGAGGTAAGTTAAATTTCTTTCTTCATGTGTGTGTGTGTGTGTGTGTGTGTGTGTGTGTGTGTGGGGGGGGGGGGGGGGGGGAACTAACAATGATGAGGTACTGACTGATATTTTGTGAAAAAAACAGCATACACTATAGTAATAAACTTCTCCCCATACTGAGATATGTCTGTTATTTGCCGATCCATTTCACTGCAGGACTTTGACCATAAAATTAATTCTTCACACAGTAGTGACAATATAAAACTTGTCATAAGGGAAGATTAATGAAAACTACCTTCATAATGACCAGATCTACTGTAATGCTAATTCTTTATACAGTGATGATCCATTACATTGGACATGGGAAGAGGGGAACAGGTGACTGGTGTTTTGAAGATGGCTTCATCACCTTTAGAGAACTAGCAAGCCTCTACCTCCAGCAGTTTCGTGGGCGTGTCATGGTCCTTGTGAGCGACTGCAGCCACTCAGGCAGCTGGGTCAGAGAGTGTATGGCATTCCTAGATGAGCAGAAAGTGGGCCCGTGTGGGCACTCAGCCAGGGATAAGCAAATACTTATCAAAGTCTTTTCCTCCTGTCTCTCATCACAAGTACCGAGAAAACTCAGTTTCTCAATATATGGCTGCATGAATGACAAGAACACAGGAGACATGATGTTTGACAGATTATCGAATGGCATTTGGGTGACATCAAAGATAACTGATGCTCAACATGTCAGTGGGTATGACTTCACAAAGGTCAGATGTGGCCAAGAGTCTATAGATGATCAGTGTCTGTGCCTGCCCCAAGCTAACTGGCAGACATGGAGTACATTTAATAGAATACGTATAGTCCGAGGTAAAGAAAAAGGCAAAGACAGCAAATTATGGCATGTTGTACTGCTAGTTGATGATGAAGAAACAATACTTTCATTCCTTGAGATGAGTGCCTTAAACGTAAAAGACTATGGTGAGATCCTGAAGTCAGGTTGGGGGGAAAAACCTTCAGAGGAAGAGGAAAGATCTGCTATAAAGAAATATGACATATTATACAAAGACAAGAACCTACCAATGTAGACTAATAGCATCTTTATAATAGAACAAAGTGTGGTGGTAAACTATAACTCATGAATATTATGTATTAATTTTGCCGGCTTTTATAACATGCTGATTTGTCATTGTGTTAGTTCAGTTCAGTTAAGACTTTAAAACTTAAGAGCTTGCAGTATTATTATATAGATAACTGTTTCAAGGTTACCACAAATTCTAGCCTCCTTATACAGAGTCAAACGTGGTTATATCAGATATATGTGGTTATTATAAGAAGTATAGTAATAAAAATAGAAGCAAATGCATCATTACAAGAAATAGCTATAGAGTCAGACTTATGAAGATACCATAAATCTCAAAAGTATAAAGCAGGAGTTCAAAGGAACACATGAACCTACGTGCTAGAGGTAGCGACCATAAACCCATTACCTGCACGTGGTAATATTGTTTGAACAATAAATAGCTAATTTGATTTAAGGAACTGGCTACATTAATAATAATTAGGGCATCAAGATAGTTGGAATGAAACATTTCATCATTACTATCATAGGGAAGGCATAGCTATAACTCTGCCCTACAAGTGGTATGGATGGTGAACTGTTGCAGAAATTTCCTCAACTTTTTGCTTTACAATGAGAGCTTTTTTGGCATTCTAATAGCCTTTAGTTACAAAAGGGCATTTGTAAATTCCGGATTCCTACATAGCTAAATCTCCACCATATGGAGCTACATGTGAGTTTACCAAACTTTCTAAAACAGCATGGAATGTAGCTGATTTTCAAAATAGACTAACAGTATGCTAATATTGGTGGGAAGAGAGGTAAAAAAATTTTTTGAACACACCTTTTAAGTTTCCTCTGTGCATGACAAAAAGGGACTGTTAGCTAATAGCAAGATATCTATTTCTGGCTAGAAGATTGGGGGGTGGGGGGTTAAATTTACAAAATCATTTCTAGTATACACATTTAATAAGGTTGTGAACACTAAAATTGAAGGCTTCAAATAATCTGGCTATATAGCAGTATGAACTGATAGCGATGGAAAGCAATGGATGGAACTTTGTCTTTCATCTACAAAGAAAGCTAGGCTTAAGGTATACAGAGGCTAAGTAAAAAGTAGTACTATATAGCTATGCATAATACAATGGAACCTTACAGACTCCAAATTGACAAAAAAATTAACAATATTCATTGGCAATTATTTGCTGTTCATTGAATGGAATAGAACATTGCTCCCATACTTAGATTCTACTTCATAATAATATTATGAGGGATTGATAACATCAGAATAGGTAAAGGGAACAATTTTTCTTGGAGCTTAGGACTGGGTACAAGATTGTATATAGCTAGATAGAAGAGGCTTGGGATTGGGTCTGAAGTGGGCAACATTGTTGCTATTGCTGTAGCATCTTTTACAATGTCTGGAGCATAATGTGTGTACCTGTTGTCTAGTGGGTGTGGTGTCATCAGTGAACTGTGTAAAGGAAGACTTTCTTTACAATGTAAATGACATGTCAATACAATACTCTTAACCATATTATTATATAGCTATTATATTATTATTATATAGACTACTATTTCCCATTCTGTTGAGGTAAACTAACTAGCAGTGCTGTGTGCTGTCCTCCAGCCGATGCTCCAATCACCCTCCTACTCTCCACCTTCTTTCCGGTTATCTTAACGGGGGTCCACACATCCTCCTCTTCCCCTGTCCCCAGTTGCATAGTGGTACCCATTCCCCAACTGAAAATCTCCCCAGATTCATTTGTGGCAAATGAACAGCTTATGCCTGTTGTGACACTCACAACTTTACTCAGCTCTGGTACTCTTCTAGGTGTGGTTGGTTCCTCTGAAACGTTCTTTCCAAGGCCAAGTCTGCCATATTCCTTTCGTCCCATCACGTAAACATTCCCCTTGTTGCAGAGTACGGTATGGTGTTGGCCTCCGGATATATCCAGATTGTGGTATCCCTTTGCTGATGACACTTTATCTTTTCGGTTCTCCTTGATGCTGTCTGTTATGTCATCTTTTATCCATTCTTTTGGGAGTCTCTTTGGCTGGAAACACGATTCTGTGTCGTTTGTCCCTAATTGTCCATAGTTGTTCAGTCCCCATGTGTATATGGCCTCGTCTTCCGTCAGAGCAAACGTGTGATAACTCCCACAAAAGACATCTGAGAATTTTGGCTTGGGAGAGTTTTTCAATTTACGAAATCGAATGACCTGTGGTTCAAGGAGCAGTTGTGTTCCCTTCCTACCACCTCTCAAGCTGAACATTTCAGGAACACGTCCCAACTGGCCCTGTTCAGCACAGCCCAGAGTGAGAATGTCACTGTTGATGGTAAGAATGACAATGTGGTCGTTGCCAGAGGCTATCTTGATGGCTTGGTTGGAGGTGGAGGAGTATACCTTGTGGGGTTCGGGTGAGGGAGACCCAGTTCTCAAACCAAATGGTCCATTGGAATCCTAAGGTGGTCATAAGAGAACATCAGTTCATCACTTGTATTTGGATTTGTACACTACTAAGTATTATTTCCCACACACTACATTCATTAATGACATCATCTCCTGCCTTAAAAACCCACAAATCAATAACTACAGTGTTAGAGGTCACAAGAAAACAACAACAAAAATACAACAACAATCACAAAAAAACAAGTGAATACTGACCATTTCACTTGTATGACTACATGAAGACCACAATATGCTAAAATTTTGGGAGGTATTCTCTCTGCAAGTTGATGAACTCAACAAAAAAAGTAATTAGTATGGAGTTTACTCTATGCACACACGTTTGTAACAGTTTATTAATATATAAGGTCATGCATAATATCACATTTCCCTTTGATGTAGAGGTGGCTTAAGTTCTGAATGATCACTAAACAAATTCATGGGTTTGTACTACACTTGTACAACTTGTTCTACTAGTATGTCATAATTCACACACCATGGTTTATGACAGCAACTAGCTTAAAAAGGCACACTATTCCAAACAATATGGCCTCTAATTATGAGCTAGTATGGAGTAATAACTCTGGAAAAACAGTATATGGAGTTGGTGGTAATAGAGATGTGTTAATAATAGTGTCAGAGGATCCTATGAACCACCCTGATGTGGTGGAGAGGAGACCAGCTACTGAACTGACAGAGGAAACAAGGAGGAAGCTAGAGAACCAAGGGATACCTAGGGAGGAGCAGAATGATGACCTCACCATAGTCAAGGCTAGGTATGGCCTTGATAAGAAACGTAATATCCATGGTGTGGAAGTTAGTAATCTTGGAACAGACAAACCAACAAAGGAGAAGGTTTTGAAACAGATAAGAGTTATCATGAACAACGTAACTGATGGAGGAGGTAGCTAAGTTAAATTTCTTTCTTCATTTGTGTGCGTGCGTCTGGAGGGGGGAGACGGGAAGAAAAGGGGAAGGGGCAATACTAGGTACTGACAGACATTTCATAAAAAAGCAACATACACTAACTTTCTCCCCATACATCTCCATTTACCAATCCATTTCACTGTAGGACTTTGACCATAAAATTAATTCTTCACACAGTAGAGATAACTTGAATTAGGGTCATAAGGGAAGATTAGTGAAGACTATCTTCATAATATGACCAGATTTATTGTAATGCTAATTCTTTTTACAGTGGTGATCCATTACATTGGACATGGGAAGAGGGGAACAGGTGACTGGTGTTTTGAAGATGGCTTCATCACCTTTAGAGAACTAGCAAACCTCTACCTCCAGCAGTTTCGTGGGCATGTCATGACCCTTGTGAACGACTGCAGCCACTCAGGCAGCTGGGTCAGAGAGTGTATGTCATTCCTAGATGAACAGAAGGTGGGCCCATGTGGGCACTCAGCCAAGGATAAGCAAATACTCATCAAAGTCTTTTCCTCCTGTCTCTCCTCACAAGTACCAAGAAAACTCAGTTTCTCAATACACGGCTGCAAGAATGACAAGAACACAGGAGACATGATGTTTCACAAATTTACGAATCCCATATCAAAGATAACTGACGCTCAATATGTCAGTGGGTGTGACTTCACAGTGGTCAGATGTGGCCAAGAGTCTATAGATGATCAGTGTCTGTGCCTTCCCCAAGCTAACTGGCAGACATGGAGTACATTTATTAGAATATATATATGCCAAGGTGAAAACAAAGGCAGAAAATTATGGCATATTGTATTGGGAGTTGATGATGAAGAAACAATACTCCCATTCCTTGAAATGAGTGCCTGTAGCGACATAAAAGACTATGGTGAGATCCTGAAGTCAGGTTGGGGGGAAGAACCTTCAGAGGAAGAGAAAAGATCTGCTATAAAGAAATATTACATATATAAAGACAAGAACTTATAGACTAATAGCATCTTTATAATAGAATAAAGTGTGGTAAGCTAATTTTGCCGGCTTTTATATCATGCTGATTTGTCATTGTGTTAGTTCAGTTCAGTTCACAAAATAAGACTTTAAAACTTAAGAGCTTGCAGTATTATTATATAGATAACTGTTTCAAGGTTACCACAAATACAGAGTCAAACATGTGGTTATATCAGATACATGTGGTTAGTATAGTAATAAAAATAGAAGCAACCAAATGCATCATTACAAGAAGTATAGAGTCAGACACATGGTGAGTCAGACTTATGAAGATACCATAAATCTCAAAAGTAAAACATTTTTTAACAAGAGTACAAAGGAACACATGAACCCCGTGTGCTAGAGGTAGCGACCATAAACCCATTACCCCTTGCTGCGCATGAGCGCACGGGGTAATAATAATGTTTGAACAATAAAAATAATTGGATTTAAGGAACTGGCTACATTAATAATAATTAGGGCATCAAGATAGTTGGAATGAAACTTTTCATCATTACTATCAAAGGCATAGCTATAACTCTGCACTACAAGTGGTATGGGTGGTGAGCTGTTGCAGAAATTTCCTCAACTTTGAATGTAAATATCCAGGAGGTTTGCTCCACAATGCAGAGCTTTTTTGGCATTCTAATAGCCTTTAGTTACAAAAGGGCATTTGCAAATTGGATTCCTACATAGCTAAATCTAACTTTACCAAACAGCATGGAATGTAGCTGATTTTCAAAATAGACTTATAACAGTATGCTAATATTGGTGGGAAGAGGGGTAAAAAATTTTTTTGAACACACCTTTTAAGTTTCCTCTGTGCATGACAAAAAGGGACTGTTAGCTAATAGCAAGATAGATCTACAGTGTATTTCTGGCTAGAAGATTGGGGGGGGGGGGGGTTAAATATACAAAATCATTTCTAGTATACACATTTAATAAGGTTGTGAAAACTAAAATTGAAGGCTTCAAATAATCTGGCTATATAGCAGTATGAACCAATAGAGATGGAAAGCAATGGATGGAACTTTGTCTTTCATCTACAAAGAAAGCTAGACTTATACAGAGGCTATGCACACACGTTTGTAACAGTTTATTAATATATAAGGTCATGCATAATATCACATTTCCCTTTGATGTAGAGGTGGCTTAAGTTCTGAATGATCACTAAACAAATTCATGGGTTTGTACTACACTTGTACAACTTGTTCTACTAGTATGTCATAATTCACACACCATGGTTTATGACAGCAACTAGCTTAAAAAGGCACACTATTCCAAACAATATGGCCTCTAATTATGAGCTAGTATGGAGTAATAACTCTGGAAAAACAGTATATGGAGTTGGTGGTAATAGAGATGTGTTAATAATAGTGTCAGAGGATCCTATGAACCACCCTGATGTGGTGGAGAGGAGACCAGCCACTGACCTGACAGAGGAAACAAAGAGGAAGCTAGAGAACCAAGGAATACCTAGGGAGGAGCAGAATGATTACCTCACCATACTCAAGGCTAGGTATGACCTTGATAAGAGAGGTAGTATCCATGGTGTGGAAGTTAGTAATCTTGGAACAGACAAACCAACAAAGGAGATGGTTTTGAAACAGATAAGAGTTTTCATGAACAACCTAACTGATGGGGGAGGTAAACTACACTAACATGATGAGACATTTCATGAAACACCTTTATAATGACCAGATTTTTGATAATGCTAATTCTTTTTACAGCGGTGATCCATTACACTGGACATGGGAAGAGGGGAACAGGTGACTGGTGTTTTGAAGATGGCTTCATCACCTTTAGAGAACTAGCAAACCTCTACCTCCAGCAGTTTCATGGGTGTGTCATGACTCTTGTGAGTGACTGCAGCCACTCAGGCAGCTAGATTAGAGAGTGCATGGCATTCCTAGATGAGCAGAAGGTGGGTCCATGTGGACACTCAGCCAGGGATAAGCAAATACTAATCAAAGTCTATTCCTCCTGTCTCTCTTCACAAGTACCAAGAAAACTCAGTTTCTCAATAAATGGCTACAGGAATGACAAGAACACAACTTTACAGATTAACGAATGCCATTAAGGTGAAATCAAAGATAGCCGATGCTTAATATGTCAGTGGGCATGACTTCACAGAGGTCAGATGTGGCCAAAAGTCTATAGATGATCAGTGTCTGTGCCTGCCCCAAGCTAACTGGCAGACATGGAGTACACATCACAGAATTTGTAAAGTATGTTATAAAGACAAAGACAAACAAGCATGGAGTATCATACTAACAGTTGATGATGAATTTATACTCCAGCTCCTTGAGAAGACGACTAGTGGTAAATACATAGATCTAGAATACTATGGTGAGATCCTGACGTCAGGTCGGGGAGAAGGACCTTCAGAGGAAGAGAAAAGATCTGCTGTGAAGAAATATGATATATACATGACTAAACAACTAATGTATAGACTAATAGCATCCTTATAGAACACTGATATGTGTTAGAGCATAATATAGTCTGTGTTACAGTATCTTATATAAGTCTGTGTTAGAACATCCTTATAAGAACACTATATAGTCTGTGTTACAGCATTCTTATAGAACACTGACTATAGTCTGTCCTTATGAATTACACTTGTCACTTAATAAAACGCTTAAATTCAAAAGTCACCACTTCACATACTGTTATGAAAAGTTTACGAGTAGATATAGTGAAATTGTAATAGTAATTGCCTGTGGCCACTGGCCAGTAGTCAGTCCCACAGTATACTCTATTGTAACATCAAGTCCCATAGTATTTATCACACTATTAATTGCATCTTCCAGTTCCACAGTATTATATAGTTATCTATTGCCTGTGTAACCTGCTTATGCATCAATTTTGTGTGTAATGCTTGCACTTATGCATCAATTTTGTGTGTAATGCTTGCACAAATACTTTTTGAATTAGCTAGACACAATTATTTTAATTTGGTAAGTCTCCATACTTCCTTCTATCTAGAGATTGGTTAATGATGAACATGACAATTTTGAAACTTGGATGCCACACTTTAATAGTACATGTAACTGTATAAAGCAGCTTTCAATGTAGACCTGGATGTACATGTGTTTGAACTGCTTACACTCTAGCTACTTAAGAAATGGACAACTCTGATGCACACAGTATTTGATGAACACTCAATTAGTCATACCATTATGGACAGTGTTGCATACTGGTAAAACTAGCATAAAAAATCCTTGATTGGTTAGAAGCAACTAAAAAGAAGAATTAGATATCTCAAAACTAATATCACATGCTCTTCTGCATAACTGACCCTTATCTTCGCTTGCACTAGTGCTTTGCTATTTATAACATAATTATGTCACTCTGTATGCTATTGATTGTATTTCTTCAAATTCTGTCTCTGTAATCATCATGAAACTGACAAATATTTCCAGCATATTGAATACAATGTCTGTGAATCCCATTATCATTATGAGTCAAGAGCGTTACACTTAACTTTGCACTATTCTTGAAATGTTCCTTGAAATTCGTCAACTGAATTAATACTGCGACTGCGCGCCAAGATGTGTGCGCGCGCAGGCCCGTTTCCATGACTCATTTACGTACCTATATGGATGACATCTGTTTGCATAGCCATGGCCTCTGAGAATACTACTGGTAGCACAGCACCAGCATGGAGTAAAAGAAGCTATGGTGCCGTGGGCAAAAGATACGTACTGATAATATTATCAGAGGATGATCACAAACACCCGGATGCAGTGGAGAGGAGACAACCCATTGAATTAACAGAAGAATTGAAGGATAAGCTAGAGAACCAAGGAGTGCCAAGGGAAGACTATGATGACCTCAGCTTAATCAAAACAAGGTACAGCCTTGATAAACGTAAAACTATGTATGGAGTGGAAATGAGTGAACCTGGTGGAGAAACCATAACAAAATCTCGTGTGCTGAAAAGGATATCAACACTCATGAGCACTTGTACCGATAGTGGAGATGGTGGAGGAGGTAAGTACAGATATTATAATTTATTATAGTGATGTAATTGAAAACTCTCCCATCCCACACCCCCAGCTGTAATCTACTACATTGGACATGGGAAGAAGGGAACGGGTGACTGGTGTTTTGAAGATGGCTTCGTCACCTTTAGAGAATTAGCAAACCTTTACCTCCAGTCATTTCGTGGGCGTGTCATGACCCTTGTGAGTGACTGCAGCCACTCAGGCAGCTGGATTAGAGAGTGTATGGCATTTCTAGATGAGCAGAAGGTGGGCCCATGTGGGCACTCAGCCAGGGATAAGGAAATACTAATCAAAGTCTATTCCTCCTGTCTCTCCTCACAAGTACCAAGAAAACTCAGTTTCTCAATACACGGCTGCAAGAATGACAATAAAACAGGAAACCAGAGATTTTGTGTGATTGAATGCATACGAAATAGGTCAAAAATAGCCGATGGTCAGCATACTATCGGGGTAGACTTCACTGAAATTCAGTGCAGTAACAAGAACATAGAAAGTGAGTGTGTTATATTCCCAAATGCTACCTGGGATGCCTGGAGCATGAGAGAGAGGATTTACCTTACCAAAGGCATGGATGGTGACAAACCAGCCTGGCATTATGTCCTGCTGGTCGACAGTGATGACATCATACTTGATTATGTAGAGAAAACCCAGGGAGAACAAGCTGGTAAATCCACCATTGATGTAAGTAACTACGGGATTATCCTACAATCAGGATTTGGGGAGAAGCCACCTCAGCATGTGAAAGACTGGCTGACACAAAAATATGGACTATTTCAAGATGACAAGTTTTAAACTTATAGCTACACTAATCATTCCCATCAACCATTCTAGCTACTATATATATTTACATAACATCATCATATACTTTACAGCACATTACAGTATTATCTGACATAAAACTTGACCTGACCAGTCCATTTGCATCATATTTTCATAATCATTATTATTAGCAATAGTAGAATTGTAGCTACCCACATAGCCCAATCCAAACAATTTAACGGAGAAGAGGATAAAAGAATAAACATAGGTTATAAGGAAACAGAAATAGGGTAAATCTGGAAACTTAATTTAGGAAACAGTACCAATATTATTTAATTTCAAAACCTGAAAATATTTTACTTCAGATTTACAACATAAACTGATTGGTTGAGATTAGAGGGAAATATGTGTTGTGTGTCCCTGCCTGACTACCTCTATAATATTATACCACATGGAGGTGGGTGGTGAGTATAACAATTATTAATGTACTTACTCTGAAGACACCCCAGCAGTAGACGTCACCATTTTGAGTAAGTGCAGCTGTGTGACTGTCACCAGCTGATATCTGGACCACAACAATTCCCTCCAGTCCTGTCACATGTCCTGGAGAGTATTCACCTCCATCCTCGACCGCCCTACCCAATGCACCTTCATCGTTACAGCCCCAGGTCAACACCTGTCAAACAGTTAATAAGAAAGCAGGGAGAGCTAGCTCCACTAGCATTATAGTGGAACTATTCCGTTCCAACACCTTGAAATGAGGACATCTCTGTATTAAGGACACTGGGATATGTCCCAAATAACAACTTGAGTATTTAACATTAAAAGCCTTCACCCCCCCTGAAATGGGGCCACTCCTCTAATAAATTTGTCCCAAGGTGTCCAGATAATTCGCCAGTTCAATAAGAGATGAAATTAACTTACCTTCCCATTGTCAGTAAGTACAGCTGTGTGCATGCCTCCACAAGCCACCTGAACCACCCGAAGTCCATTCAGAACCCCACCCACCAGAAAAGGTTTCTTCTTTTCCATAATTTCCTCCCCCAATCCAAGCTGTCCCGTGTCTCCTTGTCCCATCACCATCACCTGAACAGTCATCAAAAGCCTGACTCAGTCACTGTTAGATTATGGCCAGGCTATCACAATACTTGTATCACAATACAGCAAGAACCAATTATTCTTTGTTACATGTACCTCCCATCAAGTTAACCCTCCCACTATAAAGTATATACTTCCAAAGGTCCCTTTAATATCCCCACTTCCTTGAAGCTTCACTTAATACTACACCTACTCTTTGCTGGTTAAAACCAAGGTTTATTTCCAGGTATCATCAATATTTACCCCCCCCCCCACCCCACCCCTCAGCTCCCCAACCAAACTGGGTAGCAGAAGTGGAAGACATGTTTTAAAGCAGTACCTCTCCTGGTTCTTTTCTGTGTGAATGGTGGCTGATGATAACATTGCCTTGTGATGAAGGTTCTGTATCAACCTTGCTGCTGGTCTTCTTAACATCAGTGGTTCTTGATTTTGAAGAACCCCTGCTCCTAGAACTACTGGGCTTAGGCTCTATGAGTTGAGATAAAAAAAATATTCCATATATTTAGTTGAGTATTATGGCTTACCTTTGACAGCTGGATTAGAAGTTACCTCTGGATTTCCCTCCTTAGCTCTCTTGGGTTGAGGTACACTACTATTGGTAACTTCGCTGGATTCTAATCAAATTTTAATTAATACGTATTAGGGTTATAATAAATGGATTCTTTCTTGCTGTTAATGATACAACCATTCCATACATTTAATCTGTATAGTGGGAAATTTTCGAGGGGTTTTCATGGTTAGAATGAAACCACAAATGTTTTACCCACGAACTTTTAATTTTATGGTTTAATTGAGACGGCACCAAGCTGTAAACCAACAAATTTCTTTCCATAAATAAATTTGATTATTAAAAACCACCAAGATATTACCCCTCAGAAATTTCCTGATATACGTGTAGCTCCTGCTTGATTAATTACACCTCTAGAGTGGGTACAGTTGGTATATAGAGCTACACTTATCTGCATGGAAGGGAAGGTGTGGTTTCATATAGTGTCAAGGGATTCCCATGCTCCACCCCCAAGATTACAGCTAACATGGTACCTACAAGGCTATTCGGTCATTTTGTTCTTTATATAGCCTGTAACTTGAAGTCCACTGTCCTGAGACTAGGCCCTCAGATTACACTACCATACCTACCAAGTCTCAAGCTATGGGCTTGATTCTCAAGCATTTGACCTCAATCTCAAGCTCTCAAGCCTAATGGTCTTGTTCTCAAGCACATTATTGCTTCCTCCTGCCTATCCAATCCTGGTAGCTAGCTATATAAATTGACCACAGTAGCTACTGCATGACAAGGTTTTATTTATTGTTATAATGTATAGCTATAATATTAAGAAGAAGGGCATGTCTTCTCCATGGTTCGAAAAAATAAGACTTCAAGTTTAGAACCAGTATTTAGTATCAAGCTAGCATGCAGTGGACAACCTGCACACATACCTATGAACCTCAAGCAAAGTTCTAACAAATCAGCTAGCTACATGGGAATGCAATAAAACTCACACAAAGAAATGGCTAACACCAATATTGAATAACAACTGAAATAATATTTGTAATCAGAGTTTAGCTATAGATAATAGCAAATAAAGTGTGTTTTTGATGCATGATCATAATACCCATATAGCTATAGTTATCTCAAGCTTTGTCTTTCTATCACCTTGGCAGCTATGCACTACGCTAAGTCATTAATTCAAGATCCAACAGTGGATGTGGTCAGGCCAAAATTTCCTAGGGTCCCCTGCTACCAAAATTATACAAAAACCCAGGAAGAAATTTTAACTCTTGAGAAATTTATCTGGTTTACTGTGCAGAGTCCACACTACTCTGGCAGAGACAGCAGCTGGTAAAGTCTGGTGACTCTACTATGCATAACCTCCCAAATTTTTGGGCTTGGCCTGAAAGTAACTTTCCCTAATACCAGAAATGAATACATTCACATTCTGCTAATGGACTATGGTGGCCTGCAGCTACATGAGTGGAAGTCGAACACAAAGGACACAAGTACTTTGACCTTTGTGAACCCACCTCCAGCGTTCCGTTTTCTCTTTGTATTATGTACTGCGGGTTCTTCCATCTTCTTTCTTCCTCTAGTGGCAACAGCCCTCTTAGGGTTGTCTGTGGCTTTCCGCCTAGGATTAGCTCTGGCCGGCTGAGCTTTCTCCTTCAATACAAGCTGCTTGGTGCCTCGTGGCATGCCTTTATTGACCACCGGAAGTGTCCGGTTATATTATAGCGACGATCGGTCAACAGCGCCAAGTTCAAATCTTTATAAATATAAGTCTATACCTCCTTTTGTTCGAATAGAGTATACTGCTTCTATTTTCAGGCAAGCTCGCAGTACCACATAAAGCGTAATAAAATACAGCTATAAGATAAAGGAAAAGAGGATCGAGTTAATAATTACCACGTGAGTAGCGTACTGGGCATGCGTTCTTTTCTTTTCCCGCGTTACCGCCAAAGTGGTAGCGCCATAACAAAAATTAATACGTAGTTAGTGTAGTGTGGTGTGCCAGTACTGGTCCAGATGAATTTCAGGGGTGAGTTTACATTTATCTACACTTTAAAAAAGTGATGACTATGATGCCCATTACAGGGGGAGGTTACCAATCAGTGAATTCTTATGGAGGAGGAAGAGGAGGTGGTGGTGGTGGAGGATATAGTGGAGGAGGAGGTGGTGGGTATGGAGGAGGGGGTGGAGGATATGGTGGAGGATATGGTGGAGGAGGTGGTGGTGGGTATGGAGGAGGGGGTGGAGGATATGGTGGAGGTGGTGGTAGTGGAGGAGGTGGTGGGTGGTATGGAGGAGGAGGGGGTGGTGGTGGGTATGGAGGAGATGGTAGTGGGTATGGTGGAGGTGGTGGTTACATACAAAACTCCCAAGGTTTTACATCTCCTGGTTTCTCTCCTAGTGTTGGTGGAAAGAGCGTAAGTTCATTATTTATCATATAAACTGTTAATTGACACACAAGAATATGGATGGAGATTACCGCATTCTTTTTAATCCCTGCTCCCAGTAGTAAGAATGAATTTTGTGTGATGGTAACTGTATAGCAAAAGACTAGATTTTACAGCTTTCTCACTTTATAGTGTCTATTCTTTCCCTATAGCGGTCAGATCGTAACCAATCAGTGACCCCAGTGACCTCAGCCCAACTTTTGTCTGCCGAAGAAACAAGTGAGAGTGTTTTCAAAATTAGTGGCAAAGAAATTGGTATGGTAAGTTTTTCTCTAAACAGGTTATAAATGTCCTTAATTTAGGAGACTTCCTCTGTATTATATATAGCACTGTAGCCTAGGAGAGGCCACAGTGAGTCCTATGCCTTCAATGGCTGTTTCTAGGTGGGGGTGGGGGTTAGATGCTTTGATGTGATCTGAAACCACTATCTTCATAATTTCTTAGGAAGACACACAGGTACATGAAGCTTTTTATCTCTTAACTTTCCTGGGTAGCCAGGGTAGAAGTCGTTTCCCAGTAGAAGTCTCCCGGGTAGAACTCTCCCAGTTAAAAGTTTCCCAGGTAGAACTCTCCTGGGTAGCTGAAGCTGAGTGCTAGGTACTCAACTATGAAACTTCAACCAATTTAGACTTGAAATTTCTTGGCAAAATTAATTCAGAAACAAGGAGTGATCTCTATGTGCAAGTTTCACTGGACTAGCTACAATGTTGGTATACAATAATATATACTAAGACCTTAAGGATCCATGGTATTTAGAGATGAAAAGGCCCTGAGCTGTAGCTACTGAGCGTAGTGAGGTCTCTACTAAGGGCCTGAGGGTCTCTAAATACCGCAGATCCCTAGGTCTTAGTATCTGACTGATTTAGAGTATAGCTACCTCCGCATGTGCACTTCCCACCCAGTATCCAAGCAACTATTCTTATGAGTACTAGCTTACCTGTCACTGTGAGAAGAAGATTAACTCTTACAGTGAAATAGTAGAATAGATTACTAATTTTGATGAACAGCACTTCAAAGTTAGTGAAGTGTGTAAGGAACTGCTGGAATAGGTCAATTTATTTCAAGAGTGGAAGCAACTGTAGCTCTACTAATGCTACTTGCCCGGTCAGCCCTAGCCCCACCACTAGTTGGGTCAGCCCTAGCCCCACCACTAGTTGACCTGTAGCTCTACTAATGCTACTTGCCCGGTCAGCCCTAGCCCCACCACTAGTTGACCTGTAGCTCTACTAATGCTACTTGCCCGGTCAGCCCTAGCCCCACCACTAGTAGACCTGTAGCTCTACTAATGCTACTTGCCCGGTCAGCCCTAGCCCCACCACTAGTTGATCTGTAGCTCTACTAATGCTACTTGCCCGGTCAGCCCTAGCCCCACCACTAGTTGATCTGTAGCTCTACTAATGCTACTTGCCCGGTCAGCCCTAGCCCCACCACTAGTTGATCTGTAGCTCTACTAATGCTACTTGCCCGGTCAGCCCTAGCCCCACCACTAGTTGATCTGTAGCTCTACTAATGCTACTTGCCCGGTCAGCCCTAGCCCCACCACTAGTTGACCTGTAGCTCTACTAATGCTACTTGCCCGGTCAGCCCTAGCCCCACCACTAGTTGACCTGTAGCTCTACTAATGCTACTTGCCCGGTCAGCCCTAGCCCCACCACTAGTAGACCTGTAGCTCTACTAATGCTACTTGCCCGGTCAGCCCTAGCCCCACCACTAGTTGATCTGTAGCTCTACTAATGCTACTTGCCCGGTCAGCCCTAGCCCCACCACTAGTTGATCTGTAGCTCTACTAATGCTACTTGCCCGGTCAGCCCTAGCCCCACCACTAGTTGATCTGTAGCTCTACTAATGCTACTTGCCCGGTCAGCCCTAGCCCCACCACTAGTTGACCTGTAGCTCTACTAATGCTACTTGCCCGGTCAGCCCTAGCCCCACCACTAGTTGATCTGTAGCTCTACTAATGCTACTTGCCCGGTCAGCCCTAGCCCCACCACTAGTTGATCTGTAGCTCTACTAATGCTACTTGCCCGGTCAGCCCTAGCCCCACCACTAGTAGATCAACTGCAATTTCTGGTTGCATTTTTTTTGCGTAGGTGAAGAGTAATGAAGAAATAGGAAGTCATGGTATCCCTAAGGGATGTTATTATGATGGAATATTCAACTTTCATACATGTTCTTTAATATTATCCTTCCAGTTAAGGTAGACAATTCAGTCAGAAAAATAACAAGTCATAAGGGTAAACAACAACAACAACAACACACGCACACACAATAATTATTGTTATGGCAATAATTATTACATGCAAAGTTAAAAAAAAAAAAAAAAAAAAAAAAAAAACCCTAAGAGACTATGACCCCAGAGAATGGACTCTAAGTAGAGGGCTCTAAGTGATTTAGAGACCTCAATCAGAGTGTTCTATTTAACACAGCTATACTCTAAACATGAGCATTTCTCTACATAATTTTTATGAAAAATGTGTCCATTACTATAGCGTCTTATGTTGCTCTATAGGTGTGTCTGGTTGGTGAGATTATGGAAATGACCACGAGTCCAACCAATATTGTTTACAAGCTTGATGATCGAACAGGCCCATGGATCAAAGTTCAAAAGTGGGTATCAGATCAGGATCCTTTGGAGCAACAGGAAAGAGTATCCTGTCAGGAAGGCATGTATGTTCGTATCGTAGGACACCTCAAAATGTTTAACAAACAGAAAAGTGTTACGGCTTTCTATGTAAAGCCCATTACTGATTTCAATGAACTGTCACATCATTTGTCAGAAGTGATCTTTGCTCATTTGTCATCCACCAAAGGGGCACTAGTGGTAAGCTATAAGGAAAATTGTGATGCTACATGTGTATGCAGTGAAACTTCTATTCCACATTTGGGACATAATTATAGTGTCCTGATTAGAGGAGTGGCTCCATAGAGGGTGAAGTTCTATGAATGAAAGTGTCAGGGTGTTGGAATAGATGGTTCCACTGTATACTCATTTCAGGGTGTTGGAATAAATGAGTTCCACTGTATACAGAGGTGTCCTCATTTCAGGGGGTTGGAATAGAGGAGTTCCAATGTATACAGAGGTGTCCTAATTTAAGGGGGTTGGAATAGAGTGGTTCCACAATACACAATGTGAAACTGGGAGAAGCTGCCATAATCAAGTGTCCTGTATAGTGAAAATGGGGTGGTTAGATGATGAGTCTCTTTTTTTTCCTACTTCAATAGTGAGCTTGGTTTAGGATTCTCTGGTGCTAAAAAAATCCTTTCTTGATACTACTAGGAGTCACTCAGGTACACTTCCTCATCTAGGTCCTAAGGTCATTCATTTGTAGGTCCTTTCTCAAGTCAATTTTTTTTTTTTTTTTTTTTTTTTTTTCACATACTCTTTCCCTGCACCATTAATGGGCCACAAATGTCTCCCTTTTACTTCCATAGCCCGAACCCTTTAAACAACAAGGCTCAAAGATGGGGAGTGGAGGTGGATGGGGTGCTCCTATAGCAACAAGTACTCAGATGGGAGGATCCATGTATTCTGGAGCACTACAGGACAGTGGTGCAACTCCTTTACAACAGCATGTCCTGAATCTCATATCAAAATGCCCTCATGAACAGGGCATTAATATCAATGAAGTTTTAGACGCCATGAGGCAACAAGGTCACTCTGATGCAAAAATCAGGTATGTATTGAGTGTGTACAGGGGAGGGAGGGGGGGGGGGGGGGGGGTAAAGAGTATAAACCTGGCCTATAAGGTTCTGATCTCCCCGTGGAAACCCTGCTAGTGAATTCAGACATTCGAGTTATACCTCTCTCTATTCTGGACATGATTGGGACAAATTATAATGTCCTGATTAGAGGGCCATTTCAGGACATAAAGTTCCATTCATTAAAAAAAATAAATAAATAATAAAAAAAATAAAATAAATAATAATAATAATAATAATAATAATAATAATAATAATAATAATAATAATAATAATAATAATAATAATAATGGTCTGATGATGCCACTTCAAATTGGAAGGATCCCTTCCTCCATTTGGTTGCTATAGCAATATTATTAACATTTTTATTTCAGGGAAGCAGTTGATTTTCTTAGCAATGAAGGCCACATATATTCCACTATGGATGACTACCACTTCAAATCTACAGAAGCATGAATAAAAACCATTGAACACAGCACAGTACTATACATTGTAGTATTTTTATTGGACTTTTTCCTTCAATTTACTTGCATGGGCTATCCTCAGTAAATAATATGTTGATTTGACCTCTTAACAGAGTTTTGCAAATGAAAATAAAAAAGATATAGTTACTGTGATTGGTATGGATTCTTCAAACTCAATGTTCTCCCACGAGAGGGACACGAGAGGGACATGAGAGGGGGGAGGAAGAGAGAGAGAGAAGGGGGACAGTGATGAGATGGAGAAAATCCATTACACACACCTAGAAACAGCCACTGAAGACATGGAACTGCAAGTGTGATGAAACAAACAAAAATGACACCATCTCCAGATGTGACATGTCTTCAATGTATAGGAAGATATTCTTCCAACTATCTGTAGCCACCAATGACCATCAAAACACCTAATAAACATCAGAGTAAGATATAAATGAAAAGGAAGCTGGTTTGATACAGCAAAAGGCTCTTTTTCACATCATTACAAGGAACTGTTCATTTAATAGCTTACAGATCTCTTGGAGAAGTACTGTAGAATGTAAGCTCTGATTCCTTCATGACAGGCCTCAATTTGACCTTCAACCTTTCCTAGTTCAGACTTCAGAGATTCCTTAGGGAAGGAGTGCGAATACCTGACTGAATACAGCAACAACTGCCTGGAAAAAAAAAATGAAAAAAAATTTACAGCACATCAAACCACAAGTGTGTATAAGTCATGATAAATTATTGTACACTAAAATTCATCTTTTTAGTTGCATCCTGCATACATACAGTCATGGTAGGTCTGTGCAATAATCATAATATCCTCATATACATACCTGTAAACTATTCACCTTGCCCAGCTATATTCTGCCATAGCAAAAACACCATCTGTCCCCTATACCAGTGGCGTAGCCAGGATTAAACATGTGGTAGGGCACCAGTAGGGCACTGACCTATAGACTAAACTGCTCACTAAGGACTATCAATCTTTTACCAGATTCAGCTAAAATTATGGCAGATAGTGGTAGGGCACTAAGAGAGTTTGGTAGGGCATGTGCCCTAAATGCCCCTATGTAGCTACGCCACTGCCCTATACTATTCACTATTCACCTTGCCCACACAAGACAGCTACACTCTGCCATAGCAAAAACACTCTCTAACAGCTGATGAGCCAGATCTGATAGCGACTGTTTGTGCAGACTTTCCATCATTTTGATAAATTCATCATGGGGAAGCAAACGTCTCACAAGCATAACAAATGGAGAATGGCTGAAACACAACTGAAGATTGAGGTCAGGCACAAGTGATAACTCATTACTGCTTCCACGGGGGACATGAGATAAACCACTGAGCAGAGTAGTGTAGTAGCTACTGACTGGAGTATGACACAGTGGCACTCTATAGAATACACAGTGTTGAATACAACTTGCTGATATGTAGTCATCATCATTGGCCTCTGTAATGTCACCATCTCCACAACCTCTGACTGAGTCAACTGCTTCGCTTTCACCAACAGTAATATCTTCTATATTTAGATCTTTAACACATTCTTTGTCATCATCAGTTTTAGTTCTCCAGGAAAAGTATGGCCGAAACAACTGTACAGTTCTAGCCAAAATGATTGCCAGCTTCTCCTTTGATGCATTAGCACTAGTCCTGCAGCACAGCCTGGTTGAGTTGGACTGAGCTTGTGAGGCTGTCCGCAACTTCTTAAAGCCATCAGAGAGACAGATCCAGAAGTCTGCATGACAGCGTTGGAAAGAAGCACTTGACTGAAAAGCTATCACTTGACCTGTATGAAGAGCATGATTTTTGATTCTCACCAGGAAGGTGATAAGAATTTATATTGACTACTTTCGTTGCAGACATGCATGAAGAAGTCACCACCATCCCTTCTCACATTTTCCTAAGGGCATTACCACTCTAAATGTCTATCCTTAGTCTTCTACAAGTGACGAACCTTCATAATCCTGTAGTAATTCAAGACATTGACCCAACAATTTCCAAGAAGACCAATCTCTTTCATGAGGAGGAAGAACCTACAGTGATTGCTATTGTATACTTAAAAACAACAACAACAAACAAACAAAAACAATACAAAATGAAAAACTAACCAGTTTTTCGGCCTCCTGTTTTGCCAGTTCCCCATTTCCAAGCCTCAGATAACATCTGGCAAGAGCATCTCTTGTCTCTCTCATGACATATGCATTACTCTTTGGAATGAGCAATAGAATCTTTTCATACAACTCTGAGGCTCTCTTGTAATGTCTTTGGTAATAAAATAAATCTGCTTTGTACTTCAGAACCATGAAATCAATATCATGGATTGAACCTTGCTCAATGGACACATCTGGGAGAGGTGCCTGTCTGGCAGCCACAAACCACTACACAATGCAGAATGGCAGAAATGCTATTATAGCTAGTTACTGTGATAGAAACTAGCTAGAAAGCACTAAAAATTTCACTCACTTGTGGCTCACATATCCTGGCTCCGTATATTTGTTTCTCGCTGTGACTACAAGTAGTAGCATCGCCATTCTTGCCGCAATCCTCACCTTCAGAACTACTAGATTCGAAGAAGGAGTCTTCGAAGCATGCAAAGTCCATCAGGTTCTAATAAATTCCCACCAACATTCACGTGGGCGCCTATACTCCATCATTATCAAAGAAGTTTGAATCACTTTTTAAACGGTGACACAAGCCTTTAGAAATGGATCAGACAGTCCTTGTACAGGAGAATCGCGGTTCAGACACAGACGATAGCATTTCAATTGGAGCCCAGCCAATGGGATATCTCAGAATAATGGCACAGCAAGGTTTACAACAGACAGACTATCCTGTATATGAAGGTATGTACTACTTTTGGAGGGTGGGTGATTATATCTTATGCATATACATAACTTTGAGATGGGGTTATTACCCTTTAGAGAGGTGTGTTAGCTAGAGTGGTTTCACACATGAAGGTTAATTTTTACTGTCCCTTTTAGAGAGGTATGTCTTGAGTGGTTTCACATGGAGGTTAATTTTTCTTATAGGTGAATCAAGTATTGGAAGAGGTGTCAATTGTGACTTGTCTATTGAAGGACGTTCTCTCTCAAGGAAACATGCAGTCATTTTGGTGGAGTCAGGGACACACTTTGTACAGGACAATGCCAGCAGAAACAGAACATATAGAGGAAATGTGTGTGAATGGAATGTTATTGTTTGTTATTATAATTATTGTGTCATTTTTCAGGTTCCACTTCGTCCCAATGCTTTCTATGAACTGACTAATGGCTGTGAACTCACCTTTGCTGACATCAAATGTCAGTACTTCTTTGGACCTCCCAAGGAGAATGTGGAAAAAGCTAATAATCATGAGGAGACACAGGTCTACTTTGAGGGAAATGATGGAGAAGAAGATAACTCTACAGATGTTGAGGATATAGTAAAGGAAAGAGAAGCTACTGAAGCTACAACTGATGATCATGCAGGTATGATGGACTCTTGCTGACTTTATTTTATCACCGGTATGATTATTGTTACTCACAAGAGAACTGATTGGGGATTGGGGGAGCAGGGAGAGGTGATCCTTAGCTAAAACTAGTGTTATTAATGTTACGTGGTGGTCTGGTGTCATCTCTTTAAGTGCTGGTCTTTGCAGAAACACATGATGGTGAGGATATACACAAAGATGCAGTACTTCAGGAGAATTCAGCAGAGGCCACCCAGGCCTACCATGTTTCGGAGGAGGAGGAGGAGAGGAAAGAAAAGATGGAGTGTGAACCAACTGTGGCATACAATTTAGGTAAAATATATCCTTTTCTGAGACAGTGGGTGGGTCTGCTGATTATAATTGTCAATTTTACTATAATTAAGTCAGTATGACTATTACTATTATGCCTATTATGTAATAATAGTATATTATATTATAATATATTATTATTATTAATATTGATTAATTATTATTACTGCTATTATTGGAGAGCCTACTTGCCTGGCCAAAATATACATGCAAATCATTGAATTGCAAGTGTGTGTCACAGATTTAGAAGGCTGGGTTGTCACTGTTTTACAGGTACTGATGAGGAGGAGGAGGATAGGGAGGAAGAGAGTGCTGTTCCATCACCACCTCTCTTGGCTAACAGAGATCTGCCCACTCATTCACCAGGTACATATGTAACATACTTGACAAACCAAATCCATGACTCTGACTGGATTGAGCATACAATTTTACAGGAGGTTTTACTGAACATTACACTGTTTTACTGGACGTTACACTGTTTTACTGAATGTCACTGTGTTTTACTGGACATTACACTGTTTTACTGGACATTACACTGTTTTACTGAATGTCACTGTATTTTACTGGACATCATTGTTTACTGGACGTTACACTGTTTTACTGAATGTCACTGTGTTTTACTGGACATTACACTATTTTACTGGATGTCACTATGTTTTACTGGACGTTACACTGTTTTACTGGATGTTACACTGTTTTACTGGATGTTACACTGTTTTAATTTTATAACTCAAAGGGATGGAAGTAAGAGAGAATCCTGTTAATAGTGAGAGCATCTCAATAGACGAAGCTAGAAAAGGCAAAGAGGACACTGACCAACATAACAGTGAAAGTGACGATGAGACTGACATAGAAGAGGAAGTAGACAATGAAGAAGTAGAAGGTGGAAAGGGGATGATGGTTCTAGAGACGGTTGCCTACAACATAGACACTAATGAGGAGGAGGATGATAGTGAGGAGGGACCCAGTGGAATAGGAACTTCGGAAATAAAAGAGAAGCCACGTGGTTCAATAGTAGAGAACATTAAAGATCAAACCAATTCAGATACAGATGCAGAGGAAAGTAATGAACTGTCAAAGAACAAGGGAAACGGCCACTCTGCAGGTAATAATTGGACCTCTCCTAACCCAAGTACTGGAGAAAGTTGTAATAACCGGCAAACTTCAGATAAGACCATCGAACCCACTGCCCAGTGTGACATTGATGACTTAACTTTTAGAGAGGCAGCAAAGAGGAAAGAAGCCAAGAATGAACAGACTTCACCCACTGTCCTTCATAATGTTGACTCAGAAGATTCAAAAGCAACAGAAAAGGAAGAAGCCAAGAATGAACAGACTTCACCCACTGTCCTTCCTAATTTTGACTCAGAAGATTCAGAGGCAACAGAAAAGGAAGAACCCAAGAATGAAGAAACTTCACCCACTGTCCTTCATGATGTTGATGACCCAAGGACAGCAGAAAAGGAAGAACCCAAGAATGAAGAAACTTCACCCACTGTCCTTCATGATGTTGATGACCCAAGGACAGCAGAAAAGGAAGAACCCAAGAATGAACAGACTACAGCTAAGAGAGCTGTGCCTGACCCAGAAGGTTGGTATATTCTTTAAGAAAATGGGATGTTATGTATGCATGCTTCTACTTTTTTTATATCAAAGCATTCCTTGCATGCTTTTACCCACATCAAAGCAGAGTGGGCCACTCCTCCATGTACAGTGTGCTCTTTTTATTGATTATAGAAGCTATTAAAGATGATGATTCTGACTCTGACAGTGAAGCTTCTTTAGTTTCCTCCTCCAGTGTTAGTACTCGCTCTAAGCAAAGGACCATCTTCTCTTTGGTTGCTGGTAACCAAAGTAGAGGTAGAAGAAAGAGGGCGGGGTCAAAGGGGAGTGGTGAGAGGAAAACAAGGAGCGGAGACACAAGTGGTGAGAGGAAAGCAAGGGGTGGGAGGAAAACAAGGGGCGGAGTCACAAGTGGTGGGAGGAAAGGAAGATCAACACAAGAGCAAGTGACTGCTGAAGGTTCGGAATTGTCAGAGGACCCATTGGGTTCAAGAGAAGAGGACACAAATCAACAGAACAAAGCCAGTCTCAGTGGGAGAAATTCTGTGAAAACTCAGAGCAAGCAATATTCTTCTGAAACACCACCTCTTCAGATTAAAACCCGTAGTAGTGTGCAGAATATGGATGTAGATGGGTCCTCTTTTGACCCCAAGGGTAACCCTTCTGATGGCACTTTGCCAGTATCAGATCCACAGTCTTCCACTCCAAGAATCATGACTCGAAAGTCTGCAACAAGAGGACAACATGGTATCAGGAATAGTGTTCAGAAAATGGATGTAGATGACTCCCCTCTCGATCCTAAGGATAACCTCTCTGATGACACTGTACCAGCATCAGAGCCACTATTTTCCACTCCAAGAATCATGACTCAAAAATCTGCAACAAGAGGACAATGTGGTACCAGGAATAGTGTTCGGAAAATGGATGTAGATGACTCCCCTCTCGATCCTAAGGACAACCTCTCTGGTGGCACTTTGCCAGTATTGGAGCCACAATCTTCCACTCCAAGAATCATGACTCGAAAATCTGGAACAAGAGGACAACATGGTACCAGGAATAGTGTTCAGAAAATTGATGTAGATGACTCCCCTCTTGATCCTAAGGACGACCTCTCTGATGGCACTGTACCAGTATCTGAGCCACAATCTTCTACTCCAAGAATCATGACTCGAAAATCTTCAAGAGGGCAACGTGGTGGACAAGGCAGATCCTCTACTCAACTTCAATCTAACGTAGAAGGATCAGTAAATGGATCAAACACTTCTCCAGCATGCACAGACGTTCTGAATTCCACAACAACTTCAAAATCTGGAGTCGATGAACTTACTGACACAAAATTAGATGTTAGAGATGAATCATTTGAGGTGTCGCCTGACATTAATAACACTGTTAAGAATCCACAGTCACATGACTCAAGTTTACATGATGTTAGTGATCCATCAAACAATGCATCATCCTCTGTCTCGAATATTAGAGGGCGTGGCAGCAAGAGAAGAAGAGGTGGTGCAAGGGGAACAAGAAAGGTCCCAACTCCATCAGTAAAGTGTAAAGGTCAGTGGACACTAATTATGCGTGGATAATATAGGGGGGAATGGAGTTTTGGGGAAGAAGGCGCATAAACCTTGTTTAGAATGCATTTCCTCGTACAGAACCTTCTCGGGACACTCCCACTAGCTGTCAATGTCATGACACTTCCATCAACACACCCTCTGATCCTTTATCCACTCCCATTTGTACCTTGTCTCCTGCTGCTGGTTGTATGGAGGACAAACCGAGAGTTATGTTCACAGGGATTGATGATAAGAACGGGGAGAAGACAGTAAAAGAACTTGGTGGAGAGCTAGTGGACTCTGTCTTTCAATGTAGCCATTTGGTCACTGACAAGGTTAGCCACTATACATGTGTAGTCATTGACAATCTTAGCCACTGTATGTGTGTAGTCACTGACACTGTGCATGTATAGTCATTTACAAGGTTAGCTGACAATCTTAGCTACTGCATGTGTAGTCACTGACAAGGTTAGCTATTGCACTCGTGTAAGGTTAGCCACTGTACTAGTGTAATTACTGACTACTGTTACTGTACATATATGTACATCATACACTGCATGCATAAAGTCACATTGTGACTGTGTGCAGTGTGTGGCTGGCTTGTATATATCACAAATCTCCACAAATTCAAACATTAACCATGTCACTTTAAAAAGAATCTTCACTGAGTCCACGGTTCCAGTAATGCCTTAGAGATTGCATTCTTACATTCCTTTGATTACAAGTAACTCCTGATTATGCCAACATTATGTGGCAGGCTTAAACTCTCTACAGTATATACCATACTATTCTCTTTTTTTTTTTGCTGCACTCATCCATGACTCCCATTATCTTCGTCCATGACACTCCCTCATCCATGACACTCCCATTATCCTCGTCCATGGCACTCCCATTATCCTGTAGGTTCGACGAACAGTGAAGTTTCTGTGTTGCTTGTCACGAGGCTGCATGATAGTGAGTGACAGTTGGTTGGACCAGTGTGCCAAGGCTGGCAGATTCATCCCAGCTAAAGGATACCTGATAAAGGATAAATCTGCTGAGAGGCTGCATCGATTTTCTCTTGCAAAGTAAGTAATCTAGCACAAATAAATTGTGATTACTCTCCCTGCTAGAGTAGTCATCCCAACTCAGAGTTCATGCTTTCTTGCTTGTCCTTCCAGGTCACATGAAACAGCTCGACATTCCAGTCTTTTGTCTGGCTATGAAATCCACCTCACTCCAAGTCTTAAGCCAGACAGGGAACAGATGACTGACATCATCAAGTGCTCTGGAGGGGAAGCTTTTAACCTTGTGTCACCTGTTACACCAGGGGAAAATGTCATTATTGTCTCCTGTGAGAATGATCTGAGCATGTGCAAAGAATCTATGGATGCTGGAGTTCCTGTTCACTCTGCTGAGCTAATATTGGGTGGAGTCTTGAGACAGGAACTTGATTTGAAGTCGTATCCTCATGTGATTTGTTTGCTTTCTGCTATTGTTTGCTGTTTTCTGTTGTGTGTTACTTTTATTATTGTTTCTTACTTGTTTTGTTATGTTTATTGCTTTGTTATTGTGTACTGTTATCATTGTTTACTGTTGTCCCTGTTGTCTATTACTGTTGTTTGTTGCTTTCTTATTGTTTACTGTTGTCTGTTACTTTCTGTTACTGTGTTATATATTGTTTGTTGCTTTCTTATTGTTTACTGTTGTCTGTTACTTTCTGTTAATTGTGTGCTCCCTCCCCTTCTCATTAATTTCTTCCTTGACTTATTGTATTTAGAAACTTGATGATGACTCCATCAGTTGCAAGCAGCCGAAAAAGAAGAGAGAAGAAAGAGTATTCAGTAATGCCAACTGCCAAAAGAAAAAGAAAATAACCACTTAATAGCACTAATAGGTCAATTACAAATAAATAATAACCATTAAGTATATTAAGTGGGGAGTAAGTGTGTATCACATGGAGAGCAATTGTGTACTATAATGTTACATACTTCCTCAAAATTGGAAGTCCACTTTAGTCCTATGCTTTGATTTGGTGACTTCAATAGCTTAAGAGGAAGATCATATTTGTTCTAACTTGGAATAGAAATGCATTATCATGGTGACTGCTTTTTCTTCTTTACAAGTTGGCCATTTTGGTCCACTGACCTGAGAATGAGACAGTTAGAACAATTTTCCATCAGAGGTCAACTTGAAGAGAGACACAGCAATAATTACAGCAAGTATTAAGTTAAAGTAACAATCTCCATTAATGAAACATGGTACAAAAGTCACTCTTAAAGAGTGAGTGAGTAATAATCTATAATCTAACACAAAATTATTATTAACAAAAGTGTTGCAAACATGCAAAAAATAAATAGCTCTTTCTGCACAAACTAGGAAGTTTGTTTAACATCTTTTTGTAGTCTATGGACCATATCTGCTACCATTTTCTCTAGATCATACTCATGTCTCCATCCCCAGTCTCTCCGGGAATTAGTATCATCCAAAACCTCTGGCCAAGAATCAGCTATTATAGATTTAAATGTAATAATTTACTGATCAACTGGATAATTAGCCTACTTACCGATAGCTTGCCTCTCATCAGGTTCATATGTGACATCCATGTTGGGGAAATACTTTTTCAGTTCTTCTACTAGCTCAGCTGGGGTAAAACTGACAGCCTGGATATTTTGTGTCCTGTACAACATGGCAAATACATTGGTAGGTAGGTAGGTATAGCTACTCTATTCTGGACATCTTGGGAGGTAAATTAAATGAGTCATTTCAGGGGTGACATGCCTATACACTAGTTGAAGGTGGGAATGGAGTATTGTTGTTTAGTTAGTAGTTTTGGACTATTAGTTAGTTTTCAGTTAGTTATTGGAATCTTACAACATTTTAGTATAGTTTTAGTTAGTTACAAGAGCCTGGTATTTCTTTTAGTTTAGTTTTAGTTAGTTACAAGAGCCTAGCATTAGTTTAGTTCTAGTTAGTTACAAGACCATGGTAGCTATTTTGGGGCAATCAACTTATACAATCATAATTAGTTGGAAATGTAATTTTTTATTTCCATGGGATGAATGCTGCTTGTTAACTACAAACATTAATACAATAATTATCAGCTGGAGGTGTGCTCAACTAATATTAGATTCAACCTCTGCTCTCATTAGTTTTAGTTTAGTTTTTGGTGCAATATGATGTAAATAGTTTAGTTATAGTTTTGGCAAGTAAGTGAACTACAGTTTAGTTTAGTTTTAGTAGTGAAGAAATTACTGAACTATTATCCATTTTAGTTTTAGTTTTAGTTAACTAATACAACAGTGGAATGGAGAGCTATGTTACCTCATCTTGATGGATTCTGAAGGTGCCTCAAGAAATTCCACTGTGCCACGGATTAAGTCTGGGAGATAAATCATGGGTAGACGAGTATTTTCTCCCAGAAAACACTTGTACTTCCCTGTCTTGATGACTTCATGGAAGATATCAATAGCATAGTCTAAACATAATGTCATTAATGTTTTTATTAATGTTGCTGCTGCTATCTGTAAAATTATGCTGACCTGTGGTTCCACCTCCTCCTGGTGCTGCAGATATAACCCCAGGGTATCTTAAGGACCTAAAGTCCACTCCATACTTGTGATAGAAATACTGTAAATGGGGAGGAGGGGTGGGGGTGAGGTGGGGGTGGGGTGGGGTGGAAGGTGACAGCATTGATTCTTTAGTCCCTCCCACTTCTCTTCATCTTCAACCCATTGATCCTTCTACTTCATATTATACTATATAGTACTTAACTCTCTCCATCCCAGTACATTATTATAACCCTTATGGATACCTACCTCTCCCAGTAACTCCATGTGGACCTTGGACACACCGTAGATAGTTCTGGGGCGCTGGATGGTAACATCTGGACAGGGATTACGTGGTGTGGTTGGTCCAAATGCACCAATTGTACTGGGACAAAACAGCCTCAAGTTATGGAATTTACAGACTTCAATGATATTTTGGAAACCCGAAACATTGACCTAAAAAATATAATTACGTTTAATTCTTATTAACACACAACTGGTTTACATTAGGAGAACAGGATAAACTGGAATGGTCATTTGCTGGGACTGTACTATGCAATTATCACCCAATAACAAACACTTTCACAACTCAAAAGATTTGAGATAATAGATTTTAGCATGGGTATATATATTATTATATATTCCCCCATCAGTATACTTGAGAGTGTCAGTCATATCATCTCCTGATTGGTATGAGCTATACATCACATGGTGTGTTGAATTGTTTTAAAGGAGCAACTAAAATAAGACTAAGACTTAGAGCAGGTCATTCAGGATCTCCCATGGTGTCCTCAGTAAAGACCTAAGACTAATTAACTTTACATAGTGGGGGAATAAAAATTTATAATTATTGGAAGGTATTATTAGCCTATTAGGTGTTAGCTGTTGAAAAGGATTATAAATAGAATTGATTAGAATATTTTTAATAAGAAAATGCAAGGTAAAAGGATTAATTGTACATTTAGTAAGGAAAAGTAATCCATAAAGATTATTTCCTTACCAAGGAATTTATAACAATAACAGCAGTGGTGAGGTCTTCTCCAAGCAAGGCTGTGGTTGCCAGATTGGGTTAGGCCAATCAAAGTCTAGTTATAATATTTCTCTGTGTAGTATGCATAATTGCATAATAATGGAAATATCTATTTCCCTGGATCAGGAAAATGATATGATGTTAACAATTAAAGTGCCATTAAACTTGCTTTATGCATATTTATAGTGACACAGTTAGTATAACATGATGCCACATGTTAGTGAGTGGTCACATGCTGATAAGGGAGGTGGTTGCAAAGACTACATGCCAAAAGATTATGTGTCACACAGAGCCTATATAAGCGAACCTCTCTCCTTTTCCAGTGTATGCATTACTGGATCTATAAGGTTAAGACCTTCAGAGAGAGGATTACATTGGTATCCTCTATAGCTTTCCTTATAATAACATGTATAAGTATTGAAATCTAACCTCCAGTGCCAGGGGGACATTGTTTTCCCCCACAGCAGACAGAAGAACAGAAAAGTGGACCAACCAGTCAATACTGTGATTCACAATAATTGAATGTAAATGCTTGGGGTCCATCACATCTGCATACACATATGGACCTGCAAGTGGGCATATATATCTCCGTTAATACCAGTACCACAAACACCTTCCTACAATCACTAGAACCCCCTAACAACAACAACAACAACAACAACAACAGAGCTAAAGAACTGTGCTTTGGAATTATACTATTTCTGTTACTAAATGCTTATAGAGACTCAGATAGTCCATATAAAAGTTTAGACTATTCTAATGTGCAGAGGTAATACATAATATTGTTGTGGGTAGTATTATATAACACACCATGCTGCAGTATTTTCGATGATGGCATCCTGATGTCTGAGAGAATCACATTCTCCTTTCCATACTTTTCCCTGTGTGCACGAGTGTGTGTGCATAGTGTATGATAACAAATTGTATGTGTTTGTCACTGTGTATATCAATGCAGCCAAGTGAGCCAGCCTTTTTATCTCAGTGAAAGAAACAAAGGGAACAGGTAATTAAAGTTACATAGCTAGCTACCTCAAAGCTTTGGCTAAACCGCTTCCCAATTGACCCAGTCCTCCTGTGATAAGAATTCGGGGGGATCTTTCTGTGTTCCCACTGTTAGTGCATATACTGCGTCTTTGCTGTGATGGTCTGACTTCGCTGCTCCCACAGACGGTCCCTGAAGACACACAGGTGCTGAGGGAACGTAATGACCGTCGACCTAAAAGTCGATAAATGGACCTCGCCTGCATCCTCAAGGCCGCCACGGCTACTTGATTACGTATCTCGCTAGGCTACTACACCACTACAGCTTTCAAAGATAGTAAAATGGTGGAGAGAACACACACCTTAGCCACACCTTCGGAATGCTGCACTCCCACGCAGTATAGGTCACGAGTACACAGTTCATTGTGTGTGTGTGTGTGTGTACATGTACGTACGTACGTGTGTTTGTAGTGTGTTGTGATAATCGATCATGTGGAAAGCTTTACCTCTTCTCGCCTTATGGGTAGCTTCTGCTACCGCCGAGCCAGTACCTTTGGTATTTTGGCATGGAATGGGTGAGTTTAATGTGACTAGCACACAATACAAGCTAGTTACTCTATCGCCATTAATATGGAATAAGCCTCTTTGGGATAACAGTGTTGGTATCCTGTACACTGAGGGATTCAGTATTAGGAGGGTTTGGTAGTTAGGTATCTACGAGGAGATGTACTCTCTATCAATATAGCAAGACTGGTTCTGTAGACTTTGACAAAAAGAAAATGATAAGAGGCAAGGGTCAAAAAGAGAGATCCCAGGTGCCCTTACCTCTGTATTCATCCCCCTCCTCCCCCACAAGTGTCGGGTATCCTTTAGCTACTGATAATATTCTCTCTTGCTTAGGGGATACCTGCTGTAATCCACTCAGCCTGGGAAGGTTGATCAAGGTTGTGCAAGAACAAGTCCCTGGGATCTATACTAGGTCTATCCAGATCGGCAATAACTTTGCAGAAGATGCTTTTAATGGTTTTTTCAAGAATGCCAATGAGCAGATTGAGATTGTTTGCAAGAACTTGACAGCTGATGAGAATTTGAAGGCAGGTTTCAACGTGATTGGATTCTCTCAGGGGGGACAGTTCTGGTGAGTTTTCATGACGTTGTCTTTGCTGTGTTTTCACAAAGGAGAGTGTAAAATATTCATTTCTGTAGGATAAACAGCTTTAAAATGTTATCTAGAAAGTTGTGTTCAAAAGTTTCAGAGATTTGTTAATAAACACCATTTATCATGTATACTTGAAGTATATGAGGTTGATACTGCCATGCTTTTTACTGTTGTACAAACCACAAGATATTTTTCTCAAATCCTATCCTCTAACGAAACTGGAAAACAAAATTAAATGTCTTTTCTGTGTGTAAATGTACCTTAATATAGGTTTCTGATAATCACTTACCCTTTCCTCCTCTTTCCCTCATTCTTAGGCGTGCTGTGGTTCAACGTTGTGGTACACTGAAGATTCATAACCTCCTCTCTGTCGGTGGCCAACATCAAGGAGTATTTGGTTTCCCCAGGTGTCCTGGGAATAATGCCACCCTCTGTGAAATGGTCAGAAAATTGCTCAACATTGGAGCTTACAATGTTATTGTTCAGAAAGTGTAAGATATCAGTTAGTACATGTGAATATTATAGCAGTGCTATGATTTTCAGGAAAAATAATATAGGGTAATAAAACTACATTATTTATCCATACCAGAGGAATCGATGGAACAGTCCATCCCTCTATGCTGTTTTAGCTAACCCAGGAGAATTGAAAATAAGCAAAACTATGAATAGATTAACATAAGAGGCAAGGGTCAACATAGAGAGACTTCATAGACTGTTGACATAACATTATGCATAGCACTCATCTGCTATGTGTATACAAAGCTCACAGTTGGTAGGTGGTACGACAATAAATTTACTTTCCACAAAGATTTTGTATCCATACAACTAAATCTTTAGTTTATTGCATGAGAGTTATTAAGGGGACTGGTTAAAACTTTTGACCATTATTGTATGATAATATTGTGTATATTATACGCAGGCTTGTGCAGGCAGAGTATTGGCATGATCCATTCAACCTTGAGAAATATCGAAAAGATTGTAAATTCTTATCGGATATCAATCAAGAAAATGTTAGTGTTGTATACTGTAAATCTGGAAGTTGAAATATAAAAATTACTACTATTAGAGTTATTCCAGATAAATTTTGGAATGATTCTGGCTTCCAAAAATATTTTACTTTGGTAACCATTCCTAGATTAATACTCAGAGAATGTTGAGGTGATTCGGTGGTGCCATAAATTAATTTCAAGTCAATCAATTGGTATGAATGGTTTCACTGTGTGACACTTATATTTTGTAAATCACAAGTATTTTTTGCACAAGTATTTTGGCACTGCTGGTGTTAGTTCCAGGGTCACACAATGTAGCATTCTGTAGTTTTGGATGTTATAATAGGATTGCTAAATTAACCGTTGTAGATGTTTAACCAGGACTATAAGGACCGTCTCTCAAACATATCTAATCTGGTGCTTGTGAAGTTTTTGGAGGACACCATGGTACAACCCAAGGAGAGTGAGGTATGTTTATTATGCACTGGTGGAGCACAAATGACTTTTTTCTCTCTCTCTCTCTCCCCTTCTCAAACAGTGGTTTGGTTTCTACAAGGAGAACCAGGACAAGGAAACCTACACTCTTCAAGAGAGTGATATCTGGACCAAGGTATGATATATTGCTACATCAGAATGAGTTCATTAACTCCATTACTCAGATCTTGGTTTATAATTCTCCATGACTAAAACTTAGTTGTCCTGTTATGGTATATAGCCACGATATCCCTGGTATTGAGATAGACCTGGATTACAAATGCTTAATAATATACTAATGAAGTATGTTTCAATAGTGGGCTTCAGTTATCCAGACATTTCACTTACCTTGGGGTGAGCCTTCTTGTACTGCATGTTTTCATCTGTAGGCCCAAGATATATCAAATGTGTTAATAAAGTGGTTTGTGATGTTGTGTGAATCTCACAATTAATCTAGGTTCTTGTTAACCTACAAAGTTCACTTGTTAATGAGAAGTTGTGCCAACATTTCACCTCAATGCTCTGAATGTACATACTTACCCCAAGCAATGAACTTGTGATGAGTGAATGTTAACATTTTGTTAGATTTTTTGACTGTAGTGATCTTTACCTACTTACTATAGCCAATAATGTATTCCCCCCCTCCCCCCTCTAAGGGTAACATATCATCTTACAAATTACAATACCTTCAATCTAGGACTTGCTTGGATTACAGTCCTTGAGTGGAAAGGGAAGACTCCATTTCCTCACATCTCCTACCGATCACCTCAGGTTCACTGAGGAGTGGTTCAACACTAACCTGATGCCCTTTATAAAGGTGGATAGCTCTGAAGTCCACTTACCTGTCACCCTCCATGCCTACTGATTGTTTGAACGTCTTGACACTGTCTAGTATAATAATAATTAACTGTTCATTTCCAGTTTCCGCATTCTCTTGTAGTTTGGGGGAGTGGCATTTCAGCTGTGCGTTATAAATTCCGTCAGTGGGTTGCGGTAGAGAGCGTAGCTATACCCTAAAATAGCTGGCATTGCATGTGCGTCTGCACTGCTTTGACGTAAAATGTCGAAGTGACTGGCCCAATTCTAGACAGACGGTTCTACTCGTTCAAGAGTAGCTACGAAACACGAACGTGAGTTCTCCACTTGATGTTATATAATATAACCTCTGACTATCTTAGTACATAGCTAGCTAACTACTAGCTGTAGTTACTTGCCACAAAGATGCATGCTAGCTACAACTTGTTACATTTACCAAGTGAGCGTCATGATGGGTGACCATAATTTTCGCCAGTTAGGACCTATAGCTACCAATTTTTAAAACTGTATCTGCAATTCGAGCTGATCTGATATAATAATGAGGTACAGTTATATATATATATATATATATATATATATAGGGGTCCCAGCGGCAGCATCTATGAATAGCTAGCTGCTACAATCTGCTGATGTTTTGTTTTGTTTACCAGATTGACAGACTGATTGTAGGTTGGGAATTGTATTACTGGAGCCCAGAGTTTACCTTTTAGTCAGTCAATAGTTACAGCAGAGTACTGTAAAATACCTTGAGAGTTATTGGTCATAGTGTTTTGAACATTTTGTTTTATGATCATTTGCTGAGCCCTGTGGAACCTGTTCCACCCCCAAATTTTCCCTTGAAGCTCCCTATTAAATCATTACCACATTCTTCAATTATTAATAATATTGAATGAATAACATAATTTAATATTCATTGATTAAAACTCACCATAAATACTGTCACACTCTTTTAGTTATTCTGTATGTAATCTGATATTCCCTAGGTGTTGCTGGGTCTATTTCCTACCAGTCAGAGTGTATTGGTTGCCTGGCCTGGTGCTTGTAGGAAAATTTGGGTTGGGGTGGGGGGGGGGGGGGGGGGGGGGGGGTGAGGGGAAAAGAGATTTAAAGGGTTGGCCAACTGAACTTGGTATGGTGTTATGTTTTTAAGGAAATCAGAACTTCTGAGTCGATTCACAGATTATCAATATCTGCTAATGCTATAAAAGAGAATTTTGATGGAGGGGAAGAACCTCCAAGGAAGGGTTCCTCCTTAGATATAACTTTGGGAAATAAAAATTATCTTTCTACTGTAGTGTCCTCATTCTCTACTGTAATAGATGATGTTACATACATTGTCAAAATAATATTCATTTCACTATTTAAATAAACAGTTTAGTCATGTTGATAGTAGTAATATGCAAAAGTTTAAAGAATGATGTTTTAAATGTTTGACATACTAGTCCTTTAGTAGCTATAAAATATTCATAGACTAAGCAATGAACCGTGTTATAAAGAGCGCTGTCACATCTTTAGCTTACTATTTTCAATATTACTATGCTGTGTGGTTAATACAACAATGAATATGTACCAACATACAATGGAATAGTTTTGATTTTTGACTCACTATGCACATTCATGATTCAGATATACACAGATTTAATACTCAATAGAGGCTGCAAGAATGTCCAATCGTATTATCTTACGTGAAGTCCCTATATCCAGAACAGGGGAGCGGAACGGACTGGAATCTCCCTCCCTTGGTAGCACTCGGAAAGACCCATGTCTGGCCTCATGCTGGAACATTCTCTCGTGGGCCTTTTCAATCATCACCTATATCATCGAGATATTCATTTTTGTATGGGTAATTCACTTCTATTCAGGTAGTGAATACCATCACAAATACTATCTCTTTGGACTCTCTCTTGGTTTCGTTACTCTGCCCACAGTTGTCATAGCTATCACTTCACTTATATGGTATTATAATCTGGACCGGTTCCATCGTAGAAGGAAGGAGAGAGACCCTCACAATATGGAGTTTATTGAATACAAGAAGAAGTTTACTTTTGGAGCCCTCCTACTCCATATTCTTCTAATGGGAGTTGTCTACAGGTAAGAAACAGTTTTTAAGAGTGTGTTATGCATGGGAAGCTCTAAATACTAGTTAGTGTGTAAGGGAGTCAAGCAATCAGGGCAAGTAGTGTAGCATTTGCAAGAACTGTTCCCTTCTCCCTTAGGCAACAGTAACAACAACAACAACAATAACAATCTCAAGTTGAAAACAACAAATAGTATCATGAAACCCTTTGTTGGAACCATTTTATGTAAACTACCTCTTATGAGAGTAACTTGTATTACATCACTTCCCAGAATTGTTATCAATGATGTGCTTATTGTGTGACAGTAAATAGTGGTAAGGAAAGCACCACACCACGCCATACAGCACATTTGTGTAGCCAGCTAACAAGAGCCTAGTGTACCACTGAACAGAATGTAAGAATGACATAATAACATTACTACCAGACTCTGTGTTGTTCAGTGGTGAAATAAGCAGCAATCAACCAGTATGGGAGACTCAGATCAGCATATTAATGTCTGGGACAAGGTTAAGTGCTTCACAGGATTCTAATCTACCTGCTGGGTGTAATTAGTGTTAAGTTATGGCTTCAATCTTTCGTTAACAATATTGTTATGTGTGTCAGCAGGCTATCATGCCACATAGTTGGGTTTGAACCTCATTAGTAGTACATATCCTGAGTAGTAGTACATGTCCTGTATGGTGAGTTTTGTACATGTTTTGGGTAGTTCTATTGTACTTTATTGGTAATGGTATATAGTTCAGCTAGAGAAAGAAGATAGAATGTGTTAATAGGGTTAAGTTAATGTAAGCTTTTGAACTCCAATTACCTTTAAATTGGGTGGGTCATGCTTCCCTGACCTACCCTGTAAGTGACCTGACTCACCCTTAGTGTGCAACGGCTCCCTCCCTGCCTATGCAATTACCTACTGTGCAATAAACCCTGACTCAATATGTGCAATAACCCTGTCCAATAACCCCTAACTCACCCTGTGCAATAATCCCTGATTCACCCTGTGCAATAATCCCTGATCCACTCTGTGCAATAATCCCTGATTCACCCTGTGCAATAACCCCTGATCCACCCTGTGCGTTAATAACCCCTGATCTACCCTATGCAGTAGCTCTCTTATCTACCCTATACAAGACTCATTGCAATGCCCCCCACACTCTGTCTGTGCCTCCATTATTGCAATGGCCACCTGACCCCACTCTATGCAATAGCTTTCTGAAGCAATGACCCTCTCTTGGCTGGTATACACCAGTATACTCTATCATCAACTGAGCTCAGGCCTGTAACCTGGAAAATGACTGGAAGTGTTCTTCTTTACTTGAAATAGTTGGGAACTCCTTAGCCTAAGTGCCATATATAGTAGCTAGTAATACTATAGGATGATAATATGTCCTCTCAATGTATCTTTCCCTCCTCCCCCCCTCCATGGACCTTATACTCTGAGAACTCTAGGTGTTCATGAACATACATGCACTAGCCTTATTAACTAGCTAGTTAGCTACATCAAAGAACAAAATATATAAACAGTAGAACTCTACTGAAGGCCACCGTCCCTTTCATGGGAAATAAGACCACTCTGTGTAGGAGGTTAGGAATACATCAAAGTCTTTTTGAGCTTCATCGGAGCTTCATCGTTGAAGATCAGACCCCTCCCTCTCACATCAGACCACACCCTCTTGCATCTAGTTAAGTTATAAGACTCAGCTTATCAGCAGGCTGGCCAATCAGATAACTTCATGTATTATTTGGAGCTAGCCAATCACATTGCCTGAAAGTAATAATTCCTTTATGTAATGAAAGTTTAGAACATGTGCTACTTTCACTAGCTCACTGAAATGCATAACTTAAAGACCAGACTTTCCTTCTCTCCTTTTCCTTTCTGTGTGGAGAGGCTTCTGGGCAAGAGACTAATGAACAGTAGCTTAGAGAGAGACTTCCTCCCAGACCAAGTTCCAAGATCTCTCCTGAAATCTCTGTCAGCCCAAGTTCCCTCTGACAGGAAATGATCACCTGAAATCTCTCCCGAAATCTCTCCCAAGAAGATCCCTCTGACAGGAAGTGGTCACCTAAAGTTTGAAATCATGTGCTATTATCCACCCAGACCACTCCTCCATCACCAGTGAAAAGGGAAGTGGTCAATTTGATGGGTGCCAAACTTTCTCTTCCCTTTAAGTGGTCTGGAGACTGACTAAGGCTCTTTCTAATCAATGTTGATTGTGATCACATGCTCAAGCCTTTTAGTCTATACTGGGTAATGAAGTGTTTATATAAGGCTCTTAGCTGTGAAGCTGCCAAGTCCAAAGTGCTGGTGTGAAAGGTGTTAAGGATTAGCTCCTTCACTGTATACATGACAACTGGCCAATACCTTGTGTGGGAGATTTGCAGTATACTTGTAGTTATTTTGTCTATGGTCAGCTGGTTGCCAATTGCCAATTTGTTTGTAAACATCAGTGCTTCTTCTGGGGTCAGTAGCTATACTAGTTGGTGGTGGAAATATCATTTTTTAATACAATCTTGCATTAGGCTAGCCTACGCAGCCTTAAAATTTTGCTTATAATTTGTGTTGATAATTAAAGGTTGCTTTATGCCAGCTAGAATATGATAATTTTACATTTTGGCTGCATGGGTAGAATTATCCCATGTGGAAGGCTCAATACTGCAAGGCTATGTTGGCTGGTGCTGAAGTCTGTGTGTGACTTAGTGGTAAAGTGTATGGCTGGGAGGATATAAAACTAGCTCACACATTGGCATTCTACATTAACTACGTAGAACTCATTGCATACAAAATTCCAATGAACTATAATTTTATAATAGAACTCGCATTGCACACAGAATTTTATAGAACTCATGAACTATATAGACTTAATTGCACACAGAATTCTATCTAGTGAAAGAAATATACTTTATCTTACAGAATTATTTATAAGACAAGGATAATATTAAAGTAGGGACCGGGACAGTAAATTAGGACAGTATAATAGGGACCGGGACAGTATAATAGGGACCAGGAGAGTACTATAAAAATGGATGCAGGCAGTCAAAAATGGGTGTATAGACATGAACGAGATCAGTATGGAACGGGATAAGGGTGATCTGGAATATAATGGGATAGTATGGAATGAGAGCAGTATGGAATGAGAGCAGTATGGAATGGGATAAGGATGATCTGGAATAGAATGGGATAGTATGGAATGAAGGATAAAGCAGGCCTTATTAAGTTTATTACTTGCAGTAACAGTGTTTATGCTATCATTGACTTCCTTACTCAATGGTAGCTTAGGTTTTGGGATCCATGCTTTACTGAATGCCAACAGACAGTGGGAACTCAGTGTTCACTGTAAAGCATATTGGAATGTTTGTTTGCTAGCTGTGGGTATAAACTTCCGTACATACACATCCTTGTATCCCCTAATCTGGGAGAGATGGGATTGACATGTAGATTACTGGGAAATATTTGTTACTCTATAGTCACTGGCATAGTTCTTGTTATATCTCTCCAATCCCATTAATGGTGGTTATTCTTTGACATGAAAAGGGAGTTCCAGCTACATAATTTTGAAGACCCTGATTAATCTGTGTAAGTTTGTTTTTTTTCTTTTTCTTTTTTAATCTATAGTATTTTCCTGTAGCCTCCACAGTCTATAGTAAAGGTGCACTTCAGTGGATTCTTTCTGTATACTCCAGTCAGTTTGGCTGGTTGCCTGTGTAACACTCAATATATTTCTATAATAGGACATATAAGGTGCAGATTACTGGAATAGAGAGCACCGGATTTCAACTAACTCCTGTGATAAAGAATAAAACACTTTTACATGTTAGCACTTTAGTTACCCACTTCACAAGCCACAATAATTAGATTCTGAGAGAGGAGACTAGGGGTCATGGGGAGAGGGTGTTTAAGTGAAGGAACTGTGTGTTAAGGGGGAAACTGTGTCAAGTATGTGTTAAGTGTATGTTAGGGGAAATTGTGCATGTTTAAAGTGAGTATTCCACTAGCTATATAAAATCCTTCCTCTGTGTGTACATGTGTGTCCAGAGTAGCAGTGTAAGAAGTATTCCAGATGCTCAGCATTAAAAATTGCTGACATATTTTGCATTGTATTGAGTTTGGGGAGTTTTGTTTTGTTGAAATATTATGCAGCTGGCTAAATGATCCTTAACATCACCAGAGGATATTGAGATGTAAGTGGCGGACCATTGATAATAAAGAATGTCTCTCATCTTCATGCATTCTAGCTAATGTTATAGACAGACTAAAATTCTGTGGGAAATTTGGTATATAGGCTAAAATGTTGGTCACCTTGGAATGCTATTTTGCTCCCTATTAGTGCATCAGACCATGTAGCAGGTCAATTTTCGATTACAGAGGTTTTTATTGTAGTGAAACATGTCTTAAGAGGTTACTCAGACTGACTACTCTCTATTACAGTGTGAACAACAGTTTTAATAATTATCATTCTTCACAATTTTCTTGCTTCTCTCTCCCCTCTTGCTGTGGCCCTTGGAGGCTACACATCCTCAACACTTGCTACAGCTAGGGTCTGTGTCTGTGGCAGATTCAAGGTAACACCTATCACTGGTGTGATGATCATTGTGTGGTTGGTTTAGTCAGACACATTAAAGGTCTATCACTACTCACCAGACTATCAACTGTACAAAAATTGGTGTGATCAGTTAGTACCCACTTAATTAAAATCCTGGATGCACTGCTGTCAGAGGTAGGTAAGTGATCTGTTTATGCGGTAAAGCTGACCTACATATTCTATTACACTCTTTGCTGTTTGGCTGTGTATGGAGGAAGGTGTGTAAGTTCCCTGGGAACATGAAGCTGAAGGCACTAATTAATGTCACTGAAACAGCCTTCAGATAATCACACTCATGTGATTTAGAACCATTACGTACAAGATTGATAAGGGGTATATTCCATGTCCTCTTGACTGATAGTGGGTGGTCTTCTGGAGTCATTTGTACTAGTCATTTTTGACACAAAGTATGTCTGTGTATGTGTGCACATTGTATGTCTGTGTGTGAGAGAGAGGGAATTGTATGTCTGTGTGTGTGTGTGTGTGTACACATTGTATGTCTGTGTGTGTGTGCACGTTGTATGTCTGTGTGTGCACATTGTGTATGTGCATGTGTACATTTTGACATCTCGTCTCAAACTATAAAGCGTGTATTATGCTACTCCATATCTCCTGTGTAATACCTATGTCTCCTGAGACAGTATATGGATAACTGTAGTAGTATATGATGCATTATTATGATTATAATTATTCACAGTCACATATAGCTAAAAAACTGTATCACTCGATCTTGTATTCCAGATTTTATAGGGTTCAATTTTGTACATGTGCAGTGTTGGTGAAACTTAATAATGACCAGATGTGGTTGGAGTGCAGTGATTGCACCCCCACCTGATACATGTGGCTTTGTGTGTTATTATTGATTTCATGTGGTGGTTGAATGTAGCCCTTTCACCCATGAAACCTTAGCCACCAGCTGTTAGTGTTGTCCCCATGTAAGCCTGGAGTAAACTAATTACTTGTTACTAATGCTGACACTGTCTCTGAAAGTCCACACATGTGGTTGTAGTAGTGTATTGAAGTCAGTCTACATGTATATGGAACCCGGTATTGAAGTCAGTCACCACGTGTACATGTGGTGTGTACTAGCTAAGAGTCAGTCACCATGTGTAGTACTAAAGTCAGACACCATGTGTACATGTTGTGTGTATAGCTAAGAGTCATTTACCATGTGTATAGTACTGAAGTCAGACACCATGTGTACATGTGGCTAGCATTGGAGTCAGTTGCCATGTGTACATATGACGTTGTAGTAGTAATGTTTTGGTATTAGGGGTGGGCACATACTGGAAATGCCTCTAGCTAATAATTATTTCTTATCTTGTCAAAATTAAAAGAGCTAGAAGACACAGAAATGGGGGCTCATTCCACTCACCCAGAATAGGGAGTTAGAGTGAGAGATTCCTATTATGTGTGTATAAAATAAATATTATCTTTGTGACGAGTTTGTCAAACATGCTTGCTTGCCTCTCACTGCTTCCATTCTTGTAGTGATATTATCATAATAATTATGTCATTTTTTCATCTACTAATCTGGTGAGGGGTAATATAAAACTATTGAAGTGAGGGTTATATGTTTATGGGATGAAAGAAAGCCTACTTAAAAATTATTATAAGGAGCTTCTTTTGGTTTTGTGGTCTTTTAAGGACATTCAAGCTATTTCTAGTCTTTAAAAAAACAGTGTTCTTTGCTAGTGCTCCTTCTTTGAAGTTATAAATTGAAACAGCATGTGAACACGTCCAAGCAAACTGTTTATTATAACTTGGTTATTGCTCTCATAACATATCCAAAAAACCTTGTTTGTGAAAGGTAACAAACAGGTTATGACAAAGCACTCAGGATGATTGAAAGCTAAGCCTGAAATTACTGAAAGCTGAGGATACTGAAATATTCAGTAAGCAAACAATACTCTTCATATATTGTGAAATGTAGCTACTCAAAATCATCATGTACTCCAAAGTCTAGAATTATTTTAACTCTGAGTCCATAGCGTACTCACTATGGACAAAAGAGGCAGGTGATTTCCTTGCAAACTAGAAAGAGTACATGAATATAGTATAGTTATCTTAACTAAAGAAAAAAAAAATCTGTTTAATATAAGACATTCATAACATCATAGAGTTATACTATTAGATTTCCTTATTAAAGAGTAGAGGTTAGATTGATATAACAATATCTATCCTATTAGAGTTATGGGTGGAGTTGGCAGTAACAAACATGTGAAAGTTCCCTTCATCTCTTATACTGTTGTACACAATAAGTTCTACATTAATTAAACACTGAAAACAGTGAGAAAGTGATAAACGGTGCTATATGGAAGAATATTGCTAAAGTGGGTGCATGTGTACTATCTATAACAATTTTGCATTACAATAACAAAATGATTGAGGAATGATATTTCTTCTGTTCAGGCTATGCAGTATACATGTATAAGATACAGCTCTTCCACCATATTTACAGTATCCTTGCTAGTCCTGGGAATGAGTAATATGAAAGTATTTTAGCAGCACTTTGTACTTAAATTTTTTTCTACTCTGCCCACCCTCCATCCCATGCTTCCCAAAGACAAAATATATTTACCTATTTTAACTAGATTTCATATTAAATGGGTGTGTTGAAATTGGTGTCAAGTGTGAAATGATAACCAAAAGTTTTCCTAGACTTGTTTTATAAATTGTGTGTTGAAATTGGTGTTCAAATGTGAAATGACAACCTGAGTCGCCCTAGACATATTTTAACATACAATGAAACTGTGTTGAAATTGTCCTTTGAGTGTGAAATGATAACCAGAGTCTCCCTAGGGATATTCTATAAACACATCTCTTTGTTACTATATATCACTATTAAGGAGAATAATAAGCAGAGTCTGCCAATAAATTGATTTGCTGATTTGCATTTTTTAACTAGTTTTGGGAATAATTTTGTGCAGAGTCTGCCAATAAATTGATTTTCCTCTTTGAGGATAGTTATGTGTGCAGTCTGCCAATAAACTGATTTGATTTTGAATGGTTTATTGACTAAACAGGTGATAAACTATTGGACTGACTGGACAATGGACTGATGTAAATTTATTCTTTCTCTGTTTAGATACTCTCAGCTTATCTACCTCACTCTAATTGGCAAGCGAAACAACCTCCCTTACCTTCGTCGAGATGCTATCCTCATAAGGTTCTTTCATAGCTTTCTCAGCTCTGCCCCTCACATTGTCATCCACCTCTATGCCACCATTGTGGCCCTCGATTCTACCTCGACTTACTACATACCTGTCCTCTCTGCTCTCGGCATCAACATTTTATCTGTTCTCTATGGCACCCTCTCTTTCGCAACCAGTGACAGAGTCTCGGGAAAGAACCGCAGAGTGATCCTTCCAGCCCACATCACTCAAGTCTTGTGGTACTTGTGCTTAATAACATCTCGGCTCGTAGCCTTGGCTCTCTTGGCATACCTACATGATTATTATGTGTTTGCTTTAGTTGGAGGACACTGGATCCTCATGTTCTTCTTCTTACTAATACAGCGAACCACTTTCTGTGCTGACATTGAGCGACAAAACGATGGAGAGTTGAAATTCACAAGAAGATTGTGTCTAGAAATTCCATTTGATCTGGTAGCAGCTGCCATATACGTATTCGTTTACTTTAATCCTAAAAGGGGACGAACCAGATACTGGGCAGGAATATTTCATCTCCTGATGCTAGTAGAGAATGCGGCAATTGGAGTTTTGTTCTTTAAACGAACAGAATATCCAGACATCCGTTTCTTCCCTCTTTCAGCCATGATATTCGTGATTGGATTGTATTTTGTTGGACTCTCATTCATGCTTTGTTACTACTTGTTCTATCACCCAAAGAAAACTGGTAATTGTTACTGGGTTGGCTGTCCCAGGGAATGCCATTGCTGTTGCAGTCAGAATGAGGAACTGATAATACCAAAGCCATACCAGAATCGTAACAGCACTTCTGTGATTATCAGTGACCCTACATTAGTCTCTCATAATGGATTTGTTCCAAAGAACTTGCTACCAGTTGGGCCCAGATCAGCTGAGATTGAGAATCAGAAGGAGAGTATTCCTCATTCCCAATCTGTCAGGCTACCAAATGGTCACACGAATAGAAGTAATGATCATGTGACTAGAAGCAGGAGGAGTATGACTGAAATTGAAACAAGAAGGAGAATTGACAATGGAAATACCACACAGATCACCCAGTTCAACAGCCGTGCTCGACAAAGTCAGGATCTTATCGTATCACCGTCATTGTCAGTCAGTCCTCCAAGTCATACAAACACTGCACAGAGAGCCACTGGATCAAACCTCGCCTACTCTTCTGACAACATCCAATCATATCATGTCCAATCGGACACAGATGTGAGCTCATGTATGGTGGAAACAATGGATACTGTCATCGACACCCCGATTCCTGGTTTCACCCCAGAAATAGTGGACACACCAGCTCATGTATCTATGCAGACAAGGATTACGAGTCAGGGAAGTGTAGCAGGAGGAGGAGGAAGAGGGCTGGACACCGAGAGCCAGAGGACATATACCAATGATACTGGTATTGATGTGGACTCTGACCTCCAGCTGACTCAGGGAACACTAGGAGGGGAAGTGGAGTTGGAGCTGGCAGGCATAGAAGGAGGAAGTGACCTCCATTTTCAATTGCATGGCAAAGACGACCAATTCAGACTGCCCGTTTTTGTAGACATCCCAGTGAAGCACAAAAACTACAGGAGTGGTCTGGAAAAACATTACTTCCCTGATGAGAAGGATGGCAAAGAATCATTAGAAACAACTCATCAGAATCGAGATAGTGTGACCCCAACTCTACCTACGCCCACCTACTCTCCCTCCCCTCCGTCCCTAACTCCTGGTTCCAACCAGGTCAAATGGGGACAACAGGGCAAGGGGTCAGATGAAGTATTCTCTCCCAGTTCTCCTCAACATGCAAATAGAGACGTCAATCTTGGAGTGATCAGTTATGGCTCACAGCCATCACCTGAACGGCAGAGAAAGTCCCCACGGTCTCCAATCGGTGCTCGCTCCTTTCAAGTTAACGCAGATGAAGCCGAAACGAGCTCCCAGCAAAGTTCCCAAAATCATAGCATTGGACCAAGAGCAGGGACTCCTAGATCACCCAAGGGAGCTAGGCACTTACTGATCCAACAACCTGTACCAACTACCACAACACCAGATAGTAAGGTAGCAAACATCCAGCATCATAGACAAGCTCCACCTCCTCCCATCCCCCCAAAGGCCTTGAAGGAAGATGGAACCTCAGATGAGCTGACTCGTGGTCTTACTAGCCTAGTGGCTCCAATCCCCAAACAAGTCGGAAGAGCTTATAGCAGCTCTCCCAATCCTGTGTCCCGTCATCTAGCCGTCCTACAAGACACTCATGCAACCACATCTGTTAGAGGATACTCGAGAGCAAAAACCTTTGACGCTACAAGATTATCCAATAAACGACCTCGAGGTGTTTCATACTACAGGCAAGTGGGGGCTGTTGGAAACAATCAAGACTCTTCTCATACCGAGTTACAGCAGAGACCAAAATCTGACGGTTGGCGTGCCGATGATAGATTCAATGTTCATGCAATCCAGCAGAGAAACTTGAATGTCAGTCATCATCAGTTTCCATTGAACAGTCACAGGAGTTCATCTCCAGAAAGAACATCTACTGGTGGATTACCATACAATTCTTCCGAAGACCAGCTAAGACGAAACTTAGCTCAACAAAACCAAACAGCATATCTCTCCAACCCAAACAGTGCCTTCAAGAAAGTTTCGAATTCCCCAAGTAGAAATCATGCCTACCACACTGGAAACATGGCCTCACGGGGATCTTTATTGTCAGACAGTTATCCCATGCCTCATGTGTCTGCAAGAGAATCTGTTCATTCCCTATCAAGTTCGTATCCTAAAGCCCCTCAGGGCGCTCCCCCCAGAATGAGTCGGGTCCCTCCCACCAAGAGATTAGCGTCTTCAAGTCACTTCCCTTCTCATGATGATTCAATCAATAAACTACTAATGGAGCTTGACCCATCCAAATATTCACAGAATAACAATATGGGCAACATGTCTATCGATGGACCAAGAGATGGCAGTTTCACAGCTTCAAGAATGAACAGAGGAAGAGGATACACCATATTGCACACTCCAAAATCAAGTGCACATGAATCTGTTGTATAACTTTGATTATGTCGGTGATTTACAGATGTATAATTATCAATGTTACTTGCACAAAGGCATTGGAAAGCGAAGAGATTCTGTAGTTGTGTTAACCCTTTACCTTATTCAATGAGTTTCTTTGCACAATCTAAAAGAAAGCACGATACAAACTTGTATGCCTGTTCCATACCGTAACATGCAGTGTTACCTGACAGGACATATTTATCAGTCTAGCAGATATGCAAGTGTTAAGAATACACATGTAGACAGGATGCACAAAAAATTTTTTTTAAAAATTGTTAGATAATAGCAGAGATGAAGATATAAAACTTTGTGTGTCACTTGTCTTGCGGATTGTTTGATGAGATTCTGTGTCTTGTGGTGAAGATTATACTTTATCATCTGCAGTATTATTAATGCATAAGAATTATTAGGTGACCACTGCATGTGATCACACTTTATCTTCTGTAGACCAGTAATTGGTAAGAATTATCAGGTTATCATTGTACTTAGGGCAATGACAGCATTTAGTATGGTAAAGGGTAATCTATTCCAGGGATGTTAATAGGCAAAAAAGATTAACACGGTACGGGTTCAATACATTCAATATACTAATACTTGTGTATTCCCAGCCAAAAACACACACACACACACACACACACACACACACACACACACACACACACACACACACACACACACACACACACACACTTCAGGTGGGTAAAACATGCATGCTCGTACTCTGGCTGTAACAGAAGAGCAAAAGCTAGGAAAGACAGTCTTAAATAATTGCTGTTTTTAGTAGCACGGTCAAAGTACCACGCACTCTTTAAAACCAAAAAGTTCCAGCACTAGCCAGTTCCTTAGCTGAGCTAGCAAATTAGAGAGCTTGAAAGTAGCAATGTGATATTTTCTGGCTACATGATTTGTTAGGAACGTGCTACTTTCAAGCTATCTGATTGGTCAGCTTGTTGAAGAGTTGGCAAGGGTCAACATCTAGGAGGTTGGGTCCACAATAGCTACTTGGATATTGTAAATTTTGGAGTTACTGACAAACACCAGGAGAGCATGGACAGGGAGTAATTGGTGTGTGTTTGATGATGGGAGGGAGATAGAAGAACATGGCATTTTGGACTCCATACCAGCTTAGCTATTTTGAATGAATATGCTGAGTCAGCATTTAATGTAAGTGGACAATACACTCCCCTTTATACCAGCCTCCTTGGTTACTCTCTTTTCTGGGGGGGGGGGGTTTGGTGGAAATGAGACCAACACCACCTTCTTATTGAAGCATTTACCATGAAAAACCCATCTTGTTTTCTTAGGATTCTTTGTGGCAAACCTGAGGTAAACAGTGTCATCTGGTGGACGAACCTGAATAATTATAAATAATATACAATCATAACAACACTACGATACCACTCCAATAATTTTATAGCCTGAACTAGATAATGTCAACACGTGCTGGAATAGAGGAGAGGATGGTTGTGGCCACACCAAAATATCTCCACAAGCATCACTGATATGGGGGAGGATTAGTCCTACCCTATGCTAGAAACATTGGGAAGGGGGCGGGATTTCTTTTTGTCCTCTCCTTTGTCAACAGTACTCTAGTATACTCTAGTACACTCCAGTATATTTGCTCTAGCTTGAATTCTCACCTTTTTTGTGCATGTACTGAGCATGCTCTGTATGCTCAGGCAGACAGACATGACATTCATAGCAGGACTCCAATCTTTGTCCAGGATTGACAGACATATGTGACCGTTACTATAGATATGAGGATGAACTGGTATATGATCACCAATGAAGGTCACCTGGAGATCAAAAAACTCACTTGAGCCAATGTTTACAATGATCTAATTAACAGACCTGTGGTGAATCAAATGGATACTTAGAGTTGAATTTAAACTGTAAAATGTATTTCTCTCCTTCATAGAGTGTAGAATCTGGACCATTAATATGTATTTTCCAGCTGCAGAGAAGGTATTAGCATATTACTGACCCTTTCAGAGTATGTAAAGTTCTTGTCTGGCAATAATAGGATAGGTATGAGGCCAGACTCTGGTTAGTTTAGTGAACTTTATAGGCCCAGATTACCCTTGTGTCCAAATAATGGCTGTCTTCAATCATATCACTATAGTCTATGGAGACAGGCCTCACAATAGGAATTCCTACTAGCCCATAGGACACCCAAACTCCTACTAGTCTAGGGTCCCACTAGCCTATAGGACACCCAGGCTCCCACTAGTCTAGGCTCCTCCTAGCCAAGAGGACACCCAGACTCCTACTAGTCTAGGGTCCCACTAGCCTATAGGACACCCAGGCTCCCACTAGTCTAGGCTCCTACTTGTCTAGGGTCCCACTAGTCTATAGGACACCCAGGCTCCCACTAGTCTAGGCCAAGAAGAGGCCCAGGCTCCTACTAGCCTATAGGACATTTACATTCCAGAGGTCAATGCTAAGCAACACCTAGTTTCAAGAACATCAGAAGTATGGTTCACAAATTAAAGTTCTCTTGGAAGGTGACAGTCCAGTAGCCTTACAACTGTCATGTGGTAGATGTATATTTTGGCATCTTAGCACAAGTCCTAATTCCTTAGCCACATGAAGAGAATGTCACCAGATCTTCATACTGGCAAAGGGACTGGCCCTCTAGGCACTTAGTACTTACCAGACCCTTTCTTTGCATAGCACAAGAGGTCAAAAGGATCAGGCTAATCCAGACTATGGAGAATTTTAACAGTACCCTTAATAAAAGACTCTTAGTCTTATAGGTACACCAAAATGCATCAATTAGAAGTCATAAAGCATGTACACACAGAGCTGGCTAGCCTACACATCACAGATACATATGCCCTAGTAACTTCCAGTACTCCAAGCCCTCCTCGCCTCTTATTGTATAATTATTTTTGGAGAGAGGGAGGTTGGGTAAGAGGCGTGGAGGATATTGACTAGAGACGTACATGTCAATGTTGTCTTCCATAGTCTCTGTATCTAGGGCTATTCCAATTGGTGCTCTTAGAGATAACTCTTCATATTCTTTTTTCAAACGCTTCTGATAAGCCATTCTTTCAGTATGCGATAGCGTTCGTCTTCGGCGTTTTTTCCCTTTTTCCTTCTTCTTTTGCAGCCTCCTAGCTCCAGACCTTCAGCGCACGTGCTATCAAAAAATTAATTAAAATTTTAATTAAATTGATCTTAAAAATCTAGAGTTGATCTCTCGTGTTCTCCAGTGTTGCACGACAAACATGGGTGTTGATGTGGAGACTCAAAGCCCTGGAGATAGTAAGATTACAGTTTAGCTAACTGGTAGCAGCATTGTTATGATATAGTACTTAATCATATGGATAACTAGCTCTGACGACGGCCGGGTGCACTTACAAATCGTAGAGCTTGTGAGACTTGTAGCTATGTATTAATGATGATGTGTTGTTCAGAGCACAAGATTAAACTCGGAGCCAATTCTTTTTTAGTAGGTAAAGGGTAGTCTATCCTATATACTCAGCTCTATTCACTTACAAATTTTCTGTGCGTGTGCATTAAAGCAATTCCATCTCCTTGCAGATAAAACCTATCCTAAGGTGGGACAGACTGTTGTAGTACACTATACAGGTAATAATAATAATAGTAGTAACTATATACCATCTTTGGTTATTGTGGGTGTAGGAGGAGTAAATGTGTGTACATTGAGTACTAGGCAATTACTAATGCTTTTCATGTAATGTTAGGGTTAAAATCAATTTACATCACATTACTTCACATTATTTCATTTTATCTTACTTCACTTTACATCACCTTACTTCACTTTACATCACGTTACATCATCTTACTTCACTTTACATCACCTTACCTCACTTTTCTTGTGGCTACATGATGATTATAGGTACTCTGACGAACGGCAAGAAATTTGACTCCTCTAGGGACCGTGGCAGGCCCTTCAAGTTCCAAATTGGTCGGGGTCAGGTGATCCGTGGATGGGATGAAGGAGTGGCCAAGATGAGTGTTGGAGAGAAAGCTAAGCTCACCTGCTCACCAGATTATGCATACGGAGAGAGAGGCCATCCTGGAGTATATCCTTTCATTTGCCCAGTTTAGAGTCTGTTCCTGGTCACTTGTCACCCAATTACACTGAACATGGAGTTGAGCATGGTGGAACCTTGCCTATTTCAGAGCTGTCCTCCATTTTTCTAGGGGAATTTAGGTACACAGATGGACTGCATGTATTTAATCTTCATTGTAACAGATGCATGATTCCACTGTATGCATTGGTCATAATAATGACCAGAACAAGATATTTTGCATCTAGTCTCACATAATCAGAACATAATGACCTCTTTGTGCTGGCTAAACAGTGATGTGTACTTAAATGGACTCAAGTAGTTCATGAGAGTGTTTGGAATGGTCATAGAGTACCATCTTTTTTGATGACTAAGGGTCTCTGTTGAGCAAGTATTGTCCCCCATGAATTACAATATGGTAAAGGGTCATCTGCTCCAAGCTGTGATTGGTAAAGGGTAATCATCCGTTCAGTTTCTCCTTGACATAATATATTCACTATCCCTCCTAATGCAACTTTGATCTTTGACGTGGAACTCTTAGGGTTGGAATGACATTCTTTTTAGTGGACAGAAAGAACAAAATAATAAATATTATTATTATTATTGTTATTGTTATTATTATTGTTAGTGATATTAATATCATAACATAGCCATTGTGTAGAATATAGTAACCTGGTGAAAAGGTCAAATCTAGCTAGAGCATACTATTTATTAACAAGCAGAAAAGCTGTTAAACATGTCTCTGCCACCCGCAGACTCTATTTCTGCTCATGCGCAGTTTGAACCATCCACGTGTGTGTCTGGAAAGCATCGTGAGTAGTGTGGCATGGCATCTCTCTTTATTCTGTGCTGTGTGACGGTTAGAACTGAGACTGAGAATTAAGATAGGAGGTCAGATGTTGAAATTGTTCTTCCATATTGCTCTGACGCCAATATTTGTAAGTGTTATGTAGGTACTTATCTATGAATTGACTTTGCAAATTTACCGTGGCTGATTCAAACCTTTCTATGCTGCTCTTGTCAGGTGAAAGGCTATGGCAGCTGTTCAATTAACTGCCTCTATTAAGCAAGAACCAACAGATGAAGCACCTGGGACCACACCCCCTGATCAGAGCCATTCAATATTTCCTGAACCAGTCAACTTGGTAGACCTGGAGGAGCGAATTTTACAGCTGTGTTCTGAGCATCCAAAAGGGATCACAGATGATGTGATAACTCAAGACCAGCCTCTTGTTGATGCAGATCGAAGGTGCAAGGCATTACAGAGACTACTTTCACAGGTAAGTGAACAGTTGAAGATAAGAAGTGTTTGTTTCAATAGCATGATAAAATTATAATAGAGTATAACCTTTGAACCCACAAATAGCAAAGGGTTGGATGCTGTGTCATGTGACCCCTTTTGAAGGGAGAGAAGGGCACATACTGTGTCACATGACATCTTTTGGAGGACACATTGTATAAGTGTTTTCACATAGGGCATTCTGAACTTGAAAGTGACTCTAGCCTACCAGTATCATTCTTACTGGTATTAGGTGGCCTTTCAAAGGATAGTCTCCACCCACACATAGCTGGGGGGGGGGGGGGGGGGCATTGGCCCCCTGGGAAACTGTTTCCTCCTATGGTTAGTCCTAATAGTTTTTCTATTACATTAAAATTATGTGACTTCATAAGGTCTCGTGTTTTGGCAGTGGCACTTAAACTTTACACCTAGATACCACTCTTGGCTGGCCTTTTTTCAATCCAATTATGAAGTTGTGGTTGTTTCTCCATAAATTTTCCATGGAGGAAGCCAGTATTGTATTCCATATGGCACTAGGGACACAAGATCCTGTCTCTACCTGTGTGCTGGGTACATGTGTGTAATAGCAATGGTGCCACTTCTGGTTAAAAATCTTTCATGATCGTGGTCAGCTGTGTTAATGCAGATATGAAAGTATCCTACTATGTGGTGTGGGACCTTTTATTTTCTTGTAGATCTAAGCTGTTTGTACAATAGACCATCTTTAATGTAAGATTTATGTTTGCACAATGTGTGGTTGGATTAGAACTCTGCTGCTGTAAGGTAATGGTTATGTGATAGACAAAAGATTTATTGTGGAATGACAGGGTATCTGAATCCCTATGTTTGCCAACAGGTGTACCCCAGTGTGGAAATTAATCTGTACCTAGAAGAGCCCTGGGATAGTTGTCTGCATTCTCTGTAGATTTGATTTCATTATCATTAAGACTTCGGTAAATGCATGGGCAGTCAAGTGTTTTGTTGTTCCTCATTGTGGCTCCACATGTACTCAGGCAGTCAAGTGTTCCTCATTGTGGTTCCATGAATACCCAGGCAGTCAAGTGTTCCTCAATGAGGTTCCACATGTACCCAGGCTGTCGAGTGTTCCTCAATGAGGTTCCACATGTACCCAGGCTGTCGAGTGTTCCTCAATGAGGTTCCACATGTACCCAGGCTGTCGAGTGTTCCTCAATGAGGTTCCACATGTACCCAGGCTGTCGAGTGTTCCTCTGTTTTTCATTTAAATTAGCAGTATAATGTCATTTTTTGTAGCCTGTCACTCAAAGCTATAGTTCTCCTCTCCTTATCAGATTCACTTCCTCCTTGAGAGTCTCCCTTTCCTCCAGATTAACTTCCTCCTTGAGAGTCTCCCTCTCCTCCAGACTAACTTCCTCCTTGAGAGTCTCCCTCTCCTCCAGATTAACTTCCTCCTTGAGAGTCTCCCTCTCCTCCAGACTAACTTCCTCCTTGAGAGTCTCCCTCTCCTCCAGACTAACTTCCTCCTTGAGAGTCTCCCTCTCCTCCAGACTAACTTCCTCCTTGAGAGTCTCCCTCTCCTCCAGACTAACTTCCTCCTTGAGAGTCTCCCTCTCCTCCAGACTAACTTCCTCCTTGAGAGTCTCCCTCTCCTCCAGACTAACTTCCTCCTTGAGAGTCTCCCTCTCCTCCAGATTAACTTCCTCCTTGAGAGTCTCCCTCTCCTCCAGACTAACTTCCTCCTTGAGAGTCTCCCTCTCTTCCAGACTAACTTCCTCCTTGAGAGTCTCCCTCTCCTCCAGACTAACTTCCTCCTTGAGAGTCTCCCTCTCCTCCAGACTAACTTCCTCCTTGAGAGTCTCCCTCTCCTCCAGATTAACTTCCTCCTTGAGAGTCTCCCTCTCCTCCAGATTAACTTCCTCCTTGAGAGTCTCCCTCTCCTCCAGACTAACTTCCTCCTTGAGAGTCTCCCTCTCCTCCAGACTAACTTCCTCCTTGAGAGTCTCCCTCTCCTCCAGACTAACTTCCTCCTTGAGAGTCTCCCTCTCCTCCAGACTAACTTCCTCCTTGAGAGTCTCCCTCTCCTCCAGACTAACTTCCTCCTTGAGAGTCTCCCTCTCCTCCAGACTAACTTCCTCCTTGAGAGTCTCCCTCTCCTCCAGACTAACTTCCTCCTTGAGAGTCTCCCTCTCCTCCAGACTAACTTCCTCCTTGAGAGTCTCCCTCTCCTCCAGACTAACTTCCTCCTTGAGAGTCTCCCTCTCCTCCAGATTAACTTCCTCCTTGAGAGTCTCCCTCTCCTCCAGACTAACTTCCTCCTTGAGAGTCTCCCTCTCCTCCAGACTAACTTCCTCCTTGAGAGTCTCCCTCTCCTCCAGACTAACTTCCTCCTTGAGAGTCTCCCTCTCCTCCAGATTAACTTCCTCCTTGAGAGTCTCCCTCTCCTCCAGACTAACTTCCTCCTTGAGAGTTTCCCTTTCCTCCAGTGAAGGACTTCTTGTGGCTGGTTATAAGCAATCCAAAGCAAATGTCTTCCATGTCATAGCATACATTGTAATGATACTCTTTGTTTGCCTGGACCACCCTTAACAATGCAGTTTCTTGTTAAGTTCTTGGGATTCCAGACTGTCTAGCACTAACAATAACAGAGTGTGTTCTTGCTTAAAAAAAAAAAAAAAAAGGCCCCAAGTCTGGCACCATGTGATGATCCATGCAGATCAGTTGGTGGGTAGTCGAGTGCTTAATGCTGTCCTCCTATCTATAGGGGTAGTTGCATTGAGTGGGTATGCTTAATGTAGTCCTCATATCTATAGGGGTAGTTGCATTGAGTGGGTATACTTAATGCAGTCCTCATAACTATAGGGGTAGTTGCATTGAGTGGGTATACTTAATGCAGTCCTCATATCTATAGGGGTAGTTGCATTGAGTGGGTATACTTAATGCTGTCCTCACTGCAGGTAAAATGGATGAGGTAAATTCTGTAGCTCTTCTTGACAGAGGGGCTGGTTAAAACGATTGGAAATTCTGCTGGTTACTCTAGTTTCTGGGTGTGGTTTATCTGAAATCATTAGGAAAGTACATTCACTGTCTTCCTTGTTATCTGTTAAATTCATACTCTCTAGTCAGATAGAGATATTAGCTTAGGGGCATTGTATTAGCCAGGAGGTACATGGTGTTAGCCAGGGGGCACTAGCCCTGGGGCTGACCTTGCCTCTGAAATAATGGTATGCCTTCCCTTGGTCTGCTCCATGTTAAGTTACCTAGTTTCCATGGTGAAATGCAGCAGTGAAACCTCTGCTCAGGATACCTTGGGGCAAGTTGTGGTGGTCCTGATTAGAGGGGTGACCTCATTTCAGGGAGGGGAAGTTGATAAACAAGTTGTTATTTGCATATCTAAGTGTCCTCAATAGAGGTGTCCGTATTTCAGAGGGTTGGAAATAGACTGTTTACAGATTGGTCCTCATTTCAGGGGGTTAGAATAGAGGAGTTCCACTGTATACAGAGGTGTCCTCATTTTAAGGGGCTGGAAATAGACTGTTTACAGAGGGGTCCTCATTTCAGGGGGTTGGAATAGAGGAATCCAGGGTATACAGAGTGGGTCCTCATTTAATGAGGTTGGAATAGAGGGGTTCCACTGAATTAAACTATAAAGCTATAGAATGTCATCATTTCTGTTAATATTCAGGGTAAGATAGACCTTCTCAAGCAGGGCTCCATCCTTCTGTATCGGCTGAAAACCACCTCCTCAACTCTGGGGTGAGTCCATTCATTGTGTGGCTGAAAGAGAAAATGGTTGGGTGGCTGTGTTATGGAGATGAAACTAAAACAAATTAATTTTCTACCTCTCCTACTTGTCTGTCATGTTACCTACCTCTCCCCCCCTCCCTACATCCCAGTCCTTCCATCTCTTCTATTCCCCCCCTCCTCACTCAACATCTGTCCTCATCTTCTCCTAGCCCTAGCCTTTGTCTGTCTGGACTGTGATGTCTGTGGTTAATGACTTGTAAATACAATCCACATTGTGCAACTATTGTGCAATATGCATTGTGCAGTCCGCATTGTGCAATCCAACCTACGGAGGAAGTGTCATTTAAGAAACAGGAAGTTAGGGGAATAAAGGGGAGCTTAAAATTTTAGGTTTTTGGGGGTGGGTTCCCTGGAGCCCAGGCTGTAATGTGGTGCCTTGGTAGAAAGGAATGCATGAGGTTATATTATGTAACTATGGTTACTCTTACCAGGAAACCCTAAAGGAACACACTCTTTGTTTATGAATGAACTGTTTATCAAGTGATCAGACCTTGTCCACCTGTGCCAGTAGATGCCTCTAGATACCAGTGGTGACCCTGTGGTGACTGGCAAGCATAATGTGCTGTGTAGAGCTGGTTACATAGTTTTTTTAACTGTGTAAATAGCTCATGCCACTATCAGGATACTGGCTCTAGCTTGATAACAGTTATACATACATTGTAAACCTCAAATCTTCTATTAACTAAATTTTTTTCCCACTTCTTCTGGAGAGTGTGTATTTTTCATTGAGTGTTTCTATGGAGATATCTTGTAGTCTTGTGCCTTGCTCTTCATTGAAGTTTTGCTGTTCTTAACAGACTGCTTTGTATTAAACAAACCTTTCCTCTGAATTCCTCCTGAATGAATTCAGAGTCCTTGTTCTGCACACTGGGGAGGTGGATCTTCAGGTGTATCTCATGGCAGTTTTTTTGTGTGAATGGAGCTCCTTTGTCCTAGATAGTAAGCCATACCTACCTGTTAACCACCTCTTTTTAATTCTCAAAGACTCCTAGTCTTTGTAGCTATCCTCTCTCTCTCTCTTAGTACTGGATTGTTTCTTCATATAATTAATGTTGTAGCCTACATCTTGCAGTTTTCACTGCTTAAGAGATGACTTCAAGTGTTTTTCTCTCGACTTCGGTAACCAATAACCAATCCCCTCTCTTCCGTTTGGTGTCCTTGTGGCCAGAGTTTACCATTTCTGGTGGTCATATTTTTAAAGCTTAATGTTACAGTGCGAGAAAATTGAAGGAGAGGGGTGGGGGTGGGGGTTGAAAGATGTCATCTGGTCGCTACAATGAGTCCTCCCCTATACTAGTGACCTGATTGTGTGACCTGTCTGTATCTGGTAATCACTGAATTATTACTATACTAGGCTATGCCTGTGTCCTGATCACTGTACTGTTCCATATTTGTGTCCTGATCACTGTACTGTTCCATATTGGTGTCCTGATCACTGTACTGTTCCACATTGGTGTCCTGATCACTGTACTGTTCCACATTGGTGTCCTGATCACTGTACTGTTCCACATTGGTGTCCTGATCACTGTACTGTTCCACATTGGTGTCCTGATCACTGTACTGTTCCACATTGGTGTCCTGATCACTGTACTGTTCCACATTGGTGTCCTGATCACTGTACTGTTTTTTATTGGTGCTGTATGTTTTTTATTGGTGTCCTGATCACTGTAATGTACTGTATTGGTGTTCTAGGCCACCTGGGTGAGGCTGTTTATTGTCCAACCTTTGTGTTCATAACTGGGTGACTAGTTGGGCTGGTAACAAGTATGTTGACAGTTAGTGGGTCCCACAGTTATGATTCTTAGACTGTTTGCTGGTTGGACTACACAGGCTGGCCATGTTATGGTACTGTTAGTATGTTCCTTGGGTCAAGTCTGTTAGACCTCTAGTTGTTTGTTGTTGTTGTTTGTTGTTTTTGTTTTTTGTTGTTGTTTGTTGTTTTTTGGCTTAGTTTTGAGAGTCTGTATGAGGCATTCACGCACAGTATGACTGTTGTGTTTTGAATTAATAAATGTGGATAGGTAGTCAATGTTCTTGAATGGTGGAGGTACTATGTGCCAGGATACTCGTCTTGTCTCCTATTGGTGATTGTCTATAGTGTGTTAATCAATCTGGTGTCTTTGATTTAGACATTTTACTCAAGTCCAGGAATGGAAGATGATCAACGGACCCAGTTCACCCAGTCCATTGTCACACCCAGTTTACCCAGCCCATTGTCCACCCAGCCCATTGTCTCATCCAGTTCACCCTGTAGTTTTCCCTATCAGTACATCTCACCAGTACATCTCATTTGAATCTCTAGTGCAGGACTCTCTTTGTTCACTCTCAATCAAGATTTAGCCTAATCTTACACGTTAGTTAGTTATACAGTCATGTTGTATTACTGTTGGGTACACATTTCTCATTGCCACATTAGTTGGCTATAGCCTGGGTTACATACAGCCTTGTGACCATATGTATTTGAGGGTGGGGTGGGGGGGAGGAGAGGAGAGGAGAGAAGGAGTGTACCTATTTTTACTGTTTGTTTATCAACTGTGCAAACTACCTCATAGAAACTCCTAGAAGCTCCTAGAAAGGTAAGCTGATCCATTGCTTCTGGTAGACAGTGTGAGACAAGCATTCTCTATGGCCTCCTTTAATCACAACAACTACAACAATGGCAACAACACAATAATATCAATAACAACAACAATAATAACAGTGACTATTATTAGGCAGTGAACTGGTGGAATGAAATTCATAAGTGTATTTATAGAGCTGATTACTGTATTAGTATGTCTCAAGTGTGAGAGAGGTGGACCACTGTTGATTAAGAGACTGTGAAACAAGGTCTTGGTAACAAAGAGTAGAGCTATATGAGATTTATTTGATGTGGTGGTTGGTTGTGGGTGGAATTATGTGAACCATTTCATTAGGGTTACAATGTTAATGTGTTAGGAAATTCCACCCAACCTTTGGTACTTATATGGCCTATTGGAGGTGGAGTTATATCTTCATTTAGAAAATTTTATTGTTTTTTTTTTTGGGGGGGGGGGGGAGGAACAACTTTACCTCCTAGTTAAGGGGACCCCCTCAAATAGTTGGAGGAAGGTATGATATTCTGGGACATAGTCCTCCTCCCCCAATGAATGTTTTGGTTCATGGTGGAGACACAGTGACACCACCATTTTTATCCTAGAATTACCTTTTAACAAATCTCTCTCTCCCCACCAGCAAGATGAAAGGGTTTGAGGTTGAAGAACGTCTTGTTTACCAGATCATCGAAGACTCTGGAAACAAGGGAATTTGGATTCGAGACATCAGAATCAAATCCAATCTCGGCCAGACGCACATTGCAAAAATTGTGAAGACCCTTGAGAGCAAAAAGCTCATCAAATCAGTAAAATCTGTACAAGCCAGTAAAAAAAAAGTGTATATGTTATATGATGTCACGCCAGATGAGTCCCTGACTGGAGGAGCCTGGTATTCTGACCAGGAGTTTGAGAGTGAGTTTGTGGAAGTTTTGAACCAGCATTGTTACAAGTTCCTGCAAAGAAAGGTCAGTATTTTTTTTTTTTTTTTTTTAATTAATTTATTTTTGTTATTTAATGAGATGGGAAACTCCTTATGGCATTGTCCCATTGTTGAAGGAGAATAAGGAGGATAGGGTTAAAGATATATAATAACCCACTTTTACTTTCAGTCCTTCCTAAGTTATACTCTTATAGCTTAACCTATGGTATGGATAGTCCATAGGTTATTGGGTTTTAATACCTTTAGACTAACACTGTACAGGACAATGTGTTGCCTTATTAAAATAATGTTTTGCTTAGGAAAAAAAAAAGATTTCCTTCCATTCTACCCCACTAGCAGCTGTGTGTGTACTAATATTACATTGTCATCTGCCTGACTATTCATGAAGTTGGTGCTTTTACTGCATCTGTGTGTATTTGGTTAACTTAATGGAGTAAATGGATTACCTTCAGGTGAAAATGTGTCTTGTGATTGAAGAAACCAATTTAGGATAGTTAATCTTTTATCATCTAGGATGGTGTACTTACTGTGTTGTGAGCTCACTGTGGAGTGGGGGCACCCTATTGCTCAGTACACCCTATAGAACAGGGTGGTGTACTTACTGTGCTGTGTGGAGTGGGGCACCCTATTGCTCAGTGCACCCTATAGAACAGGGTGGTGTACTTACTGTGCTGTGAGCTCACCCTGTTGCTTTGTACACCTATTGCTCTGTGCACCCTATTGCTCTGTGGAGCAACCCTATTCCTCTGTGGGGCACCATATTGCTCTGTGGGGCACCTTATTGCTCTGTGGGGCACGTATTGATCTGTGGCACCATATTGATCTGTTCTCCTATTATGCCCTACTAACTAGTATGTATAATTCATGGTTGTTGTGGACATTTGTGGCTAGTTCTTTATGAGAGACGTAGCATGACTGTTATGCAATGTGTATGTAACCAATACACTGTTCCTACATTGAATATAAACTGACTTTGTATAGGTGAATAGTTAACTGTATTCTTTTGAGGTTTGCAGACAATTGAACTTCACCTTAAAGAACAAGTTAGTAAGCATCAAAGAAGCCCTGAATTAGTCAGCTTGTAGTCACCTGGTGCAATAAAAACCTGATACAGTTCTAAGAGGACACATTATTGGCTATCCTCAGGTAGCCAAAGAGTTTTTGTTGCCTCAATTCTATTGAAGTGATATTGGAATCATATGTCATTTCTATTCACTGGGTGCATTGATGGTTAGGACCACAGGGAACATTGTCAACTGGGCAAGTTTTGGTACCAGCTGTGTGTGTTCTCTCTCCTGACATTATTCCTTGCAATGGAGGATATCCTTAGCTGAGGGAGTTTAAATGTGGTCCTCCCCTCTGTCCTGACTGGTATATTTATGTAGTGGGAAGGACGGGGAGAGTGACTGGACCCACCTACTCTTTGTTGGGGTTGTGTTTGCTGAGGTGATGTTTAGGTGTGGAAAATTTGGAATGGTGTGGAGGATTTGAGATAGCATCTCAGGTGAGAAATTGGGATGGTGTGTGGGTGTGTGGAATTTAGCTGTGGGAGTAGTTGAAACTGAACTTGGGCTAAAACACTTAGCTTGTGGAATCTAGGGTATTGTTGAAACTAAACTGTACCTAATTGTAAACATGAGACGCTCCTGGGAATTGATTGTGGACAGTCTTTGAGGTCCCTCTATTACTGCAGATTATTGGGTTAGCATATTCTCTCCTATACGTGATCTTTTGCACTTCAATATGCCATTTTAGATGGGGCCAGTGTCTCTCAGGATATCTTATGTAATGTATTATAACAGTAACAGTAGTATCCTTGTAAATGGGTTTGCTATATAAGGCAAGAGTTGATGGGTTGAGTGGATGTAGTTATGTAGAATAAAAAGGGTTAGTCTTTTTATATCTCTTTTTTGCCTGATGCCACACCCATGCATGCTTGTAGAGTAGTCTTAAGTGCCAAATTGGTGGAACCCCTAACCCAGATTAGATTGGCCTGGTAATGTGTTGAATGTGGTCTGAAAGGTCACTGGAGAAGTGTGTGCTGTGGTTAGGGGGGATTTTTATTTGTGGTGGCATTTGGTTTCTCTGCTTGGCTCCTATCTGAAACCTTGTGAGGTGTGTGTATGGTCTCTTCCTTAACCATTTGGGACAGGAGAGCTTCCATGGTCTCTCCTTGTTTACTATAAGATAGGAGACCTCCCTGTGAGGTGTACATGGTCTCCCTCGTTCCTTTCTATGAGGTGTGCATGGTCTCCCCTTCTTCCTATAAGATGGGAGACCTCCCTGTGAGGTGTGTGCATGGTCTCCCCTTGTTCCTATAAGATAGGAGATGTCCCTGTGAGCTGTGTGTGGTCTCCATAAGATAGGAAACCTTCCTATGGAGTATGCATGATATACAACCTCTATTCAACTCCCTACTGCATCTAATGTGTATGCATGTTTCTCTCCTTTCTAGGCATTCAAGGCTGGAGCTACCCACACTGATCCCATTTCCAGATCCTCGGCTTCTCTCTGTTCTATTGAAGAAGTATGGAAGTTTATCACGGAATTGGGTATAAGTAAGGTGAGGGTGTGTCATGGAGCGATTTTACCCACAGAGGGTTGTTTAGTACATGTGAGGTCTTGCATTTGACCTTCACAGGCTGTACAGCTTTGTGTAGAGCTTGCTGCCTCAATAATAAATACTACATGGTCTGAATTTGGACTATTCTGACACCTTGGAACAAATTGAAGTATCCTTATTTGTGGGTTGGTTCCCTGTTGGTTTATGGGGTCAAATTAAAGGTAATAATAGTATAGGGAACTGTTATTTTGAACTTAACTAGTGTCCTCATTACAGAGGTGTCCTCATTTGAGAGCATTTGAGGGTGTTGGTAGAGTGAAATTCTACTGTACACTGCTTCAATGATTCAAATCCTTTGACACCCTGTAGGTGAAACTCTCTCGAGATAATATCAGAATGATTTTAGACACTTTGGTGTTTGATGGTTTGGCAGAAGTCCTACTTGAAGTTCAGGTAGTGTCAGGAGGAAGCATGGAGAGGCAGTACAGAGTTGCCAAGCCTGTCCTACTGGATACTGGGTTTAGCAGAGTTCCCTGCGGCATCTGCCCTGTATGTGTGTGTAATGTAGTGGCAACATAATGTCACCTGTGTATCTAAGGGCCACTTATAAAACATGTAGTGGGTCAGGTTTTGTGTAGCCATGCTGTCAGTTTTGTACAGCACCTGCAGTTCTGGGGGCATGTTAACTTGGTAGGGAGTCCCTTCGGGGAGTAAACTTGTATGTGCGCGTGTGGTATTGTTAGGCTCTTAGCTGAACTGAGCTCTACTCTAAGAGTGGCTGACATGTTGAGTATGATTATGGTGGTGGGTTACTGAGTGGAACTAGTTGAATTACTGAGTAATTGTAGGTGGAATACTGAGTGAATATACTGTGTGACTGTACTGTGTGAATATACTAGCTGTGTGACTGTATGGGTGAATGTAGTGAGTGAATGTACTGAGTGAAGGTACTATGTGTGACTTATGGTGGTGGGTTACTGAGTGGAACTAGTTGAATTACTGAGTAATTGTAGGTGGAATACTGAGTGAATATACTGTGTGACTGTACTGTGTGAATATACTAGCTGTGTGACTGTATGGGTGAATGTAGTGAGTGAATGTACTGAGTGAAGGTACTATGTGTGACTTATGGTGGTGGGTTACTGAGTGGAACTAGTTGAATTACTGAGTAATTGTAGGTGGAATACTGAGTGAATATACTGTGTGACTGTACTAGCTGTGTGACTGTACGGGTGAATGTAGTGAGTGAATGTACTGAGTGAAGGTACTATGTGTGACTGTACTGTGTGTGACTGTACTGATCAGTGAATGTACCCTGTGAATGTACCCTGTGAATGTACCTAGTGAATATACTGCTAGATTTACCTTCAAGTGGGAGAGGAGGTGGCTATTATGTAATCCAATTGTTTTTTGTCTGGGTGTAGTGTTATAATTGAAAGTAGGTTTTATATCTTCCCACAAAGCTAATTTGTAGCACATCTGTATTGAGGTTGTGTCCAATTAGTGGGCATGTTCTTCTTTGGGGCGTGGTCACTATTGGTTGGCTGGCATTATAATTTATAACCCCCCTTTCTCCTCTAGAACTAGGCTTGTGAAGGTTCTGGGACTGAAATTTGCTTGAAGAGGGGGAGGAGGGGGGAGATTGTATAAAGGTTGTTGGATAGTCCTTATATCTGAAGACTTCTGAGAGTTTTTTGTTTACTGTCCTTTAATTTGACTAATTCAGAGATCAGCTGACCTCAAGACAGCATTTTGGGCTTTGGTTGCATGTACTCTATCTGGTGACCAATGGGAGTGAAGAACCATCCCCAAAACCAGTTTAGTGCCCACTAAACCAGCCACAGTTAGTATAGGGTTATAGCCTGGTAACACTGAGCCAGCCCAGGAGGTGAAAAGCTCTCTTGTGGTGACCCTTTGAAAGGGCTGGTGACTAATTCCCTTCTTCTGGGTGTAAAGAATCATGTGAAAGGGTGTGGTCAAATTGTTGCTGTGCCAACCTGATAAACTTTAGTGATCTTTGTCTTCACTGTGTGATATATTCTCCATTTCTTATAGGTAATTGACCAGTGTTCTGATGGAGGAGTTATTTCTCCCTCTGCTTGTGTCTACATGAAAGATTGGCTGAATTTCTAACACTGGCACCTTAATTCTTCTCCACTGACTAGCACACCTTTTCTTCACAGGCCTGGGGGTTGGTCTAAAGAAACATGTAGGCTCTGTAATCTTATATAATATTCTCTTAAAATACATGTTGGTGGTCATTTATTGCCAGTTCTTGTAATGTAAATGTGGATATTGTTATAGGAGTGCTTACTAACCACCAGGAAACAAAATAATTACCTACTAGCTGTATAAATTACTAAGGTGTTGTTCTAACTAACAGTGTTCCCTGCTGTGGGAGAGTCACTATGACAGGTGTTGTTCTAACTAACAGTGTTCCCTGCTGTGGGAGAGTCACTATGACTTTTAACTCTGTCCTCCTTGAGTGAAATTATTGAGACCAGAGATAGCTGATATGTGGTAGTTCAAATATTTGATATTTCTAGTTTATACTGGAGTGGAACAGGTTTTGTTATAGTTACTATGGCTTTGGGTGTCTGCCAGTTTATTGGGGAACTAGTTGGCTTCCTCCTAGTTCCCCTATATCCATTGAGTTGGTGGTGTCCTTGGGCTTTGAGTTGGTGGCAGCAGCAGGCATTGAGCAAACTTGCTGACCACAATAGGTTAGATCCTCTGACTGATTAGAGATATTGGATCCAATTACCCTTCTGGATCCAGAATTCAAGAAGTTCACTGTAAGGTGTGACCCCTAAAATGAGGACACCTCTGTATACAGTGGAACTCTTCTATTTCAACACCCTGAAATGTGGACACCTCTGTATACAGTGGAACTCCTCTATCCCAACCCCCTGAAATGTGGACACCTCTGTATGCAGCGGAACCCTTCTATTCCAACCACCTGAAATGAAGACACCTCTTAGTTAAGGTTTTCTTTTGATAAGCGCTTGTATACACCCTAAAATGAGGACATCAGGACATTTTTAATCAGTTTTAAGGTGTCCAGAATAGAGGTTCCACTGTATGTAGGATACTATTCAAGTGAAAGGTGTTTGCTGTCCACATGGATGTCCTGAGCAATATCACTGACAGATTTACAGGTCACTGCATGCTGTCCAAGTCCTACAAGTCAGGACAATATATATAGCATGTGACTTGAATCTAATCTGTGGACACCAGGACTTGACAGGTCGCTGTATATATCCTTAATCCACTCATAAAGTAAGGCCATATTTCAAGTCAGGACAGTATTATCTCTTTGTTGTCCTAATGGTGTCATTTTGTCCTAATCCACCCATAAAGGCCACATTTCAAGTCAGGACAGTATTATCTCTTTGTTGTCTTAATGGTGTCATTTTGTCCTAATCCACCCATAAAGGCCATCTTTCAAGTCAAGACAGTATTATCTCTTTGTTGTCCTAATGGTGTCATTCTGTCCTAATCCACCCATAAAGTAAGGCCATCCTTTAAATCAGGAAAGTATTATCTCTTTGTTGTCCTAATGGATTCATACCCATAAACTCCACCCATAAAGTTAGAACCTGTCATTACCAGGACCTGACCTATTATAGAGCAGTTAATTTTTGTTGGTGGAAATTTTTCAAAATCATGATGGATAGCATCTTCATAGTTGTTCTGTATGGGTTTTGTGTGTGTTTGAGTGTACATGTTCGTGTGTGTAACCTCCCTTTAGCTTCTCGTTTTGAATGTTGTATCTCCCCATGATGTTTGAGTGTACATGTTCGTGTGTGTATGTGTGTGTAACCTCCCTTTAGCTTCTCGTTTTGAATGTTGTATCTTCCCGTGGTAATGTGTGGATAACACAAAATTTGAATATCATTTGGATACTCATTCTGCATTGAGTAATTCCCAAACCTCCTATCTGGTGTTAGAGGTTTTCGATTTGAAATTCCACTCACCGCTACTTAAATGTCACCCTCTATGCCAAGATTTTGATGGGTGTATCAATGTTTACCTCAGTTATCAGGCCCTGATGTGGGTATCAGAAGAGATAAGAGTTCTTCCACCTTCCTAAACTCCTAAGTGCTTTTTTATCTTTAGCTATGAGTTGGAGATAAGCTTTACCCAGTAAACAAACATTCTCAAGAAAAAGGTGTAGTGTCAGACATGGGTGGATAAATGTTCTTCCTGTACTATGTACAGGTTTGGGGGTACCAGTGATGGGGGGGGGATTTATTTATAATTATTTATAAATGACTATATCTGCTTGGCACTTGTACTGTGTACAGGTTTTGGGATACCAGTGATGGGGGGGGGGGGTATTTATTTATAAATGACTATATCTGCTTGGCACTTTGGCTGAAATATACAAGGTTTAATTGTTTTAAGTCTGGGTAACCTGCCGATAAACCTCGTTCCTGCTAGTGGTAGGCTGAGCCTAGTAGTAATTATCTTCCTGGTGGGAGTTCTTTAACCTCTGTGTTCCAAATTTGATTTCTTGTTCCTGGTAACACTACTGAATCAACTTGCCTGCTGGGAGGGGAGAGTAGGGAAGGGAAGGATAGGATAGTAGAGGGGTGGATGGTAGAAGGTTAGAAGTATTTTGACAACTCTTTTCTTTAGGTGAGTTTTTACTAGTGGGCAGTTAGTACCTAGTTGTGTTTTTGCTGTTAACTCTCACCTTTTTTTTTTTTTTTTTTTTTTTTCCTAGTTGTGTAGGTATTGGGCACATGTTGAGGGTGTGTAGAGGCAATTCCAGGTCTATATATGGCCTCTGTGTGTGAAACACTATGTAAACTGTCAGCTGATGATTACCCCTCATAAGTTTCCACCTTTATCAGTTGTTGGTTTTATATAAACCTGTCTCATTTTTAGCTGACCTTTCTCAGATAATAAAAGTGTGAGTGGGTAGGGTGAAAATTCATGGGGTTTTATCCTCCTGGCAGAGGTGCTGGGTAGGAGGAGTTACTATTTGATGTTGTGTGTTGAGTTGACTGGAATGAAGTGTTGATGAGGGTGTTGATGTGTATCTATCTAGCTGTCAGATTTTTTATTTTTTGGTGTTGAGATTGGAGGGAGTTGCCAGTGGCACTATTTTTTTGTCATTAGCTATCGAGTGATATTATTGTTCTGGGCTGAGGATTAGACTGAGAGTCTAGGGATGTTAGGGTATCTTCCTTATGGAGGTCCGATGTCTCCTGTTCATAAATGGTGTTAGGGGAATATTTTGTCACATTCTCTCCTGTATGGGGAAGAGTTACACCTTATACAGAGGTCAGGGGGTTCAATAGAGGGATTCCATTGTATACAGAGGCGTCTTCATTTCAGGGGGTGGGAGTAGAGGAGTTATACTATATGCAGAGAGAGGTTCCATTGTATACAGAGACATGAGACATCCTCATTTCGTGGGGTTGAGGGGTCCAACTGTAGCAAAGTTCTGGAAGTGAATGTGAAATATTAACCTCTATATTTAGAACAGTGTTCCTTTAAATGGTAATCCTTCAGATGAAAAACCTCACATTATCTATATTTAGAACAGTGTTCCTTTAAATGGTAATCCTTCCGATGAAAAACCTCACATTAGCGATTAGTGATTAATTGTTGTAATAACTAACAGACATCGCCATAGAGATTCACTCTCTTGTACTAATAGGACTTGTAGCAAGGCTTTATAATGGTACCAACTAGGGCGAGCAGTTTTTGTGACATAATCTGGTAGTTGTAATTACGCAACTAGGACCAGCAGTCTTTGTTATGTATGTAATCTGCCAGCCATAATTACACCTCTAGTACAAGCAGTTTTAGTTACGTAATCTGGCAGTAATAATTATGCCACTAGGCCGGACTAGCAGTTTTTGTTATATAATGTGGCAGTCATTGACATAATGATTTCATATTGTCCTCTCATTGGGTCATTAAAATCTGTGAGAGTTATGGGAGGATTCCCAGTAGTAGTAAACTCTCCGATTCTGTGCCAATGTTTTCGTGCAAGTCATTAGAGCAAACCCTTGGAGCAAACCCTTGTATGTGCAGGAGTGTGATACGTTATATTTAAATTTTGAGGGCAGAGAATTGCTTTGATTGATCAGCTAACTACCTCTGTTATCCATACATACATATCCTCTCTCCCTAGGATAAGATTAATGTCTCATGAACTGTGTGGCTGGTTTGTGATTCGTGATGTCAGTTTCTGTGATGTTTCTAAAGGTAAAATTTTATTAAATTAAATCTGGCAATTTGTCTCTACTGGTCATGGTCCACATCACTACAGGAAATGCTCTGAAAATATTTCTCATGGTGATGATCTGACCACTTCCCAACCACTGTTACTACACTGGAACCTATATAGGCATTTTGTCTAGATACAATAATATTTATATTTCACCTCTAATACATTCATTCACTCCTGTAGACAAAAGGGTATTTATATAGCCATAACATGCTCTCCTAAGACAAACAGTTCATTATGAGTTATAAGTTACAACAGCACTTTCAACTGTACTTCAAGTTTTTTTGTTTTTTTTTTTTTTTGTTTTTTTTGTTTGTTTTTTTGTTTTGTTGTTGTTTTAATTCAGTTTTTTATGATAATTATTTTATACCTTGGCAATTCTTCAGGTCAGCAATTCTTCAGGTTCAGTCAGCCTGGGGTGAAATATAATAGTTATTGCACAGTTGCCTTTGATATTATGTAAACAAAAGGTTGGACTCAGGCAGTTTAGTGTCATAGTGCCATAATATCCCCCCCACCATGCAATAATGGTCCTATACCAAATTGCATAATGTTTGCTATTACATTATATATAGTAAATTACTTCCCACAATCTGAGCTTTTATATGGAGAGTTCAAAGAACTCTTTTTTAGTGTATAATTATGTGGAATTAAGCTAATTCTGAGTCTATGCCACTATTAAACATGGTGGTTACACAGTGACCAATGTATAATTATAGTCCTGGTAAGAGAAGTTTCCCTGGAAATGTGTAGAATTATAGATGATATTGTGGATAAAGTGTTGTACTCTGTAAATTGTGTTGGTCTCCTGTATGAAAATTACTGCTGACAGGGCAGGAGGTTGCTGCTGTACACTCGTAGTAGCTAGCTAGGCCATACTTAAGTGGTGTGTACATGTATGTTATTATCTTTATATGTACCAGTGGGTCTGCTCTGTAAAAATACATGTAGAACATGTACACACATGCACTTTTTATGGTATGTTATCTTGATGTACTGGTGTGGGTCTGCTCTGTAAAAATACATGTAGAACATGTACACACATGCACTTTTTAGGGTATTGAAACAGCTTTTAACAGCTAAACAATAATTTAATAAAAACAATGCTAGGGTTAGTTATGTAAAATGTATGCTCCAGATTAGTTATGTAAAATGTATGCTCCACTCAACTTTAATTAATTTGTGGGGAGTAGTGCGTCTTCTGAATCTGTCTGAGGGTATGGTCCTTAATATGGTTTGTTTAGGTTCCACATTAGGTCCATGTTTTTTACATCAGTACTTATGTGATCTCTTGTGGGGCTTGGTATGTCAGAGGTGGTAACTGGAAAATATCACAGGTAAGCTGGTGGAAGGATGATGCTATTATTGATGCCCAAATAGAGGAGCTGATTGTCTTCCTCTCCTGTAATTAATCACCATGAGCTAACTAAAAGCCTTGACAGGCTTGCCAAGAACTGCATGGGATAGGTATGTTTACTGCCAAAAAATTTTAATCCTTTACAACGAGGATCCTATCTGATGCCACCATTATTCATACATTACCTTGTTTCTTTCCTATCTAAAAGTTTTTCTTTGCCCCAACTTCATTAATTGAGAGTCAATATTTTGATGTGGGCCCAAAAATCTAAGGAATTCCATGTTATATGTACATAATGAAAACTTCTGTAGTTCTGATCTGTAATTATGTCTAATAATGTATTAGGGTACTGCTGTGTATAGTTCTAATGAGGGATACTGTAATAACCTCTGAGATAAGTCTTGGTTTTATAGCTTAGCTCCATTGTCTGCTACCTCCATCTCTGCCAAATACCACTTAACTATAGTTACATTTAATTAACAATGATGTGTTTTTTCTTTTAAACTCCAGACTTGGAGGTGCCCTCAGCATTGTCATATATGAGGTTCTAAGACTTCCATGCCTAATGATGTGGTATAGCTATTCTCAGGGTTTTTTTTAACCATCTTTAGACATAGATTTCACATGGTCTAAAAGGGGGGTTTTAATGGGAGTAAATTTTCAGAGGGGGTTGAGGGTTCTTTGTGAATAAAAATGGAGCAATTGCTATCAGCCTCTTTCTTTTAGCCCTTCTTAATAAGCTGGCCCTTATTATTTTATCCTACCTCCCACCTTACCTCCTGTTCTTCACTTTTTTCAGTTTTTGTTCCTATAAATTGGCAGTTCTAGTGCTTACCTGGCTGGGTGTGCAGTTCTTGTCTTAATACTTTGGCTGGCCGTAAAGGTGTTTGCCTAACTGGGTGTACAGTCCAGTCTAAATTTTCTGGCTCTAAACAAAGAATGTGCAAGGTCATGGATGCATTGTGTTGTACCTGTTACAACTTGTGTCCTTTTGAAAATGGCCTACTTGAAATATTGTGTCCTATAACATCGAATCCTTATTTCTCTCAGGTGTTGGGAAATCTTTATTGCTGGGAAATCTTTTCTTGTTGTGGTGTAATGGTGTTGTACAGGTACCTGTTAAACTATCATATGAACGTGTTCAATGTAAAGTGTATATTGACCAGTCCCATTCATGTGACACAGCAGTGTGACCTCATTAGGGAGGTGTTTAGATACCACTGTATCTAGTGTCCCAAACATACATAGCCCACAAATGATGCAATCAGTACAATGGCCTCCTCCCAGGGGAGGGGCATGCAATGGCCAGCTTCCCTTTGATGAGTGGGAATTCATTCACACTGGGAGAAGCTACCTGATGGTGTATGATACTATCAGTAACTATCTATGTATACTGGACTGATCTGAGGTTTATTTCCTCTTAGCTAAATTGGTAATTTTTGCTTCAAGTTTTTCAGGTATATACTGGGTCTCATCTGAAAGTGGTCTCACCTGAAGGCCTCTTGGTTTGTCATGTAGTTGTCCTGTTTTGTTTCCCCCATATTTATCAGAGGGGTTCCCCTACACACTTGAAGTGGTTTTAAAGAGCCCATTACAACTTTTTTTTTTTTTGTTCCACATTGTCACCTTGATGTGGCCTCTTGAAGGACCCATTGAGTTTTGTCCCAAATAGCAGACCAATCCCACCTTAAAGTAGCCACTCACTTGGGTGAAGTGAAATAAGGATTAAGTGGGGTGTGGATTTTGAGTGTTTGGGCAGGATGGAGCTCTTGGGATGGTGTTTACAGGTATCTTGTACCCAATGTGTACATACCAACACCACATACTAGCTTAGCATACCAAGCAATCCTGCTTGTTTGCAGGTGTCTGGTAAGTTCTTCCTTTGCTCTGTTAGCATTTCAATAATCACCTTTAGAGAGAGAGGGGAGGGAGTCTTTTACATGCAGCTGCTGGTTTTATTTTAATCATCTTTTTCAGAGTCTTCTCTCAGAACAGCTAGGTATATACATAATGTTAGTTCAGATATTATGGGATGTGTTCTCACTGTTACTGGTTAATGAATGCTGGTCCCTAGTGAGTGTGGAATGTGTATATGAAAAAGGAAGTATTTTTGTCTGTAGGGGAGATGTGTACTAAAAAAAAAAAAAGATAAGGAGTTGACTCTGGGGAGGAAGAGGTATCTTAATAAGACTGAGACACTTTCATGAGCACCTGTATGCTCACATCTTTTCTAAAAATGTGTGACTGTGTAGAAGCTTCTTATAGCCTTGTCTCTGGAAGAGTTTTATACTCTTGCTGAATGGCATTAAGTGAATCCAGTGGAGTGGGTGGATGCTAGCCCCAACTAATGGCTCTATGTGACATCTATTCACTCAAGATACTGGCCATTATATTTCAACCCCCACATTGGCTGTACTTTTATAATTCAGACTCTAGTCTTAATTGGATAATAAGGACCTTTTAGGGATATTGTAGCAGTCTTGTCGTGTAGGAGGTTGTTTGTTCTTGTCCCCTATTGATTAGATTAGAGATATATTCAAACCTTTCTCACTAATGCTATTGTATTCTTCTAATTCAACACTTCAAATTCTCTAATTTAGCATCCTTTCTATATAGCTTCTACTGAAGTGATATATTATTTCTAAATATGGAAGAAGCCAGAATGTGGTGGTCATTAGTTTAATGGGTTATGAACTCCCACAATTGAGTGTTATCAAGGGTCACCCGTAAAAAAAGGCATTAGTTTAATGGGTTATGAACTCCCACAATTGAGTGTTATCAAGGGTCACCGTAAAAAAGGATTTTATTGTGGTGATCATTATTTTAATGGGTTTATAACTTCCACAGTTGAGTGTTATTATTGAGGGTCACCATAAAAAGTATTTTATTGCAAAATCTATAGATGTGAGAAATGGAAATACTCTACCTGTCATTAATTATTTTGAGGGGGAGAATTTTTGGCAGACCAAGCTGTTCAGTAAATTTGTTAGACTCAGGGGGAGGCTAATTATGTTACAGCTAGGAAGAATGTCTGACATTCACTGCTTTGTACTGCAGGCCACACTACATTCAGAAAGCTTTGAGGTGGAATTTCACAGGCTAGTCATGGCAAGCTACTTTACAGAAAACAATTTTGCTTTGTACTATGGAATTTCACATGATTGTCATGACAACACATTGTTGTGAACTGTCACACTATTAGACATTACAATTGCTGTTTACACTTCTCTGTTATTGTTAATTTTCATAAGGTCATTCTTATTGTGTACAAGACAAAGATAGATGTAGAACAAAAAAAATTTAGGAGAAAAGTCTCAGGTTTTTAATATACAAGAATAATACAGAAAATGAGCCAAACTAGAAAGAAAAGGAAAAAAAATTTTGGTGAAGTGATTATAATAGCCAGCGTGAACAAATACCAGTGACCTGTTGAAGAAAAAACAGTATTAGTATTGAAGGAGGAGGAATACAAGAAAATGATTGTGGCTTTTGTCCCTAGATGTCCTGGCCCTGGTTTTTGCATGTGGTGAAAAGTTAGTGCATAATATGTTCATAAACTCCTAGTAGATCTTGTTCCAAGCTGGATTTTTTTTTTTCCATGAAGGCACAAAGGCCTTTATGGAATCGATTTAAGATATGCCAAACGTTGCAGCAATTTGTATTCTCTCCTCTGCTCCTCCGCCAGCCTGGATTGCATATTGTCTTCCTTCTCCCGGATTTGCTTGATGTATTCGGCTGCTTTCCTGAGGATGGTAACTTTGGGTGCACGCTGGTTGTCCTCCAGTTCTGGGATTTGTCCCCGAAGAACTTGAAAGCTATATTTCAGATCATTTCGACGTTTTCGCTCCAAGATGTTGTGTGATGCTCGTCTCTGCTCATCGTCTGACTCTGTTCCATCGCCGAAATTCGACCCTGCTGAACTTAACCTATGTGTTCGCTTAGAATGACACTTTCGTTTTTTTGCAGGAGGTAGGCGGGTTGGAGAGACATGGCGGGAACAGGGAGCAGATACAGAGGATGTCCGCTTTCTTGTGTTCATCCTACTTCTATTTGTAGGTAGTTTTTCAGGTCTATCGATGGTGGATATTGTTACTACATCAATTTCTTCTTCTATAGAGGAACAAAATGAAATGGAGGAGAAACAATTAACCTTTTTTACACCAAGTGAAATTTTTCCATTAAAAATGAAAGTTGTGGTTTTTCTGAAAAGTACTCTGACCTCAAACCAACTTACTTTTCTTACCCACATCACACAAACCTGAATGCATTAGCATCTGTTACAGTATGTACATAATATTTATATCCAGCTAAACATTGTTTTCAGAATTTACCTGACTCTGACGTTACAGCTTGAGGATGTACCCGAGAGCTGCCATTGGATATACCTGGTGTGTTTTTCCTATATCCAAAACTGGACTTCTGAGATTCCCTAGAAAGTAGTTTTCTACTTGGTCTAGTACCAAACTCTCTTGTCTTTGCACTGTACATAAACATTTCAGTTGAATTTATGACTTGATTGTTAGGTTGGGTGGAAGACAGCTCTTCTTCTTCATCATCTTCTTCGTTTTTCCCTTGTATTTTGGGAGGTGGAGAGGGTGCTGGAGTATATATCCCATTATTTCCAATAGAATGTCTTGGTTCATAAGCATCACAGTTCCACATGCAATCTTGCAAAAGTGCTTGTGGGTTCTCAGTAAGAATGCTGGGATCCATGTCAATGACATCTGAGGAATCACTGCCATAACTGCTTTGACTGTCAAAGATCAGATCTTCTGAAGCCATCATTTCTTGGAGAATAGTTTCACCTATGTCCAGGTCACTATGTGGAGACTCTAACTGACTACTGTTTGGAGTATCAACATGATCAGGACTGAGGGGGGGAGTTGGCAATTCCATTCCTCCTAGAAAATCCTCGAATGCTTGTAAATCGCTGCTGTCTGTAAATATAGCATGGTGACTCAACTTAAATTCTTGAAAATCCACCGAGGAGGCCATCCGAGCGTTAGCTGGTTAGCCCTACTATATCGAAAGATAAAAGATAAAAATCTTCTCTACAAACTTATTCTAGTATAGTACTACGCATTAGTCACTACTAGACGTATAATTATAGTGTACTATAATACTGAAGCATTTAACCCTGCAAGATGCAAAATGCGACCTGGAGAGAGCTGCTGTTTACTTACCGAAGATTTTTGGTGCAGGTGACTTGAAGGACTTGCTGCAGCTTGCAATAACCGGTCGCCTTTATAACTGCAGCTAGTAGTCACACACCGGAGATCTTCTCCCGGACACAAGAAGCGTAAAAAGGAAGCGAGGGCGCAGTAAGAAGCTTTATATGATATACTTTGCGGACTTACGTTCGGGGGGTCTTATAAAGTAGGGGACGAGGGCTGTAAATGGAGGGGTCGGCTGGCTAGCTAGCTAGGGTGCCGGTGTTTGTGGATGGCCGGGGGAAGAGGTTAAAATTCACGTGCACCAGCTAGCTTGACGTCCTTTTTCCAACAATTCAAAGACAGTGAGCGGGAGCCTAGCTGCTGTTGCAGTTTGGGGCGTACAGTGGAACCTCTCTAACTCGAACACTTTGGGACCGGAGGGTGTTCGAGTTAGTGAAATGTTCGAGTTATAGAACACATGATGTAATTAGCTTGATGTGCACATTGTATACACACTATTTAACTTTTTATAAACTGGTATCTTCTGCACTAAAAAAAGTCTGAAATTGTCTTTTGTTTCAAGTTAGTGCTTCTTCTAAGGGCTGCAGTAGAATGAAGTCTGTGCAATAACTAGAACTGTTGGTGTCTGGTTGCTGTTCTAATTATTTAATGCAAATCTCAAAGGCTTCTGCTGCAGCCTTGTGAGTGATTTTATCTTCACTGTGTGTTGATGTTGCTTCATCTGAAGAGCAGCAATCTTCAGGTTTTCATTCTTCTTCTGGGCTAATTAAGCATTACAGTGTGATGGGCGTGGTTTTGGCAGGTGTTGGAGTTGTACTGGATAGTTCAAGTTAGAGAGGTTCCACTGTAGTAATTCTATATAAGGAGTGAGGGATAGTTAATTATTTTCTCTCCATGGGGCACCAAAGCAATTTTGTGAGGTGCTCAACCTACAGATTTATGTAGCTAAATTTAAAATAGGGTCAATTATTGTTAAACTTTGTTTCTACCATGTAGAAAGATTTTCTTTACATTAACTCTTAGTCTCCCAATAAAATCCAAGATGCATTTTTTAGCTAAGTCTACAATCTTCTACCTGCCATTCCTTACTCTGTACTGCTTGAATTGATTCAATTTTTTTTTCCTACAAGTAGGTGATAGGTGTGGCTACTTGTATCTATAGTTACATCATCATACTATAAACCTTTAAGCTTTGATATTATTTCACCATCTGATAATCAGAGAACGATATATACCACAATTATTATCTAGCTCAATATTGAATACCAACAAGTTTCACAAAGAGTGAATAGTTACTATAGAGTAAAGATCAACTACAAATAGTTCAAAACATGATTGCATAACTCAAACAAGTAATACTGGTCGAAATAACAAATGTGTTTGACATGCTTGACGGGATGACTGTTCATTGAATTGTAAAGCACAACTTGCTGCTGTAATCTTTAGCACTTGATTGGATGTGTTTTGCACACCTGATTAGTCCAAGTACTGACATAAAGCCTCACAAATGTTCAGACCAATTCAAATATGACACACCACTTGTACTAAGACCACCTAGAAAAACTGAACTGGCTTGTTGACTAAGCATCTATCAAACCTAGATATCATAGCTAAATGGCTATCTAGCCATAGCTAGAGACTTACCAACTGTCTAGAGAGTTCTTGAGGACTAAAAGGTCTTCTGTATTAGAAGGAAGTTGTAGCAGGTCTACAGCATCAGAAGAAATGCCGTCATTATCGCTACCAAGAATAACTATAATTATTTTGAAAAATTACTTATCTATCCAATTACATGAAAAATAATGATTTCTGGCTTTTCATAATGATGACCTCTTACCTAGGGAGCAAGTGAAGACGGTGTAGGAGGTATTGTCTTGAAGGGGAAAAATGATGTCAGAAATGTGACAGATTTTGTACTACATGTGAGACTAAATGTATTACTGTATCTGAACCCATAAAGAAGGTGGTTCTTGTACACACACTTTACAATGTTTTCAGTAATAATATCCAGTTCTAGTGCATAGAATGTTAAGGTGACACAGTACTGTACAATCTGGATACTTAACACTGTACTACAGTTGGATCCCCACTCCAACTACTTCATGTGCAACAGTGAATCTAGCAGTGTTGCCAGGTTCATGGATTTATCCACAATCTGTGGATTTTTGGAGAAGAAAATAATTGTATGTGGATGGATCAAGGAATTCTGCGGATTTTTCTGCTTATTGATGATTTTGTTCAATGAAATTTCTTTCTAGCTAAATAGTTCTTCTATCTACTAGCTGATTAGCAATGTAGTACCAAACGTCTATATCTGTGGGCAAACATGAGGATGAATTTTCGGCTGCACAATCATGGGGTCCTTGTTTACTCTGTGGATATTTTTAGACAGCAACTTGAACTTGGACAGTGAATGAAACACATACCATACGTCTGGCAACACTAATAAGACTGTTTTATACACTAGAAAAGGGATATTGTTACTGTAAAGCTAGTGAGCTACTAAATAAGAAGGCGGGGCTAATGGCTTGCGGGCGTGGTTCATTCTTGCAAAGTATTCGAAATTCCTTACAGAGTGTGTCACACTTAAAAAGCTTCAGCAATTGACTACTAAAGTGGTGTTCAGTTATAGATACTTACTATTTACAGACAATTGTTCGGCAGTTCAAATTTCCTGTACAGTTACCTGGCCGCCAATGGAGGACCTTGAGCAGTATGAACAGCGGCAGGGAGAAAGCAATCCTGAACCCGAGGGGAATGTTTTGTCACCTGTGGAAGGAGAAGGTAAAAGTACTGAAGAAGGTCAGACACCGCTAGACGAAGTGCTTTCAGAGCAAGAACCTGATATTACCAAGGAAACAGCAGAAGAAGAACCCTTGCCTTCTAGGACAGTTAACAAGAAAGGAGCAATACAGATAAAAGTAGAGCTATTGGAAGGAAAAGACTTCAACTTGGAAGTAGATGTATGTAAGCTATAGCTAACTGCTCTGTGGTTAAGTGTTTGTTTACTACTAGGCTGGCTTGTAGTTTGTTGTTTACTTATCAAAACAGATAAACTATAACTCTGAAGGGTTTATTGGTAGAAGCAACAGCCATAAAATTATTGCAGTAAATTATTATCACTTTTAAAATATTGGTTTCTCATGTTCATAAAATCAATGGTATTTGGTGCATGGTGGTGGCCAGCTGCACAGGACCATATAAGAACATAAGACTATGAATGAAGAGGTTCATTCTATAAGCTTGAGTAGTGAGGTGAAGAGGTAAGGGGAAGTTTCAGCATTGCCTTGAATTTTATGCATTGGCAATCAGTTATAAGGTGTGAACTTTCTTAGTGAAGCTCCAGTGTATGAGATTCCACTGTATTGTTATCTATAGAGAAAAGCCACTTCGGATATGGTGATCAACCAAGCACACAAAGAATCACAGACTCTTGAAACAGACTTCTTTTCTATTTTCTTCTATGATGACCATGAGAGGGAGCACAAGGAACAGGTGCATCACCTCAGGCAGAAGGTAGGTGGGACTATCTCTCCACACACACACACACACACACACACACACACACACACACACACACACACACACACACACACACACACACACACACACACACACACACACACACACACACACACACACACACACACACACACACACACACACACACACACACACACACACACACACACACACACACACACACACACACACACACACACACACACACACACACACACACACACACACACACACACACACACACACACACACACACACACACACACACACACACGGTTAGGTCAGTTAGTTCAGTTAGTTCTTTTAGTATGTTTATACAACCAGACTTGTTTGTTTACATTGTAATATTAAATTATTTATAACTGTTGTGACAGTGTTTGATGGTAGTATCATTACTATAATCAGCCAGGCTGTAATTTTGGGGGGATAGGAATAAGAGGTAATACTGAACCTTGCAGGAACACAGAATGACCTGATGATCTCTATAGGTATATAATTATCTGTATTCAATTTGGTGCACTCTTAGAAATGCATAGAGATGTGTTGGTTGACCTGTACAGATGTATTGTTTATTCCTGTGGTCAAGCCTGTTCTTCCAGGTTGTGGGATGGTAATCTCTCAAGGGACATTCATTCCAATCTGTGTTATATAAATCTTTACAACATTCCTTGTTAATGACTCCAGATATAATGACCCTAAGGTAGACGATAAAAGCACTCTAGTTCTGAAGGAAGGTGGACCTCTATGTAATGATCCTTTCCCTATAATCTAAGTATAAATGACTCATTGTAGTTTGAAACTGCATCTCTTTCTCTTCTAGGCCCTTAACTTGTTCATTAAATCATGATGATGATGTCAAATTTTTAGCATTTCTGTGCATGGCTGCCATAACTAGGGTTACTTGACCAATGCATTTTTGTCTCCTCTAGATATTCCTCATACCAAAGAAGCAGCTAAGAGCACAGTTCTCTTCTATAGGTTAGTAAATTTTTTTTCGAAATATCCCAAAAATGAGGCTACCCCTCTTATTAGGACACTTTATAGAGTCATTGTTATGATGTATATCATGAAATGGAAAAGAGCTTCAAAAAATGAGGCCACTTTTTTCTGATGAAGATATTTAAGTAGAGCAGTCCCATTATAATCTGTATAAGGGTTGAAACAAGACCTTATGCCTAGGTCTGTTTTGAAGCTCTAGCCTCTTGAGTTAAGTGGTTTTACTGTAGTAACCTTGTAGTAGTATCAGAGATATTTATGAGCTATTGTGTATCAAAAATGTTTCTTGATCACAGAATACAGTATTTCCATAACAGATTATTAATTAAGCATGAAAATTACTGATAACATTGAGTGGGGGGGGGGGTTACCATACCTAATACCCTTTATTCTAGTCAAATAACAGTCTGACTTTGACCTCTCTATAGAACTATAATAATTGCATGGAGTCTAAATGCTTTGATGTTATCCTTATCACCTTGTGTTTGTGCTCGGTTGTCAGAGTACTGGTATACAGTGGAACCTATCTATTCCAACCCCCTGAAATGAAGACACCTCTGTGTTAAAGTTAAAGATGTCTCAACATTTCACCTCCTCCCTGAAATAGGCCACCCCTCTAATCAGGACACTTTAATTTGTCTCAAAGTGTTTGAGATTCCACTGTTTTCCTCTAACCTATTTACCTTTCAGTCTACACAACTTACCTGAAAAGCACAATTGAGCTATACTGTATGCATATACCATGACAGACATAAATCATGGTGATTAATGGAATGCAGCTGTAGCTATTTATAATACCAAGGTAACTAACAACTTACAAAATGATACTTTAATGTTTACACACAAATAGTGTTTACTGGTCAGGTTGCTTTCACCGAAATCTTCTTTCATGTCTCACTTTATTGGTTGTTTGTTCTGTAGAAAAGGAAACTTTGACAGAGCCATGGGAGTATCATTATGGAGTCAAGTTTTATGTTCCAGATCCAAATAACTCCAAACTTCTTAAGGATGACCACTCTAGGTACAAGAATTATAGCTATAAGTGTACTGTTCCATATTTAATGAGTCCAACTTTTCACTTCCTAACTAAATAAGGTTTAAGTAAGCTGGTGGTCCAGTGTCTGAGTAAATCAAGTTTTTGTTTGTTTGTTTTTGATCCAAGGACAGCCATTAGCAAATATTGCACTAACAAGAAGTTGTTGTTTCTCTCCTTTTGTAAGTGGACATGTAATATAATCTTCTATCTCCTTTGATTCCCGATATTCATTAGCCTATCATTCAGTAACTTCAATATTCATGCAAAACACTTTCCCACAGTACATTATAATTCTGACTTCTCTAACCCAATATTCATGGTTCCTGCATACTTGTAGTAAACCTCAATGTCTATGATACCCCAAAGAGTTAGATCAGTAATGGCTTTTAGATTCTCAGTAAGTAACCAAATAGTGTTGATCAGATTACTTACTTAGTCAGTGGTGCTACAGATCCCTAGATCAGATCTCAGGGAAGAGTATGAAATTGTGTTAATTTGAAAGTGTCCTGATACTTGTGCTGTGATTACACCTCTAGTGATAGAAGTTACAACCAGTTTACAATAGCCTTCCAGAGAAAAAACTTGGTATATTCTTGTAACTATGCAGTATACATGCATAATTGCATATGGGAGGTATTGTTAACAGGACATACCAGTACCACCTGTTATGTGTTGTTGTGTGTAAATGCATTAGCAGTTAGTGTTAGTTCCATTCTAGTGAAATAGTATAAACAACAGAATCTTTTTAATGGATGGGTGTAGGTTATAATATCATCCTGGAATTGTGTGTAGAAGCCTCTTCTCCACGTCAGTTGCTATGCTGTGTATGCATTTGATGTGATTAACTTCTGATACTGTCAAATACTTAGCAGAAGTTGTACTATATTATTTAGAAGCTGTCAGTTTGTATTGATTTGTGACTTGTGTTGTTATAACTTGCTCCAATGAACCTTCCATAAATTAATTTCATAAACTGTGTTAATTAAAGTCAGTTGATATGTTGTAACAGGTTCTTGTTCATTACTAAGTCTAGCTTGTCTCACTTCTGGGTTGTCCTTTCTCACACATGGCTAATTTCCTTCTAGGTTGTCCTAGACAGACTCTCACACTGGAGTAGCCCTTGTTCCCTGAAGTCTATGGTCTCTTCTGGGTTGTCCTGGATAGCCTCTCACACATGGTCTATTCTGGGTTGCCGTGGATAGCCTCTCACACATGGGTTGCCATGGAGTAGTTAGTTCCTAAAGTTCAGCCTGACTCTCTTTTGAGTCACCTGATAGCCTCTTGCATTAACTCTCATTTAACTAACCCTTGTGGCCAACTTTTCTGTCTTATGCCTTTTCTGCTGAGCTGCTCCCTTTACTGTAGTAGATCTTCTATAGCTAGTTAGTTGTTGATAGCTTTGTGACCAGTGTAATGGACATCATAAAGGAAAATATCTTTGAAAGGGACAGATATGCACACATATTTTCTGCACCAACATTATCCAAGTTAATTAGTAAAATTATGCATGTTGTGATATAAGGTTAGTAGCTACAAGGTTTGCTATTAATGTAGAGTCACCTGTTAGTTATCAACACAATACCCTGTAATTATCCACCATCCCACTGAGTCCCTTGGTTCCCCACCCATGAATGGGAAGTATATTGGTTCCCCATCTATGAATGTATTCCATTGGTATGTGTGGAATTCCAACTAAATGAAAACCTAAAAGGTGAACTTAATGAAGCCTCTGTTACATGTTATTCCACCAAAAGTGTTTACAAAGGACTTGGAACATGGTTACTTGGCCTATAATTCTACCTTAGAATTGATAAAAAGGCATGACATACCTTATCACTTCATGTATGAGTAGCCATAGAGTAAATAAAGCCTTGCCTTACTCAAGACCAGACATGCTAATTTATCACTTCATGTATGGAGTAGCCATAGAGTAAAGCCTTGCCTTGCTCAAAACCAGACATGCTAACCACCTTATTCAATATATCACTTCATGTATGGAGTAGACATAGAACCTTACTGACATGCTAACACCTAAATCACTTCATGTATGGGAGTAAAGGATTGAGACCAGGCATGATAATACCTTATTCACTTCTCAGGACCAGACTTGCCAACACCTTATTCATGTAAGTGGAGTAGAAGCCTTGCCTTACTCAAGACCAGACATGTTAACACCTTATTCAATATTATGACTCTAATAGTCATTCATTTTCTTGCAATGATGCCTGTGTCATTTACTAGTGTACATTCCTCATATTGTGTAGGAATGACACTGCAGTGGTTGCCAAGGTTATATGAATAAGCTAACCATGAGTGCTTTGAAATTTGTGGACCACAACCACTTTATTGTCCCCCACACACTCAGGTTTCAGTTGTATATCATAGGAATGTAGCATGTATAATGGTGATACTTTACCAGGTATAGTGATACCTCTAGTAGTGTATAATAAATGTGTACTTGTCATCTGATTGGACAGTAGGTGGTCCAATATAGGTCATATTGCATGGAGAGGAGAGCTAATAGCTGTGTGGTCGACTATAGCAATGATCTATAATTCATATGTGCATGTGCACATTATTATTAAGATATTATGCTTATTATTTATTCATGTCTTATGTTGCTGTATATAAGTCATAATAATTTATTGCCCAGTTCCTTGAGTTGGCCAATAATATGGAGAAATTCTGTATTTGCCCTACCCGGTTGTTGGGACAATACTACTATCCACAAACTGAATATTTTCCCTCTTACTCATTCCATAGCATCTGTGTAGTGGGCTCTTATGGTGAGGCTGAAAGTAACAAACTCCGCTCTCTCTTTCATACTCTCCTGTGGAGGAGACCACTGGGCAAAATATGCAATCTAAGTCATCGTTTTCTTTACCCACCTCAGGTTTCTCTACTGCCTGCAGTTGTGTGATGACATCAGAGCTAATCGGGTGCACGTGGACCGGGAAACAGCCATCAGACTCGTTGCACTCATGCTGCAAGGTGAGGCTAATTATGGAGCCTGTCTGCAAGATTATGTGGGGTCAATTCTCTCTCTTTATCCCGTTTAGCTAACAATAATACTGATTAATTTTACTTATTGGTCAATGTTTTCCTGGCTACAGGGAAACTGGGTGATTATGAAGAAGAAACACATCAAGCTGGTTATTATCAGCAGTTCCCACAGTTTCAACTTCTCCCAGAATCAAGAAAGGTTCGTTTGGTTTACGTACTATCAAGTAAAAAAATGTCAAGTGTAAAAAGATGTGTCAAAAAGATGTGATGTGTCTTTATCATTGGAGAATAAAATGGTGATCATGGTGCTGTTTTTTTTTTTTTTTTTGTTTTGTTTTTTTTGTTTTTTAATCTTATTCAGCCTTCCAACTATGAAGCTCAGTTGATAGAGGTGCACAAGGCCAAGGCTGGGTACACACCAGCCCAGGCAGATTCCGAGTTCCTTAGCATTGCCAAAGACCTCTCACGTTATGGGGAACACCTCTTCCTGGCAAAGGTAGGTATATAATTGTGGACAAGCAGAGACACTAGAGAATCAAAAATTATACATTCTCTTATTCATTGACTTTCTTCCTTGATTATTTCCAAGCACACTTATCCCCACAATGCCATATATTCTAATGAAGGAAGTGAGGTGACCTAATATAGTGATAAGGGTGATATGGAGATGAGGGTGATATGGAGATGAGGGTGATATGGAGATGAGTGTGATGGGAGATGAGGGTGATAGGGAGATGAGGGTGATAGGGAGATGAGGGTGATAGGGAGATGAGGGTGATAGGGAGATGAGGGTGATATGGGTGATGAGGGTGATATAGGTGATGAGGGTGATATAGGTGATATGGGTGATGAGGGTGATAGGGAGATGAGGGTGATATGGTTGATGAGAGTGATGAGGGTGACAGGGAGATGAGGGTGATAGGGATATGAGGGAGATATGGAGATGAGAATGATGAGGGTGATATGGGTTATGAGGGAGATGAGGGTGATATAGATGATAGAGAGATGAGGGTGATGAGGGAGATGGGTGAGCATATCAGTGTAATATTATATGATTAGCTGAAGATATGGAATTATCACTACATAACTGGAACACTATAATATCATCTGTTTTTATTTAACCTGGACCATTCTTACAGACTATGAGGGAGGAGCAGGAAGAATGTCGGATGGTGACGATTGGAAATGGTTACAGAGGCATCTCCATATACTATGAGGATAAGGAGGACAAGGAGAGAACCCACGTACCCTGGAAGAACATTGTCAAGATCTCCTACAAGAGAGACAAGTTTCGCATTATCTACCATCCATCAGAGGTATGTGTGACGACATTGTGTGTGTGTGTGTGTGTGTGTGTGATGTAGTAATGGTGGCATTTTTAGGATGAGAACACTGATGAGGAAACCAATGAGAAGAGACCCAAGATTAGTACTAAGTTCTATGCTGGGACACGCCTACAAGCCAAGAGGATCTGGAAGAATGCAGTGGAACAACATGTCTTCTTCCAGTATGTACTTAATTCTAGAAATTTTTGTGGTCTCTATAACCACGAAAATTATTCACATGAAAATTAACTAGACATGGAAATTCTGGAGTCTCTATAACCATGAAAATTATTATTTATTACATGAGTAAAAATTATGCTATACAGCTAAGTTTGTGTGGTGAATTGTAAGTACAAGTGGAGTGAATGTATGTGCTCTATAGATATAATACATATTATGTGGAGTATTGTACACTAGATGTGTATATATGTAATGGAGTGTATATGTCTAGTGTATATGCATGCAATTAAAAGAATCCCCTTTTTTCTTTCCCTCTCCTTTCCTTCTTATCTCCCTCTCCTCCTTTCCCTCCCTATCTCCCTCAATTTCTCTTTCTTGATGTAGTCTCGACTCTACTGACACTCCTAACATAGTCAACAGTCTGTTCATGAGAAGTAGCATGCGTTATAGTTTCAAGAAGACACTGCCATCCAAAAAGAAGAACCCTGAACCTGTAGATGATAAAACAGACCGATCCAGAGAAGTCATTCCTAGAGATCTCCCCAAGGTTGGTGTGGCTATGGGCATGGTTTGTGGCAATAGCTAAGTGTTTACGGTAAAACTGTCAATTTATTTTAAATCATAATGGTCTCATCCTTAAAATGGTGACCTCTCATAATTCTTCTAATTTAATAAGTCATTGTACAATTATTTATTTATTTATTTGTTTGTTTGTTTGTTTATTTATTTGTTTGTTTGTTTGTTTGTTTGTTATCAATGGTAGCTATAAAGTAATTTTGAGTTCTTGCACTAATTCAAAGGTCACTGGATGTCCTGAACATGACAGTGACATCTTTAATCCTTGTTACCGTATAAGAGATAATATACTCATTTCTCTCCACTCTTCCAATTATCCTCACATTAATTGACTTAAAGAAGAAGAAAATAGAAGATGCTACTGTCAACTGACCATGCTTGAATAAATAATTCTGGCATCTTTCATAGGATGATGGTGAGGAGTGGGTGATGCTAGCATATCCTCCCCTCTATGACCCTGAAGCCAGCAAGCAGCAGGAACATCAGAAGGTGCAGGTGGATTTTAAGGCTACAGATAATACACCAGATGCTCATCGATTTATCATACGTCGTGAACGAGTAGGAAGTTATGAGGTGCTGGACTCCTTAAAGACTAGTCAGATAGAAGATAAGGTTAGTCGATAGTGATGGCTCTTGTTATGTGTTTGTATGTATGAATGTGTTAAAATACTGCTCTGTGCTTGCGTGCGTGAGTGCGTGCGTGTGTGTGTGTGTAGTTTCACTCATCATTCCACAGTAAACCTTTAACTAGATGTCTACTGTTATAGGAGAGATCATTCAGTCTGAGCGTCTTGGATGAGAGCTCCAAAACCTCCACAGTCTGTGTTTCCCTCAACGTGGACCCTCCAAGTGGGGTGAAAGTCACTTCAGGGGATCAAGAAAAGAAGGGGGTCCCTATATTTGACAGTGACAGAATGCCTGTTGTGAATCTAGGGTAAGGCAGAGACTACTTCACCTAGCATCGAGGGTGGATCCACACAATTGTGCATGGGAAATTTTTTCCTAACCACACCTATTATTACTAACCATGCCAATTAATATTGGTATACAAGAACTAGATATTATGAATTTGTAACCAAGTAGACTGCTGGTTTCACTGCTCCATAATAGCCAATATGTTACTGTTTATTAGGTCTGCATCCATGGTGACCACTGCAACAGTGATAGAACAGGATGGGAGAAGGCTAACCACTGGAGAGCACAGCCAGAAGTATCCTCTGGAGGTAAGTAGAACTAGCTTCATAACTGTTAGGGAAAGGAGGTGATTAGTTAGCACTTAGTGGTCTGTACCTTCCACTGTTAGGAGTTGGGTGACATGCTGAGGGATCTTGGAGGTCCAGCACTGGATGGGACAGAGGAGGCAGAACAGGTGAAGCAGTTTCTGGATAAAGAACAAAAGGTGTTTCAGAGGGTTGGCAATGCACTACCTCCTGATGTTGAGGTATATTTGTAAGATTATATATACCTGATGCTATAATAGTATATCTATAATCTCTATATTATTAGCTATTATATAGATTCTGATAGCTATCACTTGACATTATTCTTCCTGCAGATTACTGTGACCTGAACATTATCTATACATGGTCTTTTGTTATGAAGATTATAGTGATTCTCTTTGTCTCCATCTGCACCAATACTTTTATCCTTTTCCCAGTCTACATAGCTAATGCATTATAATGGTTTACAGTGTAGCTCATTGTAACAGAAATGTTTATAGTGTCAGGACTTTAGTATTGTCTTCAAACATTATTAAGTTTTGTCCTATCTAGTAATAATAGCCAACATCATATTGACCTTGTATTTTGGTTTAGTGGTTTTTAATATCTATATTATTATTATAGTAAGGGAGGAGTTTTTTTTTTTTTAGTTCTAAAGCACATAACAATGGCTATTTTCCATTATGAAGATAATTTTATTGTCTGTGTTTACCACCAGATCCACTAGCAATCAATCCCATAGCCACTACAACTGTGCCTGACCTATTCTGTAATAGGTTAAAAAATGCAATTAACCTTCATTATTGCAACATACATAGTAACTGAGATAATCTTCTAATCAGCAAACCATGACTATCACTATCACCTGAAAAGAGTATCAGATTAGAGATTAATCATACAGACACATCAAACACTGGTGTGGTGGTGAATAAAAGCTTTGCATGCACTACATGCAAAAAAAATTGCTTCCATTCCTCACTGCTTTGGCACACCTCTTACCTCTAGTCTGCCCCAGTCAGTGTCACAGCATATTCAACCCCCCACACCCCGCGTAAGTGATGCACACAAATAGGGCCCCGCAAATTCTATCCGAGAGAGCATGCGCGAAAAAGCGTGGACACTTACATGTATGTAGTTTGCTCATAGATCTTATAGACGACTACGTACACACACAACCGGAAAACCCGGGGATCGAGTGGAAACGCGGTCACCTGCGCCCATAGCAACAGTTCATTGTGGTATAATAATACAATGGTTACTACAAGCTTGCAGAAAACAAAACTCTTTCCTTTGTTCTGAGGTAAGATTACACCATAGCTGTTATCTAGACTGTATTGTTCCTGCAAAATAAAGTGCTTGCAACTGAAGTGCACCTATGCAAGTTCTTACCTTACAAATCTTGTTTTGTGCCTGTATCTTTCCTCCTGTCAACTTAATTATGTAACTGTTTGTTGGAAAGCTTGGAGTTCTCCTTGCCATAATATGCTGTCATGCTATCAATGGGGTGGATATTATTTGTATGTAGGACCTTTCATTGTTTGCTTGTATTTGGCAGGTTCATCTTTCTGTACCTTTTCTGAGTCTGTTCAGTAGTTCTTAGCTTTAATTGCATATGCATCTATACTAATCTTGTTCATGTCGTGGAGTTGTGTTCATTTATTACTCTAGTTTCATCTCCAAGATGTTTTCATCAATGTAACTTTTAAACAAAGTATTTTTATACAGAGTGTAGAATGGGATGTAAATTCACTCACAGTAGAACGGCGCCCAGCGCTGGAGGTAGGCTGCACAACAACAGCGAGTTAGCAGTCATGCATGCTGAAAGACCAAAACAAGCTGCTGACCAAAAAATGCGCCCTTTTCTCTCTTTAGTAATAAGCACGTACAAGCAAGCGCAATGAGGAGTGTTCGGGGAGTTTTAATTGCGTTTCCAATCCCGGATACGTAGTCTAAAAGATCTATGGTTTGCTAGATGCAGAAAATGTACCCTAGTTTGCATGGTTCATGACATGCAACAGACTTCAAGGACTGCTTCTATAGATCTAAATAACTGATCTGTCATGCAGATACATTTCATTGAATCCAGGAGATATTTTTGCTACATGCATTCGAAAGATTGGCTCTGCTAGCAGATACTTGCTATATAGATTAGGATCAGTCCTGCTAAATGCATTTTAGGAGACTCTTTGCTAGCAGATTCATGCATTCAGGGGATCATGTCCTGCTAGCAGATCCATTCCAGGAGATGCTTCACTATAACAGATCCATGCATTTAATGGATCAGCACTATAACATGCATTCCAGCTAGCAGATTTATTCCTCCTGCGCTAATATGATCTGCTAGCAAGATGGATCCCCTAGACAAGTAGAGCTATAGCATAAATGTATCTGCTAGCAGGACTGATTTCTTGAATGCTCGAATTTGCTAGTGAAGGAATAAGGATCCTATCTCCTGAAGTGGGGGTATCTCCTAGTGGACCCGGATCAAAGTTACCTGGATCGATTTTTTTGTGACTTGACACCGGGCGTCTAGACCCTAATTATTATGAAAACACACACACTACCAAAGGTGTAACAAAAAAGAAAAAAGAATGAAGAAAGAATGACTTAATAGAGGTGATAATGAATAGGTTCAACAAAGATACAAATAGTTATAGATAAGCGGAGGCTATGGTTGTTAGTAAAACCATAGAAAAGGTACCTTTTCCTTTATCTATGGTAAAACAGCTTGTCTGTACCTGAATTTCACTTTCACGAATCACCTCGGCGCGCGCCATGCGCATGTTAATATGCGCATGCGTGCGCTGCGGTTCGCGCGCACACACACACACGTACACACCACCACTGTGCGTGCGTACACGCACACACGTACGTACACGTACACTTGGCTTCGCAGTCACGTACATGGTTCCGCTTGCTCACGCTGTGTGTTTCTCTCGCAGTTCTCTTCAGGGGGGTAGGAAGCAGGGGGGCACCGGGTGCTGGTGCCCCCCCACTTTTCATAGACCTTTGCAGTTTGTGTATAGTATTATAGTGTGTGTGCATGTGTGTGGTGATAGTAAGTGCTTCACTATTTTACACTTCACTTGTACTACTAATCACAAAATCCATGACCATACATGTAACTTTTAAGGCTCACATGTAGGGATGTCCACATTATGCTCACAATTTTACCCATTATGCTATGCCAGCAATTTTACCTATTATGCTCATAGAATTATGCTCCCACATAACTACAATATGCTTTTAAAAAATAATATTATCGTAACATGATACTAGCTTCAATGTAATCTTCAAGTGAATTGTTCTGTTGGTGTGTAGTGAAAAGACATGTTCAGCAGCTGCTGAGCTAGGCTGCACAAGTATGAAAAGCAGAGGCCCAATTAGTTAAATCCTTCTCATGATTTTTCCACCAGGTAGTGCCCAGCCTTCTAGGACAGGCAGGAAGTAAAATACACATTATAGTTAATTAACTCCCCCCAAATGCCAGCATAATTCCTAATGCTCACTTAAACCTATTATGCTCCAGCATAATGTGGACATCCCTACTCACATGACATGACTCAAAAGAAGCTAAACTCCTTTTTTGATACAAGAGAGCGAGGCTTCTACTTCTGAACCTCTGAGTCAGAACCTTCAAGTGTTTGCATGGTGTGAGTTTAAGGGAAAGAGATTTGAAATTCCAGGGTTGCCAACTCTCCTGATTTTAAGGGTCCTCTCCTGGCTTCCTGTTTTCACTACTATATTTCACTATTAACCTCCTTTTTCCTAATATTATTGCTGTCTTACTAGAGGTGGATTTCAAAGATTCAAGCATTAGCCTAAGTTGATGCTGTCACTTCTTCATAGCAATGCTTCAGCTGAATGTATTTTCAGTATGGTAAAAGCAATAAAAACTGATTCTCTTCATAATTCAACTCTATCTGCTTTAGTAGCAACCAAAGTGAATTTTGACAGATATTGTTATGAGCAGCAATCAAGTGCTGAACTACTCTGGCTGAGCAAGTCGGCCACTTATCTTATAATAACTATAGAATTACATTTTAATATATGATCTTTTTACATAAAAAGTCGCCTTTTTTTTTCCTTTGGGGATTAGCAACCCTGTGATATTTCCTCTTGTTTTCCTTGTAAATGTGATTGTCAGTGCTGTATGAATAGCTATATTTTTTACCATCCATTGGATATGTCTGACTCCAAGGTGAGTCATGCACATCAGAGTAAAGGGTATAAAGAAGGAAAGCTTTAAGCTTACTCAAGTAAAATAAAGCCTAGTTGGTATGAAAAGTATTCCTGGATAAGTGTTTGCACACCTAAGTTCAAAATATTTCTTTACTAGCTATATGCCGTGGCAAAACTTGCTGCAAGTGTCATAGTTTTACATTAAGGTTTGGAACCTGGAGAAAGGCTCTGCAGCACTTTCAGGAACATGAGAATAGCATGGCACATAGAGCAAAGTGCTATTTATAAGGATAAGCTGAGTGAAGTAGATAAGGTGTTAAATTCACATTTCCTGTGACAAATGTGACTGCTGAAAGGTCATTTTCTTCTCTGATGAGACTGAAGACATACTTGAGAAGTACAATGACTCACTGTAGGCTGAACTATCTGTTCATACAGCAAGAACTGATGAACCTAGCTAACCTAGATAAAATAGCTGAAGATTACATCTCAGTTTTATTTTGGAAAAATTTATCAACTATCTATAATTTGTAACTTCACCCTGAAACTGTAATCTCAGATGACTGGGTAAGAAGAATGGGTGGGGGGGGATCTTTAGCTTAAATGGTGCCCCCCCCACCTAAAATCATCTTCCTACCCCCCTGCTCTTGTATTTCTCGGTGTATTGGAGGAAGGTGCTATGCCAGAGACCCTTCAATTGTTACAGGACTTTTCCTTCTTTAAGAAGCCAGTCAGGCCTATCCCACCTTCTAGAGGTGTGTCTCAATCTGAAGCTCTCAGGTGAGCAATCATCTGGGGTGGAGGTTAGCACTAAAGCAGCATGTGGGGCGATCAGTCTCTACAGGTCCCTTCAGAGAGTAAGCCTATTCTAGTTCCAGTGGAGACAACAACTTCTGCCATCTCCACATGTCTATCATCATCTGGTGAGTCCTCTTGAGATGAGATCTCTTTGGGCCAATGCAGTACTGGTTCTTCGAGTCTTATGTGGGTAAAGTGTACAGGCTTTTGAACTGTGAAACTCTTGCTGAAGTGATGGGTAGCCTGTCATGTCTGAAGTGTAAATCTCAAATCACCCTGAGGGAATACCTGGCCAGTAGGACAGTTGTCTCTCACTTGTTGGTCTGGAACAGATCGTGTGTGCTATAAGACCCCAAGTGTGAAGGGTGGAATCTGAACACCAGAGATGTCCTCAGGATGAGGTCATTGGACCAGGGACAAATTGGAATGGAGTCCTTCTGTGGTATGATGGACATGCCTGCCTTTGAGCTCTACCTACTACTCAGAGTAAGATATCTTGAGTGTTAATGGAGGAGGCCACAAAGAATATGTTCTCACAATTTCTTGCTGGGATGATTCATTTCTAGCTGTAATCAGTACTAGTGATCTCCTCACAGTGATATATTCCATGAACTCACTAGCTGCTTTAATCTCTGACCCTTTACCTACATGATCTCATTCATTGCAGTGGTGTTATCTTTCCATAAACTGCTTCGATCTTCCATGATCTGCATTTGTGATCTCCTGTGATTTCTTGCAGTGGTATCTTTCCATGAACTGCTTTGATAAGATGATTTGAGATCTCCCGCCATGCTTCTTCACCGTGATATCTTTCATAGCTGCTTCAATCTTTGGCCAATTTTAGTACATAGCTAGTCTCCTGCCATGATTCCTTGCAGTGCTATTTGCTTTGATCTCCATTTATGCATGATCTGCATTTGTGATTGCCTGCCATGATTCCTTGTAGTGGTATTTTTCCATGAACTGCAGACCATTTCCATACGATTTCATACATGATCTACTACTGTATTGGTGAGCCACCATGATTCCTTGCAGTGGTAGTAGTGGTACCCAGTGATTTCCTATGATGATGATAGTCTCATGGTACCAAAAGATGCAGTCACTGCTTACTATTAAATCATTGTGACCCTTCCTTGCCTGTGATCACTAACCACTGTCTCATGCATGTTCTTTACCATGATAGTTCACCATGGACTGACTTCCATTACTCTCGTGCTATAATTTGCTGCCATCTATAAACTTCAAACTTATATCATGATCATTAACTGCTTGACTGGCTACATACCCCCTGACATCTATATAGCAGGGGGGTAGGAAGCAGGGGGGCACCGGGTGCTGGTGCCCCCCCCCACTTTTCACAGACCTTTGCAGTTTGTGTATAGCTAGTGTGTGTGCACGTGTGTGGTGCTTCACTATTTTACACTTCACTTGTACAATAAAGTGTAAAATTCATGTACTAACCACAAAATCCATGTTCATACATGCATTTACTTTAGGCTCACATGACATGGTTCAAAAGAAGCTAAACTCCTTTTTTTGATACCTCTGAGTCAGAACCTTCAAGTGTTTGAGTTTAAGGGAAAGAGATTCGAAATCATGGTATCAGGGTTGCCAACTCTCCTGATTTTAAGGGTCCCCTCCTGGCCTCCTGTTTTCACTATTCCACTATTAACCTCCTGTTTTGTTAATAGCTATTAATTATTGCTGTATTACTAGAGGTGGATCTCAAGCATAACTATAGAATTAACTATAATATTATGATCTTCCTACATAAAAAGTCTTTCCTTTGGGGATTGGCAACCCTGTGGTATTTCCTCTTGTGTTCCTTGTAAATGTGATTGTTGGTGCTGTATGAATATAGTTAACTATTTTTTATCATCCATTGGATATGTCTGATTCCAAGGTCAGTCACGCAGATCAGAGTAAAGAGTATAAAGAAGGAAAGCTTAAAGTTTACTCAAGGAAAATAAAGCCTAGTTGGTATGAAAAGTATTCCTGGATATGTAAGTGCACATCTAAGTTCAAAATATTTCTTTTGTGGCAAAACTTCCTGCAAGTGTCAAAGTTTTACATTAAGGTTTGGAACCTGGAGAAAGGCTCTGCAGCACTTTCAGGAACATGAGAATGGCATGGTACAAATAGAGCAAAGTGTTATTTATAAGAATAAGCTGAGTGAAGTAGATAAGCTGTTAAATTCACATTTCCTGTGACAAAATTAATGTGACTGCTGAAAGGTCATTTTCTTCTCTGATAAGACTGAAGACATACTTGAGAAGCACAATGACTCACTGTAGGCTGAACTATCTGTTCATACAGCAGGAACTGATGTACCTAGCTAACCTAGAGAAAATAGCTGATTACATCTTAATTTTATTTTGGAAAAATTTATCAACTATCTTCTATAATTTGTAACTTCACCCTGAAACTGTAATCTCAGATGACTGGGTAAGAAGGGGGGGGGGTCTTTAGCTTAAATGGTGCCCCCCTACCTAAAATCATCTTCCTACCCCCCTGTATAGTGATCTCTTCAGCTAGCTGAATACTATAAAGATCCTTCTACCTTGGTCTGCCAACTGTTGCAACCGACCTCTTAATTAATTTTTACCTCATTCTCCCTCCATCTCTGTGGTGTCCAACTTAAAAATTAAATTTGTGAGAATTAAGAGATTAAGTAACACAACTAATGAATATGTAATAGCTATAGGTTAGCCTAAACCTTGTGCTTGTATAATTATTTCCGTGTTGTGTTATTCTATCATAACAATTTTTTTGGTTTGTTTTGTTTCTATATTTTTATCTATAGCGACATCTATAATACTGGGTCCTCAAATTATGAATTATGTTCTATAGAAGGACAAAGATGTGTATAGCTCATGATTTAAAGGTAGCTACTGAGATTATTCATAGTAGCTGTCGCTGCATAAAAAATATACGACAAAGCAATATTATGTTGGAAAAAAATCTGGATTTTATTTGTGCAAAACAGTGGTATGAAAGTGTAGTATTACTCATAGCTGAGTGTTATGATAAAAAAAAAAATAATAAAAAAAAATAATAATAATAATAATAATAAGATGATTCTATGACAATACAAACTTTTATCTTGCTGATTCAGTAGTTCTGTCCAACAAGGGGAGGAGTCTGTTCAGCTGAGTTTCTTGTGTATGAGTGTAGATGCGTGTTGTGATAATCATGTGAAGGAGCTTGAGGTTGTTAGTGACCCCAGGGACAATCTTCTCTCCTAGTTGAGGGTTGAAACGGAAGAAGGGAATGTTCTGGACCTCACAACTGGTCCGACAACGATCAGCTAGAGCCTCAGACTCACCAATCTGTGGAAACAAACGGGACAATTATCATGAATACACAAGGTACAACAGTCTATCGACATGACTAGTGGTTTGTAGTCAGTACAGAACTATCAAAATAGATCAATGGCTGGTTAGGAGCTAGGAAGAGGAGACAGCATGTGCAGCACATTAGCTAGCCAATCTTAATCACATAACACCATACTTATGGGCACACTTAATAATAATGACATTCACAAATTCATGCAGTATCATAACAGGAATTTAGGACAAGTAACTAGGAAGTGTTCTCATTCAGAAGATGCATAACAATACGTAATGAAACTGTGAATTTAGAAGATGCATGTACATGCAATGAACTAAAAGTGATTATGACTTACAGCACTGCTAAGCATGGTGATTAAACTCTGAGCTTTCTTTAGCATGCCTGAAAACTTTAATCGCAGGAACACATGAAAATCAACAGATCCCAGCTCCTGTGATGGGAACATTCCAGACCCTATTGATACCATGCATGCAATTGGAAAGTGAATGTTTCGATCTTGATAAAAAGATTGTATTTTAGAGAGGCCGTCAATACAAGGATTGTTAGCTAGTACACCTCCATCCACATAGTTGTCACACTCTGTGAAGAACATAGGAGCAGCCGTAGTGTACCGAGCAACCTTCCAGATCAATTCTGTGGGAAGTATGCATGCAAGGTTTTGTTCAATTAAAAATTCCAGTCATTAAAATTCACTTACGTTGGCTAAACTGGTCATTGAAGCAGTTGTTGAAGAATTGGAGCTTCAAAGGAATGCTGCTCTTATCCACAGCAGTCACTAGTACTCTGTAATACCACAATAGAGTATAATGAGACCATCTCTTAATACAACCACTTCTTTATATTACTAATCAGACCACCCAATATGTGCATACCTAGGCCACTACAGTTAAACCTGTACTACCCCATAAGACCACATCTTTATAGAAGCCACTACAGTGAAAGCTGTCTAATCAGAACACTCCTTAATAAATAATTATACACATCATTTAGTCATGTCCTGATATAGTGTTTGTACCATTGACTTTGACCTCCATACAGAGACCATATTCCTTTTGTGGTTCAGAGTGTGGTCACTATAGACAGATTTCCCTGTATCAAACAGTACTGAAACATAATATGCTCTTTTGGACTATATAATCACTTAATGTAGCTGTAGGGGAAATTATATAATTCCTTCGTGAGAAAACACTGATACATAACTAAACTTGTGATCCCATTAATAAATTCACTATAAAGTCTATAACATACTTTGGGTGTTTGACATCTCCCATTCGTAGCTCTGTCCCTAGCTCTTTCTTTAGCAGTTCCTCCAGTCGGAGAGAATCGTAACAGAAGCCGACCCTCCCTTTGGAGAATACTTCCTCCTTTAGTCGAAAATAGAGGTCCCGTAGCTGAGACAATGACATCTGTTGGTAGACCAATGCCAGCGCCACGATCCCACCAGTACTGGTGCCAATGATCCAATCAAAGAGTTCGGTTATCTTTTTTCCTGTCAGCCTCTCTATCTCACAGAGAATATCAATCTGTACCAGACCTCTGATTCCTCCCCCATCTAGACTAAGAATACGATGGCCCCCTCTATTAGTAATCAAGAGTTGGGGATCAGAGGTACAGCAACAGGACCAAGGAGTGGCGGGCCGAGAAATGGTGGGTTGAGGAGTGGTGAAAGGACACTTGGATCTGTAGGTGTAGTGGTTTGTAGAACAGGTGATGAACTCAATCTGTGGTGTTGTTACTTAACAGAATGTTTGGGTTTCTTCTTCTGTGGTTGTTGTGGTTAATGGAATAATATCATTATTCCATCCACGCCTAACCTGAATCTGTACAACACCCAACTTCACTAATTGCCCTTCCCAGAAGAGATTATATAATATATCGTACTAAGTGTTTGCATCATCAGGCAAAGTCAGAGGGGAGAAATACTGCTACATGCATGCTCTGTTAATAGTTCTCACCACACTAGCATACAACTACAGCTTAATAAGTTATAGTTACACTGAGACTTACCTAAATCTAGCTATCTCCTGCTTCTGCAGAGCCATAGCATATGCTTCATCAGGTTTTACACTCTGTGTAGCCTCAATTCTTTCATCCATATGCATCTGAAGCTGCTCTGACAGATCAGAGTTGCTACGCTTCATTCCAACTTCTAGTTCACACTCAGATGTGCTGTTGAGTTTATTATAGTCGTGAGGACTTGAGACATCTCTTTGGTGGGTTGCATGGTGGGCAGATATAGTTCTACCCTTGAGACATCCTATGGAGATGAGAAGAGGAACCAGGGCATCTCTCTGAGGAAGACAAGAAGTACAAACATTATTATTATTATTGGAAGAGTCAAATTAACATCTATGGAAATTTTTCCTAATGCATTTGAGATTTCTGTAAAAGACATCAAAATACTGATCAATTTATGGAGCAACTGACCTGGTTCTCTGAGGCAATGTCTAAGGGAGTCTGGTTGAAACTATTCTTAGCATTGATGTTGGCACCAAAAGCAATCAGAGTTTTCACACAGAGTTCTTCTCCATTCTATAGGAATGTGTGTATTTGTGAGTAAGAAGAGAAGAAGATTATTAGCTATTCTCATAAAATTAATATGGACTTAATAGAACTAGCAGGGTTTCACTATATACATGCACATCCCATACACTCACATCCCACACACATCACACACACATACACAGAGGAAAGAATCTACTGCCTATAGGTATGGATCACTGACTTGTGACATAAGAGTGCATTGAATGGCTACTGATCTCCTAAACTAGCCACAACCCTGAATAAGTGATGGTGAGCTACTCAGGAAATCTAATGGAGAAGAGATTATTGTAAAGAGGAATCCATAGCCTTTCTAAATGACAACTTTGTGGAAGGAAGAAACATAATAGATCATAACAGTATGTATAACTGCCCTGGCAGTTAGAAAGCCAGTGACATTTATCGCCACTTATCACAGATTAAGGTCAGCACACTTGGAGGGAATCATGATGGTATATCCACTATTTAATAAAGGTGATTGAGTAAAGTTTATTTGTACATCTGGAGGTATGCCAAACCTGCATGACAAGCATATCACCCACAGCACATTTTATAAAGCTGATTGGATTAACTATCATCACCAATAACAGACATTTTTCTTTCATATAAGGATCACCGAAACAGGGATTCAAATGCTGATTAAAGGTCACCTCTTCAAATGCTGATTAAAGGGTCACCTCTTCAAGTGCTGATTAATGTCAAATGCTGATTGCATTAAGGGTCATATTAAGGGTAACCCTTGCAGTAGCTGGACTAAGCAGAGTATCCTCAATTGAATTGGGCCCCACATTATGACTAAAATTATATAAAAGGTGAACATCATAATATTATGTCATATTATATACACTGCATGCACCACACATGCTTCATGCCTCTGTGGCCACATTGACCAATCCAGCTTAACCATTGAAATTTGATACCCGTACACACTAACAAACAGCTCCAAGCAACTCACCACAAAATGTAATTATTTTGTCTTTACAAACCCACTCTCTAATCTTATCTCATTGCATGCACTTAGTGGGTCAGGTAATGAATCCAACACCTTTGAATCATGTTCCACGTTCTTTTACACAACAGTATCAAGTATAGTATAAAAATAACAGTAGACAGCAAACACTCTATGTTCTATTAATGTGAGACATACTGTCTTTGTTAATAATATACCTATTCAACAGTTGTCTGGCCTCTAATCTGCAAAGATCTGACAGATACCTTATTCATGCACTTAATTCCTGCTGTCGTAAAGCCAACACTTCTGTGACAGAAACCAAAGCCCTCAAAGGCAACTAACGAAATTAGCTATGGAGCACACACTTTTGACAAATCCTGAAGATGGTTTGGGAAATAAGTGACCTTTAACATGCCCTTTCTAAGAAGCACACATCAGAAAAGAAAAATGATTTTCTTTATTAGATAGAGTTACTATGCTTTTTGGGTCATCTGTCAGAAGACCATATGGTAAATAGGTTGTGATTTAGAGTAACATTATGTATTTGATGCTATTACTATAGCTAGCCTTCTACATCAAGGAGCTTACAACATAAATCATTGGGCTAGAGAGATTATACACTTATCACAAGTCATGAAATTTACCACTGAGGAAGTTGAGGTCTAAATAGGGTACACATTGGTCACCTCAGTGAAGCAGAACACAATACAACACTTAATTAAGCACAATGTCCCATTGCAGACACAGGAAACAATAGAAACCCTCCCAAATAGATGTGTTCCATAGGTGTAGGAATGAGATTTTGATGTAGGGGGTGGGGCACTCGTATGGGCTAAGCATGTGTGCCAGCGAAAATTTTGAGTGACCATGCCCACTTTTAATTAGCCACAATTTTTAATACATTACTAATAATTTAATAAAAACCAAAAAATGCTTTTCTTCTACTATTTTCACCTATAAACTTCTCAGCAATGTCTAAAATGTCTAACTGATCAGTTTTATCTCTGTGTATGTACATGATCATCAAATTGTTTAGCCTGCTTGAATATCATGGCTAGAGATGATTCACTTTCAGGCTCTCTGGCTGAAGAGTCATACTTAGTGGATTGTGAAAACAATCGTAGAAGGCTACTCTGTTTCAGTTTTTTAGCACCAGGGGGCCTTGGACCTATCAGCCATTGTACCTAGCTCTAGCTAATACTGAGCAGCTGCTATATGCATCAAGAGTGACACAATAGGCCACAAATGTTGATACTAGGTATAGGGAGTCAATAATGAACTGCCTATTCATCAGGTAACTTTAAGTGGTTGCTTGAATAGGACTTTGATTTCCTCAACCAACTTGATCCATTTTGTCAGATTGGAAGGGGGCACTGGGATAGTATTTGTATTAGTGACCCAAAATATTGGGGGGGGGGGAGGTGCCCCCCCTCCCCCAGTTCCTATATCTAATACTGACCAACACAGCAAAGTGGAGAGGGGTCATGTTGTGTTCTCCCGTGGAGTTGATGGTGGTGTTCCCATGGATCAATTGTCTAATAAGCTGTTTGAACTTGGACTTTTCTTTCTGCTTGCTCTGGATCAAGTCTAGTAAGTTGATTCTCTGGGGGATAGCATCAGGAAACTGTAGGGAGAAAGAATACTGCTTCAAAATTTAGAAGCAGAGGATAGGAATATCAGTATTTATTGTAAAAATTATTATTGACTTATGAAAATCCATTGCTTCATATTTTGCAGAATAATTAAGATGGATTCTATGAAAAATATCAATGTGATGCATCCAATAACTAGTAACTAGTCTCAAAAGTTTCTCAAATAACTGTAGCAAAGATTAGAGCAATGAATACAGCTTTGGGTTAGTAATAATGTATTCACCAATAGCTCTTTAGGAATGGTATATGTATTGCCTACTGGTTAATACAAACCTGTATATGTATGCTGATTTTTATGCTGTTTACGTAGTAGGATCAACTAACACAGCAGTATAATATTCTGTTAGTGGGGGAGGACAGATGTTTGATGTAATGTCCATAGAAACTAAGACTATTCATTAGCCAAAGATGCACATTCATAATGGTGACAGTGCACCAACTATGAAAAAGGACAAGAAGAAAACAGGCTCACTAGATAACAAGCATGCACTTATCCAAGGACTATGCCCAGGTGTCTTCATTTAAGGATAGCTCTCTAATTAATAATACTGAATTAGAAGGTAAACACAATGTTCAATGTCTTTCTCCTACATGTGTTAACAGACAACTCACATCCAAACTTTCTGTTTGAATCTCTGAACTTGGTTTAATCTCTGAACTTTGTTTTCCTCCCATGTCACTAGCTTTGTCTTTCAAATAGTACCAACTGTCTTCACGTGTGTCAATAGAACATTTCTTTTCACTTCGCTTGTTCCTATCATTCCAGCCAATAGCAGTTGCAGGTCGGATTTTTGGACTGACACTAGATTGAGGATATGCCCAGCCAACAGTAGACTGTGGTCTATATCTATCCAGTTCAGTGGGTGTAGGCTTGGTGGGTGGAGTAAAATCTTTGATCTGATCACTTTCAAAAGCAGTGGCCATTTACTGTGCAGCTAGCTAGAGTAGAAGGTAGCACTTCAGCCTGCAAATAGAAAAACCCAAAAATAGTCACTAATACTATATCTGACAGTAGTTTGCAAGTTGCAGCCTAACCCAATATAGCTCCTATCACACATCTAACCATTGCTTTTAAGTTACTCAGAAAGAGGGTATCTTAAATCTAGAGTACAGCTCGCAGCTAACTAGAGTACTCTAGCTAGTAGAACGATACTAGTTATTATGGGAGATAAGATCCAACTCACTCACCACAAGGCATAAACCTTCTCGGCGTTTTTGGCCTTCAATAATACAATGACTTATTTTTATAAAAAAAAAATTTAATTACTATTATGACCTCACGAACGAGAAAATAACCGGGGGGATTCCCTACAAATAATTATTATTAGTAATGATCATGATTTTAGCTATGTTTTTGTTCTAGCAGTGACTTTATCCAAAGTCTTGGTCAGATCATTTAGTCTCTGAGACATTTTCAGCTGTGTCTCTAACTCCACACTGCTTCCATTTGCACTAGTTGTCTTGTCCTTGAATTTGACCTCATTACCCAAATTTGCTGCTGCCGATCCCATGATGTGGTTGAGGGCCACAAGAGGTTGACAGCTACCAAATGATGATAACACTAACATATGTTCTGATGGATGATAGGCCATAGCTCCAATGGGAGCACTGAAAGGAAGTTTGGAATAGACATGGAGCTGTTTACCTATAATGGAAAAAATATATTATGTATATCCAAACCGTCCATTAATATTAATTCCTTCACAAACAACAATTTCTTATTTTGGCTTTGAGCATGTCATATACATGTGATTGTCATGAATATGTAATTGTCATGTGGACAACTGATCTCATAGCTCACAACTGCTAACAATAACGCTGAGTTGAGCATTGCACAACCTCAGCATACTGAATCACCTGTATCTGCACTCCACACATGGATTATCCCATTGGGTGTGCCAGCAAATACCAGCCCTCCACAAGGTGAGAGCATACTCACACACCTCTCCAAGCTAGTGGCCTGGATCCCAACATACTCACAGTTGATATGATTGCTACATGTAGATAAAACAAAATTACATACAACATGTACTATTAAGTACTTGACTCACATGCGGAGGTCAATCATAGCTAGCTTTCCTTTGAGGGTGTGTAGTAGCATTTTACGACCATTTGGATGCAAGCTAATCGATACCAAGGACTGGCCCTGTCAGAGAAAATCAGGTTACCATGACTGCAGATTACACTTCCATTATTATTAATTTTATGGTCCTCACTAACATTCATGAAATCCGTCTTTCGTTTTAACTTCCACACTCCTTTTTTCTTTTGCCAGGTTCCCAGTATTCCCATGCTGTCTCCAACATAGAGTATAGATCCCTTACTAGACCACACCATACAGTTGATGTGACCTGAATGTCCACGAAACTCGCCAATCATCTGTGCACACAACCATACAAATGTTCCTATTTTACTATAGAGTAGTGTGGGCATACAGCATTAATAGAATCTAACTATACAGTATAGTACTCTGTAACAATATGGGGCACAGCTTTAGGACACCAATTAAAATCACAGTACGTGCACCGTTCACAAAATGAATGACACTCCCAAAAATTAATTTTTCAAACGATGACAATTCAGGGGCGTATTCAGGGGGTAGCTGAGGGTGCTGGAGCACCCCCCCCCTCCTGGAGTTTGACAGTAACAATTAACCTATTCAGCTGAGGTGTCAAAAATAAAATAATAATAGAAACCGCTAGCTGCAAACACCAATTTAATTAGCTTGCTTCTAGTAGCTTTGTCAGCAAGCCACTAACACCCTTTGTAATGTATTCTTACTATTAGACTGCCCCAATGCCACCAGATTGAATCAAAAATACAAAAATTATCTGAATTTTCTGGGGGGGGGGGGGGGCATGCCCCCAGACCCCCCTAGATGGTGCACTTCCTGCAATATAGCTATGTGATCAATTAATATTTTTATAAATTTAATTTAAGTTTTAATTAAATAGGTGTGGTATGTGCATGATGTGGGTGTGGCATGAGTGTAGTCTGTGTCCAGCACCCCCCTCCATGAAATCCTGGATACACCACTGGATGTAGCTAGCTAACTGTCATAAGAGCATTAATCTTACTTGTGCAGAGCCATCAGCTATACTCCAGATTCTAATGTAGCCATCATAGGCACCCGTACTGAGTACAACACTCCCCTTTTGAGTCATGAAACACACACAGTACACATAGCAGGGATGGGGCAGAGTAACCACAGGCTCAAGAGAAGTGTCTTCTAGTGACCACAATCTGGAAAGGGGGAGAGAGAGGGGGGGGTGGGTGTTATCCATTATGCAGCATTCACCAATTTGCCACAAAAGGCCTTCTATGGACAAGTATTTCATTATGCACCATTCACACCAATTATGCAGCATTCATCACACAAGGCCTTCTAAGGACAAGTATAGTACATCACATAAACAATGTATTTCCTGTCAACACTATATACCTTCATAAAAACTGTGACCTGGAGTTACTCACTTGACGATTCCATCTGCTGAGGCTGAGACCAAATGCTTGTCTCCCTCGTCCCAGGATATCTGATAGATGATCCCACGATGTCCCTCTGTTACCACCGCTGGCTCAAATGATGGTATCTGCATAAATACAATACATACTAATAGATCTGGCTATTTTCAAGCAATTCTTAACCTCTCAGTAGTAGTTGTATCATGACTTAATAGTTTTATATTTTTATTATGCAGAGGTCATACTTTATTATGATTATGAAATTTTACATTGACAATGGCTAACAGTGAATATAGCAAAAATAACAAGGAAATCTACTGTAGAACAGCATTAAAAAACAAGAAACAAAATTCCCCCCCCCCCCCCCCCCTGTTAATAGACTAGCTAGAGGCGTACCTTATATATGACCAATGGGTATACAGTGTTCTGGTCAGCACACCCCGCAGCTAGCAAGTGGCCTGAGTGCGAGAAGGCTAAGGAGGAGCAGCCCATAGGTGTGGGGTAGAGGATACACATGGGTGAGGTGGGGATATGACAAGCCTGCCCAGGGAGACGCTTGCTGACTGAGAAGAAGGTGGTGGAAGGGACACTACTGAGTCCAAGAGTTGTGCTACTGTTGTGTTTAAAAGACAATAATTTATAATTATTGTATTTTCTTTGGTAGAGACTGTGCTGCCCTCTAGTCACAGTTGGTAAACAGAACAGGACTCTAAGTAGCTAAACACAAAGAACTTTACAGTTATTCAACCACTCTATGTATTTTAGTTACACATCAAATCTATACAGTGGAACCCCTCAAACCGACATCCCTACATTAAGGACACAAGGATATGTCCCAAATATTAATAGAACTTCATGAGGCTAACTCCTCTAATCAGGACATTAATCTGTCCTAAGTTTCACTGTATTAATTAATGCTGATACCTTATTCTGCTCAGCTCCTCAAATGTGAATGATCCTTTTTCTTCTTGAAAGGGGAGCATGGATCTCTTTGAGGCCTCTTCTACAGGCAATGCAGCTGAAACAGCATGGAGGGTCACATAGAGTGTGCTGGGATAGGTGGAACGGTAGTGTCTTGACCACAGATTATAAACCTATAACAGTACAATACTATGGTATTGTAATACTAGAATTCCTTTATTCCAACCTCCAGAAATGAGGACACTTGGGTATGTCCCAAATAACCACTATGAATTACATAACAGTAAAAGGACTTCACCCTGCTAAATTGAACTCACTCCTCTAATCAGGACACTATAATTTGTCCATAATAGAGGTTCTACTGTACTATCATGGACTCACACATGTTCTCAGGCACATCATGCCCTCCCTCTCATTTATCTGTTCTACCACTACATGTATAATGTGCCTAGCACAACCATACACATAGTACTTACCTCTGTGCTATCAGTTGAACCTCGAAATGCCTTGCCTGGGTATTTGTAGAGCTGTAATCTGATCTTTTGTCCCATCCTACTTCTGCAAGTTCTCCCAGCAGGACGGAGGAAGGCCCATGCTATTTGATGCCATGGTGTTCGGTCACTTTGAAGCCTGCTGTTATAGCCCCTCCCATCTCTCACTGTCAAGAAGTCTAACAGTTCAAAGAAAATGACTACATCCTCATTTGAAGTGAAGTGTGTTAGTTTCTCATTGAAGATTAACGTCTCCTCCCACAATGCTTTCAAAGTACCCTTGGCTGCTCTAAACACAAATAATTCTCTATGAATTGACAATCCTAAGGCATTGAAGTCCTATTTGAAGAGTGAGTTAGCTAGTATTAGTTCTACCTAAACATTTCTGTAGTGGACATGTTGGGACCTTGGAGGTTAATAAAATGAGACCAAAGATAGAGATTTCCTTTTTATGGAGGTTATACAGATATGGACATTGGTTCTCCTTTGTCAGATACTTGCTTTAGGAGACTAAGGAGAGAGCTAATGTTAATAATCACCTTGATACCACTGTATGTACAGTGACAGACTCCTCACCTGTAATGCTTAAATTCATAAGGTTGTGTCATTATTGGGAGAATATAATCAACAGACGGGTTTCCCATTTCATAGTATGAAGTCACACATTTCTCAGGAATAGACTTTTTCAACAATGAACCACTTGACACATCAACTATGCTGACTTTAACTGAGGGATGGATCAAGTAGACGCTGGCTTGCAGGTCATCTGTGCCATTGACTACTATGTTCAGAATATCAGTACAAGGGGGAGTGGTGCTGAGATCATGTGAATTGGGATCTTGGCTGGCTGATGAAGGGAGGGGATGATCTGATAGGACAATATAATCTATATGATATGCATAGTTATCAAGGAAATACCGCGTTATTCCAAGCATCAGAATAATGAGGTATTCCTTGATACCATTCCTTTACTATGTCTTAGTTTAGTCTCTCCGATTTGGCTAATAACTGACAATTATTAGAGTTGCTAGCAGTGGATGTGATAATCCTATTCCATTACTAATAATTCACACATTTGTGGATGAGATTTATGTGGGATCTTGGACCCTAATGAGTGTCTAACCTATATTAACTGGCTCCTGATTTCCTAAGGAATCCTCATCTGTGACTATACCACTGCTATGTCCAGCATCAGATTCATGTGACTCTCCTACAGGAACTTGAGTGACAGGGAGTTGTCTTTTATCAGTTTCCTCCAACTCCATCTGCCGAAAGTCACTGCCATGTCTAGCATCAGATTCATGTGATCCTACATGAACTTGAGTGACAGGTAGTTGTGTTTTGTCAGTTTCATCCAACTCCATCTGCCGCAGATTCTCCTGTAAGAGGTTTGCCACTCGAGTAGTGCTGTCCTCCAGTTCACTTTGAATAAGAAGAGGTGGGAGGAGGTTTGGCTTTCTTCTCTTTTGAGAGCGCCTTTGTCTTGCAGAACTAGTCAATTGTGATATAGTTAGCTTTGAATATTCACTCATAGAGCAGTTCACTGTAATGCATGCATTAATAATGTTTTACTTTGCCAAACAATGAATATAATTCAATGAACTTACATATCCCTCCATTACTACTCCCTATGGGTGTAGCACCTATCCTGTCAGTGTAATCTAAATGTTGCTTTGTACTATGCGACAACCCAGTTGCAGGAGACACGAGTTCTAGGGAATTTTGTTCTTTTTCACTGAGAACTATTCTTGATTTTCCCATCCCTGACTGTTTAGTTGTTGTCCTTCTCCGATGCCGAGCTGAAGACACCTTGATGGCGTCTGATGCTGAGGTGTCAAGGTTTAGATCGGAAGGTAAGAGTCGAGTAGAAGAGGAGGCCGCCATTTTGTTGCTTGGTTGTCATGGAAAACATGTTATTAAGCTGTAAACTTACGTACATCTGTGGTAAACTCTAGTAAACGTCAACTTTCACCTTTTGCTCTGTGTGTCTAGCCGTGTCTTCCTCTGTGACGGTAAGAAACGTAAAAACTATTGATTTCTGAATGTTAATCTAGTCTTAGTCTTTGATAGATCAAGATGGCACCGCCTCAGTTGAGAGGACTGTTAAAGAAACAGATAATGAGAGATATAGCAGTTGCATTTACTCTGGCTTTCAGTGCAGGAGGTGCATGGTGGTTTGGAGTTGCTAAACCACGTCGAGTTAGATACGAAGAATTTTATAGAAATTATGATGCTGAGGCTGTGGCAAATAGTATGACAGCAAGCTTTGAAAAATAAGGTGAGTTTTAATTAGAGTAGTTCCTGTGGTAAGACTGTGATAGGGTGTTGCATTGCATCGTTTAAGCAAAGTGAGCCCCACACTAGAAAGTGTTGTTTCATACATGTTTTAGTAATCACTGTACTCAATGAAAACATTCATCCCCACAATTCAGTCTAGTAATAATTTGCCAAGTGAAGAGAGCCATTAACTAATCATGAATTATGAATGTTTCTTATTCTCCAGATTACTTACTGAAGTCATTTGCTGTCATCCATATCACCTTTGTGTAATGTGTACTGTCTGGCATGTACATGCAATGGCCAACATTGTAGAAATATAATAGAGTAGCTATAATACATATATAATATCATGGTCGAGAATGAATAGGAATTGAATGAATTGAGACTGAATTGGTCTGATGCTGTGTATTGTTATTTCTGTGCTCCTGCTTTAGCCAGAGCATCTGCTGCTTCATTTCCAACTATCCCCACATGACCACGAACATGAGTCTGTACATGTTATAGGTACAGGGTCATCACAACTAAACAGAACACTATCGAGTAAACATACCCACTTGACATCTATTCTCTTGCATAGGTCATCTAGACGTTTAATATCTTCTTTGTTCTTTACATCTTCACATTTCACAGTACGCCAACCATTATTCTTCCACTTGTCAATCCATTCAGTTACAACTGGACACAAACATTCATTACAATTCCTCACAATGATTATGAATTATTCCTCCTCATAATTATTAAGGACATCAGGACACAATTACAAGGCTAGTAAGTTCTATAAAACACAGTTCTGACCAAATAAAGCTACCTTTAATAGTGTAGGCACTGTCTGTCTTCAGTTCAACGGAGGAATATCCTTGATTCAAAGCAGATTCAATGGCTCTACATGCAGACTGTAAATAAGTCACTGGAGGGAGGTGCATAACAGGTGATTGTTCCTAGAATTACTAACTTACCACAAGCTCGGCCCTCTGATTGGTCTGGTTCCCATCCAGTCTTTCACTGATGTTGCTGTGGGTGGTTAAACAAAAACCTGGAGCCTTGCTAATAACTTTTATTTAAAAGTTAAATATCATTGTTTTAAGGATTGCATGAATAAAATTCCAAGCCTGCCTAACACTTTCCACGTAATACATGCCACATCATGTATACAACTTAATATTTCATGTCAAACTGCATTAAGTACCTCTATACTAACATACATGCATGCACATTGTGTTCCTACAACTAGACTTACTGAGAGCTTCCGTCAGCCCAGTATACTCCAATACCAGCCTTGGCACCTTTAAAGCCATTGTTTATGCAGCAACCATCAGAAAATACAACAGGACGACACTTTGCATTGCTTGCTGAACCCTCTATGCTGCTGTACTTCTTACTACTACTACTACTAGTGCAACTACTTCTACAAGATGATGTATGATACCTGGAGGAGAGATTGGTCGCATGTTTATGTAAAGATTAATAAATCAGGGACCATTAGGGAAATACAAGAAATTTGAAAGTAAAATATTTTCAGAAGCCAGAATCAAATGACTAATTAATGTACTGTTATCAAAATTAATACCTGCTTCTGTTACTAACAAAATCTCCCGAGTATTTCTCACGTGCAGTGTAGGAGTGAGAAGGTCCTGGCCACCTACCATTTTGACCATTTTTGTTGTTGCTATGGCTCTGGCCACTGTTGCTATAGGCATCTCCACCACTGCTGCCACCTTTGTAGCCACCACATCCAGCAAAATAAGTAGCATCTGAATAATTGGAGAACCCTTTATAAACTGCTCCAGGATATCTCTTCACTTGGGCTTCACATTCACTCCTAGTAATGGTGTAATAACAATTTATTATAAATGCAAGATGGACATGGAATGGAAACATAATCTGGGCACAGAATAATGTTGTATAACAGCTGAAGTCATGTACGTTACTAATATGTATTGATACACTACTCACACATGCCAGAAGTACATAATTATGTACATGTACATATAATGTGTCAGATATGCCAGATGTGGACTTTATTTCTTTTACTCAGTATAATTATTAGGCCAGTGTCAATAACATTTTTGTTTCTGGTCAACTGCCTGCATTGGAAATTGACACTGATCAAAAGTTATCATTATTCAATATTAAAGTACCAATTGACCTTTGACTCTATAAGCAGCTGCATGCAGTTGCAAATTAGTGCTGATAGTTTTTCGTTTAGCTGCATTTTATCTACTTTAGAACCTAGATAGTTTTCTAGATCAAGATGACTTTGTTAAACTACACAGAATATTCCAGTTCATCAAATAAAAAGGTACTGCCATGGCAGAGTAAATTGTAATTGAATAATGACATAATGAATAATCACCATCCCAGGGAAATCCTGACCAGAAATTAACACTGGCCTTATTGTCATCACAGATTAAATTGGTCACAGTATCACATCCACACCTTACCATATGGTCAATGGACACCAACTAGGTCATATTCTATAGAGGTATCCTCAGTTAGAATTAGAAGGGCTCCTACATACATGTAAGAACGCATACTAGACTGTAGGAAAAAATTGGACTGGAGTCTGATCCAAGAAACTACGGATTAGGACACCCACTCCAACTGCACCAAAACAGCAGTATATTTACCAAGAGTTGTATACGCCTGTAGTTCTTCCAACCTTAACAGCATAAAAATTCTTCCCCATATTTGTAACCACCGGCGTAACCAAACGTCCCAGCAAGTCCCCCAGATTTGGCAGCATGCATGCTACGCTCGCTAAAAAGCGAAGCCACGATCCAGGGGGCGTGGCCAGGTGAGCTCGCGCGCGAGCGTTCTCGCAAAACATGATGTCACCACTGTGCATGTGAGCTAGCTATAAATATTATTAGATATTCATGGCGCCGGGAGCGGTCGAGGATGATGAAATGCCGTAAAAACTAGTGGTAGGATAATGTCGTCTTATAGTCTTAAAAGAACTTCATAGTATGCCAGTTGGCCTAGTAGTACTTGAGGTAGGGTCGTTTTCTTTGCAGAGTTTGAGAAGACTACGCACTGCCAATTATTCATTTGCGGTCAGGAATTATTTTATTGAAATTCTCACTAGGGCACGTCCGAATAACGTCGCCGGAGTTTTGCTCTATATTATTGCCTTCTACTTGATTTTGAGTCGCTGTGGTCCTGTTTTGACAAGGGTCGGAGAGTCTGCCTTCGAAACATCGGATCTGAATAAAGGTTTGGAACGTACCGCCCTACATTGTGTTTACAAGGCATTCAGAAGTTTAACCGGAGTGCCCAGACCTTTCGCTCACAGGTAAGAGACCATTATTTACCAGTGGATATGTGGCTCATTGCACCTGTTCACGTGTAGTGGCAGTGGTATACCATTCTAGGCTAATGATTGTGTAATAATGGTGTTGAAATGCATGTAACATGTCCCAAGACATCACATCCTATTTCAAAAGCAAAAGTTGTGGGTGTAGGATGGGTGGTATAAATAATACATGATTCTATTTACATTTTTGCTGTCTGTGTTATTATAGATCATTCAGTATTCTATACTTCATCATGGGAAACTCCAAAAGTAAACAAGAACCTAAACAAAAAGGATCTAAGAAGGAAGAACCTCGACCTAAGGAGGAAGAACCTCAGCAAGAAACTAAGCAGGAACAACAGGAACAAAAAACTGATGAGGCTGTGCAAGTGAAGCATGTTGATGACCAATCTACTGTGCCACCAGAGGTAAATGACTGGAATCTAACTTGGCTTACACTACTATGTATTTGTTTACTATTTGACTGTAACTGGTAGTCAAATAGTAAATGACTTTAAGAATCAGATAACTCCATTCTAAAACACATTGGAGTGGGTGCATGGTTCAACCAATGCATGTATGTAACATTGTTTGTTTTACTTTTAACTCAGGAACCACAAAAAAACCTTGTCAAGTTCAATGAATTTGAACCAAATATTTCAACTGGTGACCTTGCAATCTTGGAACGGCCAAACGAGAATGTAAAGCATTTTGCCATCTTCATCCAGCATGATAAGTGTGATCCTGATTTTCCTCTCTTGCTAGTGAAGGGAAAAACCAAACCAATGCCTCATTTTGATCCCAAAATGCCAAGACATGCTCATGCTGTTTCTGCAGCAACCAGAATCTTCTATGGAGACTATGAGTCAGTTTCCATAAGGAATTTGACAACACCAAAGACTTTTGAGTGCAAAGAAACATTGAAAATCATTGATGAGATTCCTAAAATCGAATTCACAAAGGAAGAAATTGATTCTATCGAGGAAGCTAAAACACCAGAAGAGCGAAGTGCTATTGTATGCACATTTATGGTAGCACACTTCTATCGTCAAATGGGCATTCTTGAGGTTGATCCAAAGACAATCACTCCTGGTAACTTGGAGAATAATCTTAGTTTGACCGATCCAGTGTACATTAAACTCCCTCCTGTTAAGGAGGGCCCTCTTGCTCATGGGGATCCTCCATTCTTGAGCAAATTGGTGTAAGTATATACTGCTATTGACCTATTGTTAAAAAATCTAAGTCATCTTAATGTGCAACTGTGTAACAATTTTCACAATATCAGTTCCCCATATCTTTACAGCTGCTTCTTGCTTTGAAGCCTCCAGCTATAACTTCCAGATCTGATTTTGTACTTTGTGTGAACAGAGGCTAATATGCAAGTATAAAAATCACTTTTTTTTTTCCAGTGATGGGATCTTCCCACCTCCTGAGATACAAACTGTGCCACTGAACAGTATCGTTCAAGACCTGAATACTGGAGACTTGGTCCTCTTCTCAGGGGCCACTAGTTCCGGAGCTATCATTAAATTCTTTGACCATTCCCAATTCTCGCATATCGGAATTGTGAGTCAATTTATGTGAGGAATATGAGTTTAAGTTCCTTACACATAATTCTCATCTTGTTAGGTCATTAGAGCCAAGTACTCCTCTCAATTACTCATATGGGAAGCCAGCACTAACAAAGCAGGTATATACATAATTGTGTGCGCTCTATATATGCAAGGATTATCAGTTCCTGCATCATTGGAATTTACTATGTAGCCAAAAAATATTATAATGAATATCGATGTAACGATAATGCTGTACATGTACAATTTGAAATGTTGCATCTGGAACAGTAAAACCTCTGAATAAAGGAAACAGGTCCTTTGGCTCTTGTAGAGAGGTTGCCCTCTTCTCAGAGGTTCTCCCTCAAATTAATTGTGAACATAGCCTTCTCGCTGCTTAAATTGAATTTTGGGTTAATATTATTATTGCATGTTAAAGTCTGACTCTGTCAGTCTTCTGCTCACAAGTAGCTATATTATATGTACACTAAACTGGTATAATAGCAGCTCTTTTGTTCAGCTACATGTTACTAATTTTCTCCAGTCAGAAAGTAGACTCAGTCTGTCAAAAAGATGTTGAACATAAGCTTTACATGAATGACTCTAGGCATCTTTAGCATTCTATCTGTGATTGACCATGAATTAGCTGGGTGTGGCTATTGGTTTTTAAGTGGTGGGTGCAATCCATAGTTCTTGAAGCAACTTAATGTTTTTGTGGAAGGGGTAAATTCAGTTATCTTGCATTCAAAAGATATGCTAAGAAATGGGAGTGAGTAATTTAACACAACTTTCTTGATTTAGGATTGGTTGATATCGAGTCTGGCAAGGTACGTAAAGGTGTTGAACTTCTGCCTCTACGAGACAAGATCTTCTCTGGTTGGTATGACCGTGTAGCAATACGAAGGTTGACTGGAATAGATGATGAAAAACGCACACAAATGTATGAAGACCTCCTTAAATTCCAACGAGAAGTCCAGGGAAGACCCTATGAGAAAAACACACTTGAACTCATCCTTTCAGCCATTGATTTCCAGGAAGAATATCTGGCCTTCCTACGCAACACAAAAGAGGATTTGTCTAGCCTCTTCTGCTCCGAACTGGTAGCAGAGAGTTACAAGAGGATGGGACTCCTGGAGACAAAGAAGCTATCAAATGAATTCACACCTGACGATTTCTCCAGCAAAAATGACAAGATTTTGGATCTGAAGTGTGGAAAACTGGAGAAGGAACAGTTCATAGAACTAAAGTTTGATTTTGTTTAGTTTGGCTAACAGGAGATAGTTTATGCATCTGTCACAAAACGGATCTTACTTGTTCGTGGATATAGTGTTGTTTTTTAAACCACATTATACTGTACATTTATAAACCCCTTTCTTGGTAATGTAAAAATAATTAATTTGGTATGTAGAATTGTATATACTGATAAAATCAGTCATGAACCTATTAAATTTTTGGTAATGTAGAGAATTGTACAGTATAGCAATGAGTTCTAATGTTGGCAGCTGTGGATAACCTACTGAGTGGGGGGCCACTTTCCTTCCTTGATCAGTTTTTTCTTTTCTTCTTTTATTGCATCTAATCTTGATCTCTACAGTAAAAGACCACATCTATCAATGCAGGTATCACAGAACTAGTTATTTTCAAGGCATTTTATTTTCACACAATTCACAGTAAGTGGTTACGTTCAAGCTTAAATTTCGTGTGGTCATGCTAAATGCCCCACACGCGAAACATGCCTGATACTTCAATTTAACTGAATATGCTGTCTAGAACTCTTCTAGTACAGTGAAAATAAACTGGCAGTGAAATTAACCAGATATCTAGAAGAGATGGCAACTAACTAGTTTGGTATGATGAAGGCACTCAATGTAGTCCTCTCTTTCTTTGCCACACACATGCCTTCCATATGTTCCATGACTTTCTGCACATGCAAGTAAGTCACGCCACAAGGTGAAACATCGACCACGCCCACCTTTCGTACCATATCCAGTTACCATTATTTCAACACACCTTTTATGAAACAAGACAATAAACATAATGAGTCTACAAGCTCATAACATTAATAAACACTTGGACAGTGTCCTTCACTTACCAATCCTCACCGGGAGAAAGCACACCAAATAATTATTATTATTATCCCTAACCTTAGATCACACTTATAGTACGTGATTATGCTCGTTCATCATGCTCATGTCACGTGTAAGATCATGTGATACATCAGTACTAACACACATGCGCGCACCTCATGACCTCGTGGTGTGGAAAGGAGAAAGGTGAGTTTTTGTGGGTACCTATCAGAAGTAATTCTCTCTGTGTGTGTGGACTGTTAGCTCAATGCTTAGGAATATATATTCATTAACCAGTAATCTCCGGTTCCAACTGTCCTTTAAGGTCACAGTGATTATGATCTCTTTTTGTTATAGATGGCAGGAATAGGAGGTGCAAAAATACTAAAACCTGGTGGAGAAAAATTGGACAAGTTTGAGGAACAAGTGTCTCAGGTAATGCTATCTGGAATAGAAGTTATCAACATATTTAGCCCCCCCTCCCACCTCTGAAGGTTGAGGCTGGTGGGTGTAGATAGGGAAGAATAGAGAAGGATAGAGTCAATATTCCTTATTCCTATGTCATTGTTAGCACTAGGGTACTGTCCATGCATGAAACATTGAACTACCAGGCTATCACTCAATTGTCTGGATTACAACTCTGAATAAGTTGGCCAGAGGATCATATGGTGTTTATTCATTGCCACAGGCTTTGGTAGAGTTGGAATCAAACTCTGATATCAGAACCACTCTCCGAGAGATTTTCTTTACAGGTGCTAAAGAGATTGATGCAGCAGGAAAAAAGGCAATTTGCATCAATGTGCCAGTACCTCAACAAAAGACCTTTCAGAAAATTCAGGTGTGTGGTAAAGGCTTCTTTTATGTAACCCATATTAATTATATACATCAAACAGTCTTCTCTTTCCTAATTAGATGGTTATCATGTTTCTGTTTGAAACAGGTGAGATTAGTTCGAGAGCTGGAGAAAAAGTTTAGTGGACGTCCTGTGGTTTTTATTGCTCAACGTCGAATTCTCTCTAAGCCCAAGAGGAACCAGAGGACTAGGCAGAAGCAACTCCGTCCAAGGAGGTATGTAAAAAAATTTTGTGGTCACAGAAACCCCATGATAATATAGCTAACGAAAATTTCCAAAGAACTATGCATGCTATCAAGTTTATCATCAGCTATGGATCATGTTTTTAGCCGGACTTTGACTTCGGTTCACGATGGCATTCTAGAAGACCTGGTCCATCCAGCTGAGATTGTAGGGAAGAGAGTAAGAGTCAAGCTGGATGGTGCCAGACAAATAAAAGTGTAAGGGAAACTGAAAAGGTTTTTATAGCATTCTTTGATGTGTGTTCTTTGGATATAGGCATCTGGATAAGAACCAGCAAACTACATTAGAACACAAGGTACACAGAATAGTGATGTGTGTGAGATTACCCCATCATACTTTCCTTGGCAGGTTGACGTGTTTACAGCTATTTACAAGAAATTGACTGGAAAGGATGTTACTTTTGAGTTTCCACAATATGAATGATTATAAATTGTAATTAATTTTATAGAGATATTCCAACATATCTGAAGGTATTCAGTCTTGTACTGAAGCACTTTACTGAATCAAAAGCACAATATAGACTCTCGATACTTACTCTCAAACAGCATACAGTAGTACCAAGACCACCTCTTTTAGGAGACCTTAATTTGTGTGCACTGATGGGTTTCTCAATCCACGTAACAGTTTACATCATTGTCAATTGGCATGCTTTAGATACAGTACAATAACAATAGTACACAATTATTGACGATATGTTACATGGAGAATTAAAGAGCTGCACTTAAATGTGTAATAGAAACTTCCTCTATTTAAAGACCACCTTTTTAAATGCTTTTAATGCGTGTATAAATGCATAATTAATGTTTTGGCTGGAGACTGCCTGATTTTAGGGTGGTCTCAAAAGATGAAGCACTATGAATACTCTTAACTACTGAGCATGCTCAATCAAAGTTTATTCAGCTTTCTGAAATGGTATAGCTACTAAAGAACAGTGACCTGATGATTGAAACATGGATTGACACCTTGAGGGTGTTCAGCAATATACCAAATAATAGGGTTTATATGGGGATATTATAATAGTGAAGGTATCTTTATGATTAAATGTTTTAAGGGGTTCTGTGGTTATTGGAGACTTGTATTAATAAATGATGGTTGGTTGTTTTATGGATTATCAGGAGGTGTGGTTTCTATTTTAGACTTGTGGATCGACCTGCTCCTTGGTTGAGATGTTTGTGAAACACTTTTCTTGGTTGAAAAACTTTTCTTGACTGAAAAACTTTTCTTGACTGAATCTCTTTCGACCGAATCTCTTTCGACCGAATCTCTTTCGACCGAATCTCTTTCGACCGAATCTCTTTTGACTGAATCTCTTTTGACTGCAGTCTTACTGTTAATAGGGATGGACTTCCGAGACATCTTCAGTTCCTGGGAAAATCTATCTTCGTCAAGGTTGCTCAGTGCCATAAAAGACAGGAAAATGTCAATCAGAAAGCAGCCCACTAAGAAAAACCCTAAAACCTGGACATAAAAAATGGAGCACCGATTCAATGAGTACATGATAAACATGTACACCCAGCCACCTTTCACCACATGGCCTGGTGAACAGTGATTCACAACTTATAGTCTCTCTTGGAATGTAAATAGAAGAGCCTTATATACAGTTGTCATGTGATAGCTGTATAGCTAAGTTGGCCTCTTTCCAGGGAGTAAGCACGGATTTAAAATGATGTAATATGAAGGGCTGCTTAGAGGGCTAGGATGTAATGTATAATAATGTACCGTGTACTTCTACTTTGTGCTCAGAACCATTTTCTAGCTGTGAATAAGCTTCTGAGCTACAAACAATTGTCACCAAACCTTTCCCAGTTTATATTGGCAAAGGAGACTAGCCAGTGAGATAATGACTGCCATTAACTCAGCATATTAAATAACTGTCAAGATCAAACTGCTGCTATAGTACGTGACAGACTTTGTTCTGACTATATTTATAAATACATACATTGGAAAGCTGCAGTAGAAGTGTATTCACTCCACGAGACCTGGCGTAAAGGGTATTATCAAAGTTGTCCATAATTGCACTTGTAAGAGCTGAGCTTATCAGCCACATTAGCAAGTAGGTCCCTGCTATTATAGCATGCTGCAATGGGAGGATATACTACTAGTTAATATATACAATCATTATATTCCCACCAGCCACTGTACCCATGACAAAATGTAAATCAATTCTATCATAATTATTATCGTACAATGGAACTCTGAATAAAGCATTGGGATCAGGTCTATTGTCCTTTATAGGGAGTCCGTCCTTAACTCAGAGATTAAGTCACAGCATGAATAGATAAACCATGTCCTTTATACAGAGGTTACCCTTATTTTGGAGGGGCCTATATCAGAGGTTCCACTGTGAGGCTGCATTTGCAACCTCCTGGACAGTGCCAGTATCACTCATGTTCCTATTGGTTCTAGTATCATAGCATAAGAGCAAACTGGCTTACAGAAACAATGTAATGATGTTAGAACTCCAACTGAAGGGTGTGGTTAGTTAAAATTGGTGGCTATACTCATAAGGATACCTTACAGTCTGTCCATATTACCCTTCAATATCAGTCTGTCCAAGCTACAACTAGCTAACTGGTGACAACTTTTCAAAATGGAAAATACAGACAGCACCCACAAAGACCATACCCATGATCTGCCCCACTTAGAGCCTAGGCAGTAAACAGATACACAAAACCAAGATAATCTCTACTGTCTAGAGGCAATCAACTATAATTTTTGTGTATTCACAGTGCACTGCAATAAAAACTCTGTGTTAATAATTGGCATGAGTACTTCACTGCAGTAAACATGTACTTGTTGCAAATGCACATGCATAACTTGCACTTTAATCTTTGCTAGTCAAATGTCATGGGACAGGAACGGGGACAGGAATCTGGTCCCACCAGAATCGGGACAGTTGGAAACTATATTCAGGAGATTGTCCCCCCCCCCCCCCCCAACCACCACCTTTCCACCCCCCCACATACACACACAAAAAAAAACTTACTAAAATGGCTGGAATATTTAATCCCTGACAGCCAAAGATTATCATGAAAATGGAATATAAAATGGTAAGCAAGGCTATAAATAGATAGAAGAATATGCCACTGCCACTTCGATAGCTGAGTCCTTCAGAGACCAATTCAGAAATTCCTATGCCTTCACTCTCCCACGAGAGCATCATAAGAATCACACCTAATGAGAAATTCTAGGCACAAAAAATCAAAAAAATTTTTGTCATGAAAGAGTAACATGTGCAAAATGATTGAGTCCATGACAGTAGAACTCTGATAAAGGACCCTTCGAAATAAGGACAATCTAAACTGTAGGAAAAATGTACTATCTGAGTGTAAAATAACAAACAGCCTCCCTATAAAGGACAGTAGACTTGATCCCAATGAGTCCTTCATTCAGAGGTTCCATTATAACAGCAATACCTAATAGTATTATACTGTCCATGTCCATGCTGACTACAGGCATATTCCTTGTAAAATGGCCATTCATTAAATGGCATTTATTCAAGAGCTTGGATAGAATTTTAAGCTATAGAAACTAGTAAAATTTTAGTGCTAATGCACTATAACAATAATTATTTTACTGCGTAATTATAATAGTTAATAATTAGCTAGTTAGCTAGCTACCATCTCCAATATTTTGATAACAATCTGAGGGAAGGTCAGCCATGGAGCTACGCAAGAGCAAATCTTTGCGGAAGAAATCTGCTTAACGATGGACACAGTAGAAGCACTACTAGTCCTGGTAGTAACCTCCATTTAATTCCACTGTGAAGCAGCTGTTCTTTTTCGAATTCACCGCCACAGTTTAATTTTTTACCTTTAACGACCATTTCCTATTATTTATATCACAACTCGGCCGGGTGAGTGTGGAAAATAAAAAATTATTATGAACTGACACAACTTAAGGTATAGTTGTTCGACTTTTGGTAAAATAAAGGACATACAATAATGTGTTGTACAGCAGAGTAGCAACAACAGTGCACAAATCAACTCAATAATTGATAACCAGGTTATCACAACAATAACAACAAAACTTTAAAACAAGTGCAGAAAGAAATAAAATTGGAAATTGACTCTAATAGAGACCAAATGAAGACCTGCACTAAATATAATAATATTAACCTCTATTGTAACATTAGGAGGAGTTATTTTGGAGCATAACTTCCAGCTGGTCTGCTGCTCGTTGGAGGAATCCTGCACTCTCACGATAACCTTGAGAGACAAAAGGGGTGGAGTAGGGGAGTGGGGGGGGGGAGGAACAAAATATTATTATTACCTGAAAAAAATCTGATTTTATTTTTCTTAAAGGCTTGCCTGATATGGGACTTTAGCATGTACAGAATAGCTGAACACACCTGGTTATATTAGTGTTGCAAAATTGCATAACAAACAAACAAAAACAACAACATAAACAACAACAACAAAAAAAAAAACTTTTTTCCCAGGCAGTCAGGTGATAATGACAATTGTAATAGTGCTCAACAGTATATAGCTAGCATTGATACAAATTTAGTGAAATACACCTTGTATGTCACCTGTGCTCCTATAGAGAACAATGAACTTTATCTTTGTACCAATCTATACATGTAAACTGGCCACAGAGTAAAGGTAATAACCAAGGGGAGGTGGGAAGAGACATCTGGGGACACACAGCCTAGTGGAGATTAGCTATCTGTGTACCCAATCTGACCACAAGTGGGACAACCTGTCACCATTGGGGTCCAGGAGGAGTAATGGGTAACATAGTGCTTAGGCCAGTGGTGGGGATTATCAACACCATCCCACGGAATAGAGGATTCAATGGGTGTAAAGTCGAAACAGCTGGTGCCTACAAAATCTTGAAGGAGTTGGCTTATTACCATAGGAGTACACATAGAATTTTTTAACAGGATAAGTGTTATGAAGAGAGAACAGGTAAAGAGGAATTGGGTTAGTGTTATGGGAGCATGATTTACTGCTGATTAAGGGAAGAGGGTGTAATGGAGGGGGGCATGATTTACTACTATGATTAAGGGAATAAGATAAGGGTTATGATGGGGTGGGCATGACTTGAGGCTGTGTGCCATTACAGAGTATTACAGGTATGACTTTTAACTTCCATTATAAATGAAGCACAAAGAAGTACTGTGTCCAAGAATGGAATGTCCCTTATTTCTCTGGGAGGGAGGTTGAGAGAACGCTAACACTACACAGACAACATACAGCCAGAGAAAGTACATCAACCCCACCCCCCTCCTCTCCCCTCCCCTCCCCAGGTAGAGGTCTGTAACTCCCTTTAATTGGGAAGTAGGGGTGTCCTTCAAATTACTGAGTGATACACACCACAATCAGTATGTGGATACCCTACACACACTCAATTAAAGGAATATATAAGGATCATTAAGAAGTAAAAGTATATCAGGGGTAAGTGTGCAGGTACTAATTAGAGTACCTCTATTCCTATAAAAAACCCTGAAATGAAGTCAACTCTCTCATAAAGAATAGACTGTATAGTATTTCACATTCTTTTAAAAAGGAAGTTACCAGACAACCAATAACCTATCTAGTCAGGCACTAGGGGGAGGTGGTTGCTAGGCGTCTGCCTATTCAAAGGGCCAGGAATTGCCTGTGTACCAAGTACCAGGTGAAGTCAAAGAGCTATATTCTATTTACCCAACAAACACAGTCAGTACAACAGAGTAAACAAATAAGATGTGAATATCAGCCTCTGAGATGTAACAGTTGCCTGTACGTTAGTACAAAGGTTGTAGGTCAGATACCTAAGCCCACACACTTTGTTGCACTGTCACAGATTGCATAGTTTAAGGGTGGGTCACTGTGAGAGGGTGTTATAGGGTGATGCTGTATTCACAGATTGCATAGTTTAAGGGTGGGTCACTGTGAGAAGGTGTTACTGATAGGGTAGTGTATATTACATAGCTCAAAGATAAAAACCACCCATATTACATGCACGCACACGCGCGCGCGCGCACACACACACACACACACACACACACACACACAGGTGGCACCTCCGAATGCCACCTTCACCCATCCATATACAGATAGAGGGTAAGAGAAGAGTTGTCCTCTCACACAAATTAATCCTTCTTTCAAGCTAGGTAACAGTGGAACCTCTCACAGCCAGCAACTTAGGACAACTATTTCTGAATGTATTGGACATAACCTTAGCCACCACTAAACAATGCCACTAACAGCCTTACCAGTTATGAGTTGCCTGACAGCAAGCACTTCCTGGCTGCTCAGGTTCTGAGAGCTGCCAGCAGCTGCAGCAGCAGCCATGATGCCAGAGGGAATGAAGGGTTTGCTGTGGGTCTGGAGAGAATTTGGGGAGAGTCGGACTTTCTTTGGTTCGGGAGGTAGGGGATCATCTTCGTTGGAGTGTGGGGTGTCAGTGATGATGGTCACCACTGCTGTGTTGGAGGTGGAACCTTGAGGGGTGTGGTCAGGTATAGGAGAATGATTGGTACTATCAGTCTGCAAGGGAAGGGGAGAAGGGAAGGGGGTGAGAAGAGAGAGGGTGGAAGGGAAGGGCGTGGGAAGAGAGAGAGGAGAAGGGGAGGGGGTGGGAAGAACATGTGAACACAATAAAAGGTGGTCTACTCTTACAGTGACCTCTAATGAAGAAAGGTACACAATACAGTGATTTCCTATGTAGTTCCTATTGTGAAGCCAAACATTAGATTACCTTAGTAATTCCATTAGTGGTGGGAGTGACCACATCTCTTAACTTCCTTGAGCGACGATATGACTTCAAAAATGTTCTTATCCTCTTCCGAACACACGATGCAAACTCTGGAAACTTGACACTTGCATCGGCAATGATCTCTGTTATGAGATCTCGTGGCTGGTGAGAAATTGGGATGAGGATGTCCAATTTGTGTTCGATGACTCCTCTTACATAGCTCTGTGTGTGGAGATAAAGGTTTTGTGAAGCTTATCTGTTTCAGAGATCTTCCAGATTGTTATAACAACCCCTCTTCATATTTCTTCCCAGATCAGTTTAATTTCTTATGAAATGTCTTCTTCAGATCATGATTCATCCAATCCAATAGGGGTCATATCATATCTTTACATTCACCTACCACACACACACTTACCCATGAACACACCCATACATGCAGACACACATGCACATAGTACACACATAATACACATACATATTGTACACACATACACACACACACAGTACACAGATACACATAGTACACACTGTACACTCATGCATGCACTAACATGCACATGTACACACCATTGGGAACCCACCAAGCTATGGACCAAGAACACAAATACTACTTTTGAGCATACAGTGGAACCTCAACCTCCTGAAATGAGGACACCTCTGTATATACAGGGGAACTCCTCTATTCCAACCCCCTGAAATGAGGACACTTCTGTATACAGTGGAACCCCTCTATTCCAACCCCCTGAAATGAGGACACCTCTGTATATACAGTGGAACCCCTCTATTCCAACCCCCTGAAATGAGGACACTTCTGTATACAGTGGAACCCCTCTATTCCAACTCCCTGAAATGAGGACACTTCTGTATACAGTGGAACCCCTCTATTCCAACTCCCTGAAATGAGGACACTTCTGTATGGAACCCCTCTATTCCAACACCCTGAAATGAGGACAACTCTGTATTAACGACACTTTGGATAGGTCTCAAACAACAGCTTATGTATCAATATTAATAGAAATGAGGCCATCCCTATAATCAGGACACTAATTAGTAGTGAAGTATTGCAGTACTAACATTGAACTGTCTCGCTCTCTCAGTATTGGCTGTATAGGGAGAAGGAGAGACACGCCCCCTTATCTGAGAGGTGTATGGGTCAGGGGTGTGGTCAGACTCCTCATCATCAGAGCGATCCTGTAAATAGAATACACAAAAATATACACGATCTCAATACACATTACCAACAACAACAACAACAACAACAACAACAAATGTCATAGAACTGTATAGTTGGAGTCTAGCAGTGATGAGACTAACCCACTGTTTGGGGGGGGGGGGGGGGTTTACATGATGATCTGTTGGTGGATGCCATGTCGGAAGAGGGAGGTAAGTCTCTATGGCAAAGTCATGTGTTCTGGTGTAAGGTGTCCACTATTGGGAATGTTAGAGGTTTCATCCCATGTAATTGTGTGTAATAGTGTAAACTATAGACATGACATGACATACATTTATCTTACTGACACTTCTGATCATATTTCAAAGTCAAAGTGTGTACAACGGTACCTTATCTCCCTAAGGTGCTACACCCTACCCTTCTAGTGTGTTACACCCCACACCCTATCCCCCTCTAGTCCCCTCTCTAGTGTGTTACACCCCACACCCTACCCCTCTAGTCCCCCCTCTAGTGTGTTACACCCCACACCCTACCCCTCTAGTCCCCCCTCTAGTGTGTTACACCCCATACCTGTTACTGTCCCTAGGTAAAATGTCATAACTTCCACAAGTGCTTAAAACAGCTCAGCTCAGCTCTAGTAATACCAAGTTATACAACATTTGTGATGTTATCTTGAGATATATCTGGGACTTAGGGAAGGGGGAGACCTAAACAGACCTTTAGGATTAGAGCTACAGCTTGAACCAAGTTTCTGGGGAGGGGGGCTGAGCTGGCCCTCTGAATTCATTAGCAAAAAGTGCCACCTATACTGGCACTACAGTGCCACTACAGTGCCACCTATAACTGTGCACTACAGTGCCACCTATACCTGCACTACAGTGCCAGTGTCTTACATGTTATTGACCACAGATAACAAACACACGCAGACAGTGGAATACAATAAGGAACTCCATAGCACTCCCCCTCCCCCCCCCCCCACCATCCACCCACTTTCTTAAACAAAGAAAGAGCCAAAACCTTTCCTATCTCCCTTTTCCCCTGTGAAATGATCTTGGCAACAACATGGAATTCCCATTACAAGTCAGAGTATAAACACTCGGGGAATATAGGGGGATAATCTAGTAACAATATTGTTATCAGATTTCATTAAATGCACAAAGTAAACACACAGGATGAAGGTCTTCTCCCCATACTCTGCATACTTAGTCCTACACAACCGACCTCAATAATGAGGTACCAATGATGGTTGACTATCTGGGTGTTCACACACAACATTCTGTCTCCAATCTATTGTACCTAGTACATTTAGACGACAAGGAGCAGCAGAGTGGGGCAGTGTGCTCTGTGGTGTATTTTTAGTTGTCCTTATTTCAGAGGATCCTTTATTGGAGGTTTTACTATAGTCAGTTGTCACAGAAGACTATATAGTATTCCTTTCATTTGTGTCATTACTGACAGTATTACATTGACAATGCATATTGCAGGACAGCTATTATTCACATGTAGAGAGAGATGATAGCTACTGAGCACGTAGAGAGAGATGATGGCTACTGAGCACATGCAGAGAGAGATGATGGCTACTGAGCACATGTGGAGAGAGATGATGGCTACTGAGCACATGTAGAGAGAGATGATGGCTACTGAGCACATGTGGAGAGAGATGATGGCTACTGAACACATGTAGAGAGAGATGATAGCTACTAAGCACATGTAGAGAGAGATGATGGCTACTGAACACATGTAGATGGTTACTGAGCATTATAGAGACGTAGAGATAAAGGTACTCACCATCTCCATGACATACTGGGTAGTGTTAGTTCCTCCAGCTGCCTTCAGCTGCAGTAAACAAAGAAGATTCATTTTTATTTGTAGAGGGCAAGCATTTATGGAAAGGATTATCATGGACGAAAGTCCTTAAAAGAGAAGGGGCCCCAATCATTATAGCTAAGATGATACTTAATCAAAGTAATACAGTACATAGAAAATTTACTGATAATTTACTATTGATATACTATTTTATTTCAATGGGCATAGTGGTACTATAATATACAGAAAATTTACTGATAATTTACTAGCTAACTTAACTATTGTCAGTGAGTGCTGTTATTAACTGTTAACAGCCTGCCTTCACTTATACTACCTCTGGAGGGAGCACTGTGGTCCAACTGGCTCCACACTCCTGCCTATGTTAGGCATCTTCTCAATTATTTGGTTAAAAAGTATGGGGGTAGGGGCAGTATCAAGGGCCCGGAGTGTGCTACTAGGTAAGGGGAAAGGTTTAATGTCTTTATTAAATAGAAGAAAGATCTCAATGTGAGCCTTAACCAAAACAGAATAGACCTTGTATGACTGTGCCCAAGTGGGGGACTATAGGTGATAACAGAGTATGTCTATCAGCACAGGGCTCCAGCTCAGGACTTTCCTGCCAGATAAAGGACAATTCAAGGTTAATACCTATCAGCATAGGGCTCCAGCTCAGGACCTTCCTGCCAGATAATGGACAATTCAAGGTTAGTACAGGGCTCCAGCTCCTACCTGATAATGGGCAATTCAATTCAAGATTTGGGGAGTAAGAGTTATACTTGGAGGATAGGACTGACATTAAACTGATATACATATAAACCTCAAATGCCCCAACTTGGATCGCGTGTGTGTGTGGTGCCACCAGAAGCCACACCCCTTGGACCCTCTATGTTGATACATGCTTCAGGTCTGGTATCAGGGATAATCAGTACCATAGTAACCAAAGACTATACCAAAAGACTCAAGACTCCAGACTCCTGGATACTATACCAAAGACTCCTGGATATTATACCAAAGACTCCTGGATACTATACCAAAGACTCTTGGATGCTATACTGGATACTAGCATATTATGTCAACAGTTAATGAATGTTTGTCTGGTGTAAGTTCATGACAGGTGATTGAGGACTAGGTGCACTGAGTTCAGCAATGAGTGTCGTGAAGTGCACAATCAGAAGGTCAGTGTGTGCATAGATGAGACTGCTGGAGGTAGCCATGGATATTTTGGTTAGTGGAATGCAATGATTCTGTTTACTGTCAAGACTGTAACTAGAATGAAAGAAGTGGACCAGGAGGAAGGAATGGGTGCATGGGGAGGGGAGGGGTGGGATGAATAGGATGGGTGGAGGGATGTGGGGATGAATAGGATGGGTGGAGGGATGTGGGGATGAATAGGGTGGGTGGAGGGATGTGGGGATGAATAGGGTGGGTGGAGGGATGTGGGGATGAATAGGATGGGTGGAGGGATGTGGGGATGAAGTCCTAGCTACCAATACCAAACAGATCTCAAACTAAAAGGAAACCAGGAAAAAAAAAACAACAGAAAAAAAAAACCCTCATTCCATAGCACTAACACCAGAAACACAATCTCCATGGAGGGGGCTAACACACTTCCGCTTTCACAAAGCCATCACATTACCTGAGGGGGGGGGGGGGGGACTGGATCAGGGAATCTTTGTGATTGTGGTATTACAGAAACCAAGACCCATTCATATCCACACAAGTAAATCCCCTCACACACCCACACACACCCAATACCCATGCAAGACCAGGACTACACCCTAAGGCCAATAGACCCTAAGGCACTACACCACACCCTCATTCAGTTGTAGAGCCATAGAATTAAAGATGAAGAACCATCTCTAATCCCTCCACTGAGGCCCGGGGGGGGAGTCACAGAGCAGTCATCCAGCATCCAGACAGGTCAGGGATCATATTATTTATATATTTATTCCCTTCCCCCTCCATGCAGCCATAGAGTGAGGCCAGGGACCACAAAATCCAACCAAAACTCGTAGAACAGTCACCAGCCAGCCACACATGTGCTACACCACCAATACAAACCGTATACAAAGTTAGTGTTGCCACACACTATATTACTGGTCAGTGCTGCTGACCAACACAGCATTAGGCCGGTCAGTACTGCCACACAGTGCTGCTGACCAACACAGCATTAGGCCGGTCAGTGCTGCCACACAGTGGTGCTGACCAACACAGCATTAGGCCGGTCAGTGCTGCTGATCAACACAGCATTAGGCCGGTCAGTGCTGCCACACAGTGGTGCTGACCAACACAATATTAGGCCAGCCAGTGCTGCCACGCAGTGGATTAGGCCAGCCAGTGCTGCCACATAGTGGATTAGGCCGGTCAGTGCTGTCACACAATGGTGCTGACCAACACAGCATTAGACCGGTCAGTGCTGCCACACAGTGACGATGACCAACACAGGTATAGAATATTATGCTGATCAGTGGATATACTGAGTCAGTGCTACCACAGAGTCTATGCTGGTCAGTGGACACACTGTGTCAGTGCTACCACAGAGTATATGATATGCTGGTCAGTGGACACACTGAGTCAGTGCTACCACAGAGTATATGATATGCTGGTCACTGACTTCCACAGAGTCAGTGTACAAACTAGGTCAGTGGTACAATGATGGTCAGTTATTACCTCCTTATGTAATTTATTAATGCTGATTAGACTACTCCACACTCTACACTTACTCCATTGCTACACAAACTGCAGGTTTCTCCCTAACTAAACATTACCGTCACATGTACATCTACCTTGTATGGCCGTAAGGAGTACTAGAGGACAAGAAAATGTTGTACGATAACTCATACAATTCACAAAGGGAGAAGGAGGAATGTCTGACCAATCAGACGTGACTATACTGACCCCCCTATCAGACCTGACTATACTGACCCCCCCCATCAGACCTGACTATACTGACCCCCCCATCAGACCTGACTATACTGACCTCCCCATCAGACCTGACTATACTGACTCCTCTATCAGACCTGACTATACTGACCCCCCCATAAGACCTGATTATACTGACCCCCTCATCAGACCTTACTATACTGACCCCCTCATCAGACCTGACTATACTGACTCCCTTATCAGATCTGACTATACTGACCCCCCCCCCCCCCCCCCCCCCATCAGACCTTATTATAGCAGAATTGAATAACCTCCACTTCTAGTCATATCAACAGTTGTTGCATCAACCCCATGTAAAACCAAATCATTCTTTAACTCCATCTTTTTGAAATCATTAACTCCCTGGTGGGTACAGAGGTAACTATGAACCCTCAGTGTCAACCCCACCCCCCCCCCCCCCCATAAGGTGTATACAATGGGGACCTGGCTCAGCATTAAGCCCCCTATAATATATAATAATAATATTAATATAATAATAATAATTATATTTTGGGGGGGGAGGGAGGGGGTGAATACATATAGGAGAACTGTCATGAAATGCCTATAAGATGCCTATAAGAAGCTGCAATTAGAGATACTAATGAGAAGAAAACTAATTTGAAACCCTGGCTATATGGTACTACCACAGGACATACAATATATGAGACTGGCATGCTAAAATCCCCATATGTGGTAATGAGTGGGTTAGATATTACACTAACCAGTTAGCCTGTAACCAAGGCACATTTCCTTAAAGGAACTTATTGTTCCCAAAAGGATGTAAAGATAAGTCATCAGAGAGGGAGCCAAAGAATGATCCTTATGGACACAGTTCCCATACGTACATGGTTGAAAAAAAAAAGGGAAATGCTACTATCAAAAGACTGAAATCCCTTTATGGGGTGACAGGGAGAGAGAACTGGCCATGCATTAGCTCACATTCATCAAGTCTAAATACATATCCTAGCTTAGTAGCTAGGTGTGGCATCCTAATAGAGTCACTCTAGTTTGGCAGCTGGAAACCACTTCACTGGAGGCCAAGTAGTTGGTCCCTGGGGACCTTTGATTGATAGCCAATACAATCCTTGGAAGGAGGAGGGAGGGAAAAAGAATGCTGGATGATATGTCCAGGCTAGCTGAGGGGAAAGAAAATGTACTTGGAATGTTTAGATAGGGAGAAATAATTATACACTGTGGAATCACTCTATTCCAACACCCTGAAATGAGGATGCCTCCGTACATAGAGGAACCACTCTCTATTCCAACACCCTGAAATGAGATGCCTCCCGTACACAGAGGAATCACTCTATTCCAACACCTTGAAATGAGGATGCCTCTGTATACAGAGGAATCACTCTATTCCAACACCTTAAAATGAAGATGACTCTGGAACCGCTCTATTCTAACCCCGTGAAATGAGAACACCTCTGCATTGAGGACACTTTGATACAGTTTGTGTATAATAATAACATTAACCCCTGAAATGGGGTCACCCTTCTAATCAGGACACCGTCTAGAAGAGAGAGAATCCACTATATATGGATAATACATAAAAAGTCTATTTGTTCATAGAGTTACACACATGATGGAATTCAGAACCATTACCATTTTGAACCAGGTTTATTAGTGAACAGAGAATTCCACTACATTTCCATTTCAAGCCATTCTTCAATTATACCCCATTAAACACACTCTGTAAGGGAGGGTGAATGGGAGAGAAACCAGAAACCAGTAATGCATGAAAGGAAAACAGAAAGCATATTTATGGACAAGGGATTCACCTACTTTCATTATACACATGAAATCAAAAGAGAGCACAAGGAAAATACTTACAGATATAACTACTCCATTACAAGGTACTGCTCCCCAGAGATAATGAAAAATGGTCACGTACTAAATATTATGTGTGTGGGGGAGAGCACTGAGCAGCTGCCCATTTTCGTAAAGATTACTCCATTCCCAATAGAATTATAAATGTGTACTCTATAGATAACTGCACTATAACATTTCCCCTGACATAAATACCTCCAAGGGTTAACAGTCCCAAAAATTCTGTGTACCATCATCTATATCTCAGTAATTCTTTGTATATCATATGTATATCCCAGTAATTCTTTGTATATCATAATGTGTATATAGCCCAGTAATTCAAATCAGAATTCTTACTATATAAACTTTATTGTATAGCTCTATCAGAATTCCCAGTATACTATTATAAACTTCTCTGTATACTACTATTACTAATCTCTGTATACTACTATTACTACTCTCCGTATACTCTGTATACTACTACTACTACTCTGTATACTACTGTGAACTCTCAATCTATACACCACTTCAGATAATCCTGTACCCATAACTATCCAGGCACTGAGGATCTTCTTGTACTAGGCACACCACAATGCAATAATATTCGTTCTGCCGGGGGAACTGAAAGAAAGGATATCTCTTACAATGATGTTTTTTTTTTATTTTAATTTGGTTCTTCTTGAATCCTGTGGCACATAAGTTTCTCTTTTCATAGCAAGCTGGAAACCTTTCAGATTGAAAGATCTTCCTCTAAAACATTCAGTTTCCTTGTAACTTCTAAACTGCTAGGTACAATGCATTGTGCATTCGTAGAGCAATGTTTCAACATTAGATGCTCTTTCACAGTCACCAGAGAGTGTCATTAGAAGTGTTTGTACTTATTGCACAACTTTAGGCTGAAGTTTAAACCAAGAGGACAGGCACAGGCTGACCTAAAGATGTTTGAATAAGAATTATGAAGGACAGAAACAGATGAAGAAGTTATCAGAATTAACACGATTAAACCAGTATGAGAATAATCATGTGACACAGAGAGAAGTTGACCCTCTAAAATGCCTAGAATCATATTCATACAAAGAGTTATTGCATTCAGCATTGCTGCTTCACCTTTTTGTGGTGCATAAAGTGAGCCTGATAAGAATAATCCTGCCCTAAATGATTCAGTAGTTCAACATAATAAATAATTATATACTGATAGAATAAGCACTGTCAAAAGCAGAGGCTTTATTTCTCTTTAAATCACATGCATATGCTAAACAGTCAACTGGCCAGTCCATGGAGCATACACAAAGAGCTGAAAAATGCAATAATAGTCCCCCTCTCAAGCCATAGAATGAAGTTAATATTGTAATATTGTGGGGGAATAACATAATATATTATTGAATCATATCTCAGGGGTGCAACCAATCACACAGAACTCAGAGTAATTATGTACAGCAACAGCTAGGGACTTAGGTAGTTACATTCCAGGCACATAATGTGGGCTCTATAATAGACAAGACTTACACTTAAAGCACATTTTATTAACATTGTGCTTTCTATGTTAATACTACTTCAAGAACAAGGAGTATGTTCAGAAGTTTCTTTCTAAGGTTCACTGAGTTTCCATTTTCCTAGCACACAGTACAGATGTAGTGTTTATCAAAATTCCTTTCCAAAGACATACATAGAATGCATTCAATGCTAGTTTCAATACAGTGTGTGCTCTATACAGAAGTCTCTTTACAGTAGTGGTCCTGTTGGTTTTTAATTCCAACTACACAGCATGAATATGTGCAGTACCACAGTCTGTGAAAGACATGCTTATGACAGAGAAAAGTGCAGTACCACAGTCATAAAGAGTAACCCTCTTACCTTCAGTTGATTAAGAGGAGACCTACTCACACACTAAAGAATGAGGTCACCCTGTGTGTGTGTGTGTGTGTGTGTGTGTGTGTGTGTGTGTGTGTGTGTGTGTGTGTGTGTGTGTGCGTGCGTGCGTGCGTGCGTGTGTGTGGTCCCGGAGTTACTCTGTGTATCCTGGAAACGGACATTGAAGCCAATCCCTAACACACATACCCTGTTCCCTATATCCTGTATACACCCTGATAGCTTACCACAGATGTCACGAACTGCTTGGTGTATAGAAGATGAAGGCTATCATGTTTTTATAATGATACAGTGAAACCTCTCTATTCCTTGGGATAAATAAAAGTGTCCTAATTAAAAGAGATTTCAAGGGGTAAAATTCCATTAATACATAATATAATACACAAGGAAACATCTAGTGCCCTTACTCCTTGTGTTATCATTTCAGAGGGTTAGAATAGAGAGGTTCCACTGTATACAGAGGTGTTCTCATTTCAGGGAATTGGAATAGATGGGTTCTACTGTACGCAGAGGTGTTCTCATTTCAGCGAGTTGGAATAGGGAGTTTCCAACTGTAGCTTCCTATTCAGGTTAGTTTTAATGTGACCTGCCAGATGGCCATGTCATAGAAAGACAACATGGCATCCAGTGATATATATCCTGAAAGACAGGAGAAAGGAGAAATGTACTGAGCAGTGTCTCCATTGATAACTTTCACACAGATTAAAACTAGGAGCTTTGATCTGCATGCAGTGACAGTGAACTACGTGAGTAATAGATTACACCTTATTGTGAGTCCTCTACATGGTTACACATTGTACTAAACCACTTAAAAGGGTACTCCAAAGCACACGAGAAAGGGAAAGAAAAAAACCCTGTGCTATATTTGGTTGTACTGCAGGCATTTGTATGTACCTGTCTCTGTGGTTACATTAACAGGACATGTAAAAGAGACAGTGTAAGCAGACACTATATGGTGGATATCAGGCATAGCTGTACAGTCCTGTCATCGTGGTTTCTTCTCGGAACTCCACTGTCAAAACAAAGTGATACCTATCCTTTCTCCCAGAGTCCCTATATTAAACCCAGATACCTCCTAAATGAGGTCACAAATGCTTTCATGTTTCCATTCCTCTAGTCATGCAGCCACATCTCCACTATAAACTATATTCCCAAGGTCTCCTAAAGGGGGTAACATTAGTGCTATATTCTAATTTGGTATACTTGAGGAATAACAATAATTGATATTCATCATTTTCTAGGAATTGGTGTTGTTTACATACTGAGGTAACACGCATTCTGCTAGGTCAGCAGTACCTGAAAGCATCAACAGCTTGTCAGTATGCAGTTGCAAGAGTATAAGTGTAATTTGTGCCTCCTTTTTGAATGTTGCCAGTGGTAACTATCTTTTTGACACTCAAAAATAGAGGCAGATGAAAAGGTTCTCCCAACACATTAATATTTATTAGTTAGCTACATTACATAAAAAATTAACTATGATATTATTATAAACATATTCTTAACCAGCTAGCTACATTTAATATATAGCTAGCCAGTCAGCTAGCTACATATTAAGGTCAGTATTCAGCTAGCTTACATACACAAAACTGTAGTTAACCAGATACTAGTAGGTAGCATATTATTACTCAATAGTCATGCACACAATAAACACACTTGTGGTAATGTTGTCAGAATTATTATTAAGACTCACTGCATTCGCTTGTAGCATAGCCGTATTGATGACGGACTGCATCGCGCTCCTGGGCTGGAAGGCGGTGCTCACCTCGGTGTCTTGTCCTTCAAAGGATGACATTTCGGTCTGATAGCTACTCAAAGTTGTCTCTTAGCTGGGGAGGAGGAGCGAATCCTGCGGAGACAATCGAGATCACGATCTGTCCTGCCGGAGAGGGAGACCAAGGTATACAGAGAGGGTTTGGCTGAGTTCCTCTACGAAGTTCTCCCGTATAAAAGAGCAACCGTGAAATACACAGTAGGTGATACTATGCAATCGGGTCCCTCTTTTGGAGAATTTGCGTGGGGCAGCAGGCTCAGGTCCGATTTCCCTTATTATAGGACACCCGTGGCCGGGATGCGCTGGTGGCCGGCCCCAATGGGGGGGGGGGGACTTCGGATCCGGCCGCCCCCACAGTACCCCATGACGTCACATTGTTGCACAGTTTCGCGCATGCGTACTTGCAAAGAATACAGTTTTAATATTACATAGTTATAATAATATCTCCTAAAAAATACACACAAAAGTAAAACAAGATATTATTAGCATAGATTTAGACTCATGAGAGTGGTACATGTGGAACAGAAGGTGCTGGTATTACTGCACACTGAATGGTAAAGAGAATGACACCTGCAACAAAGGACCAGAGCGTCCTTGTCACATCCACAATTCTCAGAAGTCTGAAGTAATGAACGAGGAACTGACAACTTTAAATTTAACTGCTGACTATCCTTCTCAACCCTTCCCCCCTTGAACTCTTCATTATGAGCAGAATCCAAGCTTTTTGCATAGGAATGTTCAGTTTGAGTCAGTCTGGCACAGAGATAAGAGTTGTAGGCGCTAATAGGAAGCCTAAGAGGAAGTGATGTCACCGGAGAAGCAAACTCTGAAGGTACATGGGAATCACTGAGTAATGCAAAGTGATCATGGAATATAGAGTGTGTGTGCATGTTCGATGGAGGATTGTACTGCTGTTGAGGTGGAGGAGTGGAGACAATACCATGGGGTGGGACCTTTGTTGGCTTTGAGGCCTGAGAGAGGGCAAGGAGTAGGGTCTGATAAGGGGTCCGTGGAGGGAGACGAGTAAGGTACCGTCCCGAATTGGGACTAGTCTTAGATAATGAACTGTTTAACTTCAACTGCTCTATAATCCTGGAAGATTTCATTTTAGCAACAGAGTTCTTTGCAGGAGTGGTCACCTTTGAAACTTTACCAGTTTTTCCCAGTAGAGCTGGAAGGGATACTTTCTGAGAAGGTTTTTTGACAACATGGTTTTTTCTCTGTGTTCCAACAGTACTGACTCCCGGTTTGAGTTTTGACACTGCCGTCACATTAGTTCTCTTTCTAACTACAGCATTGGTCTTCTTCGACTGGACTCCCCCTTGCTTATCTTGTTTTTTACTCAAGAGATTTGTGGGCTTGTCCAACAGAGGCGGGGGAACAGCTGAGGAGTGATCCGGAGAATGTGATGGTAGAATGGTAGAGAGTGTGGGTGTGGCTTGTGAAGGTGTAGCCGAGGGAAGAGGTGGGGGTGAACTTGAAGACGGAAGTGCTTTGTCTTCATCATAATAAGCTTTGAGAATAGTGTTGAGACATGCTGCCGATACTTCAGAGGAGGGTTCACTACAAGGGTAGAAGGGGGTGTGGTCTGGAGGCTTGCCGTCATTAGAGTTGAGCCTGTGCATATAGAAAAACAAGCAAAAATGCTACTAGGGGAGGACACGAGGAACAGTACTAGGGGAGGACACGAGGAACAGTACTAGGGGAGGACACGAGGAACAGTACTAGGGGAGGACACGAGGAACAGTACTAGGGGAGGACATGAGGAACAGTACTAGGGGAGGACATGAGGAACAGTACTGAGGGAGAACACAAGGAACTTTGTGAGAAGATGAGCAATAGAGTATTGAAATACTCTATTGCTGTGGTGTGTAAAGATACACACCACAGCCTGTTCCTGGTATCTTTAAAATAATACATAACAGCTAAAAGATATACCTGTCTCCCCAATTCTCTTCAAAAAACTTCAACTTCCATGCAAACTCTGACTTCAGAGCAGCTCTTTTTTTCTCGTCTGCTCTCATCTTAGCTCGGTACTCTGTAGTGAACACCCCCATAGCCACTCCCTCAATCCACTCCCTCAGGGCACTGCTGAAGAAGGAGTTGTTGAGGCTATCATTAACGATACTGCAGAGGAAAGTAAATTCCACCATAAGAGGAACTCTTGAGGGATGTGTGAGTAAGGGAAGAGGGAATGGAGGATGGAGAGGTGAAGATGGAGATGGGGTAGATGAGAGGGAATGGAGGGGAATGGAGGATGGAGAGGTGAGGATGGAGATAGGGTAGATGAGAGGGAATGGAGGATGGAGAGGTGAAGATGGAGATAGGGTAGATGAGAGGGAATGGAGGATGGATGGACATGGGATAGATGAGAGGGAATGGAAAATGGAGAGGTGAGGATGGAAATGGGGTAGATGAGAGGGAATGGAGGATGGAGAGGTGAGGATGGAGGTGGGGTAGATGAGAGGATGGAGAGGTAAGAGGAAGATGGAGAGTAAGAAGTGGAGAGATGGGTAAAGAAGCAGAGATGAAAAATAAAGGGTATCCATTGAGTATAGTCAACACCTTTCCAATAAAGATATAGTCCAGAATAATCCAACACAACAGATAGTTATGGGTGACATTACAACAATACAAAAAGGTTGGACTTACGTTGAAGGACCTGTCCTGTCCACTGCTGGAAGAAGCTTGACAAGTTGACTCTTTTGGGACTCACTGAGGCCAGAGAATGCTTCCATGTTCAGTATCGACTAGAAACATCACAACAAGCATTGTTTCAAACAGATGGACGTGTATCCAGTGAACCTAACCCCCATGTATGGACACACTCTAGCATGTACCAGTGATTCTAAACCTTAATGTTCCTCTGAACTGTTGACACACCCCTCTAATCAAGTTTGACCAACCAATACAACAAGTGGCCTCTATTATATTACCTGGATTATATATTATATACTAGAGGGGGGGGGGAGGGCTTCTCCTATGAAGATTTCCAAAAATTTCTGGGGGTGAGGGCAGAACCCTAGATCTGTAGAGATAGCTCCCCCCCAGCTAGTAAATTTCTACATAGAACCCTGATTACCTTCATATTCTCACTAACAAGTGGAGACTGAGGCTGGAACAGAGAAGAAATGTTTCTCCTCTGATCAACTCTTTTTTCATCTTCCACAAACTCTTCTTCTTTTGAACGAAACTTGTGTTTGAACTGTCCAATTCTTGTCCTGTTCTGTTTCTTCACAGACACTTGAGGTCGTGGGTAGTAGGCACCAGGAGCCACGCTTTCCACGTCCACTTCTTTCTCAGATTCCTCCTCCTCATTGGGGTCACTGGCGCTCAGCTGACTGTAGTCTATTCTTGGAATATGTCGTTTCAGCTGACTCAGCCGTCTGACAAACAGCCGTGAAGTTGGGCGTGGCTGGATCTGAATGTCACTTAGTTCAGACTCAGAATCAGAGTCGGATGAAAACTGTGATGTGGAGTCAAATGACTCTCCATAAACATCTGTTGGCTTCTTTATTGGTTTTGGTTCAATTTCAAAACTTGCAGAGCTGTTTCGCTCACCCTGGACAGCACAGGGGTCCTCGTAATCAGTCCCACCCTCTGACGTCGAACATGGAGATGATGGACTGATGATAGAAAGAAAAAAGTTCAAAACACTTACATATTTGCAGTTAAAGATAATATGTCCCCAGATGAGTTAAATGTTCCTTAAAGTAAACATAGCAATTAGGTCAGAAACCCTGAGTGTTCATTTGGAACAAAATTTTATTTATTTATTTATTTATTTATTTATTTATTTATTTATTTATTTATTTATTTATTCATTCATTCATTCATTCATTCATCCATTCATTTTTTCGATCTAGTCAAATTTTCTACCAGTGACTGCCACATGTATTGTTATCTTTCCAGGTTCCATGGTCGACCTCCCCAAAGGATATGGCATATTGGCTCCAAACATGCTATGTACATGCAACAAAATCAGGGATTAATTAAGAGGAGACAGTTTGATTATATCCATCAGAAGGGCAGTCTGAGAACCAGTTAGCTTGGCATAATTATACTCCCTTAAGACTTGGGATCCATTTTAGGTGCCAAAACACGAAATTACATTACACACACTGTTTACAGACGAGCATTAATTAGAATAAAACCAGCTAGAACAGTGGTATTTATGAGGATACACTTAGCATCACTACTGACTACCCAGGGTAATGATATCAGAAGACTCTAAACCTCTAAAATTAACCTCCTCTTTCCTCCCATATTATTAAATTTATTCTCCAGCAAGTCCACTCACAGGGAAACATGTGTATTAGGTGAATCACAAGTCCCCTCCCCCATGTTACATACTTCAATAGGGGACACCTACAAGTATGTGACCACTAATGATTAATGTTGATACATGTGACTTGTCACTACTCTTCAATGCTCCAATGTCATTGATGTATCATTGAACCTGCAGAGTTGTAGTAACATTGGAAGTGAGTGGTAATGGCAACTAACCACCTTTCATTTTCAATTCAAGTAATTGATTCTGGGGTGAGATTGACAAGACAATTTCATTTCTTTGTGAAGTCTTTGTTAGCTTATTACAATTCAAAATGCTGATGTGATGTTGAGCAGGCGTTCTCACAGATGGCACTTATCAAGACAAAACACATGAACAGGTTCAAAGTATCAATACTTGATGCCCTGTTGGTCATGCATAGTGGATTACCTACTGACCATATGCACTATGTCCCTGATCCAGACATGTTAAAGAATGTTTATGCTAGAATGTTTTATGATAGCTCTACAGCCGTAATGATGATGTGTGATTTCTATTTAAGGGGAAAATATGTTATTTCAGGGAATTTTTTTCCTTTAAGGTGGGGGGTTTATACTTCCTAAATCTGATAACACTGAGTCAGCACATCATCACACTCAGAAAGAATATGTTCAAATTCAACTCTGGCTATCACACATCATCTTAATGAGTCTTACACTTACCGAACAAATGCCACTTCAGAGAGGTGGGAAGGAAGGACGTGACAGGTCTCCATCTTCAAGACCTCAGGAAGAGCTGGGGGAGGGAGAGGTCCCTCAACAGTGTAGCCATTGAGGAGGGGAGAGAGAGAAGTACTTCTATCATAATCCTTGATCACCTGCTGCTTCTTCCTTACCTTTTTATGATTTATTAAACATGTGATTTCTAAACTGTGAGGCCACCCAACAGGACTGTGGAACCTTTTCTATTCCAGAGACCATGGGATAGATTAAAATGTCCTGATTAGAGTGGGGGCTCATTTCAAGGGGTGGAGTTCCTTAATACAGAGGTGTCCTCATTTCAGGGGGTTGGAATAGAGAGGTTCCACTGTATACAGAGGTGTCCTCATTTCAGGGGGGTTGGAATAGAGAGGTTCCACTGTATACAGAGGTATACTCATTTCAGGGGGTGTGGTTTCACTGTAAATCTATTCAAATATACCAACTGCGCACAGCTGATTGTGCTACAGCAGTGAGAGGGGAGGAGTGACGGAGGGGAAGAGGGAGAAGGAGAAGAGGGAGGGACAGTAGAAATGAGGATGGAAAAGGTGGAAGGGATGAAGAGGAGGGAAACCCGATGAAGGAGAGAAAGGGAGGGAGGGGAGGGAAGAGTGATGGGGGAGGGGAGGGGGAGTGGGATAGAGGAAGGGGAGAGGGATAAAGGGAGGGGAGGGGGAGTGGGATAGAGGAAGGGGAGAGGGATAAAGGGAGGGGAGGGGGAGTGGGATAGAGGGAGGGGAGAGGGAGTGGGATAGAGGGAGGAGAGAGGGAGTGGGATAGAGGGAGTGGAGGGGAGGAGAGGGGAGTGGGATAGAGGGAGGAGAGAGGGAGTGGGATAGAGGGAGGGGAGTGGGAGTGGGAGTGAGATAGAAGGAAGGGAGAGGGATAGAGGGAGGGGAGGGGAGAGGGAGTGGGATAGAGGGAGGGGAGGGGAGAGGGAGTGGGATAGAGGGAGTGGGATAGAGGGAGTGGGATAGAGGGAGGGGAGTGGGATAGGGAGGGATGGGGGCAAGGGTGAGAGAAGAAGAAGAGATAAGTAGGATTGAAGGTAAAGGAGGGAGAAGCTATAGTATTAACAGTGTACCTGATGCCGGGGGGGGGGGGAGGTCAATTCTCACCTGCCTTACTGGCCTTAGACTCTCCGGCATTGTGGATTCATTCAAAAGATGAAGAGTTCTTCTTTGACCGAGAATGGACGTCAGTGGAGATGGCAGACAAAGACAAGAAGAGGAACCTGGCTCAGAGTTCAGTCTATAAGGCTTTGTCCCCTTAAGAGAGGGGTCAATTTCCACTGTTACTGCTTCAGGTGATTGTAGGCAAGAAGATAGAGCAGGGGAAGATTGGATAGTGGTACAAGTGGTGGAGGTAGAGGATGACGACGACGGGGGAGAGCAGGGTGGGTGAGTTGGACAAGGTGATGTTTTAGGGAGCCCATTGGTGACAGGAACCCATGACTTCTGTTGAATCTTAGTTGAAGAAAGAATTTTTCGTCGCTGACTGGGAGTTGGTGAGGGCATGGGAGGGTTAGGAAGGCAATCTATCCTCTGGAGTTATGTGATGCATGAGTAATAAAGAGAGAATAAGAATAATAAATAATAAATAATAAATAAGAATAATAAATAATAAATAATAAATAAGAATAATAAATAATAAATAATAAATAAGAATAATAAATAATAAATAAAATTATAATAAATAATAAATAAGAATAATAAATAATAAAGTAGAGGATCATCATCATAGTTCAATCTAGAGGGGGTGGGGGAGGGGAATCTCCTGCCCCCTCCCAAAAATGGGGGGTGAGTGGGGTTCTATAATTATGCATCAAAGGAAAATGCTAAGTGGTTTAGTTCTTTAGCCAAAAACCATAACCATTACCCCTCACCCCCACCCCTCACCCCCCCCCCCTCCCACCGCTCACTCCCACCCCTCTCTCCATTTCATACCTCTCTCAGTGCAAAGGATACATTAAAATCTCCTTCCGACCTGATGAACATGCCAAACTGCTTTCTGGAGTGGATATTTAGAGCAGAGCGTAAAGTACGAACGGCTTGACCATAGTTACTTCTACAACAGAGACATACACACACACAACACAAATGTAGACAGAGATCAAGAAGACTATCGAAACCTACTTTAAACGCTTGATTCCTTTGCTTTGAATCTCACGAACCAACTCAGGAGCTGTCATCCAATACTGAGGACTATCATTCAAGGCCTACACATGCATGTCAATATTTCTGAGATTCCATTCCATTCCACTCCCTTGATATATTATCTGATATCAGTACTATGTACACAGAGTGCATTATTTGATACATCTTTCATTTTGCATTACAACTCTTGGCTTATACCTGTTCACCAACTTATACTCCCTTCACCAACTCTGCCCATCCCTCCCACCCTGCCCTCCCTTCCCTTCACCACCACCTTACCCCCTCTCTCCCTACCCTACCCCCTATCTCCATCTCTCCCTACCTTCACACACCACCCTATCCTACCCCCCTCTCACCCTACCTTACCTCTCCATACACTACCCCCCTCTTTCCACACACCACCCTACCCTACCTCCCTACCTCCACACACCACCCTACCCTATCCCCCTCTCACCCTCCCTCCACACACCATCCTACCCTACCCCCCTCTTCCCACACACCACCCTACCCTACCACCCTCTCTCCCTCCTTCCATACACCACCCTACCCTACCTCCCTCCACACACCACCCTACCCTACCTCCCTCTCTCCACACACACCCCTACCTTACTCATGATCCACTTTGAATCTAGAGTTTGGGGAGAGGAGGGATTATTATGTGACCAAAATGAGCTCAATGCACACATTAATACAAATAGTGAGAATTGACAGAATGTAGTGTAAACATGAAATGTAAGACAAGGTCAGCACATTTTTGAACTTACAATCGTGGCGGCCTCTACCCACGTAACTTCCGTTCTGTTTGTCATCTTAAGGTATCTACCGTCACCTTAGAATCGAGGGTCGCTAGGGCGCGGATCACCTACCAACCTCGATCTCGTTTCTCTCCTTCTCTCTCAAACTCAGGCCAGATTGTTAGTGGGCTCTATTTAGAAACTACAAGTTCGTGATGATTGATTGGAATGGGAATGGGCCGGGTTTTGTAACCTTTGAACTTTCCAGCTGAAATCCACTCTGCCGGTAGAAATGCCGGCATTCAAAGGTAATTGAGTAAAATTTTTCCAACGGCAATAAAATTCATTTTTGTGATATCAGTCAAGGTAAAGTGGGGAAAGAAGAAATTCGAAAATGTGGAAGTGAACACGGATGAACCTCCTGAGGTGTTTAAAACTCAGCTTTTTTCGCTTTCAGGTTTGTGTATTGCAGGTCCAGACTACTAACAATGGCTTGCAACTCCCCTACATCAAGGGAAAACAGTGTGATTCCTCAATATGCCTCATTAATCTGAGAAGAGCTAATTCTCCACCATGTGTTATGGACAATTTGCCAGAAAAAACCCCTTACCCAGACCAAGCTCCATGATAAATTTTCTTCTATTAACAATAGAAGTTAGAAATCATTACTTTAAGAATAATTTGCACAGCACAGAAATCTACTAAATTAGTGTTCTCATTAACAGATATGCATCATACACCATATAAACTTGTCCTTTGTGTTCTCAAAGCTGTTGTTGTTGCTGTTGTTGTTGTGTGTATATTATCCATTATTATCATAATAGGAGTTGCCCCTGATCGTCAGAAGGTGATGATTGGAGGTGTGACTCTAGCAGATGACAGCTGGGGAAAGGCTGAAGCTAAGATTAAAGATGTATGTCATGTATATATAGTCCTCTGGTTCATAGCAATAGGAACTTTCAAGCTGAGATACTGATTCATAGAGAATACATTGTACTTTATACAGTGGTTTGGGACACCTTTGTGACAATTACTGGTTAGAGGGGTAGGCTCATTTCAGGGAGTTAGAATAATTATATAGGGTAATATAGGGTAATACAATTATTTAGAGATAAACCTCTCGTCAGGACGCCTTTATTTTTTTATACAGGACATTAAAATGTCCTATATAAATTAAAAAATTAATTTATAAGTATAGTTTAATCAAAATGAAGTCCCATTATTAAAATCTTATGTACAATGAAGCTTATGGTTTAGAAGGCTATAGAATTATACTTCAGAATGGATTAATGTCACCCTTTGTACCTGTAGTAGACTCCTGTGCCAACACTTTATTATAGCATGGATATCAGCATGAATTACTCTGAAGGTTATAGAACTTGATTTTGTGTTTATGTACTTAGAATTGTACATTATTGATGATGGGATCAGCCGGAGACCTTCCGTCTGTCCCCCAGGAGAAGACAAAGTTCATAGAGGACATGACTGAATCTGAAGCAACTGCTGCAGTGAGTAGTTTCCTAAGTAGAACCATCAGAAAAAAATATCAGGGAGCTGATAGGATGGTAAAAAATTACTAGCAATATCAGGGGGTTGATGGGGTGGTAAATTACTAGCAATATCAGGGGGTTGATGGGATGGTAAATTACTAGCAATATCAGGGGGTTGATGGGGTGGTAAATTACTAGCAATATCAGGGGGTTGATGGGGTGGTAAATTACTAGCAATATCAGGGGGGTGGTAAATTACTGGGGGGGGGGGGGGATGAAATTACAGTAACTGATGAGATGGGCTGGTATCCAAGTAATGTTGTTTTAGTTAGTGATGTTGGAATAGTTTTTAGTTTTGGTTAGCATTTTTGGTTAATGTTCTATTATGTAACTAAGTTTTAGTAAGAGGTTTGGTGGTGACCATTACCAAAGACTGAAGATACTTGAGTGATGATTTTTAGTTTTCCAAGTGTCTGAGTGACTTCTAGTTCTAGTTATGGTTATTTTCATAGGCGCTCAGTTTTAGTTTGAGTACCAAAAATGTTTGTGGTGTAACTAAAAATTAATTAGTTTTAGTTAACCAAAATGACAATATATCCAAGGAATTAGTAACTATGGTACATTCACATGTAACATGTAAATTACATGTGAATATACCATAGTGTGTGTATATTTCATGAGCATTAATTATGTGGTGAACTTTATTGGGTAAGGTGTCATTTCAGTAATAAGTATTGTGATAGTAATTATCAGTACATGACATTGTGGATAAGAATGTCTATAATTACTACATGTCTGATGCAGTAATTGTAATGGATGCAATGAAACTCCACATAAAGGACACTTGTCCTGTCCTAATCAGTTTTAATTCAGAGGTAATACATAGATACACTGTGTTTTGTAATAAGTCCTAATGGACAATTTCCAAGATTCCCAGTCCTTTATTGAGAGACTCTATTGTACTGTTATCTCTGAATTAAGGACAACTGCTATATAAAAAACAATATTGCATGATTATTATGGTCTATTTCCTTTGATCTAGTATCTATTGTCCCAATATGTCCTTTATAGAGAGGTTTCAATCGTAACCCTATATGCCTCTCATTCTCTAAGAACTGAAATATGGATATCTTTCTCCTTCCCCCTCCCCTCCCCTCCCCTCCCCTCTCCCCTCATTTTCCCTTTCCCCCTTTCCCTCCCCTCCCCTTTCCCCCTTTCCCTCCCCTCTCCCCTCCCCTCTCTTCACCCTTCCTCTCCCCTCCCCTCCCCTTTTCTCTCCCCTTTTCTCTCCCCTTTTCCCTCCCCTTTTCTCTCCCCTTTCACCTCCCCTTTTCTCTCCCCTTTCCCCTCCCCCCCCCCCCCAGCTAATGTTACCAACTGGGCTGGATAACTTTGGTAATACATGCTACATGAATGCGACCCTCCAATGCCTCAAGGTTGTTCCTGAGCTAAGATCAGCACTCACAAGGTGTGTGTCTGCATGGCTATTGATGCTAACATTACCTCTGTTTAAATGGTAGACAGATTCCATACAGGATGGATTGCCCTCCTGCCCCTCCCCCCCACCCCACCTTCTCCTCCAACCACCCCTCCCCCTACAATTATTACATCATAAAAGCTGGCCTCTAGCTCTGATAGATTCAACCATATCTTCCACCTAATGTATGTGGACTGTAGCACACTGTTTCCCTAAATAAGCAGTGTTCTCCCTATCAGGTAATGGTGAGGTGGAGTTTAAGCCACATCTGAAGCATTTAAGCTCCCTCCCCCCAACCCCCAACCCCCCCCCCCCCCCCCCCCACACACACACCTACATCCATTGAAGGCATCTGTGCCCACCATATCCTGGGGAGCTCTTATGGAACTCCTCCATATTAGACTAAGTCCTGGAATAAGGGTAAGGGATGCAGTAAATCTGTTTTGTGACTACAAAGACCCTTTTCCATGTATTGAAGGAATGATTATGGTGTCTAGTATTATATGTACGTCACTGGAACTGTTACTATATTTAGCACTGGATGTATTATGTCACTATAACATGTACTGTATTTAGCACAAGGTGATTTGGTATATATAAAAGTCTGTCCAGGATGACAAGAGCCTCACAAAAACATACTTCAAATTATGCAAATTTTAGCAGCTCTTACCAAGACACTTCTTACCAGTCTTATCAGATGCTGTTGTAGTGCCCCATAGAGAGATAGAGGAGGCTAATACAAATCCTATAGCAGTACCCTGGACCACAAGGAGTGTTGCGAATGATAAAAAAATTGCTGTGTGGAGAGTCAGCTGCTTTCTGGGCAAATGCATCACGAATGTTGCTATTATTTCGAGGTAGTATTATCAAAGTCATACATAGCACTTCCGGGCTGCTTCCGTGGCTCTCGTCAGCTTGGACAGACTTTAGACCACCCAATTCACACCCACTTATAAAACATCTTACAACATTTACCCCTCCATGCAGCTACTCATCTTCTGATTCAGCAGGAAGTATACAGGACTCTATCACAAAAGGTATGTTTTTTATCAAACTCTTCAAACCAGTATTTATGTTCTACTACCAGAGGGTAATGTTGGTTGAAATTGGTTGAAAACAGAGTTAGCTGTCAACATGCACAAGTCAAATGATACCACACACACACAAGTCGACCTGTTGACTAAAGATAGCCATCTGTACTAATTAACAGACAATATCTCCAGCTATACCTCCATCATAATAAATATTAACCTTAACTCCATCATAGGAAGAGTGATTATAAATATACAATCAATCAACTGTCCAGAAGAGTATTTGACCATCAAGAGTCTGCCTTCATAGTTGCACATAATTTATTAACCACAAAATTTATTAGCCACATTATTTATTAGCCACAAAATTTATTGACCAGCAAAAATTATTAGCCACTTAGCCAAGAGAGCACAGGTGGCTACAAATTTATTAACCACAAACTTTACTAACCACAAAATTTATTAGCCACCAATATTGTGGGGGCATAATCATAATAGCCAGTCTCTAACAACAATACAGCTCATCTGCAGGCAGCATATAACTTCATGAGGCCAGCTATAGGAATGAAAACACCACTTGTATTAAATTCCATAACTGTGTGGTCTATCTATATATCAGGTCTGAAGTTACTGTACAGCATGATGGATAGCGGACAGACAAGAATAGCCCTACTGATGTTCATGGAGGTTTGTTATAATATTGTCTGTCAGGAGATGCTGATGATGAGTGAGAGGTCACAAATAATAATAATTATATTCATAGCCTATTGTAAACCCAATGGATTATTACTATGTTATCGTATGTGAGAAGATCCTATGCTATAGGAGTAAAGTAGAATTTTTGAAAAGCCAGTGGAGCTTGATTTGTTCCTCCCTCTCCCCATCCCCTACCCACACACCCATAACCACATGGAGTTATCCCTCCCTCCACCCCCACATGGAGTTCTCTCCCTCCTCCCCACACAGGGTTATCCCTTCCTCTCCCCCTCCTCCCAACATAGGGTTATCCCCTCCTCTCCCCCTCCTCCCCACATAGGGTTATCCCCTCCTCTCCCCCTCCTCCCCACATAGGGTTATCCCCTCCTCTCCCCCTCCTCTCCACATAGGGTTATCCCCTCCTCTCCCCCTCCTCCCCACATAGGGTTATCCCCTCCTCTCCCCCTCCTCCCCACATAGGGTTATCCCCTCCTCTCCCCCTCCTCCCCACATAGGGTTATCCCCTCCTTCCCACAGAGTTATCCCTCCCCTCCTCTCACACACCCATAACTCCTCCCTCCTATAATATATAATTCCCCTACAAAATGCAACATAACATTAATGTCTATCTAGTAACTGAATGTAACATGATGTAACGTGATGGTAGATAACATAATGTAGCGGAATGAACATAATTTACACTACAAATCTCCCTCTCTCCCTCCCTCACTCCCTCCCTCCCTCTCACACACACCAGACCCTGCATCAAGCCATGCCTCACTTTGCTGAACGAGATGAGAAAACCAACTCCTTCAAACAGCAAGATGCCCACGAGTGCTGGTCAGCCATCATGTCCAATCTCTCTAACACTTTAAAGTTTGGCAATCTTAACGAGCAGCAGGTGTGTTTGTGTGAAACCTCTCTAAAAGGGTTAGGACAAAACATACATTCAGGACACTATTATAGTCACATGATAAAGAGCACTTCTACAGCAAAAAGGATGTCCTGAATTAAAGGTCAACTAATTCTACAGTCACACCTTACAACAAAGGACAGCCTCTATATTCAGGACACCTATATTCAGGACTACCTCTATATTCAGGACACCTCATACAGTCCTATCCCATGACAATGCTCTGGGTTAAAGGACAACCTCTATATTCAGGACACCTCTATATTCAGGACGCCTATTATAGTCCCATGAACAAGAGAGGATACCACAAAGGACACAGAATACCTGCTGGGTGGAGGCTGGGTACATATCGAGACCCTCTAATTAAAGGGCACTCCTTTAATTTCGGAGTCCCCTAAGTTGAAAAGATCTAGTTGTGGTTGTGTACTTGCAGGCTGCTGGTGACCAGATGAAATTTGTGGAGAAGTATTTCGGTATGTATTATAATGTAACTATTAATATGGCTATCCTCTTCGTCATTTGGAGATAGGGAGGGAAGGATAGAATCCAGGAATTTGAAGAGTGGGAGGGAGAGGCAATAAAAATACAAGGTGTGTGTGTGTGTGTGTGTGTGTGTGTGTGTGTGTGTGTGTGTGTGTGCAATTCCCCCCTTGTGCCCCCCCTCCCCCCCCCAAATGAAATTCACATGAAACTCTAGTACTAAAGTGGGTGTAGTTTAATGGACTAGGGCCTAGGTTAGAATCCTCCCTCTTCAAATTCCTTGATCCTTAGATCAATAAATAATAATAATAATAATAATAATAATAATAATAATAATAATAATAATAATAATAATAATAAAACCTGCCACCTTCAGTGAGTGTCAGATTAACTCTCTCCCTCCCTCCCTCCCTCCCTGGACAATAGTACCTTCCCCAGATCTGCCACTCCCCTTATGATCTAGCAGTCAAACAATCAGGGGGATGATTTCATGAAACTGTCTATGTAGATTCTCCCTATTTCTGTGTGATTCCTCAAGTGTTGTGTAGTATTGTGAGGTAGCCCTGTAAAATAGCTTCCAATAGCAATGTAATACCTTTCCTTGAGTATTGTGATCCAGTAGATTTCCTTGAGTATTGTGATCCAGTAGATTTCCTTGAGTATTGTGATCCGGTAGATTTCCTAGAGTGTTGTGATCCAGTAGATTTCCTTGAGTGTTGTGATCCGGTAGATTTCCTTGAGTGTTGTGATCCAGTAGATTTCCTTGAGTGTTGTGATCCAGTAGATTCCAGTATATTCCAGTGTATTCCTCAATCTGTGATCCACCCAGGTATTTTATCATCATCTATGTTGTAGGTGTGACGTATGAGACCAGATACAAATGTTTAGACAGTCCCGAGGAGCAGGAGAGTGTGGAGTTAGAGAAATCTTTCCAAGTCTCGTGTTTCATTGCTCAAGGCTAGTAGCCACACACACACACACACACACACACACACACACACACACACACACACACACACACACACACACACACACACACACACACACACACACACACACACACACACACACACACACACACACACACACTAATATTAGCATAGCAGCCTGTTTATGCACAGAAGAGCCTTTTTTAGCTGTTTCCCCTACACCATGCTCTGAATATTCACAGAGGTGCTTTGTTATAGTAAAGAGTGGCTTGTTTGTAGGAATAGAGGTGGCCTGTTTACAAAACACAGCAGATATTTCCCTTTTTGGATGCACCTACTTGAGTATTAGCTGTTTAATAATCCATGGATAAATAAGTGACCTCTATATAAGCAGGTGTCACTATACTCTACCCTTCTTCCCTGCAGCAGCAACAACAATAAACTTATTTTTCTCTTTACAGATGTCAAATATGCCTACACTGGTATTCAGAAGGTAAGGTGTGATCTAGTTAGTGAACTAGATTAGCTGTTATTTGGGGTGGTTTTTAAAATTAATATGACCAGGCATCATGTTTCTTTATGGGTACATTGTCATGTGTCGAATTTAATTTAGTGGAAAGACCTGAATGCCAGTTGTGTTGATTGTTTTGTTGATTGTTGTTATGTTGTGATAAAGACTGTTTATTGGTCTGATTTTTAAATGGCTGTTGTGTGGTTGGACAATTTTTGTTAAGAAGCTTTGTGTATGAAATGATGTTACTATATGTGGTTAGTACTTGTCACTGCAGATGACGATTACAACTGAGTTTAGTATTGTGCAATGAAGCCATGCCACGCCCCCAAATTTGGTTAAGGGTGTGTTAGATAGGTGGGTGGAGTGTTGGGTGAGATGAGTAGATTAGGTGGAGGTTGGTGGAGTGTTATGAAGTGGGTGGGATGAGTGGATAGAGTGGGGTGTTATGGGGTGGGTGGGACGAGTGGATAGAGTGGGGTGTTATGGGGTGGGTGGGACAAGTGGATAGAGTGGGGTGGGTGGGATGTGATGACAGTAAGTAGCCGCCTAACTCGATTTTACACAATGCAGGGACTGGAGGGAACCATAGAGAAGATCTCTCCTACTCTCAACGCTAATGCAACTTACAAGAAGACTTCCCGAATTTCTCGTCTCCCTGCCTACCTTACTGTCCAATTCATCCGGTTCTTTGTAGGTAAAGCTGGTGGAAGTGATGAAATGGTCGCCAAAAAGATCTTAAAGGTGCTCTCTTTGAATCATGTGGTTAGATTCATCACTACCATTCCATGACCCAATTACAGAGTCTTCCACTGCATAGACAGAGATATTGCTACTATATTATAGGGCGGAGCTAGTCCTCCAATAATCTTCTCCCCATGGAGTTAGTTTGTTTTAAGACTAACTATACATGCCCTCTCTCCCTATGCAGTAGGTGTGTACATACCCTCTCTCCCCATGGAGTTAGTCTTAGGTGTGTACATACTCTCTCTCCCCATGGAGTTAGTCTTAGGTGTGTACATACCCTCTCTCCCCATGGAGTTAGTCTTAGGTGTGTACATACTCTCTCTCCCCATGGAGTTAGTCTTAGGTGTGTACATACCCTCTCTCCCCATGGAGTTAGTCTTAGGTGTGTACATACCCTCTCTCCCCATGGAGTTAGTCTTAGGTGTGTACATACCCTCTCTCCCCATGGAGTTAGTCTTAGGTGTGTACATACCCTCTCTCCCCATGGAGTTAGTCTTAGGTGTGTACATACCCTCTCTTGCCTTAAAACCCTTATCCCAAGTGATTTGCCAGTGTGTGATAATGTATTTCTCTGTAGGACATTAAATATCAAATGAAACTAGATATGTACGACTTCTGCACGCCTGAGCTCCAGGAGAAGCTGCTTCCAAACAGACTCAAGTTCAAGGAAGTAGAGGATAAGAAAATGGCAAGTTCTAGGTTCATACACTTAAAGTTGGAGTAGGAGAAGAGGAGTAGCTATTAATTAGGGGGTGGGGCTTGATTAATAGGAAAAGGTGGATCAAAAAGTAACTATAACTGCGCCTCATCCCAGTCCCTTCCTATCTGTCCCAAAAGAGCACACCCAAAAGGTGTGCAGAGAATTATCAAATTAAAGGTTTATTAAAACGTAATCATAATTATGGGTGTGGCTAAGATAAAATGGGTGTAGTCAATCACTTTCCAGGTTGTTGGTACTATGACCAGGTGTTCACAAAAACTCTTAAATTAAATTAATTAAAAAAAAAAACACTTCAAAATTTTTATCTCCTCCACTAGCTCTTGGCCACAGTCCACCTCAGAAACTTGGCTAAGTACCAAAATGTATTCAAGTCCAAAAATTGACCAAGATAACAGGATTTCAAAGGATCATCCCGTGTGTACACCCTCTCCATATCCGGTTGTAAAAATGTGGGTGTAAATCAGCTCATCAGAACACTCTGTAGTTCACACCCACATTTTTAGTTTAAAAATGCAGAGTCCTCCTAAAATGTAACTTCAAAAGAACTCAAAGAACTCAAAAGAGTGTTATGTCCCAACTCAAAAGAGTCTTTGTCCCCCTAACAAGAACTTAAAAGAGTCTTTTTTATCCTTATATCAACTAACGTGCGCTAAAATTACTCTGGGAGGAACAAATATCTTTACCTGTATAGAGGTTGTTCACCTCAGAATGTCCTTTTGTTTGAGATTCCATTATTGCTCTATCCGATCCCTAGGCCATCAGAGCCAAAGCTATTGCCGAAGGAAAGATCCATGGGCCTGGAACTAAGCAACATGTAGAAGAATCATTGGAGTATGAGCCTTACAGTTTCCCTGATGGTAAGGGCTAATAACCTTTCAATATGGATACTTTTGAGAGGGGTCTATCCTACTAAGATCAGCTAACCTCCTGGTTCTGTTATACATATAACAAAGTCCCCACTGGTGGAGAGAGCTTAGACTTATAACTTCCTTTGTTTTTCTCTGACTGTCCTTTACTGGGGTCACATTGTTTATTTTATTCAAGTGCACATTCCACAGTATGTATACAAGTTTGTGGGTCTTATATCTGTGCCAGTATAAGCTAAGACAGCCTACCCTCTATTGTGTCCGCTTTGTATGTATTACCTGTACACCCTGTGTGTTAGTGTGTGTATGATAGTTGGCTGGGTGGGTCCGTGTTGGTGTCCCAGTGTGTGATAGTTGACTGGGTGGGTTGTGTGCATGCTGATCTCTGTGATCTCACACTATAGGAAAGTAAAGAGCTGGTTGGTGCTAGCTGTAGCTAATCAATGCAAATTATGTAAATAATGCCATTGGAATGGGAATCTTCATAATTGGTAAAGAAGTCATTTACCACATTTGTGATGGTGTGTAACAGCCCACATGCTTGGCATAATAAGAGTTACTAGAACTAGGTGCTCTGTGGCTATCACCAGGAGGGGGAAGGAGGTGTCTGTAGTCTTAGTCTAATCTGCATGAACATCTTTTGGTGGGAAGGGAAAAGAGAGGTTAGTAAACAGTTTTAAATCCATGGAAAAGTTGGTAATCTCAGTCTTTTCCCTACCCTCCAAGAGGCCTGGGTAAATGGGTTATGAGGCTAGGACATCCCTATATCTCGGTTAACCTGATCCCTTTCTCATCCTACAGATCCTGGTAGCAATAACAGTGGACACTATCAGTTATCTGCCGTGCTGACCCATCAGGGCAGGTCCAGTTCCTCTGGCCATTATCTGGGTTGGGTCCATCATAGGAAAGATGAGTGGCTAAAACTGGACGATGATAATGTCTCTGTGGTGTTGGAGGAAGACATTCTCAAACTCTCTGGTGGAGGTGAGCTGTACACTTGTAATCTAATAACACTGAGGTAATGGTTGATGTAGTTGGTTTGGTGTAGTCGTTCTGGTGTAGTTCTTGTGTAGTGGTTCTGATGTAGACAAGGAGTTTAATTGAGAGTCTGAGAGGGCCCGGCTGGCCAGCCGCTGGTGGTTAAAAAAATGTACCTTTGATATTTTGTTTATGGCAATACTACCAAAAATAATTATGGGCCGTATACTTGGTATGTGTTTGATGGTGTTGCCTGCCAATGGCATCCAGGAAAGTATGGTAGCTATCAGCCTCCTCCCTTCTAGTCCCTCCCACCTTTGCCCTTGCCCCCCCCCCCCCCCCCCCCTCTCTATAATTACTAGTATATATTGCAATGCACTAATATGCAGGAGACTGGCACATAGCATACATCCTCCTCTATGCTCCCCTCAAGCTGGAGGTTGTGAAGGAAAGTCCTGATGAAACCAAATCACCTGAACAGATGGATACTCAGCAGGAATCCAGTACATTAGATAAATAATGCATTTTAGGTATAGTTATATGGGAATAATAATTTTTGCAATGGACTATTATTATTATTATTATTATTGTATGACTGTGCAATTAAGGTTATGTACATACCAATCAACTTAAAATTGAAAAGGTGCAGGAGAAGAGAAGGAAGAAATTATTCGGCACATGTTCCTGTGTAAAAACAGAATACTAAAATCAGTTCACCTTGTCTATTACACACACAAAATATACTAGTTTTAATTAACTGAGAATTATAATTAATATCATTTTGATGGAGTATTAGAATAGATAAACATGTTCTTGTGCTTAAGATGGTTCTCCTGTTTGCTGTCCCCCACCTGACGGGTCACACTGGAGCAAACGGACAATCGAAGGGTCTGTCTTTGCTCCATCGATAAACTCCCAAAGAGAGAGTCGGCCATCTTTGTTGGTGTCCATCTGTTTGAAGATCTTGTCTGTCCTCTTCTCTGGTGTTGACTCATCTTCTGGCATCTTCATGACAGTGCCCACCATTTTATAGATTGCTCTTACTATTTCTAACATCTCATCCCTGGTAATGTAGCCATTACCATCCAGATCGTACATGTTGAAGGCCCAGCGTAGCTTGTCTTCGAGTTTTCCTCTAGAGGTGACACTCAGTGCACATATGAACTCTCTGAAGTCAATAGTGCCATCTTTATTTTCATCAAAGGTCCGAAACACATGCTCTGCAAATTTTGATGCATCTCCATGCGGAAAGAAACTCGCATATATAACCTTGAATTCGTCTACGGAGAGATTGCCATTAGGACAGTCCTTTAGGAAACCTTTATACCATTCCTGTAGCTCATTCTCTGTAAACTCGGTGTTGTTTACCAGATCCTCGATAACCTCTGGGCGGAGTTTACTGCTAGTCTTTCCCATGCTATTATCAGAACCACCTATAAAATATAAAGATGGGTGTGGAATTTTGATAAACCCCTCTCTAATCTATAGCACACTACATAGAGAGATAAGTCTAGAGTCAACTTGAGAGGTACATGGACAGGTCAACTTAAGAGATACATGGACAGCAAAGGTCTGGGTGGGGTTGGTATGTAATCCACTCTAGTTATTAACTCTCAAGAATATCTGAAATTGGATAGCTATCACTATAATGGCCATATTGCCTATGTGTGGAATATTGCTTGTACACAGTTGCCTGAAGGTAGTCTAGACTGTACACACAACAATATTGTTTACCTTAGGATCACCACTAAAAACAAACAAGATCACAGCCTAGCAGCTAGCACCAGCAATTGGGAATTCCCTCTCTAACAGCACTCTTATCCCTCTCACAGAGTAAAAGGCACTCTAACCCTCCCCACAAGGTAACAGTAATCTTTAACTTATCCTCCCTAGAGGGTACCAACACTCTACCCTCCAAAAGAGCACTCCCCCCCCCCCCCCCCCCCCCCCCACATCCTCCATTTACACAAAGTTGTAACCTCCCACACAATATGTACTCTAACTATAGGAAGTAACAGAGAGCTCAGATTATAATAATATTCACGAGTAGTGACACAGCTGCCACATTCTGTACCCAGATGGAACTATACCCGGATGAGGTAGCTAAAGGTCCCCAGGACACAATAATTGAGTTTAGTGGAAAACAGCTGTCCCAAACATGCTTGTAAATATATCCCTATCGCTCATTGCAGAGATCCAGATTGATGCAGATCTATAGAATTTCATGTCTAAATTCCAGAGTGGTTACTAGAATCTCACTTCAAGCCCTTCGCTAGAGGGAGGGGAGAGGGAGGGAGAGAGAGAGAGGGGGAGGGAGAGAGAGAGAGAGAGAGAGAGAGAGAGAGAGAGAGAGAGAGAGAGAGAGGGGAGAGGGAGAGGGAGAGGGAGGGGGGGAGGGAGGGAGGGAGAGAGGGAGGGAGAGAGAGAGAGAGAGAGAGAGAGAGAGAGAGAGAGAGAGAGAGAGAGAGAGAGAGAGAGAGAGAGAGAGAGAGAGACTTCTGTATACAGTAGAAACCCCTCTATTCAAACACCCTGAAATGAGGACACCTCTGTGTACAGTGGAACCAACCCCTTGAAAAGAGAAGAACTCTGTATACAAGTGGAACCTACAACACTCTGAAATTTTCTGTATACAGTGGTACTCCTTTATTACAAGACACCTCAGTATATACTGGAACCGCTCTGTTCCAACTCTCTGAAATGAGAACATTAAGGACACTTGGATAAATAACAGCTTGAGCAATAGAATTCCACTTCCTGAAATGAAGCCATCCCTCCCATCAAGACACTTTTATTTGTCCCAAAGTGTCCAGAATAGAGAGGTTCCACTGTATAAGCCACAGTAAGCACTCCATAATTAGTGAAACTGAATTGTTCACACAGTGAAACAAAACTTCTTTAAAAAGGTGTGTAGTAAGGTATAAAGGCAATTTAACAATAAACAAGGGCTGAAAACCCTATAGAATGGGTTCTGGTATATACACAAAGGTTTTCCTAGGACCACTTTGATCACCTCCTCCAGGAACAGGCCCTGTGCACAGACCACAAACATTATACCCACAGCAATGACAAGTCTCACTCTCCAAAATAACAGGAAGTGTTGCTTGCACAACAAATTCTGGAGCTTACAGGCCCACAGTGTTCACCATGTCCATCTACAAATAATACTAGAGTAGATAGTCTACAACCACTGAGTGATAATTCACAGTAGATAACAAAAGTAACGAATGACATCTCCCATGAAACAATCTACAAGAGGTGCCCCACCCACCAAGTATATAAGTCAATACAGGATAAGCAGTTCACAATCATCCAGTCTTCCCAGCATCCAATCTTCCTAGTGTCCAGTCTTCCCAGTGCCCAGTCTTCCCAACACCTAACATATACTTTATATGCCACAGCAGTTTAGTAAATCAGATAGAACTGTATCCGACCAACTGAAATTACAGAGTCAGTGCCACTTTGAAAGTGTGGCTGTGTCCTCCCAAGAATCAGTTTCCCTCCCTCCGAAAGACAGCACCTCCAGGGAGTGCTATATACAGAGTCCCTTTCAAGGCAGGCAGTAAAACACTAAGGAAACAGTAGGCACTGAAACATAGAAGCACTGAAATATGTAGCACTCAGTTTGACCACAAGGTGTTTGAGAACTACACCACCCACATAATAGTAATTTGCAGAAAACACCAGCACCATTAGCTACAACACTCCTCTAACCAAAATTTCTTTCTTTCTTTCTTTTTTTTAGAGTGGCAATTTACAGATAATCCTGTTACATAAAGAGGATGAAACACACCAAAGGATAAAGCGTGACAACGACCACTAAAAGGGTCAACTTAAAGCCACTTACAATAGTATTGTACCTCTTACAGCAGCTTAAATACTGTCCCATTCTCCATAATTTTAAACTATGTTATCACAAAGGCCCCAGATTAGCTAAAGTAACCCCAAGAGGAAGACAGACAATTTTAAACTCCTGAAGACACTCCAATTACAAGGGGTCATACACTTCTTGCCTTGGGAATATACCACATCCAACCTCTTTAAACACCTAAACCCTCTAAATAACTCATTGAGCTCACTGAAATTTAAAATCCAGTCCCCTGATAAAATTACAGCAAACCTCCCACTCTCCCAACACTCCTGCCACTAAATCCTCCCCCACACCTCCCCACCACCACAATTAGAGAATTCCCTCCCCCCCCTTACAATCATAAGGGTGAGCTCCTAATTCAGTACCAGTAAGATATCATCTCCTCCCACCCCTCACTCTCCCCACTACCAGATTATCACCACACACACCAATAATTACCTGCAGTACCACAACACAACACAGAAACCACTTCACTCCACTCCAATCATTACTACACAATGTCCTGGAACAAGACTACACATTCAAGTCATACAAAAATACCCACCAATAATGTAAACAAGCTGAATACTCAAGTGTTCCAATTCAATATGACCTCTACTAGATCTCACAAGCATTTAATATTTTTCCTCCTCCCTCTCCCTCCCTCCACTCAGCCACAAAACATGAAACCCACAACTAAAATCATAGATTCCAAACAGCAGCAAAGTGGTTCATTCCACTAACACACCAGCAGGACTAGTAATGAACCCAATAAAGAACCATTATTAACCCAGTCACAACCAGCAGCTACCTTACTGTACCCAGCCACATTTACAATGGGTCTAACATTCTAAAGATTATCTCCACTAGGCTCAAGAGGTCTCATAAAAAATACCCGTAAACAGATAGCAATATTTGAAGCTTTCCATTACGAACATGGACCTACCCCCTCTCTTCGATAACTTTGCTACACCACTAAAACATTAATGGGCTCGTAAGGCCCTGCATCAGTCAATTTACCTCAATTCGTCTGAATGTAAGTCCCTCCACACTACCAGTGTGAGACAATTAGCCACCAGAAAACTCACATAAAAGCTGGAAGAAATAATAATCTCTACAACCGATCAAACCCAAATCCCCGCCTAATGATTAATATCTCGTGACAGAAATTGATCCGGTGCTAGCTCCACCCACCTACCAGAAACCTTCACAGAGATCGCAACAAGTTACTTTTCCAGCCGGCCGCGATAAGCTATAATATACACCCCTTTATAACTGTAGTACAGTGAAGCATTGTAACTAGATACGGTACCTTCGTTTGATGACAGTTGGTGGGTGATACAATCATGTTCTGCAGACATCAATGCACTTTTGCTACCTACAACTAGCTAGCTACGTACAAACTCGCAATATTATATAGCTACACAGTGGATGTGGACAGTCACTAGACTTGGAAGTAAACTTCGCAGGAGGACTGATTTAGTGTATTTATATAACAAATTGCTGTACATAAATTCCAAACTCAAGCAAGTGACAATATAAATATGCAGTAACAATGGTATGTTGATCAAAGAAGACTGCAGTCAACATAGAAGTGAAGACTTCCTGGAGAACTTCCAAGAAAAAATTTGAGTGTTTTCATCCTATTATTATATTACTAGCATGTTAGATTACTAGCACCGTTGTTAAGTTACTGTATGTAATGTTTAGCTACATATCCTTTGAGAAGTGAAACATTACAAGACTATCAGAAATTCTACACACATATAAAATTTAATATAGTTTCAGATTTTCTCTCTCTAGTAATATAAGCCCTCAAAAGATCAATATCTGTTCAAATGCTGTGCAATAAAAGTATCTACCAGGAATACCATCCTATCCTCTGATGCAGTTAACTTAGAAATTCAGTCATTAGTAAACACACATTATTTCATCTCTAATGGTTAATGTAGTGAAGGGACAAAAATATTATTCGTGGGCAAAAAATAAATTACTCTTCCAAAGCTGTATATACAGTGGAACATCTGTTATAAGAACCCTATGGGACTCTAAACAGCCACAAGTATTTTGAATGGAAGCAGTGCTTGAATAGCAATCAATTTGGAGTCACATAGCTAACTAGGCCAACTGGATAACTGAAGTTCCTATAAGTGAGGTTCCACCGTAGATACATATCTCCACAAAGATTTCTAACACATTGAGGAAAAATAGAATGAGTGTAGAATGAAAAAATTAAGTCAACTTTGGAAGAGTTTTGAGTGTCTGAATATCTAGTGTATCATTAGTACCAATCTTCTCCCTTGTTTGCTCTTCTTGGACTGGGGAAAAGATGTTCACCCTCTGAACAGACTTAGGTGCCATGAGGTTGTGTCTTTGGAAATATTGGTGAGTGGCCATGCTCATATTATTAGCAAAGGTTTGATCAGCAGAGTCAGCATCAAGGGTAAGAAGATCTGTAAATTGTAATAAAAAGGCCCATGATAAATTATTCAATGGTGTGAAAACACATTAATCCCAGGTATATTATACCTTATCACCACTTCACTTTAGTGCAACAATTTGGTGATTTGAACAGAAGAAATTAAAATGACCTAAGGCAATGGGAAGGGGGAGGGTTCTGGAGCCCCTATTTTTTTCAGCTTGTTATTGTCGACTCTAGGAGAATAGAAATTTTTAATCAGTCAATTTTGCCCCAGATTGCACCAGAATTCATCTCAAGAGCATGCCAATTGAGCTTTCTCAGTGCAAGAGTAATCCTACACATAATGACGACAACAATGACAGCTAGCTACAAATACATGTCATAGTGAAAGCATATTGATACTTATAGAAGGAGAAAAGTTGTGAATATATGGAACTTCAAAATCAATACAGAATATAGACACAATCTGTATTAATCAGGTAAATTAATAAGTGCTAGTCCACACTCATAATCACCTCTTCAGAAATTAAACAAGTAGTCCTTAGCAGCATTCATTACTAGAACTTAGCCCCAAAAGAACACCCAAGTACTCAAACACACCCGCCCCCCCCCCTCCACTCATCAAAACTAATATACTGATAAATAACTCTCAGAGTAGCAGTACACAACAAGCACTGACCCATAAAGTTACCATGACCCAGTAAAGTGTCATGACATTACTACACATACTAAAAGATGGGAGAGAGGTGTAAGTCGCTATCTGTAGTAGCCGGTCAAACCTTTTGCCCAGGAAATTAGATCCAGTCTTTTATCAGACAGAGAAAGTGTGATCTATCAGAATTGCAGAACATAATTGACCTATTTTTTACTAGCCACAATCTGGCAATACCAACTGGTCTGGTGAGTAGTCTATCCCCTCTCCCCCCCACCCCACATTAACCCAACTATCTAATTATTTTATACCCAGACCAAAAAAAAAAAAAAAAAAAAAAAAAAAAAATTCTCCAGCTTCAACTTATCTGCCTTAAGTTTAAAGACAGTTCAAGCCTCACTCAGGATGGCTTAATGCTATACACAGGTAACATTTGGCAAGATGATAATTTCTAGCATACATAGGTTTACAGTTAACCCTAAACTCAGAGCTTGTGGTATACAATATCTCCACAATATCCCCAACCCAATACTTTATCCCCCTGAAACAGAAGATCAAGTTGGGATACCAACTATATACTCAACACAGAATCCCTGCTATGTAACATAATACCTTCATTTATGCAACCACTTTCAGAATGATTTCTGCTGCCAGACATACCCAGGTATCTTCGGGATATCATTTCTGCATTGTGAAAATTCTCGTCCAGAGTGTAGTCGTTGCCCATCATGGCAGTGAGGAGCATGGTGTCCTGCATGTTATCTGGACACAGAATGTGTGGGATGGGAAGCATGGTTATGTCTGGGGAATAATGCTGATGCAGCACATCTGGATGGAGGTGATACATTGAACCATTCTTAGCACTGAGTGGAGTTAGAAAGGGAGGTTGGGGATAAGGGTGGCATCCATTTGTGTTATATCCCTCTGTGTCTTGGGGAAATGTGGAATTCACATCAGCTTGATTTTTATAACGAGGTGGAGTTGGTGTTTTATCATCATCACCTTCAGCTTTTTCTGCATCTCTCCCAGAATGTGGACTTGATGAACTGCCCTCAACTCCATTAGACCTACAGAAATGTTCTGATGAATTCATGTTTCTCAGCTCTTTAGATTCCATTCTGTTCTCTGATTGAGTCCCTGAGAAATCATCACATCCCACCTCACACCTTTTACCAGATCCACTCAACAGTGAACTCCCATGGACACCAGAGAAACTATACTGCACTTTCTCACTCTCTCCTGGCACTGATAGGTTAGAAACATCTATTAATCTTGAACCAGATTCTGATCCTCTATGACTGAAAGATTGGCTGTCTGTGAGTGGTGAGCCACGCCTCTTGGTCTGCAAATTCTCAAGCACTTGAAGTTTTTCAAACGTATCGGCTAATATATCCTCAGTAGACCATTGTTTGTTATGAAAGTTACTCTCGATGGGGGAGAGTTGACATTCCACAAGTTCTTCCTGGTCTCCAGGTCCTGACATGCTGGCACTGTCTCCAAAGCTATGAGAGGGTGTGGCAGAGGAGGAGTGTGCTATGTGGAATAAGGGAAGAGAGAAAGAATTCTGATCATCAACATAATGATGATTTTCTGAAGCAAGAGGCAGTAAACTCTTATAGAACTATAACCCACAAACGCAGTGGAAACCTAACTATTGGAATTCCCAGCAAGAAGGCAGACATACACCTTTGATTTATTACAGAAAGCTCTTTAAATTTGAGACCAAGATCAACTTTTTTGGACAAAGTATAAGAGAATTATGAACAGATATATAAAACAGGAAAAAGTGGTTTACAGTTGCTAAGTTCACCCCCCTGAGATGAGACCACCCCCTGAGATGAGACCACCCCTCTAATCAGGACATAAAATGCTATCTGCACAAGTCTTCTTATTCATTTTATAGGTGATCATACCAAAACTGTGTAGATCAAGATGCATGTTAGTCATACTCTGAGAGAGTAAAGTAGAGGCAGTCATTGTGCTAAGATTGACCGCTAAAGGTTCAATGCTCTCCTCCTCATCCTGTTCAGAAGTGGAATGGGTGTTGGGAGTGGCAGTGGCAGATGGCCAACATAGGCTCATTCCAGTGTTTGTGGCAGCATCAGCTGTGTGTATTGTTCCATTTTTTGGTGCACTGGGAGATTGTGCCTGGAGGAGACAGTTGACCTGTGACAGAAGAATACTCATGCTTTGTGTAATGTCTATAGTCAATACATCAAGCTACAAACATGCAACCTTGACTCTGTAAAGGTCTTTTAACTTTCATCTACCCCAACATTCTGAAATGGGTTTCCCTCCCACTAATAACAAGACTTTATAATATCTCTACTAACTTCTTCTTGTATTAGCTTGAGCTGTTGGTCATATTGCTGTCGAGTATGTGGTGGCACCTCATCAATAGGTGTGGTTTCCTGTTGTTGGACACTAGAATGACTGACAGCAGATGCAGTAGTGTCTCTATCGAGTTGAGCAGGTCTATCCCTGTCAACTTCATCATTTAAATATGATCTTTCATTGATGCTGAGGGATGAAATCACAGAGAGGTTTTTATCTCTGGCAACTCTCTCTGGAGCCTGCAAGATTTGCAAACATAACATTCCAGATTTTAGCTCCAAATCTTTTCATGCCAAAGAACAATTTTATAGATCTCTCTAGCTCTGACCAATGAAAAAAATTACACAATAGAAGCATGTTTACCACAGGGTTCACACAGAATTTCAGTAAATTTAATATGATTCAGTATATATAGCCCCTGACTCAGTCCTTGAACACCAAAATACACAGAATTGTGTGGGTAAATATAATAAAAATATCAGAATGATGAAAAATACAAACATATAATAGATTTTTTCCTACATTAACTTCCTAATGTGAACCCCCCCCCTTCCTTCCTCCCACCCCACCTCCCAATTAATTCCCATGTGGAACTCATACACACAGAAACATACCTGTGTGGGCATAGGGAGTGGAGAGGGCACAGGAGAATCACACAATGAGCTATCTATATCACATGTTTGTGAGGTAATGCTGGAAAGAGGCTCTTTGTTTGAGGGAGTGGAGGTCAGGGCAGTCTCCATGAGTGTATGTAATGCTGTAAACTCGGGGGCAGGGTCAAGCTTCACTCCAATTAAAGTGTGCTCAGATGAAAGCTAGAAAAGAGAAATAGGATTAATCTGTTCTCAAATATCCCCCCACCCCATTCCACCCTCCTTACAATGGTAATGTACCCCACATGCTTCAACAGCTCTTATAAATGTAAGATCTTTCACCTCCAACCCAAGAGTCATCATTAATACATAGGGGAAATGAGATGCCTGTTTGGAAATGGTTATCATATACAATAACAGTCAGTAGAAAGAATGCATGACATTGTAGGTAGGTAGCAATGGGTGAGTGTTTGGAAACTAATTTATGGCAGATTTTTTAATTGGTGCCCAATTTGGTGCCCAATTTGTCAAATCACTAAGCTAAATATCCACAAATATCCACAAATATAAATAACAAATATGAACTGATAGAGCTGTAATGGAAATCTCTCATTTGACTCCCCTAGTGTGGGAGATCTCAATCTGCTCCATTGTTCAATAACTTGTATCTACTCATTAACCAGAGGCTAGCCACACGTGCCTGACAATAATCTCAATTTACAACCCAACCTGTATCACAGCTTCTCCTGTGCTTATCTCAAAATCTGGTCTCTCAGTCCCAGGGCCTTCCTTCATCTGGCACTCCAAAAAATATGGTCGAGAACATCCTTCACAGTAAACCAGGGTTATAAAGGTACCTCCCTCACCCCAGACCCTATCAGTCAGTCTAGCAGAGTTGGTATATGCTGCACAGGCTGTCCAAACAAGAGGATGACTGATAGAACTTACACCACTTACCCACCTGCAATCAAATCACAAAGTGGATATCAATGACTCATTTAACAGATTATGATCTCGTGTACAGTAAATTTCACTCAAGCAAATGAATGTATCACCACCATCTGAGTATTACATAATAATATTGCCTGCCTATATGTAACTATATCCATGCAAAATACTCTACATAGTGCACACTTTATCGACATACTTACACTCCAATTAAAGGAAATGAAGAGACTATGGGGTCAGAGTGCAGCAAAAGTACCAATTTCCTAGACATCTCCATAGTGATGAAGCCATACTTGATTTGGCCCTGCAGGGCTGATAATGGGAGAGGTCCACCCAAATTCCGAGCCAATGCTGTGGAAGCTATTGGAATGTCCCTGATAGGTGTGGCTTGATATGAAAGTGTAGGCAGAACACACCCACATTGGACAGTGAGAGATCCATTATGTGAATAGGAACAGTGGATTCTGAGGGAGAGCAGGCGAGAAGGGTCAAGGGTTAAGGTGGGATAGACGAAGAGACGGTGCCTCAAGTCTTGGAGAATCACTTGGAGGTTATTAAGGTTATGAGTGAGGTATTTTGACTCTGGAAGTGCTCCAAACACAACCTGTATTAGCAAAACAGTGTAAAGCAGCACAGCAGGAACAGATATAGTACTTGTTATTTACTCCATAATGATAATAGCCCAGTACAACTTACCACCACATATACAGTACAGCTCATTACCACATGTACAGTATAGCTCACTACCACATGTACAGTACAGCTCACTACCACATGTACAGTAGAGCTCTCCGCCACATGTACAGTACAACTCTCCACCAGATATACAGTAGAGCTTTCCATCATATGTACACAAGTAGAAAGCTTAAAATTTGGCCACATCATGCACATTTCTCCTACTGAGCCCAATTTACATTACTAGCATAATATTATGAGTTCTCAAGTTTTTACCTGTGTTTTCACTGCAATGTCTCTAGGCATGAGTGAGGTTGGAACAAGTCCTGTCCGTTCCTTATTAGGGTGTCCTGGATCAAACCTATTCACCTCCAGTGTGATACCCTCTGCTACAAAATAGACATTTAATGCTTATACATCTCATGGCATCAACCATTTAGTAGTTAACAGGGTAGAGGAAGATGAGAATGTCCTCTTCCTTCACCCCTCCCCCCTCCTCATCATCAGTGATTATAAACTGTACATAGCGCCAGTTTCTAAGAAACATCCTTTTCCTAAAAATGGCACATTTCAGATTTATGCTGGCAAATTAAACCCCTTGACACATAATACCGTACAGTTTCTAGTTAAGACACAAACCCTATCAGTAGGTTTCTTCTTCACATGAGCAACCATAAAATAACAGCTATTTATGGCAGATTAATGCCTATCTGGCTCTAAGCTAATAAAATTTCGCTTGCTGTTTGTGCATCAAACCAGCAAACCATTTTCCAGTAGTTACTCTACCTTCATTTATCCATGATGATGCTATCATGAAGCATTCTATTGTCTTGGAGACGCTGCTCCTGGCATGGTTGAGGGCCAATTGAAGAGATGAAGATGAAATTTGAACAAACAACCAGCCATTATTAGTCATAGAAAGTTCACTAGCCTCCCCTGAAGATGTACTATCCCTGTATACACATAACTCATTATAGTCAGTTAACCTATAATACTCATGTACTCACCACAGACATGTCCTAGAGAGAGGAAATTTAATTTGCCAACCTGACATGCTGTTTATGTGATCTGCTATGGGTTCAGGTCTACTGTGATGGTAACATAACGAGAAACTAACAGGTCATTGCACAAGGTGCGCACAGCTGGTTGGAATTTTGAAAAAACCCGCCGCGCGCCGCGCTAGCTAGCTATCTCTATGACCCCGCCCAATATCTCTGATATCCCCCGCCCACCACGTGTATAGAGTGTCGACGACCCTTAACGAATAATGGCAGCTCCCACTGCAACGAAGGAACAGTTGCCTACTTTAGCTGGGAAAAAGATAAAGACTCGCAAAAGGGATGAAAAGATTAAATATGACCCCACAGCCTTTGCTGAACAGTTAATTGCTGGGTTGAATGAGACAGATGGCAGCACAGAAGAGATAGCTAAATATTTAGATGCTACAGGTGGTCAGATGGATTACAGGTATCAAGTATAGTCTTTTTGCTGACAGTCTTTACATGAACTTAAACTAAGACAGGGCAATTCTGAGAGTGGAGGAATTTTAGTAAAGCTGCAAGAATGGCTGACCATCACAAAGACTGATCCACTGTGATAATGTAGCCAGATTATTCAAATTCACCAGCTGTCCTTGCTGAGAAGAGTCCAACTATTAGAATTGCCCTACCTAGTACCCATACCATCATGTTATGTCCAGATATGTGATGAGAAAAGCGGTGACAGAACCCATTTTTTTCTTCAACAGAGAGAGACCTTGACTAATACAATATCTGTTCATACTTTTAGACGATATGCTGAGCCACTTTTGGATATTTTGATAGCAGGTGGTCAGCTCGCTCCCGGTGGCAAGATTGAGTCACCTGTCAGAGCTTCTGTGTGTGTGTTCACCTGTGAACCAATGGTAGAAGCGATAAAGGAGCATGTTCAGGCAAGTGTCTTCAAAGGGAAGAAGTTTTAGTTTTCAGTGTCGCTGTGTGCTAATTACCATGTAATTTTGTGGGATCTTGCATGTTACTCTATACAGTATAGCACACAGAAGTAGTGATTCGATGGATTGTACTGTTTCCTCAGATTATGACAAAATTAGTACGACAACGTTACAAGTATCTCCAGAAATCTCTTCAAGAAGAAATGGTGAAAATCTTGAAGTTTTTGAAAGGTTTTGATGAGGAACAAAGAAGGTCCTTGGCTGTTTTTACAGCCCTCTGTTTGGCAGAGACCCTTGTAACTGCAAATATCCTGAGAAGTCTCTTGACGTAAGTTTGTGTAAAAATAAACGGCATATAGATGTGATGTTGCTATATTGTGTTCAGAGGGGAAACAATTGTGAAGGAAGGCCTGAGTTTAGAATTTGCTACAATTATGTTTCAGACTTGGTTCAAGGAAAAGGGAAAGGCTCAAGTAGGAAACGCTCTACGGAAAGCCGGAATTGAACACAGACTTTTAGTAAGTTTTATTGGCAAGATTCTTGTAGATACTAGGGACATATGGTATATGAGACAGTGGATTTTGATGGCATCTTGATGGGGGTCTGTATAATCTCACAGAGTACAGTAGCTAGTGTACCTTGTGCAAAACTCTTCTATGGAGAAGAGCATCATAGGTTGCTAGAGGAGAGATACTGAAATGCAATGCAACATCTCCTCCAGCCACTTGTGACAACAACGGGACAAGGACAACAGTGTATTAATAACATCTTTGATGTACCATGATGGGCACATGAATGTCTTTTGGAGTGTATGATATTATGATAATTATTTTTAAAATGAATTTTTAGCTAACAAGATGCTAACGATTTACTTGGCTTGTTCCCTTCTTTCTTGTGTGTATTAGGAATTCCTTCCTCCCACTAAGCAGACTCCCACTCACTTCGATGAGCACTTCAAGGATAAGCTAAAGCCTCTTGTGGAGCTGAGAAAGGCTCAAGAGGTTGCCTCCTACAAGTATAGGCTGAGTAAGGAGCTAGAAGAAATGATAACTCAGGAAGCGAGTAATGAAGAAATGATTGACAAGTGCCAGCAACATATATTACGGAGTAATAATTCACTTGGGAATGTGGACATTGCTATATTGGTCAGTTCATTTGAAGATAGGAAATTTCTGTTGTATAGTGGAACCTCTTTATTCTGGACACCTTGGGACAAGTTTGAGTGTCCTGATTAGAAGAGTGGGCTCATTTCAGGGGATGAAGTTCTATTAATGTTTATACACAACACAAGCTGTTATTTTGGGACATAGAGAACCTCTGTGCAAACGACAACTATAAATATACTCTATGGTTTATCTTAGTGTAAATTAACCTCTCAAAAGATAATAACAGGGGAGACAGTAGACCTGATCCCAATGTGTCCTTTATTCTGAGGTTCCACTGTGTAATTATTTGCAGTTGTGGCAATGCATCATGAAATCTGTTGAGTGGAACAAGAAAGAAGAGCTTGTTGCTGAGCAGGCCATGAAGTACCTCAAGGTACATACATGTGACATTGGTATATCATTAGTCAATATGATGCTTTGTTCACCAGTCCTACTGTCCTCTCTTCTTACCATTCTGTGAGCAAGGTACTCCTCAGTTGACCCTTCTTCTGAAGATGCAAGAATATTGCTATGACAACATGAATTTTATGAAGTCATTTCACAAAATAGTGCTCCTATTTTACAAGAGTAGGTTACAATGGCAAATAGTTGTCTCTGTGTGTGACTGTAGGCTGTGTTTTTGTTTTAGATGATGTAATCACAGAACAGGCCATTTTGAAGTGGTATAATGAAGCTCATTTGCAGAAGGGAAAGAGTGTGTTTTTAGTACAGATGAAGCCCATGGTCAATTGGCTACAAACAGCAGAAGAAGAATCTGACTCTGAAAATATAGATTCTATGACTTAGAAAATATGAATGTATTGTATGCATTTTTTTGAAATCACATTATTTTTCATCATGAGCTACCAAGTGTCATGTTTACGCATGCGTGAGTTATGGCGGTGAATGCAAATCTAGCAACAGCTGGACCAGCTAGAAGCCTAGACTATGACAACAGTAAGCATAATATATAGCTAGCTATCTATCAGATTTAAATACTCCACGATGATTCAGGTCAATAGCTTGTTCTTGAAGTACAGTTCATTTCCTAGCCAGGAGCTGTTCGATAGCTTAGCTGGTATTGTCGAGAACAATGAAGGAAGTCCTGTGCCAGTAAAATGCACCAAGAAATTCTACAATAGTCTCATCAAACATGTGGATGCAGTAAGTATTGGCTCTGCCCGGTTTCAATAGCTATCAGTATGATATATACATATCAAAAAATAATACTAGCAAAATTTGGCACCTGTAGTTTATTCCACTTAACTATTATGAGAGAGGGGGGGAGAGGGGGAGGGAGAGAAATGAGGGGAGAGGGAAAGAGTCTTTGAGTTGGTGGTATGGTGCCAACTTAGCTTGAATACTGAGGATGTGTTGGATGACAACTTGCCAAATATAGGCCAAATAACTATTAATAGTCATGTGATGCAATATTCAAGCTCCAACTCCAATAACAGCTAGTTGGTGATCAAATTTACACTTTAACAGCTGATATCTCAGAGACTGTATGACAACCTATGCATCATTCTGAACACACTCCGATATATTGCAAAGGGAAGTCATTCAGCTGCCACTGGCTTCCCAAAGTTGCTATCCTTTGGACTCCCTAAAAAGATAAGATATTTATCCCAATTAGCAATGATAGCTTACTATTTATACCCAACACATTTCAGGATGGTGTACAGATGTGTGTTTGACAGAACCTGATAAGAACTACAGGAAAGAGTGGAGTAAAGTGGCTGATGACTTCCTTTTTACACTAACTGTAAGCTATCGAGTTCATTGCATTAGAATTTTAACTTACAAGATACATTACAGGTCATTATGACATCTTCTGATGAAGGTAAAATCATATATTTGTGCCCTTTTACTTCATTACTTTATGTCTCATGCAGCTAAACAGTCTATGATACCATTACTACCTGCATTGCTCCAATGTATCTCTAGTGATATTCTACCTGGGCCTGCACGAATAGAGGTTACATTTCTGCACATTCTGTAATATCACATGACATTAGCATTGATGTAGGCAACTCGTGGCTCCAACTGTCTGTTGGAGGTGTGTGAGATGACTCACAAGAGTAATCTCATTAGACAAGAAAGTGTCAAGGCATTGATGTAAGCTGCTAACTTCACTATTTCATGTTTTCTATGTATTAATTTTATAGAGCAAAGATGGGAGACTTGGTTAGAAAGGCTGGAGGTATGATGTGCATATAACTTACCACTTGTGATCTCATCTGACAGATTGATACTTTTAGATTTCGAGCTCCAAGTGACTCTCTTGGAGTGTCTATTTCGCTTGACCACAGCTGCAGAGAGGAGACTCTTTGCTAACCAATGGTTTGTAGGTCATTCATCAGTACTGAAAGCCTTCAGTTCCATTAGAGAATCTTTCTTTGAAGTGGTACATAATTATTTAATACTGTAAAATGTATGCCACATCAAAACTCGTTATTTCATGTAGGACTGTAGAACATTTCTCAACCTTCTCAATGAATGCTGTGGAGAGAACAGAAGTGTATATAGCATTCCCTGTAAGAAAGCTTATCTTGGGTCTTTTGAGGTATGAAATGTACATTTTTTGCACAGAATTATGATTTCAGCATGTATTACTCAGCTGCAGCAACCTCGTGATGAGGGTATTGACCAGTTCTGGGTGGATTTCAACATAGCCACTACCAGCTTGTCCCTATATGCTGATGACATGAGTACTCCAGGTAATGTGGTCGTGAATGGAGAGGATGATGGAATGTGGGAGAGTGTTATCGTCAAAAATAACAATGTCAAAGAATGGAGTGTTACAAGTAAGGGCATATATATGATCATGTTGGTTTGAGGAGACCCTTCCTTTGAGCAATTAGACTTTATAATGACACCACTTCTAAGTAAGTGATGTGATGTATACACTACTGATAGGAAGTCAGCCCTGTATTAGAAACACTTGGATATGTTCTAAACTGCATTAACAGTAATAGAACTTCACCACCTGAAATGAGGCCTACCCTCTAATCAGAGAGGTTCCACTGTAAGCATAACCAAAAATTAACTTTGGTGTATTGTATATTATTTTACCAACTTCAATGTGTTCCTTCCAGCTGAAAACAAAGATTTCTCTCTTTCCATCACTCTGAATCTCCCAGCACACACTCTACTTCCCTCCATACCATCTTCCACATCACGAAAGGTCACTATCACTTTTGACACTAACCCTACACCTCCACTTCAATGCATCTTTGGTAGTGCTAAGAAGGTAGAGCTTGAAAGACAACTTCAAAATAGTACCATCTTAGAAGGAGGTGACCAACCTCACTACACAAAGCAAAGTATAGCTGTCATTCCTGTCCGTATTAACCAAATGAAGAAAGGACTACAAGTTGCTAAGCATATATCTCCTATTGAATCCTTGCCTGGCACACCAGCTATGGTATGTTGTATTGTCTGTATAATACTTTATTTTTTGCTTAACTTTTTGAGATTTTACCAAGAGGCTCTGCCTACTTTCATACTCTGGTAGGTGGGGTTTAATTTATTAAGACTTGAACCTGTTCCGGGAGGGGGTGGGGGGGGGGGATTTTTTGAGTGTAGCTAGCCTCAAAATTTTGTTCCTCAAAAATAAGGCACTATAGACAGTAATAACTATTAGATCTAGACTGTTTGCACTGGGAAAATAATTTAGTCATCACACTGTTGGATTAAAAGTAACTTGAATTATAAGTAAAATTATTGCTAGAATTAGTTACTGAAAGCAGTAATATAGTATCAATATTCACAGCTATATGGTATACCATCTGTGAATCTTTGTGTACCTTTTGAGAGTAAATGTTGTGTAATGTTTTCTGTATAGGGTGGTCATGTGAGCTCTCAAAATTCAGCCACACCTCCTGGTTGTACCATTCCACCTGTGACTACACCAGCTACCTCTACACCAAAATCACACCCTCTAACATTGGGAGTACCTCCCTCATCATCAACAGGAAATAGGCGTGTTCCACTAAAGTTTGTTTCAGGAGGTGATACAGCAACAAGAAGACCTAAAGCAAGCCAGGCTGTATCCAGTATAGTGCTGGGTAAAAATAGCAGGATTATACAGGGGAAAGTTTCAATGCAAAAATGCAACTCGAGTGCTCTAAAGAATGTGGCACAGTCATCGACTAGCAGCACCTCAAACTCAGCAGCAAAGCCGAGATTTCTTTCTTCAATTTCGACAAGGAGCAGATCAGAACTGACAACACAACTAAAGTCTGGTTTGACTTGTAGTTCAGGGAATGGACCTGAGCATGCAACAAAGTCAACATCTGTTTGCTCCAGAAACAGTTCAGATCAAAGGGAGTCAGATGGAGATGGGAAAGCAAAGGATAGAGCTGTCAAGAAAACTTCCAATTTGTCGACTAGAGCCAGCAGGCAGTCTGTCAATGAGAGACAGAAAGTTCCTTACAAAATCTTTACAAATGATGATAGGAAAACTGTACCCAATCAGAATAATAATCCAACAATTAGACACACTCCAGCTACTACTCAGATGCCACCTATTACAACTCAAACAACATCTACTGCACAAGCCAGCCAGCCACAAGCCAAGAGTAGTACCCATCACCTTAAAAACAAGACACAGTTTGTTAATATGAGCAGTTACCAGGAACCTGTAAAATCAGCTCCAACAGTGGCTAGGTTCAACAAAGCTAATGTAACCACTGATCACCACACTGAGGGTACCACACTGCCTAGGTCTCCTATCGAAGTCTACGACGATTTCACCGATGCAAATATCGGTATGAGATGTGAGGAAGATACTTCATTGGGCCTTCAGGCTATAGTGTGTCAAGATAGCTATGTGCCCACAGAAGAGAGGTCTACACATTTGAAATCTAGTCCCTCCAAGAAGCAACTCAACAACAGTGTAGGCAGCAGTGCCAGTGCAACCTCCAGTAAATCCAGGACAGCATTGAGTGATGTTACAAGTACATGTTTGAATCGTGGAAATCAAAGAAGAGTGTTTAATCTGAGTGCAGTCCCCAAGAAGAAGGAGAAAGGAAACAAGAAACCAAAATTCAAATCTGCCTCCAATTCAAGCTCTTTAAACTCTACTCTTTCTTGCGAGCATGACTTGAATGCGATACCAGATTCATTGCCCACACAGAGAGGCAGGACGTCGTCTGTTAGCAACACCAGCAAAACTCAGAATAACACTTCAAACAAACGCAAATATAAAAGAGTTTGCATGCCAGTAAAGTATAATGACACCTCCCTGGATGATACCAACTCAGATAATTCTCTGGATAGCAACATGGATGTCTCATGGGAGCTCAGTCCACCGAAGCAAAAGAAGATGAAAAAACCACCTGCTTCCCCAAAGCACAGTACATTTACTAAACAAAAATCCAGTATTGCAAAGAAGGCCGATAAGAAAGTGATTCTGACTAGTGCACGAACTAAGAAGGGACCGAATGCCAAATCAAGGACACAGGTTTCTAGTTTTGAAATCACTGAATCAGACTTTGAGCTGGATTTGGATGGAACTAAGCCAAAACAGACTAGAGAGAGAGTTGCTATAGCAAAAAGGAAAATGAAGACGAGTGCTGATTGCATGTCGCCACAATCAGCACAGTTTAGGGAGCTGGAAACCGAACATCAGAAAATACGTCTTGCTACTGAACCTGGAAGTGGTAACAAGAAAAATGAAACCAGCAGGAGGCCAACAATAGAAAATTCTACTCTGAAAAATGATCTCATCTCAGTGCCCAGCATTAGTGAGAGTAGATCTAATAGGAACAGAAGGTCAAAGAGACTTCTTGATACAGTATATGACCTGCCACTATCACCACCAGAACCAACATCATCCTCTATTCCACTCAACAAAACAGAGAGATTACAGACAACTAGCCTAAAAGTCTACGACTATGAGCCTCAGTTATTGTCAGAGCCATCATCACCTGCAGCTTTGAAGCATCACAAAGTGCCCAGCTCAAAAGGTATTGAAGAGTCAGGTGGACCACCCAAGGCTAAAAGGCCAAGAAGAGAGGCTAAGATGACTCTAGCTCCAAAAAAAGGACGAGGTAAGTTTCAGAAGACTTCTAATGCAATGCTAACCAGTACAGCAAGATCCCTGCTCAAGGAATTTGATGAGGAGGAAGAAAAGAAAGAAGAAGAGGATCAATCGAAGGAGGAGGAAGTTGGTAGAAAGCAGGTACAAAATGATCTTCATTCCCTAGAAATGTTAGAGGCAAATACCTCTTTATCTGGTCTGACCTTATCAAAAGATCACGTTGACAATGGCAAAATACCTCCAGCTCCTCGTAAGGAACCTAGGAGAAGCAGTGGTTATTACAGTAGCTATTCCTACAGCTCTGAAGGTGACTCAGAGTCTGATATCTCAGCAAACAACTGCTCTATAGACAAAAACATTGACACAGCTACTCATGGAAGTTTGCAAAATGGTAGGAAACAGCTGGAATTGAATGTGTCTCCTCTGCCTACCTTCACTGATCCAACATCATCTCCACCCTCCCTCTGCTCCTCTCAAGTAGAAGCTGATGAAGACATCATTGCAGGCTTTGAGGCAGTCTGCCATAACTTGGTAGCTGGGTCTGGGAAGAATAATACTATGAAAATTGCAGAAGACAAATGTAATTTAAAATCACGGGAAAAGGCAATGAAGAATGCCGAGACTGGCACAAAAACTGCTAAAGTGCGCGTGAGAGAGAGAAAAGGGAGTACAAGTGAGTCTTACCATGGTGATGCCAACTCTGATCTCACTCTAACTCAGCTCTCAAGGGTAAGTACAGGATGTTGAAATATAAAAATCCTACACAATTAGCTATTTTTTCTTTAGGAAATTGTGAAGGGTCACAAAAGTAAGGAGACAGGGAGTGCTTCTTTGGTGGGGAGACACACAGAACATGCTCACCAGGTGAAGAGCTGTGTAGAGGCTACTGTGGCAGGACGCTATGGCCATGACCAATCAGGTAAGGTAGAACAGTGCATTTAGAGTTAGCAATCAAGTAACTAGGATTGAATGAGATCTTTATAATAATTGTACATGCACACACAAAAAGCATGAATCATGTCAGTCAGTTGAACAGGTAAAGATTAAAGGTTAGAATAAACATAATGATGAGTATCCATTTCCAACAAGAAAAATATACTGGCTCCACCCACAATGCCATGCATTTTTCTAGTAGCTGTAACAATAAGTTACATGCACTTGTTTCATGTATAGTTGCTGAGAGTGAGTCTATTACTTCGACAAGAGTGCAGAACCCTGAGGACTGCGAATCCCTTGCTACATCAGCCACTGTTCTGTCCTTAGAGTATGGGAACCAACACAATGGGCCTATACAGACCATCCACTATTCTAGTGATGAAGACTGCCGGAGTGGTACCAGTGAAGAGCTAAAACTCAATAACATTAGGTATATTATACCCAGAAGAAATAGCTTCAATTGCAATAAAATTTCTATTTAAGCATTCTTCTTGTTGCCAGTACAGTGGGACCTCTCTATTCAGGAGACACTTTATGACAAATTAAAGTGTCCTGATCAGAGAGGTGGTCTCATTTCAGAGGATAAACTTAACATTAAGCTGTAGTATTGTTTGGGACATTTAAGTGTTCATTTCCAGGGGATTCACTAGAGAACTTCCACTCTATCTGTAACCATTCTGTAGTGCCGAGATGCATACGATAATGGCTACCCTCGGGCAACGTTTAAGCTCGGTCAGGAAGAAAAGAATGCAGAAGAAAAGAGCATCCAGTTCAGCATTGAAAAATGTACCAGGTCAGCAGTTCTACCAGCTAGGCTGTGTGTGAGTGTGTGTGTGTGCTCATGAAATGTTGTATATACATAGCTACAGTGACTTCTTATTATAATAATAATTAGATAACTTTTTGGCACTAAACTTGATACCTGTATAGTCATATTTGATGTTAGCTACACATGTTAGGAGACATGCTGCTTTACTTCCACAGCAACCTCTGCCATATAGAGGTTTCAGTGTCATTATATTCTTCCCCACCACAGGGGAGCTGGAGGAATTATGGTTTAGTCATAAACAGGAACGAAGGTCAGTCCTGCAGGCATACAAACACCAACTGGTGCAGGAAGTTGACCAGTTGGAGAAGGAGGTGTTAAGTACGATTGCTTGTGAGAATCGGGTGACTTCATCCCTCCGTCAGCAGATAAAGGATCTCAATAAGAGCCGTGGCTACCAGAAAGTAAGGTGAGTGCTATCATGATTCTATATATTTGGCGGCAAGATAATTTGAATTTTGTGTGTTCTCTTCTTCTTAAAGGGTATGTCGTCTTCGTGCTCTCCAAGACTCCTTGCACAAGGAACTGGGTAATATTGAAGAAAACCAATCTAAGGAACAAACAGCTAGTCAGAAATCACTCCAGAAAGACATGCATAGCCTCCAGAACAACCTTCTAGCACAAAATGTAAGTCTACTGGTTGGCATGAGTCACATGACCTTTTTGTGATAGAGCTGTGTAATTTTATCAGAAGACCCTTTACCATAATAATAATGTTGGTTTCAATCTAGCAAAGACAAGAAGTAGAGCGTATCAAGAGATCCCTCCAAGCTATGCTGATGAATGTTTGATATTAGTATATAGAGCAGTATCATTTTCAGATACATGGTATCAAAAAGATATATATTTTTAACCTTATTCCTCACTCATTCTACATCATGAGTATGTATCATAACAGACGTATTGTAATAGCTATTTCCTATGCTAAACACTGTACAGATATAAATAGGCTTCACGCCTTGAAGGTCTGTAATAATGGATTTCATTTTTGAAAGGGAGGGGCAGAAACCCTCTACTTTTTTCAGGCCTAGTTGGTAAAATGTATTATTTTATATAGTCCACACTCACATTTTGTCTTATCTATGCCTGCTCTTTAGTTCCAGTATTAGACAGTAACCATTTACAAGAAATACTGAGCTAATATGTAGTACTGTGTATGTACTGTGTCTGCAGAGTAGATGTTACTTTAGCAAACAGTTATTAACATGGGTGTGGTTTAATGAACAAGGGAGCGTTCTTTGTGATGCTGTCTGATTTGAATAATATTATGATTGCCTGTTCTTTGCTATAGCTAATACTCTGTCAAAGTTAGCAGCAGAATCTTCCAGTATCCCTTCCACCTCAGCACTAGTAGAACTTGCATACTCCTCATCTTTAACTTGCTTGAGATTAATGCAGACATTGTAATAAGCACCCCTGATACCAGTATCAAGGCTGTGTGCTGCAACCTGAAACAAACAAAAATAAACAACAAATAAAAACATACAATAAACAACAAACAAAAATAAATAAAGCAAAAACATTATAGCTAGAAAGCCCTAACCTGTATGTCTGAGACAGCTGTGATGTTCCCATGCTCTGCTATAACAACCAAGTGAGGCCAACAGCTACTGGCTAACTTCATCAAATTCAGTGGCACATCAATAGCCTTCTTAAGCCCCGCCTGCATTGCTTCTTGTCGGCTGAATGCAGAGAAAGACCTCACTCACTCAGACAGCACAACTGTTTAAATTACCTTGCCTTTTGTTCAGCATTATTTTTTGGCAGCTGCAATGCATCCTATATAATATACAGAGATATACAAGTAATCTCCCTCAAGCAAGACAAAGCTATCTTCACGGTTAGAAACCTCATTTCTGGAATTAGTGATATGCTATTAAGTTACATACCATGTAATCTGTAAATGCCTCTGTGTCTTTGTCCACAAGAGGAATCATTTGTTTCATGGCTCTGTGCAGTGGTTCAATGGCAATCCTCATGGTTCCATCCAAGGACTCAAATTTACGATTCCCGAATGTCAAGAGACCAACCATTGTCCCTAGTGCTGCACCCTGCACAGTAATGGATACTCTCAATGGATAACATCATCTGGTATAATATGTGTAGAAAACCTCTTAGTCATGTCAGTGGTGTTATATACCATTATCCTATTGGAATGCAAGACATTGAGTCTTACAACAGTTTCCTGATTATATCAGGTACTATATGACATTACAACAGTGTACTGTTGCTGAGGTAAACAGCTCAGACTAGAGAGAGGATGATAGGACTTGTATGAAATCCTATGGATTGAGTATAATATAATCAGACAGACAATTAACAAACCAATTGTCTAGACCTCTAATAGCTAGTTAACTGGCAGGTTTCCATTCCACTCTCAAAGTGAGCTCACCATACTAGCAATGCAGGCTGCTGCAGACCCACCTCCAGGTGTTGCTGTCCTGGCACCCAACTGCTCCACAAACGATCGCAAACTCCCACTCACCAGAGGACCATCTTTGTTGCTTCCAATACAGTACCTGTATGAAGTGAATTGGAGGGAACTAGAGGGGTTTGTGGTGATCAGAGATGAGTTAATAGCCAATTAGAGAAGGAGATCAAATGGCCTGCATAGCATGTTATCTTTGGATCCACTGACTTTACACATTGAAGGAGCTACCATTGTAGAAGTCCATACCTCTCTTCAAAGAGAGGGTCTACCTACTTCAATGGGATGGAGGAGGAATCACCTTATGGTATTCTTAATTTGGTAGTGCAAGACCTTAGCTGAATAGAGTGTTTATGTGTTAAAATGTATCAATGGGTTAGGTATGTGTTTTGTCTGATACCATGACTAGGTGTCCCAGTCTATGTGTCTAGTTGGAAATCTTGTCTGAGTTGAGGGTTTAACCAAGTCTGTGTGTCTAGTTGGAAATTTTGTCTGAGTTGAGGGTTCAGTGTGTCTAGTTGTCTGAGTTGAGGGTTACTACATTTGTTAAAGAATTCATTCTCACTCAATTATCTTCTTGTTTGGGTCAAACTCAGAGATAGAATTGAGACCAAGTCTCTCGATAACCAGACGTATCTTTTGATGTTCATGAAGAATAAACAGTCCTTCCTTCTCCATGTAGAACTCTGCAGCCATCAGCATTGGAGCAAGTGGGACTAAACCCACTATCTCTGACCCAACCACTGCTAAATTTAGACTCTAAAGGGGTAGGAAATGGAGATATCAGAACTAAACTACTCAATAGTAGTAACAAGATCCATGCCACTGTAATCACCTTAAAAAGAGTCAGGGAAACAGTTGAATAACTCACACCACATGGCCATGATGTAGTGGTCTGGTAATTCACTTTAGAGGATTATTTTATTGATATATATTCCTATCACGGGGAAATGATACGTCACTAATACAATGGAATCCCTTTCCCATGAGAAGTAGCATTATGAGGTTAATTTGCTCATTAATAGTTACTCAGCAGGGAATTTGGAGAAACTAATGGCCAATTTAAGTATCAAATTTAACAAGAGTTGGTCTAGCTACATAACTAAATTTAGAGTTGCTAAAATTACAGGGAGTTTAATACCTTGGCAATCCTAGAGCACTCTTCATAAGCTGTGTGTATGGATGTCACGTTGTAATCACACAGATTCATGGACACTTGAGCTAAATCCTTCTCATCTAGATACCAGCCAAGAGCCTTCACCTGTTTCAACAATCCTTTCTGCACATATCAGTACCAACAGATACAAAGACATTGACTAGACAGGATTACAACACTATTAGTTACAAACTTTACCCACCCACCCCCTCTAGTCAAATCCCCTCCCTTTTTACCATTTAAGTAGAAAAGGGAGGAGTCTGGTTACAAAGGACCACCCTTCCTTAAAACTAGGTGATACTAACCAGAAGAGGGCCATATACAGTATGTAAAAAGTGAGTTTAAAAGACTTACCTCACTAGGTCCCCTGCCAGATTCTCTCACATCCAATGCAATGCGATGAGCCTGCTGTTTTGTGCTCAGTAAGTTCACATTGTAGGCTATAAGGAATTTCCTGACTCCTGTGACAGTGGCTCCCCATTTAGGAACAAATTCTGCTGGTCCAAAGTCAGGAGCCCAGTCAGGATTCTGCAGCTATAAATACATATTTATGTAGGAATCACGTATTGCTAAACAGTGTTTAGAATAACAGCTCATTTCCTCTGAATGTGATCTCACTAAAGGAACATTCAATGGACACACAGACTAGTCCAATACAAATACATCAATGTGCCCACCTACCAGCACGTCCACCTAACAGCATGTCCACCTACCAGTACACCCACCTACTAGCACGCCCACCTACCAGCACACCCACACCCACCTACCAGCTTATAACCTACAGGTGTATAGTTCTTTAGATTGTATGCAATTTTTAAGTCAGGTGATAAACAAGATGAGATACATGCCCTTGCTCAACCCCTCCCCATTCCTCCTCAGTCCTAAATATTAGGTCTAACCGGCTGTTTAAGGAAGATGGAAGCCATTGGGTATACACAATATGGATTAGTAACACATCCAGCACAGTAAAATATTATGTAAAATCATATACTTTTTCCTGAAGTCCTTCATATTCGCCCTTTCTAATCTCAGAGAGTGATTTTCTGTATTCCTTTTCTTGGGCTTCTTCGTACAAGTATACAGGGACGCTCATCTCCTCAGCCAGCTGTCTACCAAACTGACGTGAATACTCCACACACTCTTCAGTTGTTACATTGGTCACAGGTATGAAGGGACACACGTCCAGAGCACCAATACGTGGGTGTTCACCTAACAGGGTACACAATAGACAGTCATGTGCAGTGGTCACAGAACATGAGGCCACCAAATAATAATATAGTTGCTCCAAATGAACCCTCATGGCACTCCAACTGAACCCTCAGGGTATCTTCCGCTCCAAGTGAACCCTCAGGGCATAGCTATGACTTCATTTGATGCAAAAAAAAAAAAAATTTTTTTTTAATTTTTTTTTTGGTTAGCTGTGACTACCACGTGGCCATTCCTATATAACCATGAGTATTTTAAGTGGTTATCTTTTACAAGAGCTGGGACATCTATGTGGGTGCTACCCTTTCATCATTTTCCATTCCCATAAAGACTTCAGAACTTTATTGCCTGTATCTAATTAGGATGGGTAACATACCTTCACCACAAGGAATTATTGTCTGGATTTATAGGATGGAGGAAGATAATTTACTCAGTGGTAAAACAGTGTTCAAGAGTATTGTATTACTGAAAATAAGGTCTTCCACTTGAGCATGGAATTTGTAAGATGCATGCACCATTAGATCTTATTCATGATTGTAGCTCAGTAATAAATTCCTCAGTTCTTAGTGCGTACAGTTTCCCTCAATAATTATAGAAAAACAAACTATAAATATAAATAAATAAATAAATAAATAAATAAATAACTTGCTCTGATTTTCATTGATTTTGTGTTGGTCTGGTTAAAAAATGGCTTATACCTGATAAATGGATGATTATAATGATTGTCATGACAATGAAGAACCAGTACAAGGTGTAATACACTTGATTCACTGTGAAATCTGGTATTTACTTGTATGCATGTAGCCATACAATATATGCATACTGTATAGTCCTCTCTTATGGACCTCTATAGTTAATTACAGTACATGCATACATTTAAAACACTATAGTTTGTCCAACACCACTCTAGAAGAAATTTCAGATAGAGGTCCAGAAATTTGAGACTTAGCTACCTGTTCCAGGAAGTATCCACAGAGGTTTAAAGGCTCTTTCTCCATGTAACAGAATCAAATTACATTATTGTCAATAGTACTATTACTATGTCTACAATAGTACAATTGGCAATGATGTAATCTGACTCTGTTAATGGAGAAAGAGCTGGTTTATCCCAAGAAGAAATCTTAGCTTCAGCCTATTCTTTACAACCATAAGTTTATAATATTCCCCCTGTAGTTGGAATTATTATCTATTTAATTGTGTTACCATTGTGTTTGGTCATGTCAATGAGTTTACGTGCAGTCCTGGCCGCCTCTAGAGCACCCTCAACCACTGCACTAGGGGGCCCAAAGAATGTGTAGACAGTTCTGTTAGTACTAGAACCCGGATCTACATCCAAAAGTAAACAGCCTTCTGTTTCACGGATAGCAGAGGAAATGGCCTGAATGGTCTTATCATTACGACCCTCAGAGAAATTTGGGACACACTGAATGATCTTCCCGCCGGACATGAGTGCCTCCAGTTCAACAACCAGTCTTTTGTAGGTAAAAGGTCGCTTAATGGTCCAACACTCACACACACACCCTCTGGCTTCCTCGCAATTAAGGCCAGAGGTAAGCATTTTAGCGGTTAACTTACTACAGATCACATAACGTCTCAAAACGTGGCATGACAAGGATCTGCTGATACTACATGCTTCACCCTACAGATGTTTCATAGTGGACACAACAGCACCCAATGAAATAAGTTATAACCACCCCCCACACACAAAACAACCAAGTGTTAACACATAAACTATGTAATTTGTATCATAGAGATGTACTGTGTTGTATTACATGTACTGTATGCAGTTCAAGTTTGACCAGTAGTCAAGGATGAATAAGGGTCATTTTTTTGGGATAAAAAGTGGACTACAGGAGAAAGACTGTTTCTGTGATGACAGTTTTGTTTTATCATTGCATCAGGTGTGCCTTTCTTTTTGCTGAAGTCATAGCATCAAGAAGAAGTTTTGAGTTCACTGCAACTACATGAGCAGCCTTTAACATTTTCTTCTGGTATTCTTGTTCCAGGAATTTATCATAGTGTGTCTGAGCATCTTTCATAGCACTCACAAGGTGATTCATGTCCGAAGATAATACCTTCTGTGCCATCACAACCTTAACACATAAAACAAGGCTAAAATAATTATTGTTGTTATAATAATGAGAATTAGTACCAGCTACCAAATATCTAAGATCTTGTGGCACAGTTTAACTTCACTGCCAAATATCATGGGGTTGAGATTTGGAGGTAGAACATACCTCACTGTGTGTTTCTTGTGGGAGTCCAGTCAGTGCTTCATCCACTTTCCCCAGTAAGTCCCTCAGTGCTAATCCCACATTCTATAAGCATAAGATAAGGATACAAGTGATATTTGCATAACAATACTGTGTAACAAGATGAATACTGATACCCCCTCACTGGGGACATATGTATATACTGGAGTCCCTCAATATTCCACAAACTAGAAAAGACATTTCTAAAGGATCCAATTCCCACAGAGTTTCAAAGAGAAATAGCTATAAACAGCCTTACCTTGACCAGCTCTATGTAGTCATTAGGCTTAGACTTGTGTACTCTATCGCTAAGTTCCTTCACCGACTTCACCACACCAGTTACATGCTTCAATACATCATCCTCATCAGATATGGTAAATCCACTCTCTGCCTGTTCAGCATTAGGGTGTCGTCTTTCATTGTACACAGCCGGTGAGCTCCTTCCTGAGGAATCCTCAGTTGAGGCATGAGAAATGGGCCGGCCTGTGTGTTTACATAGAACACTGTTAATTGAGATCAACTGGCCCATTAAAGAGTATGCTGGTCAAGCAGCAGTACAGAGGGTAGGGTTAACAGATCATTAGCTGTATTAGCCACAAGATTAGCTAATATACACTAACTATATCTGGGGGAGGTAAAACTGGTATCCCATGACTCTATTAAAACTCCCCAATGGATCCATTACATAAAACTAATGTACACACAGGATATGAATGTGAGATGATTGGGACATGAATGTCAGGCATTTTAAATATTCTATTATAGAGGTTTAGAAGAATTTCAATATACATTCCAGTGTTTACTCCTTAAATTAAACCCCACACAATGTCAAGGACAGAAACTAACACATTTAGTGCCTACCTTCGCCTAACTGGGGTCTGACTCCTGGGTTTCCATTTCCTAAGCTACTCAAAGAAGTCACATCCTGACTGACAAACACCCCGTCCTTGGTAAGGACCCTTTGCTGTTTCCTCTCGATCACCTCAGAGGGCGTGGAATAGTAAATGTCCTCCGACTCCCTGGACTGGTGATTGGGGTGATGGCTGAGGATGGCGGGAGGGGGAATGTGAGAGTTGTGCCGATACCCTCCAATCTCAGAGGGGTGTGGTTGTACTTTTGAGGGGGATTCATCAGAGGAACTGATGGTGGTCACTGAGTAAGGTGGAATCTGATGGGATGGATGAACAGCAGAGTGATTGTTCGGCTGATGACCGTCACGATTAGGAGGATAATGACCATAAGGCTGTGGCTGCTGAGGGACGGGTCTTCTGGAGGATAGGACGGGACTACCTCCATCTCTAAGTGATGGGGGGCTACTGGACAGCTCTCTGAAACGTTCATTGGCTCGAGGGGGCAAAGGTGGAAGGTTGGTATTCTACAAAGAGTAGTATTATTATAATGGGACAGACCCATTCTCTAATTATAGGAAATCTATGAATAATCAGAACAATTATAGTTTGTATGTCCAAGTTTTAGAAACATGATTCTAGAATAAGGTCAACACCAATATTAGAAAGGAGTATTCGTACTATATAGCACACTCTAGAACTGTGATGTCTTACATCTCTCATGTTGTCTGTCCCATGATCTGAAAGACCTCCACCCTCAGTGGTATGGGAGTTGGACGAGGACATTTTCCCAGTACTGGAATTAGACGGCACTCGTACCATACCTGGTACCACTCCGGCAGTAAAATCACGTGTAGGTTTAGCAGGAGCATCGGGGTCTCTCTGGATGGGGATACTGTTAAATCTACGATTTGTCACTTGCTCCAACTGGGCCTCTTCTTCTATTATCTCACTACAGAAACAGTATATATAATATTGGGATAACACTAACTTAGTGAGGTTATTTTTAACAAATCTAATTTTAGCTATCTGTAGAAACATGTAGCTTGAGATAAATTCCATGTTTTCATGATCTGTGGTCACTAGACACATGTATAACTTACAGTAACTTTGAAATTTCATTCTCTAGTGATAACCAATTCATGTTAGTAGTAGCTTTGCACCTTCTAACTAGCCATACAGCTTCAATTCACTTTAATCTGAATGATGACTTATCTTGGCCGGTAAACAACTAAATTAGCTATCTCAGTTCCAATCTCTGGTTCTGTTTATATTAATACTGTTTATATTAACACTACACATTATCTTTGCCTTCATACTGGAATCAATCTTTATACAACTAAAATTATCTCAGTTCCAATCTCTGGTTATGTTTATTATCTGTGTCTTCCAAACTACATAGTAATGCTGGAGTCAATCTCCTCTAATCTAACCCCTTGAAATGAATACTAAATCCAACCCCTTGAAATGAATACTAAATCCAACCCCTTGAAATGAATACTAAATCCAACCCCTTGAAATGAATACTAAATCCAACCCCTTGAAATGAATACTAAATCCAACCCCTTGAAATGAATACTAAATCCAACCCCTTGAAATGAATACTAAATCTAACCCCTTGAAATGAATACTAAATCCAACCCCTTGAAATGAATACTAAATCCAACCCCTTGAAATGAATACTAAATCCAACCCCTTGAAATGAATACTAAATCCAACCCCTTGAAATGAATACTAAATCCAACCCCTTGAAATGAATACTAAATCCAACCCCTTGAAATGAATACTAAATCTAACCCCTTGAAATGAATACTAAGGACACAGTATTAACTTCACCTCCTAAAATGAGCCCCCTCTTCCCTCCCAACACACTTTATTTTGTCTAAAGTAGCCCAGCTGTGTTGCCAGGTTACGGATTTATCCACAATCTGTGGAATTTTGGGGGGAGAAAATTGTCTGTGGATGGATCAAGGCCAAATGTGGATTTTTTTTGTTTATTGCTGATTTTGTCCAATTAAGACTATCCTTTCTTTCAAAATAGTTGCCCCCCTATCTCATGCACATATTCCTAATAATGGTCTTCAGTGTCAAAGTTTTGATTAGAAAATGGTGAAATTTCGGTTTCTTTAGCTTTGTGCAGGAAAGAGCACATTCTCCTCCTGCACCCTCCCCCCTTGCAGTGGCACACAATCAAGTCCTTGTTTACTCTGTGGATTTTTTTAGACAGCAATCTGGCTGACAACACTGCCAGAGTAGACAGTAAAGTTTAGCCTCTAAAGTTACTCACCGTATACTAGCTTCAATTTCCACAAATCTAGGCCTCTCCAGTGGGTCATATTTCCAGCACATGTTCATCAAGGCATATAATGGAGCTGGACATTCTACTGGCAGAGCTAAACGCTCACCCATCTCTATCTTACTGATCACTTCATCGTTCTTTATCCCAACAAAAGGTTTGACTCCACGCATAAGGATTTCCCAAGCACACACTCCAAACATCCATACGTCACTCAAACCGGTAAAACGACGGAAATTGATGCTCTCAGGAGCCATCCACTTTATGGGCAGCTTTCCACGGGATGCTATTGAAAGGGAAGACGACTATTATAACATCACAGTGGTGGAAACTCAGCTATACAGATCATATGGGACTGGTACTAGTCTATATAGGTGAAACATCCATATTATTTTATAAGTGCATAGTTAAACAATACATTTTGAATGGAAGAAGTGTTCTATTCTATTTAATGCACAGCAAAATGGCAATGAATATCATTAATTCATCCTCCGCATAATCAGAGCAACCAGATAACTGAAGTGCCATAAGTGAGGTTCCACTATACATGCATGTGTATGTAACACTGAAATCTCAGACAATGTTCTTACAGGAAGACACCATGATTCCTTCTCAAGAGTAGAGATACTAGACAATGTATTAGTACAGGATGCTTGACTCTAGAGGTAAATAAGCCACTCATTACATAAGGACTTTGCTATAGGGTCATGGCTATTAGTAGGTCTAGTGCTCAGCAACCTTTTAAGTAGCTCAAGTCCATACCTAGCTGTGCAATGGCCATTAAACACACCTAGCAGCCAGTTAACACCTAGCTGTGCAGTGGCCATTAGTAACGAGAACTCTCCACCCTTACACATATCAAATTATTTGCAGAGTGCATTAACAGCCCATAAACTCTACAATTTTCAAGTCATTGACACACACTAAGGGTGTCTATCACTGACAAGAGCTGACAAAGTTCCCACAAAGTTCCCACTACAGCAATATTACTTGAGGAATAAAAAATGAATATGGAACTATATACTGACCGACATAGTAGTCTCCATCTTCCAATCCCCTTGACAGGCCAAAGTCCGCAAGCTTGATAGTCTGAGGGTTACAGACCAGGATATTTCTAGCAGCTATATCCCTGTGGACATAATTCATATCTTCCAGGTGCACCATGGCCGAGGACAGCTGTGCAATGTAGTCTAACAGCATGAGATGAGTGATCAAAGAGCCTTCTGTCAGCAAGTACCGACGCAGCTGTGGCGAGACATAATTAAATGATAAGTCACTGTACAAAATAGAAGGAAGGCTTCTTTTTTGTGGGTACAGTGTAATATATAGGAGCATTAAAATGCCTAGATTACAGTTAAAAATTATCAGTAATGTGAAACTATCAATAACAGGATTCCTGTGTGTCCCCTGCAGCTAACTATGCATACATGTGTGTGTCCTGACCCATATAACTGTTTCATCATGTGCCCCACACAGCATACATTATGTGCTCAATACCTGCTCATGTGTGTGTCCCGACACATATAACTGTCTCATGTGCCCCCCCCCCCAATGCCTGCCCATGTGTGTCCTGTGCTGTACCCCCATACAGCATGTATTTAACAGATGTACCCCAATGCCTACCCATGAGTGTTCTGTGCCCCCCCCCCCTCCCCCCATACAGCATGTGTGTCCTGTCCCCCCCCCCATAGTGAATGCATTTAACAGATGTGCTCATTAGAGCTATGGTCTGTATGTACCTGCCCATGTGGAGCGAGCTCCATGACAATATATGACAGATCCATTCTAGACACCACTCCAAACAGCTTTATGATGTTGGGATGTTTGAACTTACACATGACAGCTGCAATTTAAACAAAACAATATTACAGTAGAAACAAAAAGAACACTTATTTACAAGTATAAGTCCAAAGCCTCTCTAGACACCAAAATTGTACTCAAAGCATCCATGGGCCAACAAAAACCATCAATTCATAGGCTGACAGACCTTATAAGGAGAGTGACAACCTGTATCAAATTGTCTGGTATCAGATGTTTCTATTTGCTACATATTGGAAGGGCTGGATGTGGTATGCAGGATGTCTAGGTAATGAAAAGCATATACATTCTTAGTATCTGAAGAGAAACATCATGGTATGCAGAATGTCTGGGCATTGATACCATATTATAGTATTCTATGGTAAAATCTCTCTAGTCTCGAGATGTATACAGAGGTGTCCTTGTTTCAGGGTGTTGGACTAGAGAGGTTCCACTGTATACAGGTGTCTTCATTTCAGGGTGTTGGACTAGAGGGGTTTCACTGTATACACAGGTGTCCTCATTTCAGGGTGTTGGACTAGAGGGGTTTCACTGTATACGGAGGATCGGAGCATGTCATGATACAGAATACACATTCTACGCTAGAGCAGTTGTACTCTAGCCTCAGAAAGAGATAGCATACAGGACGTCTGAGTATAAATCTACAAGGAAAACAGTGCTGGAAAACAGTGATTCTCAGGAAGAGACTTCACTGCTCTGAAGTCAGAGGAACACACACAAAGGGAATAGCATCTCGTATTTTATTCTCCTTATATGGATGCATAGTCCAAGTGGACACCAGCACCCCTCCAGGCTTCACTTTGATCCAGGAAGTGCCAAAATGGTGACAAACAAAAGGAGCTCATTCAGCCATTCATCAGTGTATGCCTGCCTGTTGGCAGAGCATGAATGGATTAATGAAAAAGAACTGCCCACTACCATTGCCTTTGGCTTAAAAAAAAATCCATTAGCTGAGGTCTTTACCAGAGTAACCAGAACATAACATCATCCTCAGTGCACCATCAGCTGAATTGAATTATTTTTGTACGGCTCCACTAATCAGATTGCAAAGACTGCATCTACCTTATTACATACTTGAGGAATGCTTCAATCATAGATACAGTCATAGATAGCATAGATAAGGAATATTTCAGTCATAGATAGTGTTTGAGTATGAGGATTATCACTATATTTAGTGCTGGGTGTGTTCACTGCCTACCTTGTAATATATTTCACACTTTGTGGCTTAAAATGGCAACATCTCAGCTAATTATAGTGGAGGCAGTGATGCAAAACAATCTCAGAAAACACAGGACACATCAAATATGTGAAGAATGGAGGACATTAGTTTAATCATTAGGGACATCACACTAATGATAAGGTGTCCATTATGAACAGTGACTCTAAACTCTCAGGGTGAAAGTTCAAAAGGAATATTCTTGTCAGGGAGAGACTAAAAACCTCACTATAATTACTACAGAGTCTAATTGCTATGTAAATCTAGTATGATGTAGGGAACATTATTAGTGCTGCTGACGTTACTATTCGTTCAGGTACCCTGATGTCTGCTTGACCATTTATATACTTGTAAGGGGAATCATAGTCAAGCCAAACACATTGTACTGTACAGAGTCAACAGGGAAAACATGGAGGTCAAGGAAAACGTGTGTCCTTAATAGTGAAGCCTCATGCACATTTCTCATGTGTGGTGGGGTGGAGCTTAAGTCTGAAACTCCACCTCAACATTAGCCATTTGTTCTGTGTCTGGAGAGATATTTCTTTGTTGTTCTCTGTGAGTAAGAGAGCTTTGAAGTTGGAGGAGGAGGTACTAGTCACTAAATATAAAAGGTCCCCAAATCCCTTCTGGATTAAACTCTATTTATATCTTATTTCTGAGTTTGAGAATGACTTTATGTTACATACCAAGGAGGTATGCACCCCCCCCCTCCCTCCTCCCCCTCCCCCCTCCTCCAACAAGGAACACACAGATACAATGAAAAGAATTAAGATAGAAACTTAATATTAGTAGAGTGACTCACACAGAACTGACATCACTAGACCAGCTAGTACAGAATATGTTACAACCAACAGCTCACAGAATAGTTGTTATAGGAATAAAGTACAACTCACGTAGAAGACATGAAGTCAGAAATCATATGAATCAAGTCATCCCATTCAACACACGCCTCAGTATAGATACTGCATACTGTACTGAGCCTATCACTACACACACCTCACTATAGAGGATACTGCACTTTGGGGCTATTAACTAACACTCACATAATAATAATACCAATTTGTTACCAGACCCCTATCAGACTCAAGTACCATGACAACATCACAATAGCAGGTCCAAATCTATGCTTTGTAAAATTCCAGACAATGCTTAGTCTAAAGATTACAGGAGAAACCCAAAGTGCATACATAGCTCTTTATATCACTACAGCAGGACTGGAAGTTGGCTTCACTGTACACTGCTACAGAAGTCTGACATCTACTCAGAATATTATTAGGACAGAGCATTACTCAGTGGGGACATTATATAGGACAGAGCATTACTCAGTGGGGACATTATATAGGACAGAGCATTACTCAGTGGGGACATTATATAGGACAGAGCATTACTCAGTGGGGACATTATATAGGACAGAGCATTACTCAGTGAGGACATTATATAGGACAAAGCATTACGGACATTATATAGGACAGAGCATTACTCAGTGAGGACATTATATAGGACAAAGCATTACGGACATTATATAGGACAGAGCTTATAACTCTGTAAATAGTGGGACAACCACACATATCCATACAGGTCAGAACCTATAACTATATAGGACAGGCACGCACCGTGACACATCCATACAGGACAGAGCATGACTATAAATAGTAGGTCATCTATTCATGCCACAACAGAAGAATAATTACTTATTCAATGAAACATACAGGCTTCCTCCAAGAATTTTGTTCTGTCTTCATGGGAAGCATCTGGTTTGCACGTCTTGATGGCCACTTCAATTTCGTCTATTGTCTACAATAAAAATAAAAATATATTATTGCTTGCTATTAGTCAGTTATAAAAATACATTTAGAAAATTGTCCAGGAAGTTACTAGAGGAAGGCACCCCCCCCCCAATTCATTCCTCATATTAATGATGTATGATGGGAAGTGGAAATGACCCAGAAAAAAAATAATAAAAAATTAAAAATCTAAAATGAAAAGGTCGAGATTGTTAGTGGGTACCCTTTAACTGGTTGTACTCAAAGAGAGAGTGATACTATCATCCCATGGGTAGGATGTGACCTAACAGCACTTAATTAAACTGTGCCTATGACAAAGATGAAATCATCATGCCCCCCTAGGTCCTCTCTGATAGGACACCTGGTTGTATCCCCCTATGGGTCCTCTCTAATAGGACACCTGGCTGGCTCTCCATGTGGAATTGAGTAGATACATGTATAGCAGGGAGTGGGCAATTAATATTTACAAGGGGCCACTTGAGTAACCTGAATTGTGTTGGAGAGCCATACCAACAATAACTTAATTTTCCCTATTGTAAAAACCATTGAATAGATTAATTGCTACTACCTGAAAAGTCACTACCTAAATAAAAAATAGAAATCTTTTCAACACAGCCATATTGCAGGCATAGCATAAATGAAGGCCATCTTCTTCTTATTTACCTGACCTCAGGTGGGCCAGGCAGGAATGGCCAATGAGTGGCTGTGGCCCATGGCCTGTAAAATACCCAGGTCCGGAAGTAGTATAGTCAAGGAGAGCACACCATAAAGTAATGACATAACACATGCAAAGCGTGAAGATGTTAGGTATGATTGGTACATAAAGCCCCCCATGAGGTGTAAATGTACTTAAACCTCCAATCACCAACAACATAAAGTCAACAGTCTAAGACACACACTATACAATGGATTCTGCACAGAATCTGGAGTCTAAACTTATTGTGTAAAATCCAGCTGATGTAAAAGTCTGTGTTTGGGAGGAGTGGTACGTGACAACATGCACATCTAAAATCCTGAGAAAGTTAATGGCACATTGCCTGTTGGGAGTTGAATGCCAGTAAGGGTTTACATTCCAACTGTACACTATATATCCTGCCTTTCATCAAATAACATCTCCATAAGCAAATCTTTATAATTACACTATTTATGAATAAGGACCTGAGACGTACCGAAGGATAGAGGAATCCACTGTGTACGTCACCAAACTGACCCTCCCCTATCTTGTCTCCCAGCATTAGGTCTTGAGGAGAGATGGTCCTGTATTCCCTCATTGTAATCATCTCATACTGATCTAAATCTAGAGAGGAAGAAAGTAGGTAATGGTTAATCATAGACTCAGATTCATACCTGGAATAGTTGACACATGTTAATTTTGAGGACTTTATCATGTTACAAGTTGTTTACCTACAGAGGAACCTCCTCTATTCAAACCCCTGGAATGAGCCCCCCTTTATTTAAATCCCTGAAATGAGGACACCTCTCTGTTAAGGACACTAAAATATGAACTTCTTTAATAGAACTTCACTTCCTGAAATGAGGACACCCCTCTAATAAGGACACTTAGATTCGACCCAAGGTGCCAGAGAATAGAGTACTTGATGTCTATAGGTACATGTGAGGGGTCACACCATTGTTAATGTGAAAATATGTAGTGAATGGGCTAACTCCCAGAATGCAATAAAATGCCAAACATGATTATACCAACAAAAATGCCTACAGAATAGAATGTTTGAAAGCAATGAAGTGGTTTTTGGATACAGTCGCCATCCATTGTCAGGTTTACTTCAATAACAGAACACAGAACTTGAGATGTATAATATAGATAATGTCCTGGCAACAAAGTGGTCATTTATTACACCCGTGAAACTGAGAGGAGATCAAGTGCTAAAGAGCGTTTGTAATGAACTATCTAACTGCATGCTGCCAAGGAGTAAAGAAGACAAGCCTTTGTTTCATCTTACATGGCTACACTACAACTTCAAACACCCTGGTATAGGGCACTAGAATGCCTTTTTATCAAGAATATAGGACTTCTATGAAAAGATAAAAAGACAAGATATTTCACCAGTGAATAAACAGTTTTCTTTTGTTCTCAGACTCCATACAACATCATACCTTTATGGTATGGATCACACATCAACTTTTCCGGAGTCTGTCAATAATGATAACAATTGTGTTGTCTTCTCTGATATCCAAACTGTTGTCACTAACTCATACCTCTACAAAACCACACAAGGAGTTTAGCCTAAGTAGTCTGTCTTGCTGCCTTTGATGATAAAAGTGTCTCTAATTATAACCCAATTAGAAGAGAATTATTCTATCTAATAGGGTAATTCAACCAGGCTAAGTCAACCTCCCATGCGTACGTTCACTTCCAAGAAATGACAAGAGTTTAACTATCATTCATCTTATGGTGACATCCCAATCATATTTGAGGTGGACTTTAAAAGACACTATCACTCAGACACTATTCTCCCTAGGAAAGTAATGGTGAGGTGGAGCTTCATACCAACAGCATAGCATCATAGTTATATCACAAAGTGGCTCCCTATACCTCAACTATCCTTAGAGGAGAATACTGAAGCTGTTTACACTTAATTCAATAGAGCTCTATATACCACTAGTACATTTATATATAGTCTATTTCACTAAAGTGTCTATACATTTATATCCACTATTTTCAATACAGACATAAACTGTCCCATATAGCTAGTCCTCAAAAGGGAATATGGCATCTCTGGTTAGTTGATTAACTAAAGTCCGTTCTCACCAGATTGAAATGTGAAAGAGCACTGATCTATCCACTCCTCTAGACACCATTTTGAAATAACACATCCATCCAACACATTAATTACTGCCACACCAGCCATTCACTTCAGTATGTAAAATGCCAATATACATGGTTTCTAAAGCCTTGAAACTTCCATCTCACTTCTACTATCTTCTCACAGAAACACATCCTGCTCTAAACATGCACCAGTCATTAACTCAACTTAGAAGGCTGTTATACTCATTCACACTAACAGAACTCTTAGAACAAGCATCATTGCAGTCAGGTCCAGACTCTACATCACAATGAACCTTACATAAGATGGTCACGTAGGAGTATTAAAAGAAGACCCACTGAGATACAGTGAAACCTCTCTATTCTGGACACCTTGGGACAAATTAAATTGTCCTGGTTAGAGGAGTGGCTTCATTTCAAAGGGTAAAGTCCTATTAATGTTAATACACAAGCTGTTATTTGGGACATATCCAAGTGTCCTTAATACTGAAGTGTGGTCATTTCAAAGGGTTAGAATAGAGGAGTTCCACTGTATTCCAACTGACTCAAAAATAAAATTTTTTTCACTCATTTAGTAGTACCTTTACTTTTATATGAAGTTTTTAATCACAATAAGGTAGTCTTTAGCTTATCATACAAGAGAGCTTTACACCTAATCACTGTCAACAATACCATAGCTACCTCTTTTATAAGCTGAAAGCTACCGGGTATGCTTAAAGAGTTTCATTACACAAGACAGGAATCCAACACATTCACTACAAGTAAATAGAAATTTGATAATGTCCTTGAGCATAGACATCTTGGATGACCCTATAGAAGAAGACATAACTGGTATATCTCAGTTAGGTGCCAGTTTGAGCTTTAAAGAGTCCAGTCATTAAGCTTTAGAGTCCAGCCATTAGTCAGCTTAATTTAAACCAAACACTTCAAAGTACAATTATTTATTGTAGCTAGACAAGACTATCTTCTACAGGAGTAGTTCCTAGTTACAATAAACACAGAGTCAGCATCCTCATGAAGTATTTTAGTTCTCAGATTAAAACTACATAGACACTAAAAAAGTCTGTCTCCTCAAACAGAGCCCAGAGCAGAGTATTAACAAGGTCTAAGAAAGAAAGAAAGAAAGAAAGAAAAAAAGGACAAATCTTGCCAGCATTAGATAGTTGGCTCATGGCATATGTTGGTATACACCACTACCTACAGTACCCCAAGATTCGTTGCTCTTAAAATATATATACTTTACCTATCTGCCTACAATATCTGAACTACATGAAGGTGTGAGACAAAGGTACTGATTGCACCCAGTGGAACTTCCTATAGCTAGCTATATCTAACAGCCAAGTGACAACAAACTGTTCTACACAAGACTTGTATTATTTATGTACCAATACTTCATGATATTGGATTATCAAACAGCAGGATAACTCCAATAATTGGAAAATGAAATTAGCTAACAAGTCAGTCCCCATTTAAACATGCCAGAACATATCCCATAAAAGGAGTGTTAGTTGCTCAATGTCTATGAGTATTTGCATCTGTAGTGTTTCAGGTGCTTTGAGTGGCAAAATGGTGATTTATGTCCTGTCCCTGTCAGCAATACCTACTATGGCTCCAACAGTTATGAAGATGGTTGTACACATTTGTAGCTGTCCCATTTAGTTTAACACAATTAATTCTAATGTAAATACATTGACTAACCTCTCTTAACACCTTCTAACTCAACCTCCCAGTTGACAGCATCTGCAGGCATGGCATATTCAGATCCTGCAATGGATCTAGCTTTCATTAACTCAAGGTTTGAATACCCCAAACTATTTAAAGTATGCCTTGATGGAGGTCTCAAAGATTCACCACCTCTACTACTATGATCATCATCCTTTATGCAAATAAAATGCCTCTGGTTTCCTCTAGAAGCAGTATCGTTCTCCTTAGAGGGTGTACTAGACCTTGGTCCAGACTTTTCAAACATTGCATCTTTTTCATGCATGGTTCTCTGGTGGCTAACTAGAGGTGAAGATTTTCTCTCAGTCGGATATTCCCACTCGGGTTGACTAGGCTTCAAAGGCGGTCTGACAAGTCTGTCATACACACAAGTGTGACCTGAGATGTCCTGGGACAGTCTATCCTTGTTTGAGAGCACAAATGCATAGTCTCTTATGAGTGGTCCATCTTCTACTTCATCTGTAGACTTATTAGCCTTCACCAATGTCCCTGACAATCTTCTGTTGAAGATTTTACCGTTTAGAATCAAGTTATCGTCCTTTTCTGGTAGGTTTGCACGAATTATTAGGTTCACTCCCTTGACGCCATTGGAGTCGTATTCATCTGAATGCACAAAACCAATGTGTGTCTTTCTCCTGGAAGAAATGTCCTCGAGTTGCGAACTAGGAAAATTCTCGTCATTGAGTATTTCGCCCCAGAACTGGCCTCCAGATTCCCCTGGCATAAATATGAAGCTATCTGCATCTAAAAGAGATGCCCTGTCTCGCTTGGAGGACTTGACCTCTCTTGTACTGCTAGTTTTCCTCTCTCCCCGTTTGAATACTTTCATCATCGAGTCCACTATTTTCGGCATTGTGTACTCCGAACTGACTACCTAGCTCAGATGTAGCTAACTTTTAGTGAACTAGGAAACTTTTATTTTTTAAATACAGGCCTACAAGTATAGAGCTAGTTAGCTAACTTCACTATAACATGCTCTTTGCCTCTCGCTGAAAATGCTGGAGCTAAAATTGTTTACTCGCGCAGCTGCGAGAAGGAATTTTAATTAATCAGTGTGTGGCAATATCTTATTTCCGGTTCTTTGCTCTCTCCCTAGAGCACTCAATTTAGAGCTCTCTGCATCCACCTTTTTCCAGTAGAGTAATACCACAGCAGTGTACCCTATCGAAATTATTTATGTATCTGAATTTGAAAGAGGTGTAGAACAGCATTATCCTGCAGGCATGTGTTTATAGAAAATTCCAGCAGTGGTATTAGGGTGACCTCAAAGGGAATGCATGATGCATGAGAGACTGTTGTGTCAGAGTGCAAAGCTTGCTGTAAGAGCACATAACAAAGGCATGAAAGATAGTTTCAGGATATCTGGTGAAACCACAAACATGTTACTGCAATATTGTTAACCTCCCAATATTCAATTGACAAAGTCATGGTACTTCTCAAGGAAGTCATCTGTAACATTGGCTGGCCATGTGTGGCTGCTTAATGTGAAGCTGCCACTGATTCACACTGATGTACAGTAGAAATCTCTCTATTCCAACCCTCAGAACATCCCTTGGACACTTGGATATACCACAGAAGAAATAGAGGCCCTGGCCCATCCCTCTTGGTCACCCCTCATGCACAAGTCCCTACTATATCTCCCATCTATAGTGGTCACCCCAAATATACATTACAGTATAGAGTGGAAATGTCCATGAAAACAGCCAGCAACCTGCTTACCTGCCTTTAGCCAAGTCTTACTGATAAATGCATGCTGGGGACATGAATTATCATACTGCATAGTTTAGTGTTAGATGTAGTAATATGAAGGAATATTTCTTAGAACTAGATCAAGGGACATTGATCAAGAAGTCAAATAGAGACAGAAATCTCTATTCATACCTAATCTCTTCGTATCACCTGGTGAGCACTCCAATAATAACACACTTCATGCAGTTTTGACAAATCCCTATAGATCCATTTCAAATACAAGCAAATGAAACCTTGATGTACTGTGATTAATGACATACAAGCAGATGATATCCACAGCACTCTGTAATATCCAACATAAGAAGCACAATGACCAGAGCAGAAACCAGCTAATTATAGAACAGTGGTAACTACAGTGTGCAAAGCACTGGGAATGAACAAGACAAGGACAATAAAAAAACCAGACAATTTTGTAGAGAAGAAAACATGTCAGACAAATAGATGATGGGTAGAAACACCTGCTAACAGATAGCAGTAGTAGCAGGAAAGGATGATGTCATTAATTTGAGGTAACTGTAAGATTTCTGAGAACTGAGGGATGTAGTGGTATCTCTCTATTCCAACTCTTTAAAATGAAAACACCTCTGTATCAAGGACACTTTCAATAACAGCTTGTACCTATATTTATATAAATAGAACTTTATCCTGCTGAAATAAGCTCACCCCTCTAATCAGGACATGTCAATCTGTCCCAAGATGTCTGCAACAGAGAGATTCTTATCTTCTCCATATCTCAAAGTAAGATCAGGAAGAAGAAAGAACAAGAATCAAAACCTGGCTATGTTACAATGTGATGTATCCACAACTTTAAGTAGATGAAATTTCAAACACTCAGTAACCAGCAGATTGAGGTACTGTGTTACTGAAGTGAGTGAGTATTATTCTGTAATATAACACCTTGCATGTCAGTAATTAACCACTCAGCAGACACAGGTGAGGGACATCTGGAGATCAAGAAAGGTTAGTAACTAGTCAAAATAAACACAGTTAAATACACAATTATATTCTCCATTAAAAGATATTTTCCTACTTAAAAACAATTAGCAATTAGGAATTGAAGATTTAATCCATTCTACAGGATGTCTCCATTACAAAACATGACACTGGTTACACTCTGCACTCTTATATACAACATCATCAAATATTATAATGCAATGCTCTCATTAATAAATTCTTTAAAGTCACATGCATACTCGAAATGCATAGCAGCAGAAAACTTTCATAACAGTACAGCTGAAAAGGTGACTACCTCCTACAAATTCTCCAACCCACAGACACAACACCTGGTGATTAGTCATTAGGGAAAACTAACACCACACCAGGGCAAGTGGTCAGTAACTACATACATGGCCTGGAAGTTCCCATTGGTCATGTGTAACCATTCACTTTCATGGGACATGTGTTTACACCCAAAATCGATGTGTTAGCTAAAAGCAAGCTGTAGCAAAGATGAGATCATTCTAACTCACCTACAGGCACAGCTAAGGGTAGTTTGTTAAACAACTTATTGAATAAATCCTTAGGAAGTCACAGATGTGAGAAAATTATTCTTTATCAAAGATGCATCTAAACTCTGTAAAATATCTTAGTTTTGTACCTCAAAAAGCCATACAGAACTGCTAACTCCTTTTAAATTCACTAACAAGTGGAACTCAAAATAGCTAGCTAAGGCTTACACAGAACTCTTAGATGTTGTAAAATCCTTAAAATCATAACTTCATTAATCGGTTTTCAACACTCAAGTTCATCCTACTGAGCCAAAGTAGCAACTGGCTTGAATGTTATGAGGTGTATTGTAAGAACTACAAAGGCTATGTGTCCTGCCAAATCAGGAACTAAATACCAACACTGCAAACCACAAGTTCTGTTGGCTATGAAAATTTTACTTTTAGCACCTTATATACTTTGAGTCGGTTACTTACATCTTTACAAATACTAGGAAAAAAAAATCTATTTCCTTCTTCCTCTGCAATGTCTCCTAATGTCTGCCATACTAATGAGATTGATAGCCTGCTACTACTGTAGCCAGGGAAATATCTCGGAGGCCAATTTACTAAGTTACAGAAATATTAATTTGCAGATGGCACTTGGGTCTAGGTGGCACTGTTGAGAGGTTTATAGTGGAATAGAGAGGTTCAGACTATCTTGTTCCAGCTAAAAGACAAAAGTTTATTAATAAGGACGATATTTCTATTGATATTTCTATTGTTAACCATCCGTTATCGTTTCCATACTGAAACCTGCTTTGTGAGTGTGTATGTAACCCCATACTTTGCAGTAATGCTTGTATACTTCCTGTATACCTCATTGGCTACAGCTTATCTAGGAACTCTCCCTTTAAAAAGAAAACCATTCATTCCAGGTATGAAATCACTAGAAGGTATGTAATGGAACAAAACTCCAGAGAAAATATTTACTAATATTAGGAGTAGAGGCAACAAGGTCCATTCCATGGAGTATAAGTGATAAGATTATTTCTAATTTCTCAAAACTGAAAAGTTTATTAATGTAGTTAGTTCTCATTATTGCATTAATCATGCATTTCCACTGATTTCCAAGAATGGACATAAATTTTTACCCTTGTTGCCTGAAGCCCTTCAATTGATGTAATTATTATGACATCACAGGCTGGTTACCTGAAAATTCATGTGGGTTAGGGAACTCTGAAGAATTGGCTGAGGTCCTGAAGGCACTATATGGAACAGGATTAGATCCAGGTCCACCAGGTAGAGCTAAAGGTTGTTGCAGTCTGAGCTCATCTATAGTGTTATACAATCCTTCAGACCTGGGAACAGTGAAAATAATGAAACAGGAAAAGATCGTCAATTAAAGTTGTTACTCTTCATAATCACATGGAGACCCTTTACCAATTACAAAAATCACCTTATGTAGCTACACTCAAAAAAAATTTTTCAAGCTTCTAGTTTAATAAACCCCACCTACTGGAGTATGAAATGAGTGGGCAGAGCCTCTTAGTTTTATTTTGAGTGCAAAATTTTAAAATCCACAAAAAACTTGAAAATTAAGAAAATAAACCCAGAACTTGCATTTCAGAATTTGAGAATCTTCTGACGTCAGTCAACCTGCTATGTGGGTTTTCAGTATAGACTATGCAATAGGAATCAATGAGAGAGGCCATGTCTATAGCTGTCACTAGAAGAGTAGTTCGGATAGCCACAGCCTACAGCCCAGAACATAATAATAATAATTATTATATACTAACACACACCCACACCACTACCATAACATTGCATCACATCACATCACATCGCATTACATCACACACACCATTCTCACATTACTCATCACATTGCATAACATAACATCACATCCCTCATCATATCACAACATACCACACCACACCCACAACATTCTCACATTACTCATCGCATTGCATAACATCACATTGCATAACATCACATCACATCCCATCCCTCATCATATCACAACATACCAAACCACACCCACACCATTCTCACATTACTCATCACATCGTATCACGTTACACCACATCCCTCCAAATCACATCACATTATATCACTTCACATTGCATCACATCACATTGCATCACACTAGTGACCACAGTGAGAAATGTGCTATGTCAAAGAACTCACTGGATTACTTCTTAACTCTAGAATGATCTTTCCTCGGGAAATGAGTTCTGTCTCATATGAAATTGCCTGAATGTCTGCGAAAGCAGCTAGGAATCGACGCTATAAATATACAAACGTAAACACCCATCACTAGCCATAAGTAGTGCACAGCTTTTACACCCAGGAGTTGGATTATACTGTCTAATTAAGTGTCTCTATTTTAAGACATCATATAGGGTCCCACTGTGCACAGTTTAGATACATCTCCATTATAAAGAAGCTTCACTTGTGTATACACAAGGGTGTTCTCATTTCAGGAGTTGGACTCATTTCAGGGAATTAAACTCATTTCAAGGATTTCAGGGAATTGGACTCATTTCAGGGATATCAGGAAATTAAACTCATTTCGGGATTTCAGGGAATTAAACTCATTTCAGGGATTTTAGGGAATTAAACTCATTTAAGGGATTTCAGGGAATTGGACTCATTTCAGGGATTTCAAGGAATTGGGGATTTCAAGGAAGTGAACTTATTTCAGAGATTTCAGAGAATTGGAATGCACCATATACAGAACTGTAATGTTTTCTCATTGGCTAGAAGAGTTTCACTGCATTGTAACAACTCACCTCCCTCCCCTCTACTCTGTATTCCACATTACAATTAGGTCCTACGTATATATCACAATTGAAAGGTAGAGATTGGCTATTCTGAAAGAAAGAGAAAAGAAATAAGACATCATGTTTGCTACTCACTGCCACACCCCTTTCAACTCACTCCAACGGCACATGAGGTGAACACATCCTCGTCAATAGGGTAGTTCTTTGACAGGAGGTTAAAGAAACTGAACATGCAGCCTTCAGTAGTGACATGCTCGTATTCTTTGAAAGCATTTAGAACTAATGTTCGAAGTTGTTTCTTACGTACTGAGTTTAACAGGCTTCGTTTGAAGAACTTTTCAAGACCAATTTCTTTCCTGTGAAGTGTTTCAATATTAGAACTCCTCTGTACAACCCCCTAAAGACAGAACCTGCTCAGGACACTTAATCAGAACACTTCCTCCCCCAGATATTTTAACTAAATCACAACAACCATTCCCTCAAGAGGGTTGGAATAGAAGGATTACATTATAAACATTACAACTATTCCCTCAAGAGAAGGATTACACATTACAACTATTCCCTCAAGAGGGTTGGATTCCACTATAAACATAATCAGAACCACCATTCTCTCAAGAGAGAGGATTCCACTATAAACACATATGGTTTCATCTGGAGTGGGGGACAATGCTTATAATGAATTTCACTTCAAACCAGGACACGCCCACATTAAGGGCATTCTCAGCATCCAATGGGTATGTATATAGATTAAAAATTCAAGAAAGGTCACAGGTCACATAAGCAAACCCTTTACCATACAATGATTGAGCAGGTGATTGATAAAATTATGGATTTCACAAAATATAAAATATTTTTCCTTCTCTTCAGAGATATTAATAGTAGTATCTCTTGAACTAGTCAGTGAAGGAACCAAAAGGACTCCTGAGAAGATACATCCTAAGATGCCACAGTTATCACTCTCGAGAAGTTCTACTGGAGTTTAAGTGAAGCTTGTGGCATGTTTCAGAGAGCTAATTGAGTGCACACATGGTTATTAGCATAGCTAGCTGATTTAGCTACAATATCTAACTGAAAAGTTGAACTTCTAAAAAATCTATCTATCTGTGATACAGGAAGTAGTTGTGTAAAAAAATCAAAACTGTTCAACATTTCTTTCTTTAGAATCCAAAAGAGCTATAGTATTGAGATAAAGTCCATTCAGGTTAGGAAGCTAGGCTTACAGATGACCTTTGTACTCTGAAATGTGGCTGTTATACACCCACATAGCTATCCCCCTCCTCACTCCCCCTCCCCCTCCCCCTCCTCTCCCTGGTCTGCTGAGCCACTTGCATTTCGTGTGGTCAATGACACACAAGCATACTCTGCTTATGGGACATACAGCTAACTTTACACCAGGATGGTGTATATATAGGTCTGCAGATGATGTCAAAGAAAGACCTTACTAAGAGTCTGCTACTTCTGGAAACAAGTTCTTCTCATACAGTATTCGATGTAATTCAGGCGCCACAGAATAATAATTCCAGGTAGGTGTGGCGCTTAACTTATGGCTTCAAAAATACACTTCCTCTGGGCGTGGCGCTTAAATTATGGTGGCACTTAAGTAATTACAGCTGATTTGGACCTGAAGAACGTGGGATCATGGCCACTGTTTCTTCTCCTGATTTTCAGCTATCTTTCAGCAGTGTTGTGAGGGGCTTTCACGTCTACCAGGCAGTTTGGACTCCAGTGCTGAATGCTGAATACTCAACAAGCCAAGAACATGGAAACGGTGAAGACTAATATGCTGTGGCTGTGATCAGCAATGACCAAGTTGTTGGGCATGTACCTAGAGAGCTTTCCCAGACATTCTGGTATTTCATTGCAAAGAAACTCTTGATAGAAGTCTACTAGGATGCCATTGACACAAAATGCCCACGTGGGTTGCAATTATTTAAGCGCTGCCCAAAAATAATTCAGGAAGAAGTGTGGCGCTTGAATTACATCGAATACGGTACTATTTTTCTAGGGCTCAAAGTGAACAGTGCTTGTGGTCATGTGATACAATAATGAATATCATTAAGAGTTAAAAGAACAGTACCACAGGGCACACCACCACCTAACAGGGCCCAGGCCCCATAAACTGGGCTTCTCACCACTTGACAGGAAAAAAAATTATTTACTGTTACTTGTACTTACTCTAGCATGGTAAAGTTCTCCTTCTTCTTGAGTGCTGCATGTGGCATATCTTTGAAGAACCTTCTCAGCTCCAGACAGCCCAGCTTCACTGCTGTGTCATTGTCGACAACAACACTGTCATCTGATAAGTATTTGTTCAAGACCTGTGCAAGAACACTAAATGTCACTAGTGGAGCATGAAACCAGAATTCACAAATATAATTCATTAAATTTTTGTTACATGAATTGTACATACACAGAACAAGTGTGAACCATGCAAGAGCAACCATCACACACAGAACATGAACAGCATAGGAGACATGAACAGCACAAGACATGAACAGCAACAGGACATGAACAGCAACAGGACATGAACAGCAACAGGACATGAACAGCAACAGGACATGAACAGCTGAGAAGAGAACAAGATCAGACAATAGTCTGAGTTTATTCATGAGTGGGCTAACAAACCAATTATTATAGCAGAAGGAAATTCTGTGATTGCATTGTAGTGTGTGTGTCAGTGTGTTTACATAATATACATACATGAATGCATGTATACAGGTGAGTGTATTTGTATGAGTGCACACACACACACAACAACACACGTACACACACAACAACACACACACACACGCGCGCACACACACACACACACACACACACACACACAACAACACACACACACACCTGGTCATAAAAGTATTGGAATGAAATAGAGTCCACTTCATTGATGTGCTGTGGTGTCTTGGGCAGGATCCGTATCTGGAGTAAAAACTGCCACTCAGAGACAGGAGTGTCTGTACTGTACTCATGCACCAGTTGCTAAAGATCAAGAAACAGATATATTATGGACCTGGATGAGCAGTAACTCAAAATGTCTACATAACAGACACTTTAGAACTTTATAGAGAAGTTAGTGCTCTAATCATTTAATAATTCTGCAATGTTTAGTGAGTAGTTCTCTAACAGAAAGTCTATGCTACATGCCGAAGCTATAGGACTTAGAAAGAGTGTTTTTCACCACCAGATAACAGAGCTGTGAAGGGGTCAGTTATATAACAATTGTGAACTATATTGAGGAACATGGCTGTACAGAGCAACTGTTATAGATTTGAAGTGTGGGTTACACGTATCAATATAGTAGCAGGCTTCCTCACACCACAAGTAGCAACTAATGATCTTTACCAGTACTGGGTAGCCGGGTTGCAGCCAGTAAGATTCTTTGCTTTGAGAGTTTCGGAACTGGATCCCAAACAAGTCTAGAGCCACTTCCATGCTCACACGGAGCCTAGGAAGGATGTCACTCAATATGTCCTAATGCATGAGGTGGGGGGGGGTACGTGAGGTAGGGTGAGGAGTGCATGTGAAAGTAGTGGGTGGGTGGAAGGGGATGTGTAAGGCATGGTAAGGTATGTATGGTGAGGGGTGTAGTGGGTGAGAAGGGGTAGGAGGGAAGGGGTGTGTGCAGTAGTAGGTGGTGAGGAGTGTGAAGCAGTGGGTGGGAAGGGGTGTGTGAGGTAGGGTGAGGAGTGGGAAGGAGTGTTTGCAATAGTAGGTGGGAAGGAGTGGGGTGAGGGGTGTGAAGTGGTGGGAAGGAGGGGGTGAGGAATGTGAAGTGGTGGGTGGGAAGGGATGTGTGAGGTATAGGGAAGGTAGAGAGAGAGAGAGTGAAGACCTGGTATTCATTATAGTCAGCAATTATTTCCATACGCAAAACATTACTGACATGATATGTGCTGCCAAATATTTACCTACAACATTACAACAGTTGGTCACACATTCAATATAAGATAAACATCACAGTATTCCCGTCCTACCAATCATGGTATGATACCACCCCTGGCAGGCATGCAACCATGACTTCAGACATTCCAGAACAAGAGTGAAAGCAGTGAAAACAGGATTTTATCCTCTAAAATCTAATAAGCAGTAAAAAGTTGATCCTCTAAAAGGTTCTCTCCACAGAAATATTCATGCTTGACTATGCCAAGGTCATATTATAGTGCAACCACTCTATTCCACACCACACCCTTTAAATGAACACCTAGATAAGTCTCAATTGGGTTCAAAAGTTCACCTCCTGAAATTAGGTCACCCCTTTAGTCTGGAGGCTGTCATCCCAAGGTGTTTTGAATATCAGTCCCATTCTTTCCCCTAAGTAATCATCTTGTTACAGCCACAACAAAGAGAAAGAGTCAGTCCCTACATGGAGACTCATAAGGTCTTGGCATTGGGTTCATGTAGTTCTTGAGTTTATATCAGTACTTCATGTACTGGCTACTCTACTGCTATCTCAGGAAATTGAGCATATTCCTACACTGTTTAATATGGTATGTACAACACACCTCTTTATACCCTATACTTGGCAATAGAGGGTGACCAGAACCTTGAAAATTTGTACAAACAAGCCCAGAACTTAGTTAATTCCTATCAAACAGCTCCTCCCACTTATCTAGAACTAAGTGTCATGATTGCACAGCTAATCTGTTCCAGAAGGTGCAAGAGACTCCTGCTCTCATAAATGGTGCCTAAGGTCTGGGAGGGGGAGGTGTCTTGAAGGGAATTATGATAGAATGTCTACTCTCACATAGCACACATATATCACTATTCACAGGTACACTACTCACACAGCACACATACACCCCTCTCTATTCGCACATAAACCAGGTTCACTACCCTCACACGGCACACATACACCCCTCTCTATTCGCACATAAACCAGGTTCACTACCTTCACACGGCACACATACATTTATCTCACACTAAGTACTAACTATAAAATCAATTAATGCCTCTCCATTGACAGCAAATTAAATCCCAGCAGTTGCCAAAGGGAAAATATACCAGAGGAAAGCTTAAAGAGTAAAACTTCCAATTCCAACCTACAGTTTCTTTATTCCAATTCTTTCTCTTCTTCAATGAGGAACCACCATATTAAAGACAGCTTAATTCATAATGCCTTCACACCTCACTTACAAGGGATCTGTTTTTCTAGGCTTATAAAATAGTGAGGGGAGAAGAATAGAAGAGTTAGTGGCCGGGTAAGTCCTCAACAGAATTTATAGATATATTATTTCAAGCCTGTCAAGATGAGTTTAATGAACTTTAAACCATTCAAATGAATGATATTTCCTGATGCTCATGTCATTGAAGATGACTTTATTAGTGGATGACCTAGAAAATCATGCATGAGCTGACCCATTCACTGTGAAGGAAACTGACTAGTTCTTTAACTTCAATAGTTCTAAACTTCAAAGGTTTTCTACTTCACCAGGGAAAGAAAATACATCACCACACATGAGGGCTACCCTCTACCCACACAGGGGTGACCCATTACACATTGGGTCCTCTAAACACCACTTCCTAGTTCTTCCCCTAAATTTTGACTACCTACTGAACTAAGAGAGATGATAATTAAGTTATGGCTGTTAACTTAGTGCTAGGGTGTAATCTATAGCCAACAACCAGACAAACCACTAAGTAATTACTAGACCCAGCCCCTTAATACCAGTCTAGCACCACCACTACACAGGTAGTAGTCTGGAACAACACATGCTACTCAACACAGTGTATTATAGTAATGTACTATACATAGTTATAACTGTCTATAGAATTTACATGTAATAGTAACCCAATTACTCCCTAGTTTACCTAAATCTCTACTCTTCTATTTTAGACACTTATTCTTCTATTCTGGACACCAGAAACCTTAAAATACACCCTCATTCCACCTCCCTATCCTTGACACACCTACACCCTCATTCTATTCCCTCTTCCCACCCCACACACCCCTCTTCCCAACATACACCCCCTCATTTCATCATACACCTCCTCATCTCATCCCCTCTTCCCATCATACACTCCTCATTTCATCCCCTCTTCCCAACACACTCTCATTCTACCCCTTCTCCCCAACACACATCCTCATTCCACCCACCCACTCCTTAACATGCCAAATTCAATAATGAGTACTAGACTGTGCTAGTCTGGATAACCTATAGGGTTTCTCACGTGCTGAAACAAGAACACTACAATATTAATGTTACACAACCAAGCATCTTCTCGGCATCTAGGTGATGTAATATTGCAACCTTAGCTTGTTCAGTGACTTTTTAAATACTATACAATCTTCTCAATGTCCAAGAAACATATAATTATATATATACACGTGCATATAATATAAATATAGTAATAATTATAGTCCAAGGTCAGTGATAGGTATGTAGCTTATATACAGTACCCACTGTTGTTGTTATTTCTAAGCAACAATTACACTCTCTAAATTAAAAAAAGAAAAAGAAAAAAAAAGAAAAAAACAACTTGACCTGAGTGGGAAACAGAATCCTTCCTAAGTCAGTGGAACTGATGCTGAAATACTTGCCTATCAATTTTCCAAACAAATAGCTCAAACACCTGAAGACTCTCTTGTGTTTAAGTTTATTTAAGAAAGAGGGAAATAGTATTGACTTGACATGTGTCCTTTTATATGAACCAAAGTTTAAATTGGGACAAGTGTGTTTTGGGCTTTTATCTTAACACATTTCATGCAGTGCCTAGAACTTTCTCCACACTACACACACTAGGAAAAGCTACAGGTTAGAGAATAGACAGGTTAGAGATCAGGACCAGGACCAGTAAACAGGTTAGAAATCAGGACCAGTACAAATTTCTTGGACAAACACAGATTATTAGAAATCAGGTCAGACCATTGAAGAGCCTTGACCAGTGAGAGCCATAACTGAGAGTATGGTAAACAGTAACTACAATAATTTCATGCTTAATTTTGTTTTGCTACCGCCCCCTCTTCCCACATGCCCAAGAAACTACCCTGACCCTATCCATCCCACTCCCCAGAGAAACACTACCCACTTTCCTTCCTCAAATACCAAAGCTTCTCCAGATTACTCTATACCACATTAAGGCCATAACCTGTCTCTATTCTCTATGAACCACTGGTTTTATACATACCTACCAACCAGAAGTCTCTATGTAAGCTAGAAGGCTACCATCTGTTACAGCCAAGCTACAATGTTGTCTATAGAAGTCACTATACATATGTGTTAAATACAAGCAAAGCTACTAACCAGAATCACAAACAGCTGAGCTAGGTGTGTATTGGACATGAAAAAAAATCTCTTTGACTGTAACATAAACATAGACTCAATGAGAATGGCATGTAACCTACAATAATAAACTCAAGATTCACTTCATAGCAGCAAGATTGTTTCATACCCTATGGACCCTTAATTCAATGCAGCAACCCAACCCCCTCCAATCAGAACACTCTATCTAGAGAGATTAATTTTTATTAGCAAGCACTCAATTTAGCAATCAACACCTTTAAGGCCTTGCAAGTAGTTCATTCAATTCATTCATACATTCTAATTAAACATTATTATAAACACACAGGAAATGATACAGAAACTCACTTCACTCACTTACATGAACTCTTACACCTCAGACACAGCCAATTTTTAAGAATCCCAAGTGCTAGTAATTAGCCCTGGAAAAAGGATTGGGGAGGGGGGGAGGGGGGGAGGGGGGGGGTCTAGAGTGGCAGAGAATTATAGGTTTTCACAGATACTTATAGTGTCAAGAGTGTGTGTGCTTCAGGTCAGTTGTCTGGACACCTTGGGTCAAATTAAACTGAGGGTCATGCAAGGTGAAATTCCAATAATGTAAATACATAAACTGTCACTAGGGTCATATCAACATGTGTACTGCTATCCTTACTTCAGGGGGATTGGAATAGAGAGATTCCAATCACAGTTTTCTTTGCACCAAATACTTCTGAGAACTTATCTGAAAGCACAGTATAACTATGCCTTTGCATTTAAAGACTAGGATAGTTAGTAGTGGCTTGTATTGTTATAGTCTACACAAGTGTACTCTAAAGTGACCACCTTCAGAGAACCAGGCATAGTAGGTAGTTTTTAACTCACTGTGACAGTAGACCAGTTGTAAATCCTCAAACTCCTTGACTCTCCATTGACAAGAAAGACTTTGATAATGATTCCACCCTCCCCCATCATATCCCCCGGGTCAGGCAGCCGCCTATTCATATCTCCAAGGTCTCACGCAGCCTAACGAAGATGGCTCAGCTGTCCGCTACATGCAACACTAGCTAAGAGTTTTCAGTTTTGTTACGACACTCGAATTGTTTTTATAAACAGAGTGGCTAGCTAGCTACCTTCGACTCCTTGATTACCTTTCAGCTGTAGTTTACGGGGTATGGCAGCTTCACAGGCTTAAGTCTCTACCTACCAGATATAGCCACAAACAGTGTTATCATACAAGTCCCATCCCACTTCCTAGTATAGCAACCGTTTGCATTTGGCTGCTATCTACGTCTTGTATATACACTACTGATTATAAATTGCATGCAAGCGGAAAATTGCATATCATCATCAAAAGCATGTGGTTTATCTAAATAAGCGAAATAGAAGCTTGTCACAAGGTAAAATTTAAAAAATAAATCAACCTTTTCGGTTTGAACAAGGTATACAGTGATTTGACAGGTACTTTCGAGAGGTTGCTAGCTATGGTCTCTATAACTGCTGACGTTGAACTACATATTAGAAGCAATACCCAATGGAGCAAGCTGCCATCCTCTGTGAAAGCTGTGAGTCAATAGGTTGCTCACTTGCGTGCATTTATTTCCATGTATATGGATTTAGTCTTTAGGGAATGCTCCGGGACTGTATGATAAGACCATTAGTGACTTTAGTGTCAAGAATCAACTGAGATGGAGGTCCAATATGGGTGAGCTGTAATTAGAATTTCATTCTTTTACAGAAGTTGAGCAAGAAGTTGTTTATGATGTGGCCAGTGGCATCCATACTTTCCTAATGGCTAAAATGGAGCTATGATGCCATCTATGGTAATAATAAATGGACTATCACATGAAGTCCAGTCGTCTGATGGAAAGAGATGGATCTAGGGGAGCGGCTTAACAGGCCCAACCCCCTTCTGAATGTACCATAGTGCATACTATTGTACCATAGTGCATACTATTGATAATCTAATATCCTACACTCCCCCCTCCTGATATCTTATATCCATTCCTGAGTTATGACATGTTTTCAAGTTGGTAGAAGAGACACATTAATTAATACATTGAAGTAATTGTGATAATCATGGTAATGCCTTAATAGACTATAATGATGATTTCCTTTAGAGAGAGAGACTGCTCTTTTAGCTTGACACTCTGTTGTCATAACAGCAGAGTTGGTTATAATCTTGTCAATACAATGTGCAAATGGTGATAAGTGGCATCCCGTTTTCAGCCCTTGATTGATATCTTAAACTAACTTATTATTATTATTATTATTATTATTATTATTATTATTATTATTATTATTATTATTATTATACTGACTTTAGGTTGAGATAAAGTCCCAGGTTTTCGAGCTACCTTTAATGTCTGATAATTTGGTCTAAAGCATATCTTGTTACCTGGTTTTTCATTTTTATGTACATTGAAGTGTCCCAAATTTAATTAGCTTCTATGTCGTCATTCTATTGAAAGAGTATATTCCTGTTTCTGAAGATTCCATTTAGTTATTGTATTATGTCATGTGTATATCATGTGATTTGTGTAGTACGTTATGTGGTAAAGGATGAGCGAAAGTACTATGAGAATCTGCTTCAATATAGTCAGGATCATCTGATGGTATGAATAGAGCATAAAAACAGTGTTTTTGACTGGGACAGGACATATTAAGTATACAATGCAGTGTTTCTTCCTGGGACGGGACATATTAAGTGTACAATACAGTGTTTCTTCCTGGGACAGGACATATAATATTATACAGTGTTTCTCCCTGGGACAGGACATAGTACAATACAGTGTTTCTGCCTGGGACAGGACATGTGTACAATACAGTATTTCTCTCTGGGACAAAACATATTAAGTGTACAATGCAGTGTTTCTGCCTGGGACAGGACATATGAAGTGTACAATACAGTGTTTCTGTGTACAATACAGTGGGATGATTATTAGTAAAATTCAAAGCATTGTGGGGACAGTCTGTTTGGAAACAATGGTCATAAGCAAAATAAGAGAACATTACCCACTATATTTATAACAAACATCTCATTCAACTCACTAGTGTGGGCCTCCCTTCACTCTGACCCCTAGTAATTTAAACATAATGGGCATACAATATAGTGTTCTCCCATAATATTTATCACTTACGACTTTAATATGTCAATTGACATAACCCTCTGATGTAAGCAGTAGGTATGAGGTGGGTATTTATATGAAGCTTTACCTTACCTTTGTGTAACGACTCTTTATAGGTCATTCTGGGAAACTGTTAATAACCCACCATGTAATACAGTGAAACCTTCATTCTAACCCCCTGAAGTGAGGACCCCTCTGTATACAGTCTATTCTAACCCCCTGAAACGAAGACACCCCTGTATTAAGGACACTTGGATATGCAAATAACAAATTCATTAATTCACTCCCTGAAATGAGGCTCCCCCTCTAATCAGGACACTTTAATCCGTCCCTTGGTGTCTGGAATAGAGAGTTTCCACTGTATCACTGTTAGTACTCCCATTATTAGCAAACTGTATTTAGATATTAATGTATAATTCAGATAATTACAGTGGGGTTGGAAACTGTCCACGTAAACTGTAACCTAACAGTAAAAATACATTCTACCATCGTGGAATTTATCTTGTCTCCTTCTTCCCCAGCTTTATCCTTATCACCTCCAAGACATGCTCATAAATGGACTCCGTGTGACGCCATTTTTGTATTATAGCACCATGATGTCTAACATCATGCAGAGTGAGAAGAGTTATGATTCCCTTCCAAACTTCACTGCTGCCGACTGTGAGTTGTCAATCACATGACCATACTGTGAAGATCACATGATCATACTATTAAGATAACATGATGTACTGGTAGAAATATGAGAGTACAAGTTGCTAACCATCATGTTATGTCATCTTTGCATATGTATAGGTCTTCGTCTTATGGGCATAGGAAGGAATCAGTATATTGACCTCATGAATCAATATCGTGCTAAGGTAATGTCTCAAATAGTGACCCTAGCCAGAGGGTTTGAATATGCTCATCAGTGTTATTTTTTGCTATGCTATTGTCTTGGAATGCTCTTTCATAAACTTTTGTTGTTGTTGTTGTTGTTTTATAGAAATTCTTTCGTCGTCGTGGTATTCGTGATCTCCTACCCAGCCGTCCTGTTACAATGACCCGAGTAGAGCCATGGTGGGTGGTGGATGCAGGCTTCGTTACTGAGGATGATATCAAGGTTATTAATGATACCATTGAAAGGAGGTCATTCCTTTAATTAGGGCACTTCAAAAACAGGAGTTTAGTGTATGCTAATCTCTATTTTAGGTCAGAATATTGTATTACCAACTCCCTACCATTGGAAAAAAGACCACATTAATGACTTCCACCTGTTTGTGTAGCTATACTATCAGTGTACTCTCTATGTTGGCACCCCCATAAAAATTTCTCTACCACCATTTCAATTGTTCTACACACTCAATATATATATATATAATTATATATATATATATCTTTTTTTTTTTTTTGATATCACAGGCATTTATGATATATCCAAGTGTCCTTCACTTCCCAAGGTTCTAATAGAACTATTACATAGGCATTTATGATATATCCAAGTGTCCTTCACTTCACAAGGTTCTAATAGAACTATTACATAGGCATTTACCAAGTGTCCTTCACTTCACAAGGTTCTAATAGAGGGATTCATCACTATTGCATAAGCATCCCTCTATTACAACCTTCTGAAATGAAGGACACAATATCTAATGCAATAGTGAGGAATCCCTTTATCGAAACCCTCTGAGTTAAGGACACCTGGAATACCTATGCAATAGTGATGAATCACTTTATCGAAACCCTCTGAGTTAAGGACACCTGGAATACCTATGCAATAGTGATGAATCCCTCTATTGAAACCCTCTGAGTTAAGGACACCTGGAATACCTATGCAATAGTGATGAATCCCTCTATTATACAACCTTCCGAAGTGAAGGACACCTGGATATATACCCCACTATATATTTTCTGATACAGTTGTGCACCTCTAATGAACATCAAGCCATTGACAAGATCATTGATAGTGGTAAGATGAAGGCAGGAAACATTCCCAGAGAAACAATACTGAGTAAGTCTTTCAACTCTCCAATGGTACTACCAGAGACTTCTTAATTGAATATAACACTGTGTTGTACACTATACTGAACACTGTACTGAATACTGCACTGAACACTGTGTTGTACACTGTACTGAACACTGTACTGAATACTGCACTGTACACTGCACTGAACACTGTACTGAACACTGTACTGAACACTGTACTGAACACTGTACTGAACACTGTACTGAACACTGTACTGAACACTGTACTGAACACTGTACTGAATATTGCACTGAACACTGTACTGAACACTGTACTGAACACTGTACTGAACACTGTACTGAACACTGTACTGAACACTGTACTGAACACTGTACTGAACACTGTACTGAACACTGCACTGAACACTGTGTTGTACACTGTACTGAACACTGTGTTGTACACTGTACTGAACACTGTGTTGTACACTATACTGAACACTGTGTTGTACACTATACTGAACACTGTACTGAATACTGCATTGAACACTGTACTGCACACTGCACTGAACACTGCACTGAACACTGCACTGAACACTGCACTAAACACTGCACTGAACACTGTACTAAACTGAACCTTCTGAAAAAAACAACCTATAGGTCTGTGTTGTTGCTACCGAGTTCCTGGAAGGAAAAGAAAAGCACTTTTCATTGGATATGTTTTTTGGGGTCACATCACATGTGCATGCATGACCACACCTACTTAGTGGAACATGTGTCTTAATTTAGAGGTGTGTCCTCACTTCAGGGGATGACACAAGTATTTGTTTCAGGGGTATGGAATAGAGGGGGTTCTGCTATGAATATTGACGCTATTTTCTCCCTCCTCAGAGCTATATAATCGAGGGTTAATCTACTTTGACATCCCCATAGCGGACACGGACTACATTGTGGTTCCACCTCTTCAGGGGTTCGTCATGAACCGAGTGCAAGGAGATTACTTTGAAACTCTTCTTTATAAGATATTTGTCTCTATTGATGAACACACCAATATGTTTGACCTTGCCAGTGTCCTGCAGGTCGACCTGAACCAAGTAAAGGTAAATGTGGTCAATGCTTTGTTGTTGTTGTTGTTGTTTGTTTGTTTGTTTTGTTGTTGTAAAATACCACTTGTAGCAGATGGGGTTGCATTGTTCTCATAGTAGTGGAGGTGGAGTTTAAGCATTTTATTTTAGCTCCACCTACTATGCCTATATCAAAGAGAGACATTATTTTAATTAAGTGTGGGCAGTATTAACAATAGTGTTTTATCTATAGGATGCAGTATCAGTTTTCATCAGACTTGCCTTTGCTTACAAGAAGAACATTGATGGCAGTGAACAATACCATAAGAGCTGGTCTAGCGTCCCTTCCTCTCCAATTCTATCACCCACTGGCCCATCCCCCCTCACTATTGGAACACCCGATGGAGAATATCCCCCTCGATACCCATCAGTATCTTCTCCAGGTATACATGTCTTCTTTCGTACTACTAGGAACTCTCTGCTATGGATCACTACCCACTTTATATTCTATATCTGGTCATTAACTAATGAATTAGGGTCTTAATACTGACTTGATATAAGCATATCAAGATTCACTGTGCATATTCTTTTCCATTACTCTATAGAGGTCACTGTATACATACCTCTCCATGCCTGTATGTTGTCACTCCATGACTATCTATATAAAGGTTACTGTACAGCTATCTGTATAGAGGTCACCTCTCCATGCCTGTATGTACATTAAGGTCACTCTATTACTATTATATAAAGGTCACTGTACAGCTATCTGTATAGAGGTCACCTCTCTATGCCTGTATGTATTAAGGTCACTCTATGACTGTCTATATAAAAGTCACTGTATGGCTATACCTACTTACGTCTATATGATAGAGGTCATTCTATGGCAGGCCACTCTTATTTCCTTTCACAGGACCACTGTGGTTAGATTTTACTGCACTATAAAATTTTTGCATTTATTTCCTGTTTTCAGTGAGAGAACAAGGTTCTGTGTTGTCAATGACCAGCACAGGTTTAGGAGTCTATCAGAAAAGGCTTGGTTTCCTGTTTGACTCCACCCTCACTGCCTTCCTCATGATGGGAAACCTATCCCCTGTAAGTAGGCAACCTTCTCAATGCTATTTCTATAGATGCTTTCCCCTTCAATATAATTGTATCATTTATACAAAATACTATCCCATGTATTCCCAGCCCATTAATATAGACATGGCAGATATGATGATAGATCTTTTCACATCACATATAGGGGTTGAAAAACCACGCAGTCACCATGTTTGAAGTTGGTAAGCTAGCTGACGAGAGCATGGATTCCTTCATTATTGAACTTGGAAAAGTAAGGAACAGAAGGAAAACATGAAAGATCCATATTGTTTGCTTGCAGAATTTGCAGGTGTTTTTATCCTAGTTATGTGTATAGGTATGTTAGGTGACGTAGAGGAGTCAGCGAATAAAAATGGTATTCTGGGCATATGGGTCCCTATGCCTACGTTCCCCCACCCCCCTCCCCCCCATAGTTTCCTAGGGAGAACACTGAATAGTTTATTATCTGCTACAAACTTGGGTAAAGGGTGGTTCACTGTCTTTTCTGGTATCTCTTGGATGTATCAGGTGATGGAGCAAGCTGAGGGAGAGGCCAAGCGTTATTATGAGCATGCAATCACTCTCCGAAACACGCTAATATTCCTCCGAAATAACCCTTCCCTCTTTGAGGAGTCAAGTGGGTGTGGTCTGGGAGTGGACCTGCTAAGACTAGAGAGCATGGCTAGTTTAGATCCTGCCACTCTGGGAAGAGTCCTGCAGAAAAACTACAGGTATACCCACACCATCCACGAAACACTTTATTGCTACTCTTCTCTGTAATCTTAGTGTGCTGGTTTCCATGGCTCCACTGAGTCAGGAGGTACAGTCTGTGAGTAGCTGCACTCCACCACACCTGGGGCCTGCAGTGGCTGAGATGAATGGCATTTGGTTTAAACTCTGGCTTTACTGTAAGCTAGGATGTGGGCCTCCATCACTCCTTCTGGCAAAAGGGAACAGACTCAGAAAACTACCTGAATTCATCAAGGTACATGTACATAGCTGTGGAGTTTATCCCTCCATCTTTTTTCTTCTCATCACTGTTTTTTTCCCCTTCTTCACCTCATTCCTCTCACCTTGCCTCCAACATGCAATTCTCTCACTTCCTTTACCACCTGCTCTCCTCCACCTCCCTCTTCACTCCTTCCTTCCTTTCCTTGCCTCTACTTTATCATATCTCTTTCCTTTACTCCACCCCCCTCCACCTACTACTCTCCTTTCCACATCTCTCTCCTCACTCCTTCCTCCATTCTCACTCCTTCCTCCCTCCTCACTCCTTTCTCCCTCCTTACTCTTTTTCCTCTCTTCTCCATACTTCCCTCCACCCCAATTCCATATTATCTCCTCCCCAACTCTATTCCTATACTAATAGAAATACACTCGTGTGCTGGTGACTACTTGGGGTCACGACCCTACCAGTGTGTTTGTCTCTAATCTCCTATTAACTGTGAATGATGCACTGACTCACTCTGCAGTTTTGATACAGGTATGGCTAGCTATATATAACCACTAAATGTCCATACACATGTGCATGTTTGAACAAAGACAAGTTTTGATGTTCCACAATTGTATTATTAGGCTCATGGTAAACAGGAGGATGGGGAGGAGCGTTCCATTACTTTCCCATTTGACTGGGAAGAAAGCACATCTGGTAAGACTGGATATGTAGCTATAGGATTCAATAATCCTGCTAGTTATAGGAGTCAGTAATCTATAAAGGATTCAGTGATCCTGTTGGTTATAATAATTATAGGAGTCAGTAATCTTACTGTATATCTAAAGGATTCAGTGATCCTGCTAGTTATAATAATATAGCTATAGGATTCAAATTGTCATTTCCAATGATAATGGTCACATATTTAATAATAGTTACATACGATAAACTAGTGAGCTCATTTTCCTGTACTATTTCATAATGCTTACTTGTTATATTAAACTGGAGACTGTCGTCCTTTAGGAAATGTGTTCTTCTGGTTCTGGTTCTTACCCAATTCACGATGTCTTATAAATCTATATTTATATGCTGCATCAAGTGAAAATTGGCAAACAGGATAGTTTCTTGTTGATTTCTTCCAGGTTGCTGTTTTTGTTACTTTCATATTATTTCCTCCTTGGAAGTGATTGATGAGCTCTATAGTAAACTTTGCTGTGACTGGCCACTTTAACTGGTCGTCATACTCCCCCTTCATGGACCACACCTCTACATTCACACATTTTCCTCATGTCCTACCACACCCATTTGCATCTATGCCTATTCGAAACTTATAACCACACAGATGTGTGTACATGGGTGGACTCTTCCAATCATCATAGAGATCCTTTGCTTTCTCTTTGCTGAAGTTTTCCATTGTAAACTTGTAGTTCATAAAAAGCATCCTTTCAGCATCATCACATTGTCTTTTCAGTACATCAACTTTTGTTTGTAACTCTTTAAATCTGTCTTCCTGTAACTGTAACTTCATTTTATATTCTTGTAACAATGTCTGTGTCTGTTCTTTCTGCTCTTGTAACTTCTCCTCAAACTTTCTCTCCTGTTCTTCTAATTTATTCTGCATCTTAAGTGATGCAGCAGCCATCATGGTGAGGTGTTTCTGGCTGTTCTCTTTCATGTGTTCCTCCTCTTTATCTCGTTTAAACTTCTCCTTACATCCAGCATGGCTAAATTCACACTCTACCTCTTCCAGTGGGCATGTCTTCATGTGATAGTCCATGGTGACTCTCTCACAAGTGACCCCACAGTGGTTGGGGCATTGTAGAGGGTAATGTGTGCACTCTGGCCAGTGAATGGTTGAGACAATGTCATAGCTTGCTCTGAAGGCACAGTGAGGACAAACATAGTCATGTTTCACGCACTCTTTGGTTGTGTGGTGAACAATATCCTTTCTCACTGTCTTCTTGTCACATTTCAAGGGGCAGACAATGTCTATATATTGACAGTCTCCTTGGTCAGGATCCAAGTGGACATCAAGATGTTCCAGCACTCCTGACCAGATAACCCCCCCCCCCCTTTCATGCAGCATTGAACTTTGAGGGCTGCAATTTTTCTTTGATTTTTGACCTGTTGTAAAGTTATGAAGCTTTCTTCCCCATAGCCTGGACAAGGTCTGGCATCTTGTTGGATGTTGTCTATACAGACTTTACAGTAGCTCTCTCCACAACAACTGGTGATAGTTAATCTCCTGGCTACTAGAGAACACTGTTTGCAGTGAAAATCTTCAGGAACTGAGTTGACACTGATAACCAAGGAACGTGCCTGTTGAAGCTGCCATTTTAAACCTACTTCAAACTTCCTTATATGGTCTGGAAAAATCCACTTTGTCAGTAAAGTTAGTTAGTATACTGTTGTGTATCTCTATCATTGCAAGGAAGTAAGAATATTGATGCTTATCATCACTTGGTGGTTGACCTCAAGAGCATCATAATCATTGATAAAACCTTGGGGTGTAGCTGAAGCATCCATAATTATAGCATATAGTTTTATACCTCACCCATAATTCACATGATTATTACTTAAAGGCAATGAGTATATTCAATTCTCTTTCATTTAGCTAGTACAGAACCATCTCATATTGCACTCTTAGGTGAACTCCTCCAACATCCATGCTTGAGACGTCTTGAGAAGGAGGTGGACCTCACTCACATGTGTGGCTATTTCACTCTTCTCAAAACAGGAGCATCCTTGGACTCGCAGACTAGGAGAGACACACAACAGAAGAGGCGTAGAGGTATGTATATTTTACTAACACTGTATTACTGTATCAATACCATAGGCTATTTGGGTCAGTACTAGCTATAATTTTTAATGCAGTGCATCAGCATTGGCTGGTAGTCAGAATTAGCTCATATAAGTATAGTATTTTTGGTTCATGGGTAATTTGGGATCCATTACTGAGTAAACAGGAATCCACTCCATCATGGCAAAGTTGTAGACTACAATCATTCCTCCTCTGTCACATTAGCTGCACATAGATACCTTTTTTGTTTGTTTGTTTGTTTGTTCTGTTTTGTTTTGTTTTGATTATCCACTTACATGAAATTGAAGTGGTTGCAAAGAGCAAGAGTTCTGTGATAGACCAAGAGGAGCAGAGCAGAATATCAGAGTTTCTACAAGACATGCAGGAACTTGGAATAGGAGAGCCTTCATCAAAGCCCTTGACAAAGCAACCCTTGGCTGAGCAAAATGGGCTTCAAACCACACCTAAAGATGTGAATACTAAAGGTGATGAAGTTGGAAGTGGAGAGAATATGAGTCCTCTGGAGAAGAGGTTAATGTCAGAGTGGGTTCCCCTAGGACTCAACTTTGGTATCCCTCTGTTTGATGAGGAGGCTAACAAAGTTGTATGTAAAAAGGTGAAGAGGTACTCTGTGTGTGTGTGTGTGTGTGTGTGTGTGTGTGTTGTTGTTGTTGTTGTTGTTGTTGTTGTTGTTGTTGTTGTTGTGTAGATGTAGGTGTATACATGCATGTAAGTCATCTCCTGATAAAGGTATAGTGGGCCATGTTTCCCATTGAAGCAGCTTGAATACATAAATAACTCCACCCAGCACAATTCATTCAGGTGATGGGGATAACATTTATTATTTATGTTGTTTGTTTGTTTGTTTGTTTGTTTGTTTGTTTGTTTGCACCATTAGATTATTCAGTACAAGTTACTGTCCCCAGAGAACCTGTCCAAGCAGACACAAACTAACCGATTACTAGCACTGGATGTACTGAACTTCATAAGTAATCAACAAGTAAGTTTCACTGTGTAATAGTTATAATAGATAGCTTATATGCCCACACATCACCACTTGGGGGAAAGGAACTACTGCTCGTGAGCTTTCCCTTTGCTGACTCGTAAATAACTATACTTTGAGGAGATCTTGAATTCACATGAACTCATAAGTCAGCTCTATGTGTATGCATACACACACATTGATGCGTGGTAGCTACATACATACAGCTTCTATGATTATGAATATTGTTTTTAGGATGTTCCATATTTTCCCGAAGTCTTGGATGGACATTTTTCTGACTCCACCTCTTACTCCACCTCCATTCCAATGCCAACCAGAAATCTCCTCTTCATGGGTGGCACCCTAACAAACTTTGACTCATGATCACAGTCAACAAACCCCACCCACCACCCACCGCCCACTTGTCTTTTAACACACATTTAGGGATCATTAATAACTACTGATGTATTATCATTTGTGACAGGTATTTCATAGAAATGAATTGATTGGCCATAATTATAATGTCATCCCACATGCAGGGTCTCCACCTAGCTAATCAGCTCAGTATGTTCAGTATAATATAGGGTCATAGTTAACTTTTGTTTCTTCCTTGAAGTAACCTGTTAGGAGTCACACTGACAACCAATGTTCATACAGAAAAAAAAAAACGTTCTATTTGTATCCCACCACACCTGGGTCGTAGGTGAACTGGTGGTAAAAGGGAACAGGCTAAGGAAACTGCCTGAAATTCATAAAGGTATTTTAGCTGCTCTTCTGAATCTCATCCTTCACCCTCATGTATAGCAATAATATAACAATAATGAGTTATAATTGACATGTAGTTAACTGACATGAAGTGATGAGGTAATTAGATTATTCCATCTTCAGATTCCAAGAATAGAGAATGTCTTTGTACTATTACTACTACTACTAGTCTTGTACATGATGCTAAGTACATGTGCTGTAGTCCAGATGACTATTACAAAATCTAACTAGTATAATATTAGAGATCACAGGAGAATTTCAATATAACATCAAATTTTATATAGCTAATAGAGCTTTTTATGTAAATACAGTAGTTATGCTACTATTAATGTGGAGCTTTGATGTTGTCTATACCCCAGGGAGGGTGCCTTGAGAGACATGGAACTTCCTCAATAATGACATAGAGTGGGTATGTTCACATAGGGGAATGTATATCTGCCATATCCTTAATAAGTGCATTGAAATCAGAAGAAATGAAATGAGAAGCAAACGTGTGTGTGATTTAGTGGGAAAGTATTTGTCACAGTACCCTTTTAGTGACTTGACATGTCTGTTCTTCCTTCACTTCTATATCACATTAACTAAAAACCACTTACTCCCCTTCCCTTTCACACTTCTCCTTATTCACTTCCCCTCACACCCACTACCATTATTTCTTCACTCCACCCTCCCTTCCACACTTCTCCATTTCCTTCTTCCACACTTCTCCATTTCCTTCTCTCATTATATCCTCCCTCTATTCCCACTCTATACTGTGTGGTCACTGCTGGTGTGAATTGGGGTCATGAGTCATGACCCTATCAGTGTCTAATTTGTGAATGAAACACTAACCCACTCTGCAGTTTTGATACAGGTACAGCTAGCTAGAGTTTATATGTACATATGCAAGTGCAAGTTGTGGTAGTTCACTATACTATATACTAGAAGCATGCATGCATCATTAGACTAGCTGTTTTTTCGTGGTTATTATAGTTAATTTCTTTAACTAGTTGGCACAGTTAATTAATTTATTCTGTTTAGTTATTCACTATTATTCTTGGGAAGTGTGCATTGGTGGAGTTACCACTCATGGTATTATTACAGCATATTACTTATAGGCTCATGGTAAGTAGGAGGATGGAGAAGAGTGCTCTAATTTGACTAGGAACATCTGGTAAGACTTGATTCAGTAATCCTGCTGGATGTAATAGAATTGGTATATAGTATTGTATACTCCATAGAATTTGTAAACTACAAACCATTTCCAATGATAATGTTCCAATAAATATTAATTCACTGACTTAGAGCCCATTTTCCTATACTATTTCATAATGGTTATATCTGTTATAATAAACTGGAGCCTGTCATCCTTTAGGAAATGTGTTCTTCTGGATGGATCATTACCCAATTCACGATGTCTTATAAATCTATATTTGTATTCTGCGTCAGGTGAAAATCGGCAAACCATACCATTTCTTGTTAGCTTATACCAGACTGTTGTTGGTCTCTTCCAGGTTGCTGTTTGTGTTACTTTCTTATTATTTCCTCCTTGGAAGTGATTGACGAGCTCTATAGTAAACTTTGCTGTGACTGGCCACTTTTAACTGGTCATCATACTCCCCCTCCATGGACCACAGCTCTACATTCACACTGTTTCCTTGTGTATTACCACACCCATTTGCATCTATGCCTATGCAAAACTTATAACCACACAGATGTGTGTACATGGGTGGACTCTTCCAATCATCATAGAGATCCTTTGCTCTCTCTTTGCTGAAGTTTTCCATTGTAAATTTGTAGTCCATACAAAGCATCCTTTCAGCATTATTACATCGTCTTTTCAGTACTTTGACTTCTGTTTTCAGCTCTTTTGATTTTTCTTCAAACTGTTTCTCTTGTAACTGTAATTTCTCTTTGAATAGTTCTCCTTGTTCTTGTAACAGTGTCTGTGTCTGTGCTTTCTGCTCTTGTAACTTCTCTTCAAACTTTCTCTCCTGCTCTTCCAGTACTTTATGGAATTCTTGTTTCATCTTGAGTGATGCAGCAGCCATCATGGTGAAGTGTTTCTGGCTGTTTTCTTTCATATGTTCCTCCTCTTTCTCTCGTTTAAACCTCTCCTTACATCCAGCGTGGCTAAATTCGCACTCCACCTCTTCCAGTGGGCATATCTTCATGTGATAGTCCATGTTGTCTCTCTTACAAATGACCCCACAGAGATTGGGGCATTGTAGGGTAATACGTGCACTCTGGCCAGTGAACAGTTGAGACAATTTCGTAGCTTCCTCTCAAGGCACAGTAAGGACAAACATAGTCACGTTTCACACACTCTTTGATTGTGTGATGGTCAATATTCTTTCTCACTGTCTTCTTGTCACATTTCAAGGGGCAGACAATGTCAATATATTGACAGTCTCCTTGGTCAGGATCCAAGTGGACGTCAAGATGTTCCAGCACTCCTGACCAGATACACCCCCTCTCTTTCATGCTGCATTGAACTTTGAGGGCTGCAATTTTTCTTTGATTTTTGACCTGTTGTAAAGTTGTGAAGCTTTCTTCCCCACAGCCTGGACAAGGTCTGGCATCTTGTTGGATGTTGTCTATGCAGACTTTACAGTAGCTCTCTCCACAACAACTGGTGATAGTTAATCTCCTGGCTACTAGAGAACACTGTTTACAGTGAAAATCTTCAGGAACTGGGTCAATAAACTCACACTGATAACCAAGGACTGTGCCTGTTGAAGCTGCCATTTTAAACCCAACTTCAGACTTCCTTATATGTTGCTGGTGGGCTCTAATTTTACTACTAGAGCTAGCTATACGTATGCATTTATTATTGTAATAGTATGATGTAATCTGAATCTGTGTCAAGCCACACCCACTAACCACGCCCATAAAGATTATGTCATCAATAAATTAAACGATATTTTGTGGGCAATTCCTCAGTAAAAGGTTGACTCATAGAAGCACTGTAAGCAGTTAAACTTCATTGTCTGTACTCTTTGAGATCCTAAAACAGTAGCCTTTGAACTATGAAATCATGTACTCTGGCTTATTTTGGGGACAAATGAATACATGGGGAGACTGTCCCCAAACTTTAGGGACACTTGGCAATTCTGTTACATGGAAAGAGAGAGAGGGTGGGGTGGGGTGGGGTGGGGGGGGGGGGGCGGAGGGGCTGAATAATTGGTAGCAGCATTCATTAAAAGCTAGTACAGAACCGTCTCTTTGAGAACTTATTACATCCTCAGCCTGGTGAGCTCCTCCAACAGCCATGCTCTAGATGTCAGGAGCACCTTCTCTGGTGGATGACCATACTCCACCCATATTACTCAATACAAAAATTCCCCGCATTTCATATTTTTAGCTGTTAATACACTTAATTAGTTACTTAACTGTTAATGTTTGGCTGTTTGGAGGTCCAACTATGTACAAGAATCCGGGTCCTTCTATGTGTAAATTTCCTTACAGTATTCTTATAGTATATTACAGTAATCTTATTTTATAGTCAGTAATCTTATTATATATTATTGAATATTACAAGTATATTACAAATGACGTAATGTCGAGGATTTACACATAGAATCACCCAAGAATCCAACTAGGTGCTACACAAAGAATTACCAATTGTTCTTTCTTCTTTTTCTGGACTAGCTCCTAGAGGATTTGGTTCTTCTATCACATTTATGACACTCAACACTTACTGTCATGTATTAGCTAGCTAGTGCACATGTTTTTAGATTATGTTGAGTTGGTGATTCTTTGTAGCTTGTTTTTCCTATTCAATTCCTTTCAGTGGTTTCGTGGTTGCTATATCAATGCAAGTAGGTCTGTGTATCTAATAATATTCATCAAAAGCTTGATGAAAGTAAGGGTAAAGGGTCACCACCATATCTACACATAAAGGAAGAGGACACAGGAGTCATACCATATCTGCATGTAAAGGAGGACATGTGAAGGAGTTCAGTTGCCAAGTGTCCTGGACAATCCAGAGATTTCACCCTTTTGTCCAGGGGTCCAGGAAAAGTTTGTCCAGGGATTTCACTGTATTATGTAATTACTTTGTCGTAGCATGTTTTTGCTATATAATAATACTGTATTGTATAGCTGTAGTGCTTTATTTTGGAGGAGCTCAACTTTTGTGTTTTTCACAAATTAGGAAAGATCCACCAAACTTTCCATCTTGAAACTAATCTTCAATTTTCTTCTCCACCTGACCTCTGGCCTTGTGAAAGTTATGAAAGTTGAGCTCCTCCAAAATAAAGCACTATATGATATGAGAACCTAAGTAAATGTGACATGATCACAAGTATGTCTGCAGAGGATCAAAGGAGTAGCTAAACCAAACAGTGATGACTTGTTCTAATACTAGACCCTCCTCTCTCTCTATTTCTGAGGTTATATAATTGTACACTCATTCTGTAATCATATTGGCTAACTATCAAAATTTTGACACTAGCTACTATAATTATGATTGCCAATAAATAATAGACATCATTTCCAAGAGATCCCTTTGATTAGCTTGTATTTCCTGTATTTAGTAGCGGTATTGACCTCTGATACTTAGTATTACATCTGTTGTAATAAAGTGGAGACTGTCATCCTTTAGGAAATGTGTTATTCTTACCCAATTCATGATGTCTTATGATTATATCCTGCATCAGGTGAAAAATAGGCCAACAGAATAGCTAGGTTTCCTCCAGGTTGCTGTCATATTATTTCCTCCTTGGAAGTGATTGATGAGCTCTATAGTAAACTTTGCTAAGATTGGCCACTTTATCTGGTCATAACCCCCTTCATGGACCACTACACTTCTACATTCACACTGTCCCCTCGTGTATCACAACACCCATTTGCATCTACACCTATGCAAAACTTAGATGTGTGTACATCGGTGGAATCCATATCCCTTGCTTTCTCCTTGCTGAAATTTTCCATTATGATATAATAATCTCAGTTTTCCAAACTTCCTCTTCTATTCCTCTAATTGCTCTTATAATAATATGTTGTTAATATCTTTTACAAAAGAAGTAGACAACCATGTGTAGATACATATGTGTAGAGAATCTAACAATCCAACATATTCTAGAATGTTCCAGACTAGTTAGAAGAAAGAGATACAGGTGAGATGTAGATAACTATTTTCTGTGTTTACAGAACTACCTGCAAATTGATTATCACACTTTAAATTTTCTCTCCAGCTCCTCCACTTGCTCTTGTAACTTTTTTCAAACTTTCTCTCCTGCTCTTCCAGTACTTTATGGAATTCTTGTTTCATCTTGAGTGATGCAGCAGCCATCATGGTGAGGTGTTTCTGGCTGTTCTCTTTCATATGTTCTTCCTCTTTCTCTCGTTTAAACCTCTCCTTACATCCAGCATGGCTAAATTCACACTCTACCTCTTCCAGTGGGCATATCTTCATGTGATGGTCCATGGTGACTCTCTCACAAGTGACCCCACAGTGGTTGGGGCATTGTAGAGGGTAATATGCACACTCTGGACAGTGAATTGTTGAGACAATCTCGTAGATTGCTCTGAAGGCACAGTGAGGACAAACATAGTCACGTTTCACACACTCTTTGGTTGTGTGGTGATCAATATTCTTTCTCACTATCTTCTTGTCACATTTCAAGGGGCAGACAATGTCTATATATTGACAGTCTCCTTGGTCAGGATCCAAGTGGGCATCAAGATGTTCCAACACTCCTGACCAGACACACCCTCTCTCTTTCATGCTACAATAAACTTTGAGGGCTGCAATATTTTTCTGGTACTTTATATATTGTAAAGTTGTGAATCCTTCTTCCCCACATCCCGGACAAGGCCTAGCATCTTGTTGGATGTTGTCTATGCAGACTTTACAGTAGCTCTCTCCACAACAACTGGTGATAGTTAATCTCCTGGTTATTAGATAACACTGTTTGCAGTGAAAATCCTCAGGAACTGAGTCAATAAACTCACACTGATAAGTAAGGACTGTGCCTGTTGAAGCTGCCATTTTAAACCTATTATATTATTTCTAACACAAATGTGTTCCTTATATGACCTTAATGCTAGTAAATCTAGTCAGAATACTCACTGTATATGTATATACTACATAAGGAATACTATAATGGTCATGTCTTCTAACCATTGTAACAAAAATTCCTTTTAATGAGGAGACAACAAATTTGTGTGAAAAAATGAAGAGTTACTTTTGCACATTTGTTTTAATGCAGTTTAGGACTAGGCCCATAATTCCTTCACATATAATTATGGTGGATGGTTTTTTTTGGGGGGGGGGGGGGGGGGCATTTGTTATACCTGTTGTATTATGGGGGAATTTATATCTGTAGTTGTTTGCTGTAAAATGGGGGTTATTTGTTGTTATACCTATTGTTGCTGCTGTTCTTGTTTGTTGTATCATTAGATTATATCATAGCTTCAGGTTAATATTTCTTCTGGTAAAAGTAGATACAACTAACAAACTACTAGCACTAGATGTACTGGATTTCATAAGTAAGTTTCACTGTGTAATAGGTCAACTTGTATGCCCACACATCACCATGTGTGTACATGGTGTACCAACACACACACACACACACACATTGAACAATTTTTGACCTGTTTTTAATCAATAGCCTCGGTTATTTTATACGTTACCAGCAGAATGGTGAAGTACGCTAGCACTGATTTTCATTTACTTGTGCAGAAATTTATATAGACTTAATTATTGTGCTGACTAAAAAATAAAAAAAAATTGAAATGGTGCTAGGCAAACAAAACCCTATCACACAGTTGTCAAAATCAATACTAGCTAGCTATAAACAAATTCTCAGTCCAAAATCTGTAACTACAGTATAAATAGACTTATTTCTTCTCCCTATGTATGAATGACTTCAAATTTAATGCTAAATCTGGCTGTTTCATTTTCTTTTCAAAAATTTCTACCAATTTATCTCCAACATCTATTGGTGAGCCAATACCAGCTTCTTTTAGATCATCTTCATCAAACAGAACAGAATCAACGGGCAAGTGAAGGCAGTAAAAATTTATGTAGAGGGAAGGATGATGCCCAATGTCCTCCTCCTTAGACTGAAAAAAAATAATAATAATAAATAAATAAATAAATAACAAAATGAAAAATAAAATGAAAAATAAAGTAAGAAGGGCCCAGTACATGTACAGAAGTATAAAGTTCCAGTTTCTTGCATTTTTGTACCAGTGAAGAACTAATGACTCCATGCAGAAATTATTTAATTGTTATGGTCATTACCAATAGTTCCATGCCAATTTTTCGCTTCTTGTCATTCGATGGCTTTGGATTCTTGTCCTCACTCTCCTCAATACACTCAGCATAGAACCTATCAGCATGTGTGAGGCATACTATTACAGGTACCTCTTCTTTCTTAAGAAATTTAAGCCATTCTTTGGCAGCATCAGTTGAAATTCTCCTAAAATCCAGATGATATTGTATGTACTTATTAAGCACAAAATTACTAGAAGAATGCAAGGCTTTACGGAGGTGAGCATGTTTAGCAAGGGTCATCACAGACAAAAGTCCTTAAGAGGTCTATATACATACATATAGAAATCTCTTACTAGTGTGGGGCTTGCTCTGCTTTTCACTCCAATTATAATATATTGTGGGCATCTTTGACATGATGGACATGGAAAAATTTATTGTACACAATGTTCATAGCTCAAGTTGAATAATTACAGATGGCATGATTAAAGACATTGTGGCCAAAATAAGGAACTATACCTGATATATAACCACAACAAACCAAAACATACCTATAATCCACAACAAATATAACAATTTGTGCTAGACTCAAAAGCAGATTAGCTAACTCAGGAATGGTGTGATCTTTATCATCGACCCCAGGAAAATCTATCACATCAAGACCAGCAACTTTCCCATCCATGTTGTAGAGAAATGGTACAGTGGTACGCTTACTATCAGTAGTACCAACCTTTATCTGCAGGAGTACAAACAACGCATCATATCTTGTTTTTTAATCTTGCTCTTAAAATACTCCTCTCATTTTTTGCTATTAATAGCCAAGTAGCTTGTTCCATACATAGCTGTGTAATTTTTGCTATGAATGTCATTAACATTACATAGAAAATAACATTAAGGTCACACTCATAGGGGAAAAAAAGTTTTTTTCTAACTGGTACTACAAGTCTAAAGAACATTACAGTTATAGGCAGTGTAATAAATATATGGCTAACACTAGTACACTTGTACTACAGTATTACCTGTAAACCAAATAATTTTGATACTAGGCAAGATTTTCCTGAATTGATGAGGCCAGTAACTCCCACACATGTATACTTGGCAAGAGATTCCCTGAGGTCATGAATAAGCACAGCCCACTTTAGCCACCGAGCAACGAGAGATCGATGTGACTTTGCAACCAAAGACAAAGCATCCCATCTAAAAATCTCATCCCACCTCTTAACAAGCTCTTTGACCATGGTTTTTTTTATCAAATTTCAAATTAGTGCACAGTTGGTGCTCCAAGGAATAACTAATGTATTGACTACTACAGCTTACAGTCTTACTCCTCATCCCCTGAAGTAAAAACTGTAATTTACCAGCATATTTTGTACTATGATTGGAAGTCTTTTTGAGATCCTTATGCACAATACCAGATATATAATCAGCTATTTCTAGCAAAAGAGGGTTGCCTTGCATTCTTGCTAGCATTTGATGCAGCTCATCGAATCTTAAACTGAACAAAGCCCATGCTCCCATTGCAACAGGGGAAGGTTTTTCCGAAAGCACATTGGCTGTGTCAACTTCAGATTTTAGTAGAGGAATACATATCTGATCCTCCATAAATGCTCCAATGAGGGCAGTACAAATCTTCAGGTTACAATGGTTGATTTCTTTAACAAGTGACAACATTCTTTCATTGTGATTTTGAGTTCCTTTTTTACTTGAATCCAAATCTTCATTTTTGTCTTCCAGTAATGATGCAATTTCACTTCGAGCATTTCGAAGAACTTCAATAGGTGACTTGAGGGTAGAATCATACATGCTGTGTCTCCTAGTTGAATGAACAGGATATATGTGCTCTATGTTCAAGTCACACAAAACTTTATCCTGGCTATGCTCTTGTTTGGAAAGAAGTAACTTTTGAAGATCATCAGCAATTTCAGGAAAAGTAGAAATGGGTTGAGTCTGTTTCTGGAAATGTACTTCATTTATAATGACTGGTATACTTGCACAAATGACACCTGGATTAGATAGAGTTACTTCTTGTCTTGCAGTGCCAGTTTGTAGAACCCTTGAATAAGATGGAGCATGGATAAAAGCAGGAAAAAAATTTAATGATAAACTTTCAGGGATTTGACTAAAAAATTGTCCTGTGCGCATCCGCACAATAGCTTTAAGCATTCCTACCATCGCTACTTGAGAAGAGGGTATGCTAATCTTAGAGTGTACTAAAGCTTTAGCACACTCCACTGCAGTACCAAGTTCACTGTTCTCAATAGCAAAGAAGATGCTTTCAAGAGGTACAATTTTGACAGCTTCCTCAAGAAAAGAGGTGATAGCATTAAACCTTTCAGATGGAGCATTATCATTGGAATATTGTTCAAGAATAGCACTCATAAATCCTAACTTGATAACCTCACTTGGAGTATACTTTGCCAACTGAATTTGTCTCAGAGAAAATGAATATGGTTCCTCCTAAAAATGATACCAAGATAACAATGCATACTATTCATGACTGCATCTACAACTAAAGTCTATTCGTTTTCACCTGAGACCGCCAATTGCACCGGAAGCTAGTTTATGCAAGAGCCTGTCACTAAATCAATTAGCAAAAGTATTTGTGGCCAGAGGTATGTGGTGTGTGGCTGACTAACCTGCTTTTTCACTTGTTCCAACATTAAAATGATTTCTAAATAATGTGCACCTGCACACTCAGTGCATTCCTTGTGGTTTTTGGCATGCCGATACTTTGCTTATGGGGCATACAGCCATCTTTGGATTGGTAAGGTGTAGCACTTCATAAAAAATACCATAAGAATCCTTGGATAATTAGCTATACACTGCTGTTTAAAATTTTGAAATTGGTCAAGAACTGAAGAAGTTATTGCAGATATTTGAGGTATCAGGTGAATGCAAATAGACTTTAACTATTAGCTAATATAGACAGTATACCTGTTCAACTGGAATTTGCTTCCTTATAGTGTTAGCAAAATGACTGTGTAATTGAACTTTCATTCTTTGACCACTGACAAGACGATCAGATTTTTCAGTGGGTCGGTAATTGAATTGTATGGAACGACAGGTAATCGTCTGTGCTTCATTTTTTATTGAAATTACATTGTTACCTTCACCAAGTTGGACTTCATGACAGAACCACAGGTTATTCCCCTCCAGAACAACAGAATGCTCATCAGGATAGATGTAAATGTGCACAGCCTTTATTTCAGGCTTAAGAATGCTAACGTCAGTAACATCTTTAGATCTACTTGGTATTAAGTACTTGCCAGGTTCCCTCTCCAAGTATGCCCGAGAAATCTTATGATGATATTGTTCCATATCATGCTAAAAAATATTACATCACACTATAATTTCACACCACTAGAGACAAAACATTAACCATCAGTGTCACTAAGTTTATTAATGTTCTATAACTATGGTGAAAATTGGGCATTCTGGGTTAAAAACTAGTAGACCTCTCAGATGTCGCTGGAAATCCTAGCTACCTGAACTATAATTGATATATGAGACACAGGTAGTTGATTACACCCTGGCAAATACCAGGTCCTCGTGTGAACTGGGAAAATAATTGAACACTTGTCAGTATTGATACACAAAAACACATGCATGCACATATACTTGTGAGGATGCGTGTGCAGACACACAAGACAGACAGGCACACACATACACACCAGACAGACACACACATGCACACACACTTTATTCCTAATACATATGTATTTACCTTTCATAATCCCTCACCATTTTTATGACATTTTTATCAACGGAAATAGTGTGTAACTGCAGTTCTGCTTTACTTTTGTAAAGTTTATTCCACTGCAAACCTTTAGTCTGGTCTACAGTTATCAGACAGCACTCTCCATACATGATAATGCTCTCCATTTCAACATAGGGAGCAATATCACTTAGCACTGATTTAAACTTTGTCAAAGCAGTAGAAAAAGGTAATAGTTTCTTGGAAACAGTGTCAGAATATGAATGTGATTGCTATTAATAATAAAAAATATGCTAAAGCACACTCAGTACTATTATACCAACATACCTCCTGTAAAGATGCTAGCAGATATAGAAACTCTTTTGGAAACGGGTCTTCAAATTTCTATAAAATAGATATAAATTAAAAGCTCTGGCTATTTATAAGGAACCAAAACCCAGGAAGTCATGTCTTCTCTCAAACAGTGGTCTTATAGAACCCTAAAGTGGTTCTACCCTGTAGCTTGACTAGTAGCAATAATAATTAATGTAAGTTATATACACATACATTTTGTGGCTGATAGACTACTTCTGATAAATTTCTAGGTTGCACAACAGGACTGCTTCCATTACCACAAGCTGTCAATGCCTTCGTTGTTCCTTTCATTGTGTGACAATATTTACAGCCAGTACTGTAGTAATGTAGAAGCTTGGGAAATATATCTTCTTGGTCATATACTGAATGAATAGTATTCTCAAACTCTGCATACTTCTTGACTGCTTCCTGTACATAAGGAATAGCAACAAGAGGTTGTCCAAAAGTGATGCAGAGAACATTCTTCTTCAAATCATGAATGTTAATGCATGTTTCTGTCCATAGTCGGGCAGCATTACAGCAGGCTAACATTCCACCAAATGAAAATCCTATAATAATATTATTATTTACAACAATAAAGTTATTGCTTTGCACTAGCCATAACTTTTATCTGCCTTACCTGTAAATATGATCCTATACTGCTTCACAATAAGCTCAATGATGAACCTGAGAGGAATTCTGTTCATTTGCTTCTGTAATCCTGCATGTGAATTCAATGCCAGTGGTCAAATTAACAGTCCTGACATCAGACATTGTTTGTTGCAATTATGTTTGTTGTCAGACTATTCTAAATTTGATCTGATATGCTATCCGAGCACCTCCCTTGTGACCACTGACTACCACCTAGCACCTCCTTTGTGACCATTGTAAAGTTCTGTGTGTGTAAATTACATGTATAAAGTAGTTAGAGATGGGAGAGTTGTAGCTGCTCTACTAGTGAAATTTGAAGGAAAAAGTGGGAGTTTCTAGGGCTAGGGCATGTTTCATTTTAACATGAATTTTAACAGCAAGCTTTTTTGTAAAGATTGTTAGATCATTAAGATGTCAGTTGTTAGAACAATTTTGATGTACAAAAATAGTGTCCTCATACTTAACTTGCACCTCTGAAATTCCACCTTTTGCACATGAATTTAAGTATTAATCCATTTAACAGTACAATACTTAGTACAAAAATATTCATACCTTTTTCAAAGGATTCATAGGTACCATCAATCCATTTAGAAATTGACTGTTCACTTTGAAATGCCATATAGATGATGTTATCTCGCATTGCTATCATGTACGAATCCACATTCTCCTTATCTTGTGATATAGACATTGACACTTCATTAAATTTATGACCTCTTGAATTTAAGAAACGCTTGAAATCAGCTGCTGTTCGTGTACTCACAGCTTGGCAGCACAGGCTAGCATGATAAAGGGTGTCCTTAGTCAATAAAGGCACTTCTTCTGGTTTGGGGAGAGACTGTGGTATTTGTCTATATTCGATGGCTCTTTCATGACATACTTTAGTTATTGTTTGTAATGACCATTCACGTAATTTTGTAGGAACATCGAGAGTATTGAAGCACAAGAAACGCATCTTTTGATGAATAGATTCAGCATTGTCACCTGATTTCAATGCAGCTTCAATTGCACTTGTTATACAATCTTGAATACAGCTGTATAAATTTTCTTGGTCAGACGTTTCCTTCCTCAGTTGCTTGTTGTAACATTCAAGAATCTCCTTAAGTTCAAAGAACTCCTTACACAATTCTAGAATGTTGATAATATAGTGTGTGACATCTTGTGATGAACAGTCAAGCAGGAAGCTAAGGGAACACTAAGCTAGTATTTTTCTTGTGTGAAAGTTTGGTTCATTTACTCCTAAAATTATTCCCATCTTAGATGTTTCTTCATGTAGTGGCTTGCCATTGGTAGGTATACAATTAAGGAGGGGTGCTAATTATTCTGACCTCCAGGGGTCTAGGTAACTACACATACATTAATATACAAAGCTTGAAGGAAATATGCAAGATGAGAATAGGCACCTCCATGTACTAAGCATAACACTGGAATAATAGGCAGCATAATGGGTAGAAGTGGCCATTAATTAATTATGGATGGACTAATCACAGTCAACCATAATGTAGCAAGCATAATATGTTAAGTAGACAGATTACATGTACCTACCTACACAGGTACTTGGAACTGCACTATCCACAGTTTTTGAAGATTTAGAAACATTTTCTTCCTCCAACAATTTCTCATATGTTCCTAAAGCAAGATGTAGTATGTCACCATAAATTATGTTCAGCTGCAGTTTAATTGATTTTTAGTGAGCATGCTCAGTATCATTTTGTGTCTGTATTTAACTCTGTGTTTTCACTTATAATTCAGTCTGTGATAAGTCTGTCATAAGTCTGTCAGTCAGTTAGTCTATCTATACCTCAGTATAATAATTGTGAGTTTCTTGCCGTGCAAACTGTAGTGAAGATACTACACAAGATTATAGTGGTAATAGTTTTAAGTCAATTTAGAAAATATAGAGCTCACATGAAGCTGGACCCACATGGCCTCGTTCCCAGGCCCTTTGCTCGCCTCCCCTAAAATAATGCAGGACTGAAAGTTAAGTGAGCAGAGGGCCTGGTAAAACCTGTCACATGAGGGTAGAAAGGAGGTAGAAAGGACTTAATTGGAGCGTGGGCATACTCAAGGAAGGGCAATGTCTTGCCCACGCAATCACCGCACTGTCCAGAGACCAGACAGAGCTTCTTACTTGCTGGTAGGGCTACAGAAATTTTGGTAGAAAAGATTAGCTAGCTCTCTATAACTTACTTATTGCTAGCTAACTATGAATTTATGCTATGCCTATAGCTAGCTAACTATGAACTACTATTACATGATAGAAGTTGGAGATCTGCATCTTCTATCTTACCTGCACTGTGCAGAGTTGCAGTAGTACAGGGATTTTGACTAGCTAGCTAACCACAAGCAGTAGTACAGGGATTCTGACTAGCTAGCTAACCACAACTTACTGCTAGCTGACTACATACAGTAGATAGTGAACAAGCTATGTAGTAGTCTACAGCATTGAGGCTTGATTTGCGGGTGTTCCGTGACGTCCAGTGACTGTCTAAGAACTCCGCTCCTGCATGCAATATTAGACTTTGCTCACGTGATAAGTTTTACCAGGCCTTCTGCTCCCTTAACTTCGTACAATTTTTGTTTTTCTCCAGCATTATTGTAGGAGGGGAGCAGAGCTAGGACCCACATATATACCACATCTTGGAATAATGTGTTACTATATACAACACATCACTCTCTAAGCTATTAGCAAAATTGGCAAGGATCAGAGACATATAGAGAGGGGGGGAGGAGTGACAAAATTAACCCTTCTAAAGAGAAAAAAAATAGCCTTTAGAAATAACAAAAAATAAAACAAAACAAAACAAGAAATATATTGATTTTAGTGATGGAAAGCACTATTCAAGAAAGTTATATTAAGTATCAGACTCATAGAACATTACATGGTATCAGGGTGTTATCTTTATACATTTCTAATCACTTGTTACTAGCAGAAGTTACACACAAACCCTATAATAATACAGTCTACCATATAGCAATACCAGAGTCCCAAAACCCTCATGGATTTGTGCATCCTTGACTATCTAGATTACTACCAGCTTGACTTAGAAAGGATAGCTAACATTCTACTTTTAGCCTCTGTCCAGCCATATAATTACTTGAACATTCCTACTACTTGCTACACTTTTTGGAGGAGTACTAGCTCTATCTCTACCCTTCCACAACAAGATTTTAGAAGTTTCAGCTTCATCCCTTTAGTTGGGTGGGTGGGGTCTAAGAACTAGTACTCAAAAGGGTTGGTTACTATGCAAGGCTGTGTGGCTTGGATGTAGACCATCACTTAGTAACCTAGAGTAAGTGACTAACTACAGTCTATAGAACAGTCTATACATACCTTTTAACACCAAGGCCACATCCTTACTTACATCTTCTTTACTCAGAATATCAACTATGGTTGAAAATGCATTTTTCTTCAACCTAACAGCGTCCTGTAGCTGCCTCACAACCATTATTCCTATATTCTGGTTAGTTTGTGATTGGCTAGTCATTAAATCGACCAACGTTGAATCAATCAAGCCTTCAGCGTAAAACGATGGAACATTCATGCCCCTCGTAACTGCTAGCGATAAACGTGGGAAATTTTTTCTAATAGCATTAAACGCTACTTCGCCCTCATGGCTCGTTATGGATGCTGAAGACTTGCGCTCGTCCTCCGTCTCAATGATGGCCTCCATCTTAGCTAGATAGTGAGAATGGTTCGCTTTAAGGTCAAAGGTCAAAACTAGCTTAGAAGGATTATATTCATGACCGAGTTTATCATGAAAACTGTATTTATTATAGTCATGGCAACCTATGCTTCTTTTTTGCCTGACTGTGATGAAAATATGTTGTCGTAGAAGAAGAGAATGAAAAAACAAAACAACTATAACAGACGAGAGGGTACATAGCTAGCTAATGGTGTGTCACTGGTGCTAGCGTTTTCCTCCTTTCCTGGGCTTCATCTCCTCATTCACCTGTCTTAGAAATATGTAATTCTTTTTCTGTGGGTTGTAGTACTCATGACCCTGCATAATTAGGTTCAGTAATAAGGGAGCTCCGCTTCACACTATTTGGCTGACCTTTGACCAGTCATAACTGACAGAGTATGCAAAAATTTCACCAGTATAGTTGAAACAGCAAGAAGTTATGGGCTGCATCATCGCTTCAGATGTCTGGAAACAATGAATATTATGATACCCTTTACCTAATAAAATATTGGGACTGTGCTGGTTAAATATAGAGCCCATCCAGGCATGATACCTATATGTAATGAAGGTAGGCACTATACTTAAAGTATATAAGCCAAGTAGATATCCAAGTATATAACTTTAGTCCATACTAGGTGGCCACTACACCCAACTATACAGCCCATGTGGACACTACACCCAACTATATAGCCCATGTGGGCACGATACCCAAGTATATAACTTTGGTCCATATTAGGTTGGCACTACACCCAACTATACAGCCCGTGTGGGCACTACACCCCACTATACAGCCCATGTGGACACTACACCCAACTATATAGCCTGTATGGGCACGATACCCAACTATATAGCCCATGTGGGCACTACACTCAACTATACAGCCCATGTGGACACTACACCCAACTATACAGCCCATGTGGGCACTACACCCAACTATACAGCCCGTGTGGACACTACACCCAACTATACAGCCCGTGTGGAAACTACACCCAACTATATAGTCCATGTGGGCACTACACCCAACTATACAGCCCGTGTGGACACTACACCCAACTATATAGCCCATATGGGCACGATACCCAAGTATATAACTTTAGTCCATACTAGGTGGACACTACACCCAACTATACAGCCTGCGTGGGCACTACACCCAACTATACAGCCCATGTGGACACTACACCCAACTATATAGCCCATGTGGGCATGATACCCAACTATACAGCCTATGTGGACACTACACCCAACTATATAGCCCATGTTGGCATGATACCCAAGTATATAACTTTAGTCCATACTAGGTGGCCACTACACCCAACTATACAGCCCATGTGGGCACAATACCCAAGTATATAACTTTGGTCCATATTAAGTGGGTACTACATTCAACTGTACAGCCCGTGTTCACCTCCTCACTTTTAACACTACCAAGTGTTTTAGCAATGAAATTTGTAGTGCCCACCTAATATGGACCAATTTTATATACTTGGGTATCATGCCCAGATATACCAAATTATTCTGAAAGCTACTGTCAAGATTCCTTCCTCCTCCTCAACTATAAGGGAGGGAGACTATAAGAGAGGGGGATTATAAGAGAGGGGGACTATAAGAGAGGGGGACTATAAGAGAGGGGGACTATAAGAGAGGGGGATTATAAGAGAGGAGGATTATAAGAGAGGGGGACTATAAGAGAGGGGGACTATAAGAGAGGGGGACTATAAGAGAGGGGGACTATAAGGGAGGGGAACTATAAGGGAGGGGGACTATAAGGGAGGGGAGAGAGGGGGACTATAAGGGAGGGGAACTGGAGGATTATAAGAGAGGGAGACTATAAGGGAGGGGGACTATAAGAGAGGGGGACTATAAGAGAGGGGGACTATAAGAGAGGGGGACTATAAGAGAGGGGGACTATAAGGGAGGGGAACTATAAGAGAGGGGAAATATAAGAGAGGGAGACTATAAGAGAGGGGACTATAAGAGAAAAGAGAAACTACCATACTATAGAAATATTTACCTTGAGTTTTGTTCTTGCATCTTTGTCCCAGAAACTGAATTTCCCATCTGATCCAACAGTAGCTAGTGTGCCATGGATTGGGTGGAAGGAAATGTCGTTCACCTGGGAGAAATCAATTTACTATATTATATTCATGTACCATAAATAAGAAATTTTATTTTGCAGTTCTTATAAAGTAATTTTCCAAGAATTTGGTGGGCTAGGAATGAAATCCTGACAAGCATTATGTTTTGCTTGTGCAATACATAGGTTGAATGACTCACTGGGTACAGAGGCATACAACTCACTGGGTATATGTCTTGTGTCTGACCAGCTCCACTCACCACTGAGCGATGGCACTTGAAAGTGAAGTTATCTTTAACTCTGAAATAGCAAAATGCACTAAATGAATGAATTGCACTGAATTTAGTGACCCATAAAGGAACCGTGTCACTCACTACATTAGCATTAAATTTTAATAATAATAATAATAATAATAATAATAATAATAATAATAATAATAATAATAATAATAATAATAATAATAATAATAATAATAATAATAATAATAATAATAATAATAATAATAATAATAATAATAATAATAATAATAATAATAATAATAATAATAATAATATTGCTTAGAGGGGTCTATTCTTCCACTACAAATAGTTTTATTGTTACCAAACTATTTATAGGGACAATAATTGAGCCAATTAAAGTTTAAATGGATACATACACACAGTCATGACAGGCATAAGTAGCTGTTATACAAGAAGAACTCACGGATTTGGTGGGTTAATGTACTGAATAGCCACTCTCCCTTCTATAGAGCCCAAGGCAAATCCAGTTGGCTGACCCTGTGGGTTCTTGTCCTTGAATATGCTCACACACCGATGCTGATACTTCAGGGGGCTCTCAATTTTCTAAAGGGGGTATATAGTATTATGAAAAATGGGATATACATATATGAAGATCATTTTCTAAAGGGTGTTGAGGATGTTAACACATGAAGGCCATTTTAGAGGGATGAGAAAAAAATGGGGGCAGGTGCTTATACCTCTGAGGGAAAGAGGAATGGGTGGCTCAAAGTATAAAAATGGGACAGATGTAAGCACCTTGACCTTATAATACCTTGAACTCTGAAGGAGTGTTCTCTAACTGGTAGATGACCAAGCCTCTAGACGCAGTACCAACAACCGCCATTGGGTATATCTATGAACGAAAATCATTACACACTATTCCTTAGACATCCACAGAGAAATGTTGTATAGCACTGTAGTGATTACATGTATATAAGAGTAGGAACCAGTGACATACTGATGAGAGGGAATTTTTTTCTTGTTCTGAATCCTGTAATGTATACCTAATACAGTTACCTATCAAGTTACTTTCTTAGCAAAGCATTGCTTACATTATAAAATATTAGCACACCATCGTGTCATGTGACTTACCACATCCATGCAGTAACATCTCTCTGGTAAATCAAGACTGAGTGCAGGATTAGGTGTTCTGGTATCCCAAAACTAGAAGAGAAAGGGTGTTGTAAGCACATGAACATGGCTAGAATGAACCATCACATGACTCAACAAGATACGACATAATAGCTAATGTGATACTACTTCAATATCTTTATTTTGAGTCAACAAGATATGGTACAATAGCTAACATGATACTCTGAGCCATTTATGCCAAAAGGACCCTTGGGGTGAATTATTATTTCATTATTATTATTATTATTATTATTATTATTATTATTATTATTATTATTATTATTATTATTATTATTATTATTATTTCATTATTATTATTATTATTATTATTATTATTATTATTGTAGTTTTTAGCATCAATGGGTAGTGTACTACATAGTTTGTAACAGACTCTCAGATGGTAGTGACAACTATTTGTGGTACATATTGACAGGTTGGTCAGTCTCTAGAACATGTAGGTGTGGTATTTACTGAAGGGTGGACATTAATTTGGATGTAGTACTAGAATGGTTAGTTAGAACCATCCTCTATACTGCATCTAATGTCTCTTCTGAGATACTTGACACTTATGTCAATGATGAGGAAGAGGAGTCTACAAAGAATACTATGTGATGGCTTCTGAAATTGATGTGGACAAGGAAGAAAACACTGCAAGTATTTACAATAACTAGTGGAGGCTACAACACTGCAGGTATTTACAGTAACTAGCGGAGGCTACAACACTGCAGGTATTCACAGTAACTAGCAGAGGCTACAACACTGCAGGTATTCACAGTAACTAGCAGAGGCTACAACACTGCAGGTATTCACAGTAACTAGCAGAGACTACAACACTGCAGGTATTCACAGTAACTAGAGGAGGCTACAACACTGCAGGTATTCACAGTAACTACCAGAGGCTACAACACTGCAAGCATTTATGGTCATGTTTAGAATCGGGTTCTGTTGGCTGTTGCTGTGAAGTATTATTTCTTTCACTTTATACGGCTACAATATGATCTACACACAAAGTTTATGAAGCCACACGAAGAAATGTGATAACTATTGGCTTCTCAATAAGACACTCCACACCAAAATTTTCATTTTTTTAAATTCATAATACCTCACAGCAAAACAGACAGTAATAGTTATAGTTCTCGATTTACTCATCAGAGTTGATACACATTGTTTACTGAGGATTAGAAGGACAACAAAAGTGGAGGTGGGACTTATATATAGGTGCAATCTGTGGAATCCCTCTATTCCAACATCCTGAAATGAGGACACCTCTGTATACAGTGGAACTCCTCTATTCCAACACCCTGAAATGAGTACATCTCTGTATACAGTAGAATCCCTCTATTCCAACATCCTGAAATGAGGACACCTCTGTATACAGTGGAACTTTTCTATTCCAACACCCTGAAATGAGTACACCTCTGTATACAGTGGAACTCCTCTATTCCAACATCCTGAAATGAGAATACCCCTATAGTAAGAACACTCCTATACTGAAAACACCCCTATACTGAGAACACCTTTATACTGAGAACATCCCTATACTGAGAACATCCCTATACTGAGAACACCCCTATACTGGGAACACCCCTATACTGAGAACATCCCTATACTGAGAACACCCCTATACTGAGAACACCCTATACTGAGAACACCCCTATACTGAGAAAACCCCTATACTGAGAGCACCCCTATACTGAGAACACCCCTATACTGAGAACACCCCTATACTGAGAACACCCCTATACTGAGAACACCCCTATACTGAGAACACAGAACACCCCTATACAGAGAACATCCCTATATTGAGAACACCCCTATACTGAGAACACCCCTATACTGAGAACACTCCTATACAGAGAACACTCCCATGCTGAGAACACCTCTATACTAAGGATACACACATAATAACTTGTGTATTAACATTAATAGAACTTCACTCCCTGAAATAAGCCCACCCGTCTAATCTGGACACTTTAATCTTCCCAAGGTGTCCAGAAAAGAGAGGCATCCACTAACAAGTATTGAATATCTCTGGCGCATTATAGAGACTAGAAATAAGAACTATCAATGTCAGTTTGAATTTAGCTTCAGTTCCTCCCACTTGGTCATTGCTGCACTAAATAAAATTATTATTTATCACCAGATTATTATTATTTTAGGGAATTAAAAATAATGGCTTTCTAGGGAATTAAGTTGTTTTCCTGGGGCAGAAGCAAAGTTGTCAATTGGAAGGGATAATGTTTATGAACTTAAGACCACTGGTGCAGATTAATGTTAGGTGAACCAAGCTGCTGGTTAAATAAAGTTATATGCACTGAGAGTATTTCCGATGAACTAAAGTGGGGAGAGAAGGGTTATTGATAGAGGGTTAATTAGGGTTATGGGGTCAAACTAATTATCACATTGTCCATCATACCTTTATTGTCTTGTCCCAACTACCTGTGATAGCTAGCTGGTAGACGGGAGATTGGACCCACCGAATACTCTTCACAGGTGCTGCATGCTGAGCAAAGGTTGTGGCCTGGTTGGTTTGGAGGTCCCATATTTTACAGGTCTTGTCACAAGAAGCCATCAACACCTTGGTACCATCCTAGAGAGGTGGGAAGGGATTAACTCAATGTAGTAAATAATGTTTGTTCCATGCTATAAATAAAAGTGCAGTGGGGAAAAGGCAACTTTTTCCCAATTGGAGTCTTCAAATTACCCCTTTCAGTAGTTATTACGAACTAGCAGTATGTAGCCAGGCATAAAAAATATTGTAAGATGCACACCGAGTGATATTTCCATAATTGTGATAGACTTGACCATAAAGGGTATTTTTTCTAAATCCAAATAACCATGGAAGGTTTGGTATAGGGAAGAACACAGCTAGCTACATGCCACAACAAACACAAAACCTCTCTCGCTCAACCTCCTTGTTCAGTGCTCATACACATGAATTGGAAATACTGATCTTGCCGCTACATCATTAATAATTAAGCTTGAAGGCTCTATATCAAGGTTTACTGGCTCTTCTAGAAGAGAACTAGTGCTTTTAATAGGCCAACAAAAAAATTTGTGAGTGAAGAATATGATATGTTAAAGTATTCGGCTATACTCATAGCTCTGAAATCTTACCTGATGCCAACAGCAGTCAAGTATTGGGCCAGCATGAGACTGCTGTGCTTTACAGCTTGAACCAGAACCCTGTATCTCATAGCATCGAATCTATGCACATGTATATTGCACTATGGCGGCATGGTGTGCACTAATTAGATATTACATACGTTATTGTCCCAGGATGCAGCTACCAAGTAGTTAGAATTAGGAGCAAAAGAAACTTTACTAATAGAATCCTCCGGAGGTTGATCCAGTTCATGATCTTTCATAGGATTTGTCTGCTGACTAAACATTTTTTCCAAGCTACAAAGATAAGCAGGTACGTAAGCTAGCTCTAAAAATAGCGCGCATGCGTAAGGTCACACCCTCATGATAAACCTTTTGCTCACTACTTATGAAAGGCACACACCCGTTTTAAAATTCGGCTAGACTGTGTGTGTCATTGACTAGTTTTGCAACACTGTAACCATATTTGGGTACAGAACTACCTGGACTCCAGTTGACTAAAGAGCAGCACTTGATACCTGAAGTGTGAGAGATAAAAGTGAGCGAGTACAGTTTTTTACTCTCAGTTGTTAATATATTTTTATGGTGTATTGATTGCAGGGTTCTAGTTAGTGAGAATTTTAGTATCAGCAGCACGTGAAGAAGGTGTCCTATATATAACTGTAAGGAGATAGATAACTGTGTTCACTCAGCTCCAAGGTAGCTAAGCAACTGGCTGTTCAACTTGTAGGTGACCAAAAGCAACTCTAGCTACTAGTATAGGTAGGTTTAGTGGTTTTACTATAGTGCTTATACTCTCTTCACATAAAGTTGAGTGTAACTACTCGTATGATTTAATAAAAGTCAGCCTAATTGCAGCTGCTTTCTGTGTTGCTCTCAATAGTGTGTACACTAATCCTGAGGACAAAGGCCTTCTCTGTGCTGAATTGCTGGTAGTTACATCATATGTCATTGACTATTTGCTATTCTTATAGCCATCTCTAGGTTTTTATACTTAAAGTAGCTAAAAGAGTTGAGCACTAAGTGAAGTGTGTGTTTAATAGAGTTACATGGCTAATCACTTAGTGGTACACCTCTTATGTTATGTACAACTATGCAGAGTCAGCAAATAATGTAGGCTTGGTATTTAAAAAAGTAGTTTTTGGAATCTATAAGGCTACAGTCTGATGTTTGACCACTTGATCAGTTGTCCTGCAACTTTTATGGATTTACAAATGTCTAATTAACTGGAATGATCAAAATTTTGACCTTCTGTGGTCATTTGCAATCTAAAAGAGAGTGTGTTATTATACAAAGCACACACCTGCATGCTGTATGTCAGAAATATTGTATTGGGAGCATACTAGAGTTGTAGTCTTGGTTTTTCTTTTATCAAGATTATGAGCTTTGTTTCTAAATAATGTGCATCTCTAAATTTAGAATCAATTGGTGCTGAATTGCTGTGTACATAACAATCACAGTTTATTTTCAGTACAGTGGGTAGGAAAGAAATCCTAAAAGTATCACCTAATTAAGAAGCTCAAAATTGAGAACACAGTGAAAGACACCTAATATCAAGCCCATGTTAAACTGCATGCATGGTATAGTATATCTACATGCATGGAACCATGCTATAATGGAGAATCTCACAGATCACAGAGTCTTCATTACATGTATTGTATCACTTTTCAAGTTTATCAGAAATAATATCTGTAGTAAATATGCCATTTCCCTGTAAGCATGACACAGGACCTGTCATAATATTTATATCAAACAAGTTCTACTGAATATTATTGGTCAATATACTATTAATGTGTGTGTGTGTGTTTTGCAGAATTCTATGTGGAGAGCTGACTGGTCATTATGGGGAACCTTCTAAGAGTACTGAATGACAAAGGCCCTGTTCCTAAGATTGATTTCTTTGTGGATTTTGAGAGTTAGTTTATGTAGTAATAATAATAATGACATATGCAGTGATAAACCATCATGAACATAACATTATTTATAATGGGACTTGCTTATAATAGTGACCTGCTTAAATGGTGACCTGCTTAAATGGTGACCTGCTTAAATGGTGACCTGCTTATAAATGGTACCTTGGCATTGATAAAAATTGATGTTGACTGTAGACTTTTTGGTAGGTAATTCTCTAGGTGCCGAGTGTGTAGCCATGATGAAAGGCAATGCTTAGTTACAACAGGGAAAACAACCTGCTTTGTTCAGCTTCTCTTATCAAGTGTATCAATTACATTTCTGCATACATAATCACAATGTACAAAATAGTAGTGGAACCTCCTATGGAGGACACTTGGAAATTGTCCTATAGGTTGTCCAGATTCAGTAAAGGAGTTTCCTTAGTGTTTTTTGTGTGTTTATACTGTTAGTTGCAATTATCCCAGCTAAGATCACTACAAACCAGATGGCTTTTACCTCTGAAAACAGTTTAAAATGGCCCTTACTTTAACATCTTCATCCCTAATGAAGTGTATGTTGTTTATACTGGGTCAAAGGCTGGTAGATCAACAAGAACTGGATATTCTTTAGTAACTGTAGATGGTATACCTACATGGTTACAAGATATTATAGTCCCAGGCTTAGAGAATGGTACCAATGCTGAGGTGTCCAGCTTATATAAGAATAATTCCTGTGGAAAGTTGTTGATCACAACTTCTGATGAATGAATTATTGTGGGGAAAGGGTGACACATGCAGGGTTTCATGGAGGGAGTGAGAAACATATAGACTCCCCTAGTGGAAGTTTCTTATTATATTATTCAAAATTACATGAAAGTCAGAGTTTGGAACCTTCTTGTGATATTGGAGCCACACCCCTATCTACCCTGAGGTCCTAGCTGTATGATACCCTTCTTAGTGTAATTGAAAGATGCTGAATTACTACATTGAGTGTTTTGAGATTTTTAATGTGTTGAAACTTTTGAAAGCAAATGCTAAATAATAGGACCTAGTAGAACTTTAAGTGTCTCTGAATTTTACTTAAAGGGCTGGGCTACTTCTCCTAGTCTCTCCTACTACTTCCCCTCCCAGTCCCACCTACCTAAAAAGGGCCTCTAGCTACTTCTGTGGCTTACCACCTGCCTAATAATTGATGCACTAAATACTGTCTGAGTGTAAATTTATTATTTATCACCAGATTATTATTATTTTAGGGAATTAAAAATAATGGCTTTCTAGGGAATTAAGTTTTCCTGGGGCAGAAGCAAAGTTGTCAATTGGAAGGGATAATGTTTATGAACTTGAGACCACTGGTGCTGATTAACTTTGAGCCTAAAAGTTATATTTCTGACCAACCAAAGTGAGGAGAGAAGAGTTAATAAAGAGATAGAGAGGGGGTTAATTAGGGTAAGGAATATGGGTCAAGCTGTCTAGGTGGGAGTGAGGGTATGGCTCAGCAGCACTGAGTTAGAGTGGTGAAAGTATTATGTTGTTAGTTCAATCTACAACATTAAGGACTATTCTCTCTTACAATAACAATAATATGTAGTACTAGTGTCATATGAAGTCTAAGTGGATTCTAAAATTATTTTTGTGTATAATGGAACATTACCTTTGATATGATGGATGAAGTGTTTGTAGTGAGACAGTAAATAAAGTCAGTACACCCAGGTCACCTCAACTAACTAGCACTAGAACAAGGTGACCCCTTCAATCCAGTATTTACATCTTGCCTATTAGTGTTTTTATCATAAACTCTTACCATGAACTCCAGGGTTCTAGCTAAAGGGGTGGAACACTCTGCTACCTTACTTTGATCTGCTTTGATATGAGGAAAGGACTATAAGGAAATAATATTCTTGGAATTAGACTTGTGATCTCATGTATAAGTGTATAATGCCACCCATATTTCAGTAGGATTCTTGTTACTGGAGTTTTCTGAAGGAGTTCATGGTTATAGGGGTAGTTTGGTGCTCTATGGCCCAACTATGCTGTTTCATGATCACAAATTGTATCTTACCCAATAGAGGCAGAGCCTTCAGAGAGGGAGATTGAAATTCATAGCAAAGTTTCATCTATTCTAGAAAAGGCACCAGATATCTTGACAGCGTTACAGAATTATAAAGGAGCAGGAGAACAGATCAGAGAAGTGAGTTATACCATGAACCTCTTACTCTAAACCCTCTTAAAGACATAAGGGAGTTGTCTTAACTTTAGGGAGTGAAACTGAAAGGTGTTTAAGGGAAACAGTACAATATACAGGTTATAGACCAACATTATATAACAGGGAGTAGCTGGGGTTAAAAATTCAATGCTGTATAATTATAACTGTGTAGAAAGCCTTATTTGGTAGTACAATGTTATAATTTCATTACCTGTGTGTCACACAGAGCCAAAATTAATATTCATAGGTACTTCTTATACCAACTGTGCATAATAGAATAAGGGGTGCTTCTATGAGTAAATTTCTTTACAGTATTCTTATTGTATATTATGGTAATCTTATTTATTATTGGTATATTACAGATGTAATAGTAATGATGTATTTACACATAGAAGCACCCAGAATAAGAGAGAGGGTAATGATAAGAGAGGTACCCTGTAGAGTGTAATAATTCCCTAGTGTATTGTAGGCTTACAAGTGTAGCTGAGGTGGTCTGCATATTTACATCTTGCCATGATCTTTTCAATTCTCTTTCAGGCTATATCCAATGCAAGCAGTGAATGGCATCAGGATGCAGCATGGCAGGCTGTATGTCCACTGGTATCCCTCCTCAAGTTGTTTTATGAATACGCCATTGAACTGGAGTCTGCACTCTGCCAGCTACTCAACTGTCTGTGTAGTCCAGAGATGAATGCCCTTCAACACTTGGAACAACAGCAAGTGAGCTAGAGACATGTTTTACTCATAGCATAATTATTATACCTATTAATTCAGTCTAAACTTTCCAGTAGATTTCATTGTAGGAAACTCACAGACCACATTAAGCACTCATTTAAAAGATCATGCTAAGCTTTTTTTCACCATGGTGGCTGTTATGCACATGTCTATGGAGTTTTTTTTTTTTAATGATATCATCAAAGGATTGGAAGGTATTCTCCATTCTTATAATGAAAGCTCCTATTAACCATGTAATTATTATGTAGAGGGGTGTGTGCATACATGTTGTAGGTAAAAATTTTGAAACCTAGGTACAGTATCATTACATACACTAGTACACTTAATGTCTATAACCTATTCAATGTGATATAATAGTTTAGCTTACTTTCTTTTGGGAAGTTTTGAGGTTTGTTTGTACCTATTCAAAAGTATTTTTTTCACACAATGTGTTTACATATCTGATCCCTACCTACTTGATATGAGTAGTCCCTCCTCCCATATTGACCTTCTGAACCCTTTATTCACGCCACCTAGCCCCACCCATTTCATTCCTTCCCTTCTCCTTGAAGAAATTATTAGAAAAATTTAATTATTAATTATTATCATTATTGTTATTATTATTATACTTATCAATAGTCATCCTGACACTTACATAAAGCAATATACATAAATTCACTACCATGTATGGACATGCTGAGGTACCCTAGCTGTTATGATATGATAGTTTACTAAATGATAACTGAATGACCCAGTTGTAAGAGCATGAAAGTATAAACAGTAAATCTGCCTATATAAGAGGATTTTTGATGATCTATGCACTCTGTGTACAGCATAGGAGACCATGTATATATCATGTGATAAGCATGCAATAATGGCAATGTTTTGAATAATCTACAACAAAAATATTTCTGCTGCTGATGTATTGTGATATCATTGTAACACCAGAGTATTGGTATAGAGATAGATAAAGTCTTTACCTGCATAGTACAGCAGACGGATGTTAGTTTAGACAGTCTGGAAGTGATAGAACAACAATAGTAGACATGTAAAACTGACCATGCTGGATGTGAACTATTTCCAAGCCTGACACAGCTACATGTGTGGACTGTGTAGTGTGTTAATAAGTGGTGGGTCCTTATTGAGTGATGGGTCTATGGTGTGTGTATAGTGTGGGTTTATACTGGGTCAATGATTGGGTCTCTAAGTGGTGGGTCCATATTGAGTGATGGGTCTATGGTGTGTGTATAGTGTGGGTTTATACTGGGTCAATGATTGGGTCTCTAAGTGGTGGGTCCATATTGAGTGATGGGTCTATGGTGTGTGTATAGTGTGGGTTTATACTGGGTCAATGATTGGGTCTCTAAGTGGTGGGTCCATATTGAGTGATGGGTCTATGGTGTGTGTATAGTGTGGGTTTATACTGGGTCAATGATTGGGTCTCTAAGTGGTGGGTCTATAATGGAGAGTCTATAAGTGGTGATTCTATGGTGGGTGTATAGTGGGTCTATAGTAGATTTATACTGAGTGGTGGGTCTACTGAGTCTGTAAGTAGTGGATCTATAATGGGTCTATACTGAGTCTATAAGTGATAGGTCTATGGTGGATTATACAACTGGTGTGTCTATTCTGGATATATAACTAGTGCGTCTATTCTGGGTTTATAACTGGTATGTCTATTCTGGGTCTATAACTGGTGCATCTATTCGGGGTCTATAACTGGTATGTCTATTCTGGGTCTAAAACTGGTGCGTCTATTCTAGGTTTAAAACTGGTGCATCTATTCTGGGTTTATAACTGGTGTGTCTATTCTGGGTCTATAACTGGTGGGTCTATTCTGGTGTGTCTATTCTGGGTCTATAACTGGTGCGTCTATTCTGGGTCTATAACTGGTGGGTATATAGTTATAGTATAGGTCTATAGTGGGTCTATAGTAAGTCAGAGGTTAGTAGACTTGGCAGATATTGGTAAACATATGCTATAATTTGCCACCTGGTGTGTAGCATTGGTATCAGATACTAACATACTAGTATCAAGACATTGGGAAGAGGCGATGAGCCATGAAATAGTTTAAGGTGATGGATGTGGGAGTTATAAGTAAATGGTCACCTTTGGCAGTGCATCGTGGCATCAATGGAAGTGATTGCACACACACTAATGTCACTATTTCTCCATTATCTAGGCCATCACCAAACAGTTTGCAGAGGTTCTTCACTTTGCACTGTCTTTTGATGAGATGAAGGTATGGTGCATGAGCTGTGTTAATTATGTAGAGAGATATCATTTTTTTGATGTCCAGATGAGTAATCCAGCAATTCAGAATGACTTTAGCTACTACAGAAGAACAATGAATCGGCGGAAAATGGTAGGTCCTGGCAGGATAGAAGGGGTTAATTTATTTATACAGTACAAGCCACTGTACATATAGTTTGAAGATGCACTATATCTCCTGACTATATGTTGCAGGAGACATCAACTATTGCTCCTGGAGGAGGTTCTGCTGCAGCAGAGATTCCAGATGATGTAGCCAATAGAATGTCTCTGTTCTATGCCAACCCCACCCCCATGCTCAACACATTGAGTGGTGCCACGGAGAAGCTCCTACAAGAAGTAAGTCACTCCATATTGGCTGATAGACTTAGTTGTTACATGCTGTCTTTCCTTGTGCAGAACCCCTCTCTGACATTAGACAATACAACTGACTGTTTCTGTACAATGGCCTCTGTCTGTAGAGTACTCAATGAAAACCCGTAAGTGGACGGGTATCGAGTAGTTCCTTCCATACTTCATATTTCTCCAAGCTCAAATCTTTATTGACATTCATTTCATGAGATTAGAACTTTAAAGGTTTCCATTTCTACAAGATGTTTAGTGGTACATGTAATTATGTGTACAAGAGCTGGATTGTCCCTGTTAATTAATTTCTCCCTAATTTATTCCTCTGATGTGTTTTAGGAGTTACTTGGCAAGGTTTGAGAACAAAGACACAGGACTGTTCTGCCTCCAGGTTATGGTAGGGGTCATCATTCTGTACGATAACATCCACCCAATGGGAGCCTTTGCCAAGAAATCAGCCATTGATGTGAGAACTATAAGGTTTTTTTGTTGGTATTTTATCACTGAACTTGGTAGTGTCTAGTATAACCACCATATGTATTAGAACAGCCAACTGGTTACATTCCAAGGTTGACCACTGTATAAACACTGTATAGCATGCTATGTAATATTGTCCTTAAGGACTATCACTGTTATAATATCCACAGATGAAGTCGTCTATTAGAGTTATTAAGGAGCATCAGCCTAAATCCGAGTCACTCATCAATGCACTGAAGTGAGGATACTTAAAATAGAATGGCTCTAATATAATGCTAGTATAATACATACATTGATAGAACTGAAATGATACCACTTCTCTTATAAAGACATTTTAATTTGTCCCAAGGTGTCCAGAATAGAGGTTCCACTGTATATAACAATACTGCATAATAATATAACCACATAAGTAAGGTGTGGTTTTGTAGTGCCTTATGAATATAAGCAGTGATAGGTAGTGATGGGCATCTATCCTGTCTCTATAGATACAATACAAAGCATTTCAATGATGAGGCCACACCCAAAGCTGTCAAGGACATGTTATCGTAACCAGTGGCTTCTCAGATTAATGCCTTTTTTCCCTGTGTCAAGAGTAACTTTAATTGCATCACTAGAAGGAAATTGGTGACTTTATGTATGTGTACCATAGATCATTATTATTTATTAATAGTGGAGGAGGTGGGATGGGTTTCATTCTCTATGTTTACTCTAAGAAATGCACTGTTGTGAATTGTTTTTTTCCTCCTATTTTTTCATCATTTCATTTTTAATTTTTTTTTAAAAATGTTATGACATTGTTTATTCACCTCACTATAACATAACATTTACATACACAACTTGTGTGATGTTATGACTATGTACTATTTTACTATAATACCCTTTACCAAACCAAATAGTCCATAAGGCAATGCTTTACCCCCATCCTTCCCTCTCAGTGGTTAATAATAATGATTATGAAGTATAGTAATGTGTTATATTACGAGACTGTTACTCTCACTACATTATATCTTCAAAAGTTGGTATCACAAGGTGCCACACCCATTTCCTTGTCTCCTTCAGCTAAGTGTGAAGTCCAGACACTCATACTCATGCTTGTGGTAATCTTCTCACTTTCTGAAGTGGACAGACCATCTCCATATGTTACTATAATAATGCAAGAAATATCTTCTATGCACCACTTGTATACATATGCTTATGGTTTAAAGCTACTTCTATAACAATCTCCTCACACAATATTATTTTTTTTCTCAAGTAATGGACCTCAAAATGGCACATGACATTTTCAAACTGCTTGAATACACTAAGCCATTCTTTTCCACAACAATAGTAATAATTACCATGACAACTGGCATAAAACAGTTTGTACCTTCAACAGTACTTATGGCAGAGTATCCAGGATTAGTTTCAATCAAATAGTCTTCAATTGCAGCTTGGTTGGCGAAAAAATCAGGTGTGGTCTTGGTTAAAGAAGTAGAAGTAGGTGTGTCACATCTCTTCTCATATTCTGAAGAACTGGTATCATTTCCAAGTGGTTCAACCTAAGGAGTAGTTACAATAACACTGTGATCTAGGCAGAGTTGGGTGCAGCTTTATATAAATATTGATGAACAGGGAGTCTGTACACATGCATCATGGCAGAGATATATTTGTAACAACAGCAGTAATGATTGGTGCAGGAGTGCACAGGTCAATGCAGGTTTATCTAATGCTATCATATGTATTTCTGGATAGAATGTGACTAATAAAGAAGCCTTTGTTCCTAATGACTAGCCCTGATCATAGAAAAATATAATATGCTAGAAAGGGAAACGGCAAAGATGCTTATCATTGTATACTCACGTGTATTAAGTTGAACTTCAGACTTCTATAAGTTTTGTACAAAATGATAACAGTGACCACAGTTGTACTTATTGCTATGAAGACCAATATTGGAAGCACTATAGCCAGGACAACACCCACATGATTGTTATCTTCATTCACTTGTCTTGCAACTATAAGGTTAGGATCCTGCACCACACTGGATGGAATAAAAAGGACACCATTGAATGTGAAAAAAAGTTTTGGATCTCTGTTCCTGTTTATTGCATCAATTGCTGCTAAAAGATCTTCTATCCTGTTTGCTGTTATGTAGACGGACACAATAACACTGCCTTCTACAATTTCCGTTTCCACATTGAAAACTTTAAGATTTGTGTATTTCATCAAGAAATGCTCTTTGAAGACTTCATTGAAGATATCTACATCATCTCCTATTGTCACCTGGAAGTCCACATCCTTGTATGTGTAGAAATACCTTGTGAAAGCTAATTCTCTAATGTTGAAGCTTTCTGATTGAACTTTGATTGGGTGTGAATATACTCCACCATTATCTGGAAATTCATAAGCTTCAAATTCAATTCTGTAGTCCCCAGTGAAGTTGATGTGTACATCCTTAAATGTCGCCACTCCATTCACCAGTTCAACAATACTACAATATTGTTCTTCAATACAAGCTTCTACAAACCAAGTGGTATTCCTCCAAGTATGGTTTCGTACAGGTGATCCCCCATCAGACAAATCCACCAGCTCCACTGAAGGGTATGGTTGAAGTCTGAATATAGTATCTCCATTTAGAGGCTGTTGCACAATCTTGAGCCCAAGAGTTCTGGCAAGGACAGAGATGTTCACTGTGGATGTGATGGAGAAATTTGCTGTTGGAGGGTAAGTCACTGAGAACATTAGTGTGTAATATCCTGGATGGCTGAAGACAAGATTGTTAAATGAAGCTTCACCTTGAGTGAAATTTGCTGATGGTTGATGAAGGAATGCTCCATCTGGTCCATAAACTATTTTTGCAGTCAGTACCCACGAATTGATAATCCCTAGAGTAGTTGAGAGCTCTCCATTTTCACCAAACATGGACACCACAAGAACTGAATGTACAGGGAGAGACAAACCTTCCACCACACCAGTGGAAAGAATGTGCTGAATGAATAGATAAGATGGAAAAGAAAGTGATACTTCAAGCTGAGATTCATTGAGCACAGCACCAAGTCCTTCAGCTGGGTCTAACACCGGAGGCAGTGGTCTCACCACAGTAGCTGAAATAATGTTATAAATTAGTTGCCTTGTCTGCACTACCTCTGCTAAACTGTCACTCAATTCATCTAATCTCTCATATGGTAGATCAATACCGTTATCTCTGCTGACGTTTTCTGTACTGTTGACTGGAGAATCTCCTATTTCAACATCAAAACTGATGTTTTCATTGGATGAGGATGAGCGTTTCCTTCTATTGGTTTCTCTAACAACATTCACGACCCTGATCTTTGACTTAGGGATATCAAGAAGTGCAGCCAAGTTAGTTGTCAGTTTATCTTCATTAAAAAAGTCTTCCGGGGAGATAGTGACGGTCATTGAAAGCATGATTACTGGTGAGATGAGTACCTTGTGTGTTTTGCTCCCACGAATTGTAATATATAGCTGTTTTGTTGTACGGTCGTAGAAATTAGCACCATGTGGATCAGAGAGTGTAGGATGGAACTGATCATCTGGACCTGTTGGATCTAAACTTCTGTACAATAGATCACTTCCAACATAATAGGCATTCTTAGGAGCAACATACACATTTTCACCATCCTGGTAAATATAGACATCTAATCTCTGTGGATTGGTGTATATCATACCCACCACAATGGCCTGTTGGTCATCAGAATTGAGCAAATGGAAGGCAAATTTCTGTGGGTTTGTACTAGTGAGACCAATGGTGTAATTGAAACCAGAGGCAACTATTCCATAAAAAGTAGATATTCGTTCACCACAAGTGTATTCTCCACACCAGCCATTGTCCATGGGACCATTTATGAGATTTATGTACCCACTGGCTCCTAGTCCAACAGGAGAGAGCCTTCTTACTTCTGTGTCTGGATCCAGGCTCTCCATCACAAGCATGAGATGGTCTAATTGGGTACAGCGGTACATGTTCCATTGACTATTGAATGTACACTTAGAATCTCTCCTGATTATCCCCTTATGGGGATAGATATTTGATATATCAATCCTTGATCCATTAGGGTAGGTCAGCATTGAGCGTGGAATCCGGAAATCACCGATGCCTCTTATGTCATTCTTATTCCATCCTATCTCAGCTCTGGAGACAATTGTGTGAGGTGAGTCTCCTTCAACAAAGGATCCATCCATATCCTTCAAAAGAACTTGCTTGAAACCATCACAGTCCATGTCCACACAATCAGCAGGATTAATCCTATTAGTATTTGGAGTGTTAACATACAACCTTGAATCGTCATGTACATTGATAAAAGTGATTGATTCAAGGTGCAGTGGATGGTTAGCATCTTCAGAGCGTGGATTTGTTATTATAGTAGCATCATTCTTACCTCCACAAGCTTGTGTAAAATTGATAAAGGTGACATGGCTAATTAGAGTGGAACCATTGATGGTAGGATATGCTATGATGCTGTTCCAAGGAGCGCTAGGAAAATGTCCTTTATTGGACAGAAAGCTAGGAATGACGATTCCCACGTGTCCTTTAGTTGGTGATAGAATCCCAGTGTGTGATCGAGGGTGTGTTGCAATTTGCGGAACAAAACTGTCATCTTCACACCTAGTGACTGAGATAATAGTCGATTCTTCAATAATAACAGACTTATTCCCCACAAGGTGGCTCAAGGAAGTTGGACCAATGACGCTTACATACACAGCAGCTTTGTTGTTTGCAAAGATTGTATTGACAATGTGAATCCCTGATTTGCTGTAGCTGAAAAATGCATAGTGATAACAGCTATAAAGAGTATAATTGGAGAAGAGAGAGCATTCAGATTTAGTCCCGTCATTATACCCGAGATGTACACAGTGTAAAGAAGAGTGTGCTACGTTGTTTCGGATTATTGAAGATGACTGACCATTACAGTCCTCTCCATTTGTGTGAAAACCAGCCCTTGCTCCTCCTGCAGCATGGTTATAAGTAAAATTGAAGTCAGTAGCATCAGTGACTTCAAAATTGGCAGTCCATAAAGAGTTAAAAGGTTCATCTCTGTCTCGGTATGTTCCAATGAATTGAGACAAGGAAGCAAGGTTGTGTGTAATACTGTGTTTTGATCCGGTTATTATCATAGATGGTCCCACTGTGCTGTGAATCACATTCTGCTCAATCAGAATGCCATTTGTGTCAAATACTCCGATGGCAGTGTTGAAACCATTGTGAAAGCTACATCCCTTGATGTACGAGTTCTCTTGTCCTCTCATGAATGCCAAAGCAAATCTGGGATCATAATCATTTATATAGCCAAGCTGTCCACAGCCACTAAACTCCACTTCTTGTAGTAGTGCCAAACCATAAAAAGGTGCTGATTCTGATACTAAAACTCTACATCCAAAGGACTCACTCTCAGCAATTGAAGGCTCACCATTTTCTACAACAATCCTTCTGCTCAAAAGTCCCACCTCTGCTCCAATTGAGCCATGGCCATGATGATTTTCACCTCCTCTGTGTGTGTATTGTAAAGTACCATTAAGTATTAAACTATGGTTTTGGGAAAAGATGGAGACAATATTAAAGACTTCACTCTGATAGGCATCATAAGAAGTTGAAGTAATTAATATGCTATCACCTACTGCCCAATCCACATTATCTACTAGAGTGATCCAGTTTGAACCATTGACAGCTGTTTCAGAGAGAAAAGTCCAAGTTATTTTATGAGGGTTTGCATTTAGAATCAGCTCCCCAAAAACGCCAATGGCTTTAGCTCCTATTGTGGGACTAGAGTCTAGTCTATACTCTGGAGTGGCGATATTTCCATGCAGGATTATTCTCACTCTACTGTTAAAAGGAACATCAGGATATCCTGCTACGAGCCTTCCTCCCCTGATTATGATCAGATCAGCTTCAATCACATGATCCATACCATCGATAAATTCTATAGTTGCTCCATCTGTGATCATAATCCGGCCAAATCGAGGCAAGACAGTGTCGACTATAATATAGACGCTACCATTAATTGTCACATCATCTCCTGCATTGGGTAGCTGTTGATCGGGCCAGATGTTTACATCAGACCACAACAATGTACCATTTTCTGGTCTCCCTAGAGGTACAGGTGGAGCAAGAGTCGGTAGCGGTGGGGGGATGCAGTCCTCATAGAAACAACGATAAGTACTGAATGTTAATCGTTGATTAGACTGCATTGTGCTGCCTTTGACGATGTAACTTAGAGTTGTATTGTTGTTACTGAGGAGGTAATCTCCTGTTGAGGCAGAATGGGGTGTGGTAAAGATGGAGCTATTTTCTGCCGTTGTAATTCCATTGATATTAGTATAATCCAAACTTTTATGGAAATTCTGAGTTATTATCAAATAGTTGTCTGTTATTAATCCAGAAATGATCAGATTATACGAGATATTAGTGAAATTCTGGTCACTCAACCAAGTCAGCAAATAGCTCTGATTGAGCTGCAGCTGGGCCATGTATCCTGGACCACCGATCAATCTCTTCTGAAAGAAGGGCAGTTTAGTTGTGCCATGTTCGTTACTAAAGCTAGCATTAGAAAATGCAATACTGGATGGTGTTGGATCAGAGATGGCCACGCGACAGAATTCCAAAGTTCCATTACATATCGAGCCCATAGTTCCATTCATGTCACTAGATTGAGAATGGCTCTTGCACTCAGCTGGGTTTAGAAGATCATTAGTTGGTATTAATAAACTAGGACGCTGTGTCATGGTGAGAGTCCCATCCAGGTCTCGGTGAATGTGTTCATGTTCCCACTTCCAGATAGTGATCTGAGAGCCAGCATTGATGTAGGATATCTTCTCAAATCTGGTTTCAAAACCTCCTTGCCTGAATTTACAGTTAGAACAGGCCTGGATGGGGTAACAGCCATCCCTGTCAAAATTGACAAATGTCACATTAGATACAGTCAAATAGTAGCTCTTCGGAGTTTTGATACCAGATTGAGTACACATGGTACTAGTGCTTATCCCACTGTATCCTATTATGAGGGTATTAGCAATGAGAGTGCCGTTATCTTTCCCCCAATCAGATTCCAGCTCGATAAGCTCAATGCCAGCCAACTTGTTGTCCATAACAATACTGTCTCTAAGCTGGACTGCACCGGATTCGGCAAATTCCACACCTCTGGTGTTTTTCCAGGACAGAAATTGATCAAAATAAGAAGGGGCATGATTTTTATCCCCGCAATCTCCAGTAGGTGACGGTGTATATTGACGGAATACCCATAAACCATACCAACCAAAAGAGTGAGCTGTGTTATCTGCAAATTCCAGCACACGCTGTTTCCTGGGACATAGGGAGGTCGTGAAAGATGGACCTGTGGGATTTTTTGGAAGCCGGTACCAAAATCCAAAATGTGTCCCTCCGGCAGCTGCATTTCTTCTCACAATGTTGTTAGCATTCACCACCCAGAAAGTAGCTGGTGTGATGTCCACGTTTAGAAGGCTGCTGGATGCTCTCACAAAAACTCCCAGATTATCTTGTATAATGTTATACTGTTCATTTCCGTCCTCCAGGAAATAAGCATGACCCAAAACATTGTATACTACATTCTTCTCAACTAGGAGATAATCTACACCATGTATGGTCACTGCCCGGTTGAAGGTGTGGTGTATTGCACATCCTCTCACGTAGGAACCAAAAACATTCCCATTCAAGTGAAAATGAATAGGATACCGCCCCAGACGAAAGGCTTGGCCTACATGAGTGAACTCAATATACGAGAATCTTCCAGTGACAAGACCTTTGTTCTTTACACGCGCATGAATGAAAATGTGAGCTCCGAACTGGTCATTAGCTACCTCATTTCCAAACCTTCCCCTGAAGCAGGTCTGGACCTCAAACTGACCAGGTCTGAATTCCTCCTCACAAGCAGTAATGTTCTCCACCCATTCATGATTGAGATTCCCTCGGAATACGACATTGCGTGTGAGATAGCCAACTTCAGCACACGTGTCAATCACTCTACCACTGATGACCTGTTGTACTGAAATATGTTCATATTTCAATGGCTCACCAAGGCCTATCACAGAACCTCCTATATCAGACCTTATGTAAGCTACCTTTAGATACTCGTTTTCTCTCTGACTGAAACTGGTAGAGGCCACCACGATATTACCACCTACTTCCCATGGTACCCAATCTTTTAAATGTATCTCAGTATCCCCGATGTTAGCTGTAGCAGACAACTTGGTCCAGGTAACATTCAAAGGTCTCCCATGCATATCAATCACTCCCTCCCTCAGACCAAGAACTTTGGCTCCATATTCTGGTAATTCTGTTGAGAGTGTGTGTCCATAGATGACGACCTGTGTCCTTGAGAGAAAGGGATCGTCCTCAGTTCCTATCTCAAGCCGACCTCCAGAAACAATCAGCATTCCCTGCGTGTGGAGCTCCACTTGATTATCCCCAGCTTCTCTGTCAAAAGTTAGATTACCACCATTGATCAGAATGAAACTTAAAATAGGCGTGATTGTATCCAATACAAGGTTCTGACCTCTGCGAACCACAACAAAATCTCCCTCCTGAGGTAGTGGGCCTCCACCCCATGTGAATCTTGAACTCCACAGATCAACATACCAGAACTCAATGTTTGACACAGCGAAACCTTTTCCTCGTATGTAAACCTTGACCAATGCTCGAATAGATCTACTACTAGCTTCAGTAATACACTCAATAGTTAAATCCGATTGACTCACAACTATACAGTCACTTCCTGCAATAGTAACATTGGCCATGTCATTAAAACCAATGCCTTCTATCAGAAGGGCAGTGCCTCCCTGAGTGCCTCCTCTTGTTCTGTTGATACTGTTAACCTGAGGAGTCAAGTCAACTAGGTATGTATAGCCGGCTTCAATGAGTCTGCTTGTGTTCCCTCGATTATCGATCACTACTACATCACAGACTAAATCTGTTGTGTCTGGAGAAAAATTGACCCGTGGAACCCTGAGTTCTATTTCAGTTAGACTGGGGATGGTGTTAGTAAATGAGCACTCTAGTTCACATATTGTGATGGTAGTAGCACTGGGATAAAAACCCACTCCATGGAGAGTTATGACATTTTCTCCTGCAAAACTACCCTGTATTGGTGAGAGCCCATTAATAACTAGGTCATACTGAAACATGACATCAGAACTATGAGCAAGTCCCAGTGACCTTACAATCACAGATACTCTGTAGAATCCAGCAAAGTTCTCCATTATAGAACATGTTAAAGCTGTATTGTTGCTCAGATAAGGTTTCAGGGTGCAATTGATTTCTCCGATCGTGACAGCCACAGAGTCATTGTCTGGATTTTCACCAAACAAGGATCCAGTTATGGTAACTATATCTCCACTTTGACCCCTCTCAGGGGCAATGCTGGTCACTGTAGGAGTGCTGCTGATAGAATATTCATAAGTTACGTTTCCAGTGAATTTTGCTGCATTGCTGGAGACTTGGATGAGAAAGTTCCCCTCTTGGTGGGCACCAGTAATGCATAAAATAGCTGTATGGGTGACTGATTTCACATGACATGTGGCAGTATTGATCAGCACATGCGTATTCCGAACATCAGGGTGAAAACTTTGTCCTGTAATGGTCAGTTCGGTATTTCCTAGGACACTCCCAATAGTTGGGGACACACTCAAAACTTTACCTTCAACAGTGATTACATCCAATCCATCGGCAAACTTTGCATAGCCAAAGCACCTATTCTCCATCAAGTTACAAACTCTAAGACTTAGTGTGTAGTCTGAGGCTGGGATGGGTTCCCTCACAGTGCATGTAATATTACTCTCAATTAAGTTGTCAATGTGACAGTTGTAATCTCCCACTTTGACAACACTCGATCCTAACATTGTCAATCCTGCAGGATCTCTCAGGGAGAGTTGCAGCATCAATGTAAAATTTGGTTCATAGAGAGTAATGGCATCTACTGAAGTTACCTCTATGGTGTGGTTGTCTGAGAAACTGAAGTTGCATCCTGTATTGCTACGGCAAACTGTTGTAAATGGCTCTCCATGGATGTGAATGATTACATTAAAGTCCTGGCTTATTGAAGTTGGTAAAGTAGTGAACCTTATCTCATTAAATGTGACCATAGTAATGTTGCAAGGAAATCCCAAAGATAGATGCTCTAATTCAGTCGCCAACATGAAGGTATCACCATAAATAACCCCATCATTGCCTCCTTCCGTTGAGCCAAGATGAGGCGAAACTTCATATACCACTGGAAGTAGAGTGACCATTGTGAGATTTTTATTCACTATAAAAGCATTCCCTCTGTTGTCCTCAGTAATTCTGAGAGATAAAGGAAGGGGAACTAAAGCTTGAGGAAGATTATTGCTGTCATTCACATTCAATGTACAATGAATCATGCTCTCTGTGCTGTTCACAACATTACAAATCTGATTGCCAAATTTTACTTCTATGGCACAGCAAAATCCAGATCCATGAATCACAAAAACAGTATCTAGTCGTGAGCCAACCTGTGGCTCCACTGAGTAAACAAGAGGAGTAATCTGTGCTGAATACAAGATGTACAATACAGAGTTGGCCGGTTTGCCAGCCAGATTCTTACAGCCTATACTATCAACTATATCAGTTTGACCAGCTGGACTTCCTCCATGAGGTAAGCTATCCCATTCACTGATATTGGATAAAGAGGAATAATTATATGTCTGATCATATTCTGCCTCATAACCTCCCACAATGACCTTGATATGTTTCAATGATGATCTCAGTTTGGATACAACAATCATACCTCTGGATGCCTCAGAAATGATATTGTTCTTGGTTATGTTATAGTGATATATGTACACACCTATTTCTCTGAAGGCGAATCTGAAATGGAGCACTGGTGAATCAGAGGTGGAGAAGTATCCTATTCTCTGTCCGTGATGAGAAATAATCAGAGTAAGAATCTCTGATACATCATGATTAATCTTCCAGTCCCATTTTACCGAATCTCCGACTTGAATATGAATCATATTCTGGTTCTGAAATGATACACAAGTCCTATCCTTGCCTGCAGTAGTAATTCAGCATTATAATATACAAAAAAGTGTATCAGGTTGCTAGTTGAAAAAACAGACATGGAATGATTGAGACTCATCATCCTATTTATTACCATAGATCCAGTTATAAGACCCTTTACCTTCACTGATCTCAAAGGTAATAGTTATTGTTTTTAGTTATAGGTTGTGATTATTACCATAAACATGCAGTTATCTAGCTGACATACGGTATATTTACCTCCGTTTAAGTGAACACGCTCAGTCAGTACAGAAGGAGGAGTTAATATAACCAAACTATCATTCTCTAAAGACAGAATTTCAGCTGGTTGATCTCCAACATAGACCCTTGTCTTATTCTCAACGAAAACACCCCCTGATATTATAACCTCTGTTCCTCCTGTTCTGGATACCTTGAGTGGTCCAGCAGTCTGCGCCAATAATCTGTATTCAAAAGTAGGGAATGGTAAAGGGATATCAAACTCTGAGCAGTTCCTCTGTTGAGTATTGTTAAAATATTCTTCTTTTAGTCTCTGCAAGAATGGTTCCCATACTGCAATCCCCGAGGGAGTCAAAAGCATGATGGGATAGGCACCGGGTGCCTGCAAATCCGTGACACAAGTAATTTGAGTTGAGTTTGTTGAATTGGAAATCTCTGTAACACATCCACTGTCTCCAACTGTAACCTTAACTTCTGGCAAGACATGGGCCAGGTTATGAACATTGAAACCACTGCCTGATATGGTCAAAACCGTACCTCCAGTCACTGGACCAAAAAGTGGGTCTGTGGACTGTATGACTGGAGTGTGCTCAAGTGATATAGTAAACGCATTTTCTAAAGTAGCTGTTTCAGAGAATACTGTCACGCTGACATTTCCCTGAACAGGAAAGTTAAAAGTAGTTACACAAGATAAAGAATGCAGATTGGATCTTGTTATCACACAAGGAGCTCCTGCTATAATCACCGATTGTGGGAAATGAGAGAAGACACTCAAGAGAGGCCCAAAGAAGATGTCATTGAGATCACGATGACAAATATTCTCATTAGATGTGCAATTGGATTGGCTGTTTTCTGGGTAGTCATGTTGGTGTAAATACTTCAACTTTTCTTTGTGTCTGGTCAATGATTCAGAGTGAGGAAATCTGCCTAGATCTTGGAAGTTATTAATTGTTGGTAGACCAATCCCATAGTGAAGCCAAGGTAAATTGGACAGTATGTTACTGCCAAACTCACCTACAGGAACATTAGTAAAATTAAGAAATCCTTCACCAACTATTGTGATCACTCCACCTCCAGCCATGCCTCCAACGTCAGGTGAGATAGAATTCAGAGTAAGAAGATATGTGAAGGACAGTGGATTATAAGCCCAACCAATTCCTTTAATGTGTACTGATATATTGTACGAACCTGCTGCATGTCTGTCAGCCACACACTCGATAGTAGTGGTACTAGTAAATGTCACATTGCAAGGGGCGCTACCTATGACAACAATGACTTTATTCATATCATCACTGAAACCACTCCCCTGGAGAGTAATGAGTGTCCCTCCTTGGCCCTGGATTGGGGATACAGAGTGAAGAGTTGGAGTTATCTGTTCATCGAATATGTAAGTGCAATTCTTCATTCGACAAGAAGAAGGAATGTCATTAATTATCACATCAACCTACATTCATGTAAGTAAGGTAAATAATCAATATAGTGGAGTGATATCTGGAGTGCAACTGTGTACAGAACAATTCTCTGATGCCCTCAAAAGCTGCATGTTACATGATGCATGATGACATATAAATTCTACTGAGTTTAAAAAGTATTTTGTGACTATGAGTGTCACCTCATCTACAGAAACAGCATGCAGGGCTCCTTGTTACACACCTGTTCTGTATAAAACATCTCTTAAGTAGAACATCTCTTAATGTAATTAAAAGGGGAGGAAAGCCTGATATGCCACCATTAGGGTCCCTGAAATAAAGCCACCCCTTTTAATTCACAAATATATAACACAGGTAGAGAGGTTCTAAAAGGCAGTGTCATATTGAAAGTAAATAGAAGAGTACTAATACTGACACACGCTGAGTGGAATAACGGAGAGTTATCTATAGAGAACACAAGAGCATACTTGAGTGGAATTGTCAGGGAGTCTAAGCATATCTCCTCTGAGTGGATTTATCCAAGTTCCTCCATCCAAGAGAGTTGATATTTTAATGTCTGCATCAGAGCCAACCAGATTCCATCCTTCTACAGTCATTTGTGGAAGGTCTCCTCCTCTGGTCTCCCATTCAATTTCCCAAGAGTAGCCAGCACATGATCCCCCTTGAGTAACCACAAATCCTACATTTAACCACTCAGGTAATTTATTAGCTAAAAAAATAATAACCAATCAAGTTAAGTTATAGTAAAACTATCGATGCAATACTTTGAACTTCAGAACAAAGCCAGAGTTATTTATAACTTCATCATTATTACTTTGTGTTGTCGGCTCAACCTTTAACTTGAAATAGTCATTCATTCATTTCAGAAAAAGTGGTGATGAATTAATTACACACTACAAGCGTAGCCCATGTAACCTGGAATTTCTGAAACCATAAGTATATGTACATTTTGCTAGTCTCTCAATAATAATAATAATAATAATAATAATAATAATAATAATAATAATAATAATAATAATAATAATAATAATAATAATAATAATAATAAGTTGTAAACTTAACCTCCTTCATCAGGAAATCTCTCTTCCAAATGACTCTCTAGAGTGATTGCACTGATGTTTGCAGGGACACAATGAAGTGTCTGTTTCTCTATTGATATGTCAAAGTATCCACCAACAGGCTTAGAGGACTCTTGTATCTGCATGCAAAATTAGAAGTTTTAAACTAGCTATATTTTACTACTATAAATCTGGTTATTTCTGTGGCATATTTTTCACAGTATTACAGACTAATTCACTATTTTCAATGATGCTGTAATACTGTATTTTACTACTATAAATCTGGTTATTTCTGTGGCATATTTTTCACAGTATTACAGACTAATTCACTATTTTCAATGATGCTGTAATACTGTATTTTACTACTATAAATCTGGTTTATTTCTGTGGCATATTTTTCACAGTATTACAGACTAATTCACTATTTTCAATGATGCTGTAATACTGTATTTTACTACTATAAATCTGGTTTATTTCTGTGGCATATTTTTCACAGTATTACAGACTAATTCACTATTTTCAATGATGCTGTAATACTGTATTTTACTACTTTATTTCTGTGGCATATTTTTCACAGTATTACAGACTAATTCACTATTTTCAATGATGCTGTAATACTGTACTTTACTACTATAAATCTGGTTATTTCTGTGGCATATTTTTCACAGTATTACAGACTAATTCACTATTTTCAATGATTCTGTAATAACATTATTATTATTATTGCAATGATGTTGAAAATTATATGAGTTTTTACGTACCTACCTTGAACATAGCAAAAGCATGTTTATGGTATTAGGAGAGCAGATAGAACTGTTTCTGTGCTACACTAAGCAATAATGTGACTATATACATTAGCTACATACTTGCTCAATTTCCACCTCCAGAGTTTTTTGAGGAGTGAAATCAGTATCATAGTATCCCTTTAACAGTCCGATTCCAAATCCACAGTCACGTGTTGAGAATGCAACACTATATTCAGAAATTATTATTAGATATTCAGGTTCAAAATGGATTCTTTTTGGTTCTAAATCAGAGGTTTCAAATTCAGATCCTGAGCCTGATCTTAAACCAGATTCTGAGCCAGAATAGGTTGATCCCGAACCAGATCCTGAGCCAGAATAGGTTGATCCCGAACCAGATCCTGAGCCAGAATAGGTTGATCCCGAACCAGATCCTGAACCAGAATAGGTTGATCCCGAACCAGATCCTGAGCCAGAATAGGTTGATCCTGAACCAGATTCTGGACCATAGCCAGAATAGGAACCAGATCCCAAGCCAGAATAGGAAGTAGATCCTAAGCCAGAATAGGTTTCAAATTCAGGATATCTTGAGGCAGAATGAGTTTTCAACTCTGATAGATCAACAAGTATTGGTTCCATGAGCTGGCCTCCTTCAACAGTAATATCTGAAATGACTACTCCATTTGGTCTTGGAGGTCGCTGGGTCTGAATCACTATAGAAGGCACAAAAGACCATTGAGTTTGTATACTGCATTGTTCTGCATCAGAAAACAACCTACAATTTTGAATAATGTGATACAGAACTTAGCTTGTAACTAGGTAACAATTACTGTTATTTCAGGGAAAAGGCATGTTTCAGGGTAAACTTTCAGAGAACTCTCGTCACCATTGCTTGTGTGTTACATTATGAAAACTTTATAAGCTATCCATGAGCTAAAAACATTTGGAGTAATCATATCATATTAGCCCACTGCTATACAAAACACTATAGGTTGATTTACAGGAGCCAGCAAGCACAGTTGGTTTAAACAAGAAGCATCTAGAAAGTTACCATTAATCCTCTGAGTAGCGATGATGACATCATCAATCCAGAAATCTAGATCATATCTGAACCATATTTGATAAACAGTCAAGTCCCTGTAAACACATCCGTCCCTGCACTCATGTAGACGGCTTAGCTGCTCATTCACATAATCCCGGAGTTTTTCTTCCTTATCAATGCAAGTGAAGTCCCATTGGTCAGAGTAAGTATTTGGTATATCACTGGATATGGAAGAAATGGTTAAATTGGACAGATTAGAAGTGAGGGAGTTACTTAAGTCCTTATCTTAATGGGGTCACTACTTGTATAGAAAGTGCTAGCTGGTTATAATGTTCATGATTTACTTGTAGTTAATATATGCTGTTCGCTTTCCTAAGATTTGGACACCTCTCAGAATTTGATAGCTGATAACAGCTCTCAGTCCAGGATATCTCCCTCGAAATGCAAAACAGATCTGTGCAAGATAACACCCATTATACCTTATAAATGACACATGAACAACAACAACAACAACAACAACAACAACAACAACAACAACAGAGAAAATAATAGTAGGCCTTAAGTTTTGTATGGTATTGGTAGAAGACTTACATAGCGATAATTTTTCAGTTGATCTGGGTCTATCCTCACAGTTCCTGGACTCCTCTTTGAGTGTCTACCACAGTAAGCTGTGGAGTTATCAATTCCATGTCTTTCACTCTCATATGACTCATTGAGCAATATTTGAATATGATTCAAAGGATACAATGATGTGTAGTTGCATTTCCAACTCAACGTGTCTTGTAACTTGGCTTGTAGCTCTTCATGGGTAACATTGAGAGATACGTAGGGAGTAAATCTTGGCGAGAAGCCAACATTAAACCCTTTACCATACGTGAAGTTCTGAGAGGTTTTGAGTGATGCAACGAGTGGAAAACTAGAATTGTCGATAGTTTTAATGCAGTTGATTGAAACATACTTTGAATCTAGCTCTAGAATGGGAATCTCTGATGGCAGCACGCCAAATTGCATCACAAAAATGAAGATAATTTCCATCAAGTGTGGGCTTCTGTTACTTGGTATGTACTCTCTCTTGTATACAGCAAACCTGCCAACCCTCTCAACATCTGGGAGACCATTTAAGAATGCCTCTATTTCCTCTGTCGTAAAATTTTGGTTGAAGGCCATAGTTAGCACTGATGTTTGCCCATTGTGGTTAATAATTACAGTTATGTTCAAAGAAGTGCAAGTTAGGGGACCTGTAGGAGACCAATGTTCTGTCATATTCCTTCCTACTAGTAGCACTAGCTTCTGTACTTGAGGTAAAACTGAAATTGTCACTTTCTGTAAAAATAGTTTAATGAATAATATTATTGTTAGTAGGTTTGTGTAGCTTATTATGTGTTATGAGGAGTTAATGGTTTGTGCTATAAGGGTTAACAGTTATAGTGTTATAGCTAAAGAGTTAAAAGTTAATATTAAAGGATTAATTTAACTCATTTTGGCATTAAGTTCATCACAAAAAAGTATACTGGAACTTCATATGGTCTTTCTCCCAAGGATAATCCCACTCACATGCTTTTCCCTGATGACTGTTGAGGTGATGGCCACTAGCTGTTTCTCCTTGTCTCCTACATATGGATAAGTGTAGAAGGAAGCATTGTGCATCTTCATGCCCATTCCTAGATACCAGGAATCCAAGTACTGATGGCCAAGCAACTCAAAGTAATATGGATGACCAGCTTCAAGAAGTATAGGAGAAGACATCAGAGTGCTGTATGCATCCAACCTGGAACATTATTATACAGTAACTGTTCCTGTCATGTCAATACACAGTAAGTCTATGGACTTTACATAGCTGAACCTAGTTTCATACTCAATGTTTTGTAACCATACTTGTTTGAGGTTGAGGAGTTAGAATAAGCTATCAATCTCATGTTATCAGAACTAGCATCAGTGCTCAAATGTAATTGACTTCCACCATCAGAGGAGATACTGAGTGTGTAGAGACTTGTGGAAGGTGGAACAATGAAACCACTTAGTCTTTGACTGAAATATCCACTGATATTCAATGGAGTCTTGATGCTATCCAGATAAAGCCTCTCATAAATAGTCCACTCATTAGACCGAGGATGCATCAATATTTCTCGGAAATCGAAAATGCCAGGAAAAACCTCACCCAACACGCCACGATGTGCTACAATATCAATTATATTATCAGACCATCAACCATGATTTTTTTTAACTAACCAGGATAAAATGATGCCAATGGTGGTCTATGCCCAGTAGTGCACTCTATAGTGTCATTGTAAGATGTAACGTCTTCACAAGGAACTCCTACATGATCACAATAATGCTGATTGTGTTGTAGTTTTGCCCTTAATGGTCTAACCTCCCACAAATACTTCAATATCTCCTTCATATTCTTCTATGTTAGCACTAACTGTGATAGTTATTCTAGTGCCACCTTCAGTGCTACCTTGGTTGGGAGAAACTTGCAAAATATCTTAGGAAGAAAAAAATACTTGTATTCGTCACTATCCACTCAATCTAGACAACCTTCAAAATGGCTAGTGAGTAATTCTCAGGCATGCATGTAGTTATATAAGTTGATGTCTGTCTACTTGAATGAAAAGAGTGTCCAGTACTCATGTACCTCCTAATTAACTGAATTGCTTAGCTGCAGTGATTTTTTAAAGCAGTATATGCATATATATGTAAACAGGTCACTTCTGATAAAGGACCCTCTAATCTAATCCAGGCCTCTGGATAAGTGCTAGCCGTAATTTTACTATAATTTTAATTATGAATTACTGTGAATTAACTGTGAATTACTATAAATTACTGTGAATTACTATAAATTACTGTGAATTACTATAAATTACTGATAAAATCATTACTATGAATACCTGCATGTCTCTGAATAAGGTAAGGCTTGAGGTTGTTGTCCAAGGAATACAAGTTATCTCTTTGGTGTACAAATGATGTACCTCTTATTGCAAGGAATAATGTTACATTCATGGATGTTATCTTGCAGCTTTTTGGAAGACAGGTGATAGAGCCAGTTATACCCCTCTCATCAAGTGTTGTATTGAACCTTCAAGATCATAAAAAAATAGTTAAAATGGAACTTCTCTATTAATAAAACTTGACTGGTATATTATCATGCCATAGTCTTCTTTTCATTCACTCACTCAGTGCATCCTCTACCACCAACCAGGACTCGTGTGTAGAAATCAGTAGCATTGTCGTCTCTATCTTCTTTAAACAGACTTTCAAGGTCATCGGTGTCTCCAAATTTCTTCGCATACAGAGTACCAGTAATATTCACATTTTCATCACAGAGCATAGCAAGTGGACTCAAACCACGAAGATAGGGAGTGGACGCACTCTTGTACTAAAGAATATCATAAAATAATAATAATAGGTGACTCTCTGATGGAGGGGTGGTGATGGAAGTCAAGATAGACTAGGAGAATGGTGGCTATACTTTATAATAATTGTTATCCCTGAAGAATAAAAAGTGATCAGTCGATTTCAAGGTTTTAGGAAGAATTTCAGTACAGATCGAAGGTTTCAAGATATTGTAGAAGATTTCAGCATTCACTGAATTTTCAAATTAAAGATCTTTCTTTGTAAATTTTCAGCACTGATAACTCGTCAGCTAACTTCAGAGCAAGGCCAGATTGAAGTAAAGATTTCAAGATTCAGTACCAAGGAGTTGTAGCTAGACTCCTTGGCTTAATTGACAGTATTTTCAGATACATCACTCAAGTGTGAGTTTAGCATAAGTTGTAAGCTTCATGGTACTGCAAATTTCATTCTGTTCTGAAGTTATGTTCAATTCTATACATTGATACTATTAAATACACATAATATTATGTACTTGCAATGACTTATACTGAGTTATAGTTTTGAGCCAGCCTGGTTTTTGTAGATAGAATAGTACACGAACACTATGGTTTAAAATTCCACCACACACTCCTTCATTAGCTAGAACACTACAGTCAAATGGTACTTACAGTGAAAGTACATGTGCTGCAGACTCTCAAAGTATTATAATTAACACCATCATCCGATGACTGGACAAATAATCGAAATTCAGTGTCTTTATCAAATTTAGGTACTTGACTGTAAAAATTATTATCATCGTTATCATAGTTTAATAATGGACCTGGTTAATTTCATTGTCACTTTTTTTTTTCAATATGTTCGTGATAGGAAAAGGAGTACAGAAATACAAACTGCAAATACCACATGGATCTCAACATCAGTGAATTAGTGTTTCTCTTTAGAAATAACCAGATCCATGTTAATTATCATAGCTATTATACATGTGAGTGAAGAAATGACTATGATACATAGCACAATCAGCATACCGTGTGGTGCAGGTAACTGTTTCTCTAGAGGAATGTATCAACACAACATCACACACAATACTACCAAAGACATCATGAACCAGAGAAACCTTGTTTCCTCCTCTTTGCAAATCTGAACTGAATCCTGCAATTGTAGAAAATATCTAGATAGTTTTGGCAAGTGCCAACTTCTTTAATAAGAAAGATCACTTATTCTGATACCATACATAACACCTTTTACTACCAATTAGCACACCATCATACTTTACCCCATTGGAACATATTAAAACACCTCTTCCAAATCCATGCCTCTTATCAATAACATCAACCATGCCACAGAGTTGACATGGTAATCAAAGAAAGTGCACCTGCCAATAGTGTTAATTGCTACTAATTATGACACCGGATGTAACACCATTTGATACCTATAACATTTTTTCACACTTCACACGTTATTGGAAAACCCTACCAATTAAATTAATGTTTGTTTGTTTGTTTGTTTGTTTGTTTGCTTGCTTATTTATTTATTTATTTATTTATTTATTTACTTACTTACTACTTATACATTTATTTATACCTCTTCCAAAAAGTTTTAGTGTTGTCCCTCCAGCGTAGCTACCATTATAAGGGGAAATATTGGTCACCACTGCAGTTATAAGATGTTATGGTTATATCCTATTAGCTTTATGTAGCTATTAACCTCCTTCTTCAATGATGGGTGTTGTAGGTTCTTCAGCAGGAATGGAAGGTCTTTCTTCCATTGAAGCTACAAAACAGATAAAAATTAATTCTTTGAATGAAGAAAGACATCATATCTGTATACTAATGAGATTAGAACCTTGTAGCTATGTATTTAGTTATAGAATGAATACAAGCTCTCTTAGAACAATAGTTTTTCCCTCTTCATTAACAAAAAGTGGCTTAATAAGCATTTATATATACCCTCCTTTCAAGATAATGATGAAATAATGATTATGTTATAACCAACTGGCATTGTATGACTTGTTTACTACTCTGTATTATAATACTTACCACAATAACTCAATCTCCTATCTTCAAACACACCCAAATACTCAGACACAAATGAAACACAAAATGGAGCACCACTTGGGCAGGGTTCATCAGTACATGGACCTCTGTCACCGTCTCTACCTCTGAAGTAAGTGGGAATGAACTGGCAGACGTAGAAGATTGCACCAGTGATGTGCATCCCATGTGCTTGAGGAAGAGCATCGCATATTTCATGACCACAACCAAGCTGGGTAGTCAGTTGCCAATCTAAAGGCTGGTATACAGAGCATAGGTTAGTCATATGGTAGTCAGTTGCCAATCTAAAGGCTGGTATACAGAGCATAGGTTAGTCATATACAGCTAAAGCTACTTTATAGTAAACTTTCATGAATATAGAGACCACATGAGAATTATGGTAGCTAAAGTTCTTTCTTCAAACTATTGTAATGGATTTTAAAGCCAAAGACACAGGCTCAGTGGAAGAACTATTACTCTAGAAACACAATTACATTTATTTCATCAAAGACAAAAGAATGCATGCTTGAATAATTAGAACAGTAATATTAATAATCTCATTGTTTAGCCAGCTAGCTATACCTGGTGAATGGATACCAAAAACTTCTCTGGATGAATCAAATCCGGGCTAAATCTCTGCTGCAGACCATCAGGCAAACTAGAGTCAGTGAAGTAATAATTTACACCTTGCAACAGCTCCTCACTTTCAGGGTCACATCTTGCAGCCATTGCTTGAGCTCTTTTTGCAAGAGTGGAATTCCATACCTGCAGTAGTAAAATATTTAGGTATAATATACCTGCTAATAAAGAAGAACTATATGAATGTACCAACTGTCTCTTGTTAACAGATGCACGGTGATAGTTGTGTAGATCCAACATTATTTGCTTCTCTATCATGCTGAGGCTTGCTTCTGTTATTTCAAGTTTAGATCCCATTATAATAATAGCTGTTATTGGAAGCCAATAACGAAAAAAGTGAATTTGAAGCTGCATCTCTCCGTCTCAATGAATTTATGATCCAGAATATGCAGTACTGCAAAAATAAAAAAACAAAAAACAAAAAAACGAAACAAAAAAGCATGCGCAAAAAAACCAGATAGAAGCTCCACCCCTTTCTACGTCACACCTACACGTGGAGAGTGTGTAATTAATTGTGTACGTACAAGCTAGCTATATCTATGCTTGATGGCGGAGTATGACTTAACTTCCAAGGTTGGCGGGTATCTTGACCGCCATTTGATATTCCCCATGCTTGAATTTCTTACGGAAAAGAAGGTGAGTGGCCTGTTTTAAGCAAATATATGTTCCCTACTGCTGTGGGCGTGTAGATATATGAAGAAACAGATGTGCTCAGAGCTAGAATACAACTCCTCAACAAGACCAATATGGTGAGAACATACAGCTATGGAAAAGCACCCAAACTTATAAGTGTGTCTAGTTAATGGTTGAATGGAGTCAGGGATTAAGTATTAGCATTAGTAGCTAACCAGCAATTGTTTATTTGTATAGGTGGATTATGCCATGGATGTATTCAGGCAGTTATATCCTGGCAGTCCTGATCCCGAAGGTAACTACATTGTCTGCGTGCATGTGTGTGTGTTCACGTTCTCCTATGACCACAGATCTACAGAAACGAAGAACGGAAGTAGTGGACAAACTTCAGGAGTTTGAGATGACCATTGATCCTATTCTGACTATACTTACTGATGCTGAAGTGGTGAAACACCTGGAGGAGAGTGGAAAGTAACTTTATAATGAATACTATGATCAATATTGAATGACAGTCATTGTTTTTAGAGAGGACCAGAGTCTCTTTGACTATCTGGCACAGAATCATGATGTAAGAACTTCAAAATTAGTGTGTTATAAGAATTTGAAGTTGGTACTCAAAAGATACTGCAATAGTTATAAGTTTTCTCCTGTTACTCTCAGTTCCAAGCTGAGATGGTAGATGTGTTGTACAACTGTGCCAAGTTTCGTTATGAGTGTGGGAATTACTCAGAAGCATCAGAATATCTCTACTTCTATAGAGTGCTGGTAAGTAAACCATCCTGAACCTCTCTTGTCCTTGCAAGAGGTGACGGTATCCCACTCCATACAGGCACCTTCAGGTCATGAGAACTTGATGAGTGCCAAGTGGGGTAAGCTCTCCTGTGCTATTCTTGCACAAGATTGGGACTCGGCTCTAGAGGAGCTTAACAAACTTAAACGAGATATAGACGAAACAGTAAGTATAATACCTAGATGGTGTTCAAGGTCTTTTAGATGTCGGATAGCACAGTTGTGTTACACAAGATTATCTTTTAAATTGCATTCAAATAAAGATATTGGTCATTATTACAATAGTTTATTCTATGTTGGTCTAGAGTTGCTGAAATATAGCAGTTTGCATGAAGCATCTCCCTGACTTTCAGTTTATAGCTACGTATTTATGATTAATAGTTTTAAGTGATAGGTTCTGGGGATGTTCTGTTATTCAGATCAACACACCTCATCTGATGAGATTACAGTACCGAGCCTGGCTTATACACTGGAGCCTCTTCGTATACTTTAATCATCCCAAGGGACAAGATGAGATCATCAAAATATTTCTCTATGAGCAGGAGTAAGTGAGATAAGTAATACCAGAATCTTGCTGATGTTCACCACAGCCAAATTGTGCCGTAAGGTGGGGTGAATCCTTTACTGCCTGTTTCCACATGTAGTTACTTGAACGCTATTCAGACATGTTGTCCTCATATCTTCCGTTACATCACTGCTGCTGTGATCACTAACAAGAAGAGACAGGTTCTACTAAAGGACCTGGTTAAAGTCATCAAGCACGTGAGTGTGGATTGTCCAGTGTTATTTTATGTGGATAACAGTCTTTTGTTCTCTCAGGAATCCTATTCCTATAGTGATCCCATTACAGAGTTTGTGGAGTGTCTCTATGTCAATTTTGACTTTGATCTGGCTCAGCAGAAACTTATTGAATGTGAGAAGGTAAAATCCTTAATACTTGTTCACCCACCCACTTTGTCTCCCCTTAATACCCACTCACACACCCACTTAATACCCATTCACACACCCACTTTGTCTCCCCTTAATACCCATTCACACACCCACTTTATCTCTAATGAATCAGTGTCTGTCCCCCTTAATGTGACAGACCATGGACTCACCATTAAACCAACTTGAAAATTACTACCAGGTGGTCACATTTACCCACTGAACTGTTTCTCCCATATTAGTCTTCTCCCTGTTTATTCCCAATAGTCTTCTCTCCTGTCCATTAGTCCTCCCTCCATTAGTTCTCTCTCACATCCATCAGTCCTCTCCCCAGTTCATTAGCCCCCTCCCCAGTTCATTAGCCCCCTCCCCAGTTCATTAGCCCCTTCCCCAGTTCATTAGCCCCTTCCCCAGTTCATTAGCCCCTTCCCCAGTTCATTAGCCCCCTCCCCAGTTCATTAGCCCCTTCCCCAGTTCATTAGCCCTCTCACCAGTTCATTAGCCCCCTCCCCAGTTCATTAGCCCCCTCCCCAGTTCATTAGCCCCTTCCCCAGTTCATTAGCCTCCTCCCCAGTTCATTAGCCCCCTCCCCAGTTCATTAGCCCCCTCCCCAGTTCATTAGCCCTCTCCCCAGTTCATTAGCCCCCTCCCCAGTTCATTAGCCCTCTCCCCAGTTCATTAACCCCCTCCCCAGTTCATTAGCCCCCTCCCCAGTTCATTAGCCCCCTCCCCAGTTCATTAGCCCCCTCCCCAGTTCATTAGCCCCCTCCCCAGTTTATTAGCCCTCTCCCCAGTTCATTAGCCCCCTCCCCAGTTTATTAGCCCTCTCCCCAGTTTATTAGCCCCCTCCCCAGTCCATTAGCCCCCTCCCCTAGTAGTGTATCTTACCAAGTCCAAAATCCTGTCCACTCTGTCTAGTTTGATGGGAAGAGATTATTTCATGTTCATTTTGCACTGTTTTTATTACAGGTATTAGATAATGATTTTTTCCTTGTGGCTTGTAGAGGTGAGTTCATTGAGAATGCACGACTCTCTATCTTTGAGACTTTCTGTCGGATTCATCAGTGCATCAGTATAAGGTTCGTAGACATGATATGCAATCTATACAGAGTGTTAGAGCCTTTTTTTGGATGATAGCATGCTGGCTACTAAACTGAACATGAGTAGAGATGACGCTGAAAGGTGGATTGTCAATCTCATCAGGAATGCAAAGTTAGATGCCAAGATTGATGCAAAAGAGGTATAGGAATCTCATTCCACTCTTAACTATTTCAGAGCTGGATTTATCAAAAATCCATTTCTGATTTCAGTCATGTGATCATAAACACCCCCAGAGGCCATAGGGTCATGTGATCATGAACATCCCCAGAGCCCATCTCTTAGCTCAATGTAGGGTCATGTGATCATGAACAAGAGCCCATCTCTCTTAATGTAGGGTCATGTGATCATGAACACCCCAGAGCCCATCTCTTAATGTAGGGTCATGTGATAATATCCCCAGAGCCCATCTCTTAATGTAGGGTCATGTGATCATGAATACCCCCCAGAGCTAGCCCATCTCTTAATGTAGGGTCATGTGATCATGAACACCCAGAAAGAACCCATCTTTTAATGTAGGGTCATGTGATCATGAACACTCAGAGTGGAGCCCATCTCTTAGCTCAATGTAGGGTCATGTGATCATGAAGCCATATATTTTAGGGTCATGTGATCATGAACACCCAGAGCCCATCTCTTTATCAGAGGGTCATAGACAAGACCAAAGGACTGGCCTTCCAAAGCCAATTCATTGCACAAAACGTTGACAAGAAGAAAATAGCACTTTCTATGGCTAATCCTGACTTGGTAAGTATACTTATGAGTCACATTTCAGAAATGCTTGCTTTCTCCTTACCCCTAACAACCAGCAACATTAACACTGTGTTGACATTGTATAGCACTGGATGGGGGACACAGCCTTGTATAGCACTGGATGGGGGCACAGCTGTTGTATAGCACTGGATGGGGGGCACAGCTGTTGTATAGCACTGGATGGGGGGGGGCACAGCTGTTGCATAGCACTGGATGGGGGCACAGCTGTTGTATAGCACTGGATGGGGGGGGGGGGGGGGGCACAGCTGTTGCATAGCACTGGATGGGGGGGGGGGGGCACAGCTGTTGCATAGCACTGGATGGGGGGCACAGCTGTTGCATAGCACTGGATGGGGGGCACAGCTGTTGTATAGCACTGGATGGGGGGCACAGCTGTTGTATAGCACTGGATGGGGGGGGCACAGCTGTTGCATAGCACTGGATGGGGACACAGCTGAAGTATAGATAGAACTGGGTGTTTTTTTCCTGTGAAAATGTTTAACTATTGTGGTAGGTAAAGGGTATCTATGAACTTTGAAAAATATTTTAGATAAAAAGATATCATAAAGCCTTAAAAACGATCAGAGCTAATTTTTATTTTATGACAATTTTTGCAGTTTTCTAAACAGCAGATGAAGAGATGGGTTCCAGCTGCAACTTAACATTTACAGTATTAGCAAGATTAATTTTTAAAAATTATTATTGATATTATCCTCATTCCATAACACAAGCAGATGGAACATTGTACATTGAAGCAGATAGCTGGGGTAGATGGAACCTATGTGGTGTCCTTGTAACAATAGTACGAGGCAGGTGGAATTATATTGCGCATGCTCAGTCTTGGCGAAAAGCAGGTGACTAGTCGCTGACTCAGCACTTTTGACCGACGATACTGGAAGTGTTCGTGTGTTGATCGTCCTCGTACCGCCAGCCAGTTTCAATCAGACTGATGGATAACTGCTTAGGACTCCTCTAGGTGACCAAAAATATATATATAGTACTTATCTGGCCTGGCTTCAGGTTCTAGATGTACAACAATGCCGCTTAGGAAAAAGAAACAGGTAAATAGTTAGGTAGCCCGTGTGTGTTAAAAAAAGTGATGTATTGAGCTTTGTAGCTGTTAGGTATAGACATACCTAACTAAGTTCTCTTATTTCTACCTTCTTAATTAATCTGGTATAACTGAACTAGTTAATTGCCACCAAATTAACACCCAGGGAGATGTCCATGGCGTGGCCTCCATTATTAGACCTCTGGATTGAAAGTTAATATGGCACTTTATTAGTGGGTAAAGGGTATCAATTCCCCAACACATCACTGTAGGGATTGAAGGTATTTTGATCTACTCACCCTGGGTAGAAAAACAAAGTTCGAGATCACTAATTAACCTTAGTGGAGATATTAAATACTTGATGTCCATTCCAAAATTGGAAGATATTAATTACATACTTTTTAATTTACATAACTGCTTCACTGTCAGCTGCAAGTGGTTTTGCCACTGATACACAGTTGAAGAGGTCTGTCTCATTACAGTTGAACCTCTAGTAAAGAGTGGTTTGTCTCATTTAGACTTTCTGTTCTCAGGCCTCTCAGAAAGCCAGCAGACTAACCTCCCCAAGAGAAAAACAAGGATACCTCCATTATAATAATTACTGTCTGTCTCTAGAATGAGCATGGCAACAGCTTGTAATACAGTGAAATCCCAACCCTTTGAAGTGAGCATACACTGTATTAAAGACACTTGGATATGTCTAGAATAACAACTTTTCATATCAACATTAATAGAACTTCACTTTCTGAAATAAGGCCACCCCTCTAATCAGGACACTTCAATTTGTCCCAAAATGTCTGGAATAGAGAGGCTTCACTTTAATTACCATGCCATAACTGTGTTGTGTATGAATCATGATTTTGTAGAGGACTGTAGATAACTGAATAAGCAACAAAAATTTCTGAATGTTTGCTGCTAAAAAAAAAAATCTGATACAAGTATGAGTGTCTATATCCCACCTCCTTCACCACCATCACTATCATCACCACTATCACCACAGCACCACCACTACCATCACTCCCCGCTTCACCCCTTCCCCATGTTTTTTGGCATTGCCATGACTTTTATGCTAGATTATAATTCATGAAATTGACCAAAAGTAAGTGTATTAACCCCTTCAACACAGTCTTCAGTGTTGAGTCATGGACTGCTTTTTTGAGAGTCAACATGGAGTCTGGATCGGTCCAATGGCATTAGTTAGTCCCCATGTTAATGATGGTGCAAGAATACTGAAAGAATACTGAAAGAATACTGAAAGATGCCAGACACTATATTATGTAACCCATGTTATGACCAACATCCTATTTATTGAGATTGTACAGAGTAAAGGGAACTGGGCTGGTCTGGATGTATACTGAATAGGCATCTGTACAGCCTTATATACAGGTCATGGGGAAGAAGGGTGACATATATTATGGAGTTTTGTGGGCCAGTTTCTTCCCTAGTCTTGTGTGCTGAATGAAGCAATGATTCACTTGTAACAATGTAAATGTACACCTTCTATCATTAGGACGAGGAGAGGTGTGTGGATGTTTATAGTTGTCTTGATGAAGTGGCTAGTTGTTTGGACAGAGCAAATCACAGTTTAAATCCATGTTTAGAAGGTATTTCCAAGGCAGATATGGCTCTCAAAGCAAGCAAGGGAGATAGTGATGTTCAGTGTGTGGCACTTGTCAAACGAGCAGAGCTTCTACTGGTTGCAGTAAGTGGAGACCTCCAGTGGTAACATCGTATTTTCAACCTCCCTCCCTCTTGTTTCCTTCTCTTCTCTCTCTCCCACACTCCCCCCATTCCCCTCTCCCACACTCCCCCCATTCCCCCTCTCCCACACTCCTCCCATTCCCCCTCTCCCACACTCCTCTCATTCCCCCTCTCCCACACTCCCCCCATTCCCCCTCTCCCACACTCCCCCCATTCCCCCTCTCCCACACTCCCCCCATTCCCCCTCTCCCACACTCCCCCCATTCCCCCTCTCCCACACTCCCCCCATTCCCCCTCTCCCACACTAGACCTTGGCACATTATGCTCGAAAATTGAGCTATTATGCTATGCTCCTATGCTCTAAGAATCACACTATTATGCTCCATTATGTGCTTATGTAAGCTGACCCTTGAACTAACACATGTGCAGCTTTTGCCATGGCGTCAGCCCTAGCCATCGTCAGCTTCAGTGAAAAGTTTTTTTTCAATTTTGAAGAGACATTTTACTCATCACAGCAGTCAGCAATTCAAGACTGTTGAAATTGGAGTAATACTCAAATTTAATAATTCTTAGCTAACCCCTTTACATTTATTGTCACTATGTTCACAAAATGTTGCTTGATTATGCTCAAATCAGACAAGAGAGAGCTATCATGCTCAAAATTATGCCGGCATAATGTGCCAAGGCTTATCCCACACTCATGATATTTGATGTTACATTGATGGTCTGTTCTTGCAGGCAACCAATAATTATAACCTTGGAAATCTTCCAGGAGATCCCCAACAATATTCTCTAGAGAGGTGTATAGCTGATTGTGAAAGAGGTATGTGGCACTTTGTTACTATATAGTTGGGTGCCTATAGAGAGGAATAAAAATATACCTTTAACCACTTATGTGTTGTTTCAGCTAGTAACTTTATAGCTGGTTAGGATGTGTGTGTGTGTGTTGAGAGAGGGGGGGTGGGGGGGTGGGTGGGTGTAAAGTGGAGGAGAAGACCTGGGAAAAGAGGTAATAGAAGTTCCCCTCCATTGTATAACAGCAGGGCATGTTATATAGTCTGGTTGCTAAGTTTCTCTATGTAACAATATAAGGATTATTATGCAATTAGTGTCTTCTAATCTTTTGGCAATAATAATTTTCTAGTGACACAGTTCCTTTAATTAAACAGTAAAGAAGGCCAGCTGTTATTATAACGTGAATTAATAATAGTAGAAATTAATCCACCTTCCTTATCCTTCAAGGTCTAGTGCTAGCAATTTCCTTTCCCTATTCAGTGCTTAGCGATGTTTCGCCAGATGATGTAGCTGGTAAGCAAGTTCGAGATACGGCTAGATTTGTGTCCAACAATGCTCAGAAGTTGATGAAAGACATGCAGTACGAAGAAATGAGAGGAAAATCCTATCTTAAGAACAAACAACACTGTGAGTATGGATCAAAATGAGACACAGGCATTCTATTCCAAATAGTGCACACTTAATATCTAAATAATGCACACCCCATTGTGTCCATGCAATTCAGCTTATCTGTACACATGTATATTTTATATGCTATAGCATCTGGTACTGTCTTCAAGCGATATGATCCTGCAAAGACCTGTTTTAAAAGCATCTATAAGATCAACCCTTACCTACTACAAGACATAGTAAATTGTTATAAAAAAGCAAAGACTGTCTGTCGCGTGTGCTACTATAGAAAGCAGGTACAAGAACCGTTCTATTCCAATCGGCAGTGTAAAGGTTGTAAGAAGATAGCTCAACCACTCATTATGATTCCAGCAAGTAAAATGTGTGAGAATTTAGCTGGTAACAAGATAATACCTATTCCTCCGCCACCTAAGAATCGTATGTCACCTTGCAACAGGTACCTACTTATGTTAGCTATCTTTAATAGTATTGTGAAACCTCACCCCCTTAAAATAAGACCATCTCTTTATATAGGCCCACTACAGTGATACCTGTCTGATCTCACCCTCTTAAAATAAGACCATCTCTTTATATAGGCCCACTACAGTGATACCTGTCTAATCTCACTCCCTTAAAATAAGACCATCTCATAGGCCCACTACAGTGATACCTGTCTGACCTCACCCTCTTAAAATAAGACCATCTCTTTATATAGGCCCACTACAGTGATACCTGTCTGATCTCACCCTCTTAAAATAAGACCATCTCTTTATATAGGCCCACTACAGTGATACCTGTCTAATCTCACCCCCTTAAAATAAGACCATCTCATAGGCCCACTACAGTGATACCTGTCTAACCTCACCCTCTTAAAATAAGACCATCTCTTTATATAGGCCCACTACAGTGATACCTGTCTAATCTCACCCTCTTGATAAGACCAGTATGTAGTGGGCATGCCTTTTCAACTTGCAGGAAGTCCATGTACATGTGCATTTTCCTGCTAGCTAGCTCTGACTTGTGTTTGTTGTACGTAGCATTTCAGATAACTTCCTCTGACCAACACCTCCTCAATGGTTGTAGCTGAATAAACAACTATGCAGTTTAGCTAGCTAGATTAGCTAGATAGGTGAAGGGTCAAGGTTCATGTTTGTTCCTCACTGCTGAAGTCCAATTCATAAATGTTTTCTCTCTCAAAACTATGTAAATAACATGTTTAAGGTTCAAAGACTTATGTATGTATCTACAATGTTTGTGTGGAGCAAGACTTGCCTGTGGTTGTCCTGGTCTTGACTATAAAGAGCTTTCCAAGATGACAACCCACCATCTTTGATTGTGGGACCTCTATTGGAGCTCATCCATCTATATTATAGGAACACTTTTTGACTGTATAAGTTAATGTACATACCTCTATAGGAGCCCACCCCTCTTAATAGGGGGACACTTTTGACTGTATAATGTACCTCAATAGGAGCCCACCCCTCTTAATAGGGGGGACACTTTTGACTGTATAATGTACCTCTATAGGAGCCCATCCCTCTTAATATGTGGACACTTTTGACTGTATCCTACGCAGTGAAACCTCTGCAGGAGGGCACCCTCTATCAATATCTCAGAATTCTCCAGGAAATAATTATTTGTATTGATAGATTTGGTCTATTAGAAGATAGGCACATTATGAAGGGATTTTTAAAATTTGTCTTTGTTTAGACATAAGCCGTTCCAAATGTGCCATAATCGTGAACATCAATTGTGTGAAGATAAAGCTTCTGTAGGAGACAACTGGTTTGCTCACAGCATTGAAGAACTTGTCATTTGGACTGTACAGAGACATTATGGTGAGAGTTTGTAGGAGTCTAGTAGATTTAGGCACGGGAGGGGGGAGGGAGGAAGAGTGGGGGGAGGGGGAAGAGGATGGGGAGGAGGGGTATATGGGACAGAATTACATAGGAGAGGATTTAGGACAATGGGAAAGAGAGGACGAGATAGAGAGATTTCACTGTATTTGGCTACAAGTTAGTTATTTTATTATTATGCTCTAGAGTGTAAATTCGACAAATACATAGAACAGTTTCATCAAAGTACCGAGCATCCCAACCTCTCTTTGTTTGACTCCGCCAAAGATGGGTGTGTTTACTACTACCAGAGTGATGGTGACACAGATGATCTATTCAGCGACAGCTATTCTGAGAAAACTTGTGATGAAACAGGTAATTGGTTTTAATTGCTTTCCATGATAGACAAATTGCAGTTTGTTTCAATGTTCTGCTCTTGTTTGTGGTACATCTCTTGAGTAGAATCTTTGAAACTTATTGCTAATAATTTCTTGATAATTTAGGAGTAGGGTGTGAGGCATTCAATAGTTATAACAGGGTCAAGATCCTGATTTTCTGATTATTTCTAGATGATTCTGATCCGTTTGAGTACTATCCCGAGAATCTGACATACGATAGAGTATCGTCTATTCCTCAAAACCTTCTCCTGAATATCATAGAGAAATATAAAAGTGTCAAGGAGTATTGTAAATGGTGTTACTACAGATATAATAAGCAGGTAAGCCCCAGCCCTAACTCCATCTCTAGCCCCTATCTCTAGCCCTAGCCCTAGCCCTAGTCCTAGTCCTAGCCTATGGCAACTCAAAAGTTTGCTATGGGACTACCTAGTCTACAGTGGAACCTCAGTTATACAGACCCTATATATGGGACTGGCACTAGTCTGTATAATATACAGTGGAACCTCAGTTATACAGACCCTATGGGACTGGCACTAGTCTGTATATAATATACAGTGGAACCTCAGGTATACGTACCCTATTGGACTGGCACTAGTCTGTATAGTATACAGTGGAACCTCAGTTATACAGACCCTATTGGACTGACACTAGTCTGTATAGTATACAGTGGAACCTCAGTTATACGGACCCTATTGGACTGGCACTAGTCTGTATAGTATACAGTGGAACCTCAGTTATACGGACCTTATTGGACTAGCACTAGTCTGTATATAATATACAGTGGAACCTCAGTTATACGGACCCTATTGGACTGACACTAGTCTGTATAGTATACAGTGGAACCTCAGTTATACAGACCCTATGGGACTGGCACTAGTCTGTATAATATGGTGGAACCTCAGTTACACCAATGCTATGGGACTGGCACTAGTCTGTATAAGTGAAGCATTTTGGTGTGTTTTCATCAATGAGCAATTGGATGAAGTTTGTATAAGTGAGGTTCCATTGTACTTTATACCTTGAGACTTCAAGAGATCAATCCCTCGTGTTTATAAGCTATAGCGAGCCCTCACATTGACCATTCAGATTTACTTTGGTCAGATTTACTTTACATATGGTCTCTCCTACAGGGAATTGTGTCCCTGAATCGACAGACGAATAGGGCAGTCTGCTCTGTATGTGGACGCGATTGGGAATCAGTTAATGTCATTCCATCCAGCGAGCTCTGCTGGAATTTTGGAGATTTTGAGTTTCTTCCTATAGCCTCTTGGCCTATGGGGAAGCCTAACAAAGATCCATTTGAATACTGCCAAAAGAAGGATCACTTTAGGTGTGTGTAGCTAGACGGATAGCTGGTTGTGTGGTGTGGATATTACACAGTGGACTCTAATGTGTCACACAGTAGACTCCACTGCACTCTAATGTGTTACACAGTGGACACCACTGCACTCTAATGTGTTACACAGTGGACTCCACTGCACTCTAATGTGGTACACACTGGACACCACTGCACTCTAATGTGTTACACAGTGGACTCCACTGCACTCTAATGTGTTACACAGTGGACACCACTGCACTCTAATGTGTTACACAGTGGACTCCACTGCACTCTAATGTGGTACACAGTGGACACCACTGCACTCTAATGTGTTACACAGTGGACTCCACTGCACTCTAATGCGTTACACAGTGGACTCCAATGTGTTACACAGTGGACACCACTGAAAATATGATTGACTTTGAGAGAGACCTTATTTACTTCTGTTGTTTTAACTTACCTCAGATGTTTTCGTGTGTATATTGAATCTGAATTCTGGTATCCACACTCAGTTGAAGAGATAGTTATATGGACAGTTGAGAGAGAGAAAAGTAAGTTTAAGACAACCTTACATACACGATATCCCCTCACCCTCTTGGTATTTGTATTGTGTCCTCCTAAGACCTATTCCCTCCCTCTTGGTATTGTGACCCCCTAAAACTTCCCCCCTCCCTCTTGTTATTCGTATTGTGACCCCCTAAAACCTCCCCCCTCCCTCTTGGTATTCATATTGTGACCACTTCCTCCCCTCCATGTTCTGTTGTGATCCCCTAAGGCCATTTCCTCCCCCACGTACCCATTCCTTAATAACTTGTTTTTGAGTACTAATTGAAGTTGGCAGGATTTTAATATTTTTTATTTTTTATTTTTTTTATTTATTTTTATTTATTTTTATTATTTATTTTTTATTTATTTTTTTATTTTTTATTTATTTTTTATTTTTTTTATTTTTTAGGGTGCACCTTTTCACAATACATAGATAGTCTTGGATATATCTCCTCTTCGGAATCTATCTCTAATAGCACTCAATCAACAGGTCCCGCCCCTAATTCTAAAATAACCTCGCCTACCTCTTTTAATTCAGAGGAAAAAGACACACACGCAAGTTCTAGTAAGACACATCTCATCGGCAAGCCTACTACTGTGGCTAATAAACCAACTTTGATATCAAATTCATTTGCTGAGTCCAAGAGGGCAAATTTCTCTCCCTATGAGAATCCTAATCGTGCTCCACCAATGTCCAGTAATAGGTCCTTTGCCGGATTTATGCCAACTGTTCAGTTTAATCATAGGCCTGATGCTGCCATCAATAATTCTATGATGTATATGCCACCACAAAGACCTATGTACCCTCATCCTCACGGACCACCGGTTCTTCTCTCGCAGGGGGTGCCTTTATGTATACCACAGAGTCCAGTTATGAATCGTCCAAACTTGAACAGACAAGCCATGCCTTACCCATCGGCCAACCCACAAGTTATTGCTATGAATCCTCATTTTAGACCGTATTTTTCTATGAATTCCAACTATAACAATGTTTTTCCAGCAAAAGGTGACTTTCCCTACAAAAACTCTAATACGACCTTCAACAGTTCTTCGACAGCTCATGAGGACGAGACTAGAGACGGAAAAGGAGGTGTGAATCCATCTGTATCAACTTATAAATCCAACCAAATCCATGCTACCGATAATGGTACCCAGAACTTGAACGACTCTGATGTTGACGCCAATAGCAGTAATAATAGAGGCAAGATCATGGTTTCTGGAGACCAGAAAAACTATATAGTGTCTCAGTCACCAAGTAGAAGTGGACTTTCCTCTGCTGGTGACAGTGGTGATGGTAGTGTTGGTGCTCAGGCTGTGGAAGTAAAGTCAGTGTCTAGTGTGCCGATACTAGCCACTAGAGTGGAGGAAGTCACTCCACAGAGTAAGTGATGCCCAATTTGCTATTAGGTTGTATGATAGAAATGCTTTATGGAACAATTCATGGCATCATTTACTGTTCCAAGCACTTACTCTCTGTTTTGCTAAATCTCATGGAAAATACTTTATTGTGTGGGCCACACCCACCAATTTACCTATAATTTGAGAATTTTTGTTGTGTCTAAAAATTTTTGTGTGAAAATATTCGTAGGGACCCCAGAAAAACCAATGACCAAACTGAATAACTTTCTGATTATTTTTTGTGTGAAAAAAATTTTGTGGGTAGGCCTATAAAGTCACATGAAAAACGAAAATTCTTAATTAATTTTGCATGTGACTTTAAAATTTTGTTTAAAGACAATGGAATACCCTGAAATGAGGACACCTCTGTACACCAGTGGAACTCCTATATTCCAACCCCCTGTAATAAGGATACCTCTGTATACCCTCTATTCTAACCTCCTGAAATAAGGACACCTCAGCATACAGTGGACCCCTCTATTCCAACCACCTGAAATGAGGACACCTATATATAGTGGAACCCCTTTATTCTAACCCCCTGAAATGAGGACACCTGTATACAGTGGAACCCCTCTATTCCAACACCCTGAAATGAGGACACCTCTGCATGCAGTGGACCCCAACATCCTGAAATAACTCTAATCAGGGCACTTTAATTTGTTCCAAGGTGTCTGGGGAAGAGAGAGGTTTCATGTATGTGATGGTAAAATATGACGGTTACTGTATACTACAATTTACTAGTATTCAAATTCTCTGAGATCAACTTTAAGAATCTCTTGGATATTCCTGCCTCTTTGCTGAAGTCCATAGCACTGTGTTTCAAAGAAAAGGTTGTAGTATGTCGCAAGTGTTTCTATGGTGAACGTACCCTGAGCAAACAGAAAGAGAGACAGTCTGGAAAGAAGCTCTGCAGTACTGGGGAACACAAGTGGGATAAACCCATCATAGTCATACCAGGTATTTTTATCTCGATAAGGGAAGGGTTGAACCCATTTTTATGATGTTATTGTTGTTTGTTTATTTATTTGTTTGTTTGTTTATTATTTTTACTTTGAATTCAGTGTAACTTAGGTGGTGGTCACATAAGGATCAGAGCAGACAACATGTGTACTTAACTTATCTCTGTAGCATTGTGACCATTCATCTCAACTAATCTGTTTCATTAGTGTCTGTATTGTGACTTCATCCATCCCAACTAACCTCTGTTTCTGTATTGTGACTTCGTCCATCTCAACTAATATCCCAACTAACCTCTGTTTCTGTATTGTGACCTCATCCATCTCAACTAACCTATGTTTATCCTATTTCAATAGTTTCTGTATTGTATTATATATAGGTTGTGATATATGTGATAACGAGCCATCTTTCCAGAAGGGAGAACACGTTCCAATCCCTCCTCTGCCACCAGTGGCTGTACTCAAGAAATGCTCCAACCGTAATCACCACAAATGCTTCACTAAATCCTTGGAGCAAGATCTATGGCAGGCCCATTCAGTAGAAGAATTGGTGGTGTGGATTGTTGAAAGTGAAAAGGATTGTTCTTTTGAGGAGTATGTGAAGGAATCACGATTAGATATAGATGATAAAAGTCATTCAACAGGTTAGTAATTATTATTATTATGGTGAGGTCAGAGGTGATAGTTTATTATGGTGAGGTCAGAGGTGATAGTTTATTATGGTGAGGTCAGAGGTGATAGTTTGATGTGTGATTTTTCACTTGGTCAATTCCTGCTTGCCTTCTGCATGTTCCAAAGTATTACTGCATGTTACTGCATGTTCCAGAACAGTATTACTGCATGTTCCATGGTATCACTACACGTTTCACTGCATGTTACTGCATGTTCCAGAACAGTATTACTGCATGTTCCACAGTATCACTGCATGTTCCACGGTATCACTGCATGATTTATACCTAGTTCTTTGTTATCACATTCCATGCAGCTCCAGTTTATTCTCCTAAGTTTCCTGAGGGGCCAGTCCTTGGCGATCCAATTGAATACACAGAAATCCGAGCTACTAGAGGATCATTTCATACAAAGTCAAGAGCCGTAAAGAAATATCATCCGAAATATGTGTCATTTTTGGTCATAAAAGACATACCATTAGACCTTCTGGTCTCTGTGGCAGAATGTTACAGAGACATGCAGCTTGTCTGTCGTATCTGTTTCTTTGAGTCTAAAGGGACTGCTTTGGTTACTATGAAAGAGAAAACGGAGAAGACAACTAGATGCAACTGTGATCATGTACCATGGAGGCCTATCAAAGTAATCCCAAGGAGTCCGCTGTGTGCCAGTGCCACCAAGTATATACCACTCCCTCCACTTCCTAATCACATGAAGCAGTCTAGCACTCCGTTTGTAGCCTGTAAGAAAAACGATCACAAGAGCTGCTATGTGATGTCAATAGGAACAAATCCTTGGTTTCCTCACACTGTGGAGGAACTGGTGATTTGGACGGTGGAGAGGGAAACTGGTGAGCTCTCTGTGTGCTTGTTTCGCTTATATCTCTGTCTGTCTGTCTGTCTGCCTGCCTATATATACCTCTGTCTCTGTAACTGTCTCTGTCTGTATCTCTGTATGTCTATCTCTATATCTCTGTATGTCTCTCCTCTATCTCTGTCTGTCTGTCTGTCTGTCACATTACTAGACCATCATAAAAGATTAATCCAGGTTGTTTTTTTTTTTTCAATTTAGCTCAACCATTTGAAGATGTTTATAAGAGATATCTACCACAGGCCCAAAATCCTAGTTTAAGGGAGCTCTCAAGAGTGGCTGATGAAGCTACAGATCCCAACTCTGCTTCTGACTACAGTAACACAGTAGAGAATTCTTCACTAAAGTCTCCAGCCACCAAATCTTATTCTGATGATGAAACCGATCTTCTTGACTCCAGCATAACTCCAGCATCAGCTGTTGATACTACTACTACTAGTGATTCTTCTAACGAAGACATCGGATTACCAGCCGATAAAGAATCTAAAGACCAGTCTACTATTCTTCCTCCTTCTGATATCTACTCACAGTTCATGTCACTGCAACCAGAGTTTCATAATCCATTTCGTGCTAACGCTTTCTCCATGGAAGCTGATTCCCACAATGGCCCCAATGATTTGTTGGGCTTGAATTTATCTGCTGTTGGTGGAATACCAGTATTGCCTCCTGGGTTTGGTGAGGGCGCCAGTACACCCATGGTGACCCCAGGAGATGTGATCGAGAACTTTCCTGCTCTCCTCAGTAATGGAAGAGACACCACATTTGAGAAGAATCAGAATGAGGAATTTTATAACAGTTCCACTGTTTGGAACACAGAGCCTAGCTCTGATAATACATGGAGCCGAGCCGTAGGTGGAAGGAGACCCATTGAACATCCGGTAGGATCTCCCAAATTGAGCAGTTACTACAAAGTTAGTGATCAAAGTTATTTTTCATCTGATGATTTCGATGATTTTGTGCATCAAAGTCAAGTTGATAACGATACCTTCCAACCTTACACTGCCATTAAAGATTATTCATCAGTTAGTAGTAGTGGGGTGATAACTGAATCAAGAGAAAATGGAATTGGATTTGAAGTCCGAGAACAAGCTGGAGTGACATCCGAATCTAGAGTACAACCGAGAAAATGGCCGGAGGACACCAGCAAATTAATTGGTACTAGAGGAAGAAAATCGAAAACTAAATCATCTTCTAGGTTAGAAGCCGAAAGAGGAACTTCCAGAGCTGACACTGTGATCTCTGACGGTGGATTGAATTGGTCGTCTTCTGCTCCAGGATTACCAAACAGAACAAACAGTTTTACTTCTATGAACGAGAGCTCTAACACGTATGGTTTAGGAGTCGGCAGAGTGGAAGACATTTCGTCCAGTGTTAACGGTGATGACCGTGATCGTAATCCTACCAGGGCCAGTATTACAGCCTATGCCATGGCTGCCATTGGTCAGGGAAGAAATCATAAAATCAACGGAGAGGGGTTTTTTCCTGCTACTTCCATGCCATCTACCAGTCACTCTCACATTGATGTTCAACCAACTCCAGAAAGCCATGCCATCTATGAATCGTCCAGTTCAGATGAGATCAACAATGATGTCATGGACGAATCATTTTGTTGTCTCCTGTGCTATACTGCATACAACACAGCCTCTGAACTGGCCTCTCACTCTACCTCTGACATTGGGCATCTTGAATTAGCACTATTGGACAGTGGAGCGGACAAAATATGGCAGTACCCACCTCCTCCTCCGCAGAAAAGCAGCAAAGCTAGTCTTAATTCCACATTGTGCACCAAGTTAGCCATAAAAATATGTCTTAAGGGTGGTAGAAAGAAAGTGTCCTTTAAAGATTTCTATTCACTACCCCCAACTTTATGCTGATGTTACTATATTTATACCATGTTCATTATTAGGTCATCCATTAGGGAGTAATGTTACTATATTTATACCATTATTAGGTCATCATTGGGGAGTGATGTTACTATATTTATACCATGTTCATTATTAGGAGTAATGTTACTATATTTATACCATGTTCATTATTAGGTCATCCATTAGGGAGTAATGTTACTATATTTATACCATTATTAGGTCATCCATTGGGGAACTATATTTATACCATTATTAGGTCATCCATTAGGGAGTAACGATGTTACTATTGCATTAGTCTTGGATGTCACCAACTATAGAAAATCAACTCCCACATGTGACATAGCTCCATTCAAAACTCAAAAAGACTAGATGCTAGATTCTAACCAACAAATGCAAACCTTTTGTGTAGCCATGGCAAGTAATATTCCCCTAACAATAAATGTTATTTGTTACTGTTCTGATTACTTTTAAAGATGGTGCATTAATGTTGGTTTTAATACTTAATAGCTCGAGTTGTAGAGGTCCTCCGTACTGTAGACGCCCTCACTCCCGGAAGGAGTTTCAGGAGTGGGAGAACCGCTGGTTACACAGGCAATATCGTAAGAAGGATGGAATTAATCGAAACACCTCGCCCAGAATGAATGCTTATGGAGAAGGATTGCCAATATCTGCATCTAAAGTAAGTACCACTAGAGTCGAGACCGACCATCTTTAATCAAGTATGGATGACCCCTTTTTGATGCTTTTATCTTTTGTGTATCAGTAATGGTAGGGGGGACCACTATTGATAGCTCAGGGAGACAGGGACTCCTCAGGATTAATATGTGACTAAGAAATGATTGCAAGAAGCTATTCAGTGATCATGTTCATGTGTCTAAAACCTGATTGAAATTCAGAGCTTTTGAATCTGATCCTTCTAGTACAATGTCAAACCTGTTTAGCTAAAACCAGATCCTTCTAATACAATCCACATTAGCCAGTCAGACATGTTTAGCTAATGTTATGTTTGTGGTGTTGCAGGTCCTACAGGCTGTGGTGTCTGTGCCATACAAGATCATGAGTAACAGTTACTGTTGGGACATCTCTATCAAAGGACAGGTATTTATAATAACTGTTGTTGTGGTGTTCACAGAGCTGTTGAGATCCTGTTTCTCTATGAGTGGAGTCATGATTGTCCTGATTAGAGGGGCAGGGGGGAAGGTGAAAGTTCTAATATCCATGTGTCATTAATACAGAGGTTTTCTCGTTTCAGGGGGTTGGAATAAAGGGTTTCAGGGGGTTGGAATAAAGGGTTTCAGGGGGTTGGAATAAAGGGTTTCAGGGGGTTGGAATAAAGGGTTTCAGGGGGTTGGAATAAAGGGTTTCAGGGGGTTGGAATAAAGGGTTTCAGGGGGTTGGAATAAAGGGTTTCAGGGGGTTGGAATAAAGGGTTTCAGGGGGTTGGAATAAAGGGTTTCCATTGTAATATATGACCAGTTCCATTGAGTTCAAGCAATAATAATATATATTGTATTCTGTGGGTGGTGTTGGGTCATATATGTTGATGTCTCACAGAATTGGCTGAATTTGTATGGAGTGACTGTCTATTCGCCATCCTCCTGGACATTTAAGATAACACGTATCGAAGAAACTATTACACCATCTGTTTTCCATCCTCATTCTTCATTATGGAGTGCTCCTTTCCTTCATGGCCACAAGTTGAGGCAGTGTTTACTGCTGGGTTCTGTGGAGCTTACGGTGAAGGCCATCCCCCCTTCTAACGGGAAGGATGATACTCCATCTGGAAAGGTTACTTTGGACTTGGGGTACAAACAGTGTCTCTTTATTGAACTGAAGGAGACCACAGAAAAAGGTGAGATATTTGAGGGAGGACTGAGATTCATATAGTGAGGGTACCCCAGTCAGTGTCTTGATGTAGAAGTTCCAATAAGGATAACTTTAAGTGTACCGTCTGGTTTAGTTTAGTGCTACAAGGACAGCAGACCTGATCCCATTGTGTCAGGTTCCACTGTGTCTTAGTGTAATTAGGACAGCCTCCCCACACGGAACAGTAGACCTGACTTCCCAATGTGTCAGAGGTCCCACTGTATTACAAAGGACAGTAGACCTGATCCCAATGTGTCCTTTACTTAATAATAAATAAATAAATAAATAAATAAATAAATTATAATAATAATAATAATTTTATTCAAGATCGTGATCATGCCAGCTTTGCCACTAGACGTCAATGGAACCTATCTTCACAGAGTTCCAGTTCCTCTGATGATCTGGGGAGCCTCAATATAGAGGGAGAAGATCTGACCCTGCAGCATGTACCTATTGAGGATTGGGGGTGCTCTCTGACTGATGACCAGCCTCAGATCACTAGCACTTCTCCATGGAAATAGAAGAAACACTCAATCTCATGATTATTGTAGTTAATCTGGTTATAGATTACATTCTTTAAGCTTCTTTATAATTTTTGTCTTAAGTTTTTTGTTTTGTGGAAAAAATTTTTTTGGGAATGTTGAGAGCTTTTCCTATGCATGATTAATACTGAATGAGTCCTCATTTCTTACACACTCCAGGAAAACACACTCTATTCTGGAACCTTTCTATTCAGATACTTAAACTGACCTGATTTGTTTAGTTGGGGTTCAATATACGCCAGAGGGGGGGAGGGTGGGGTTGGGCTTCGATTTGCACCCTGACCTTGTGCTTGACGTACTTTGACCTCAGACTGGAGGACGGCTGCAGCTAGAGCCTGATGTAGAATTATGGCTCACCATCATGGCCACTGCCATGGAGAACACGACCACGACCACTCCGAGGACCCTGCTACTCTTTACAGGTATCACAGGCCGACCTGTTATATTATATGAACTAGCTATATCTCATGGTCTTTTTCCTTCAGTTTGTATCAGAAGATTGACTTGGAAAAGTTACAATGTTTGAATGAAGTAGAGGAAGGGTCTGGAAAGACTGTATTCAAACCATGGGATGAAAGGCTGGACAAATCAAAGGTAATATTAATGGCTGGCAAATTAGGAGGGGAGGGGAGGGGAGGGGAAAGGGGGATGAGTTGTATTGATAGTCTTATAGGCCAGCCCCTTCTTGAAATAAGATGTCTTATGTAATATGTATACCAATCTTGTTCTTCAAGAGTTTAACCTAGTGGGGAATCTATAACTCTGGGTTTAACACTAACAATGGTTGGCTTAGCCTGCTCTTTGAGCTAATCTGGAAGTAGGGAAGGACAAGATTAGTATGCAGATTCCACCATGGTAGACCTGCACACACCATTTTGACTAATGTGACTGAAGCAGGAATAGATTTAGCTCCACTCATTGAATGAAAATGTCATAAGACCATGTCTTTCTATTCAGTTTGTTGAGAGTGATGTGGATGAAGAACTTTTGTTTTACATACCGTAAGTATTTTACTGCAGGTTCCATAGGCAGTATTAAACCTTTACTATATGTTCACAGGTAGTATTAAACCATTACTGTAGGTTCACAGGTAGTATTAAACCATTACTGTAGGTTCACAGGTAGTATTAAACCATTACTGTAGGTTCATAGGCAGTATTAAACCTTTACTATAGGTTCACAGGTAGTATTAAACCATTACTACAGGTTCACAGGTAGTATTAAACTGAAGGCTATAGTATTAGTGGGAGGTGAAGATGGTCACCATCCAAGTCAGATGAAACTGTAAGCATACAGCTAATAATTATACAGTCAATATAATGTAATGCAAGGGCTGCCATTCACTACTGATTATTATAATAGAGACACATCACAACAGTCTCTTGTGGCCAGTTGGAACCTAAGGATGGGTCATTCTGTATTACAGTTTGCCATGTAACTAAAACAGTATACATAGAATACGTACTTCTCCCTCCTTCCTTCCCTATACACATTGTGTTATTATTATATAGCTATAGTAGGCTGATCCGTAGTGGAACCTCTATTCAGAACACCTTTGGAGATTTAGAGGGGTGGCCTCATTTCAGGGGGTAATGTTCTAATACACAGGTTGTTATTTGGGAGGTATCCAAGTGTCCTTACTTCATACAGAGGTGACAATGAGGTTGGATCATCAGAACCCTACACTAGTCCCATATTAGTGAGCCATCTGCATGCACTTTGAATGGAAACAGTGTTCTACTGTAAATATGGATAATTTTCAGAAGTAAAAATAGTTTTGGTAGCTAGAATCATTCCAAAATCAAATTAGCCAATTATCTATTAATATTAATCTATTATGGTAAGTACCAAAATTAAATTTGGCAAATTTAAACTCCAAGATTTACAGTATAATAGCATAATATTAGCAATGATTAATTGGGTATAATCAGGGCTGGTGATGGAAAGCAAATAGCATGGGTCCTTCCATGTGTAAATTTCCTTACAGTATTCTTATAGTATATTACAGTAATCATATTTTATAGTCAGTAATCTTATTATATATTATTGAATATTACAAGTATATTACAAATGACGTAATGTCGAGGATTTACACATAGAATCACCCAATAGCATAGCAAAATTGGCAATGAATGTCATTTAATTTGGAGTTTCAGTATAATCAGAGCTGATGATGAATAGCTGCTGAAAGTCAGTATAAATGAGATTCCACTAAATTTGTAATTATTAGAAAGTAACTAACTTTGAAGACTTCCTAGTTCTTAGCTACTCTGGGATGAGGTTAAAAATGTGATAGCTAACTGATATATCTGTTGTTTGCTGTACATGGTGGGAATTGACATACCTGATCACTCATGCCTCCATGTTTACACCTCCCCAGGTAATACCATAGCACTTTATTTTGGAGGAGCTCAAGGGGAATAGCCCTGAAGTTTTTCATTTCATAGGCCAAGAGGCCAGGTAAATGGAGAAGAAAATTGAAGATTAGTTTTAAGAGCAAAAGTTTGGTGGATCTTTCCTAATTTGTGAAAAACAAAAAGTTGAGCTCCTCCAAAATAAAGCACAATTGGTAATCAGCATTTAGTGGCTGATGGCTGTGACATAATAACTATATACTTATGCTATATACACACATGCTAAAGGTATATACCCCTCCATTTTAAGAATGACCCCTCCATTTTGGGATATCATGATTAATTGTGTATTAGAATTTTTTTTTTCCCTTGAGCAATTATTACAGTATAATATTATAAACAGTTCCCAAAGATCCTCCCCCACACCCCAAGGTCTTACCTTTGCTGAAACCCTTTACCACATGGAATACAGTTATAAGAATCGTCCTCCACTTGGTTTTGATGAGTTGGGAGGTGAAGCTGATCAGACACTTGAGCTCAGTAGGGAATCACCTGACGCTATGGAGTATCCTTTGAAGTGAGCTATTCTCTAGGCTATATACCTATGTACTGTCTGGCTCTATTCTAGAGTAAGCATTCATTGGGGTGTTGTAGAGACAATTGTAGGTTTCAGGTGTAGGTTTCTGGCACACTTGTGACTTGTGATGCTTGCGTTTTATTGTGATTGTGGTGTGCTGTCAGGTGTTATTTGTCAGGTGACATTCTGCAGTACATGGCACCTTTTGAATTCCTGTCCAACTATTTGAATTCATTTTAGCTTATTATGCATACTCCTTATAGTTAATCACTACATTACTCCTTGGAACTGGCATCTCCCCTCTTCTCCTTCTCCCACTGTCAAGTCTGAGTTCAAATGGTTTGATATCACCATACTAGTGCCAGATAATTGTTGTCGGAGCTATTGCAAGCTTAATTTTAAGGCCTTTTGTGATTTACCATTCTAAGCATGTAGAAATATGTGCTTTTGTGTGCCTTGGGGAGCAACCAACACATCAAAAAGAACAGTTATTTGCTCCATACCAAACGTTTATGGGTAGGAAATAGCTTGGTACAAAGGCCGGCTTAGCTTAGGGAGTTATGGGAAACATTCGTTGGATGGTTGTGGTGTAATTAACGTAATGATGATGTTTACCGTATAGAGTTTCCAAGTTTAATGGTGTCACCAGCTTACTCCTCTATTTCCCCACTAACTTTAAGTTTAATGGTGTCACCAGCTTACTCCTCTGTTTCTCCACTAACTTTATGGAGTTTCCAAGTTTAATGGTGTCACCAGTTTACTCCTTTGCTTCCCCACTATTCAAGTTTAATGGTGTCACCAGCTTACTCCTCTGTTTCCCCACTAACTTTATAGAGTCTCCAAGTTTAATGGTGTCACCAGCTTACTCCTCTATTTCCCCACCAACTTTGGAGCAGAAACCACTAAAATATACTACATCGGTCTAAGGGGAGAATTTACCAAGGTAAGAAAGTGTACAGAATGGTACAATCTGACTGTAGGAGTATACTACATTGGACAGGGGAGAGTTTACCTGGGGTGAGGTGTGCCATAGAGTGTAATCTGGCAGAATGTGTACAATTTTACTGAGTAAACCTTGAGCATAATATAATATACAAAAAGAATGCAATGTTAACTCAACTGCTTCATTCTTTGTAAACCCTACTTAATGTATTTTATATTAAGAATATGACTAAAGGTGAGTGTGCTATGGTATGAAATGGGACTTGTTTCTATGGTCTTCATACAAAGGCATGGAGGAATATTTTTAACACAGGTTATTGAACTGCCTATGATACCTTCAAGCTCAAAAAAGAAGGGAAATATTCACTTAGGGATATTATGGGAGGGCAAGCCTAGACTATTATACTCATGGATGAAAAAAAAAAAATACCATTAAAGGCCTGGTATTGGACATTTCCTTTACAACCTTTATACATCCCTTGTGTAGACATGTACCATTTATCTCCATTTGTCACGTCATAAAAAGTACCCGAAAATATCAAAGACTCCAACTGAATTGTTGAGCTGGTTGCTAGGGTGTTGCTAATTGCTAAAAGTGTTGGAGGGCTACATTTACATGGAGTTAGTTACAGATGGGTGGCTTATAAATGCCTGGTATGAAAGGTCTTGGAGCTATAGCTACACTGAGTAATTTGTTCGTAGGAGTTAACTGGCTAGGTCCAAATAACTTAAGAGTAAAGAAATATGATTATTTTAGTACTATATACTGAGCCCTACCCTGCCCTGGCCATGTGTGTTTATAATTACAGTACAGTACAGTATACCCTCTCTACCCTACCTTACCCTGCCTGGCTGTGTCTATAATTACAGTACAGTACAGTATACCCTCTCTACCCTACCTTATCCTGCCTGGCTGTGTCTATAATTACAGTACAGTACAGTATACCCTACCTTACCCTGCCTGGCTGTGTCTATAATTACAGTACAGTACAGTATACCCTCTCTACCCTACCTTATCCTGCCTGGCTATGTCTATAATTACAGTACAGTACAGTATACCCTACCTTACCCTGCCTGGCTGTGTCTATAATTACAGTACAGTACAGTATACCCTCTCTACCCTACCTTACCCTGCCTGGCTGTGTCTATAATTATGGCCATCTCTACCTAGCTTTGGCCAAGTATCTTTGTAATTATGGTACAGTACACCCATCTCTACCCTACCTTGCCCTTACTGTATTTATGTATGCTTGTTAATTGTAGGCACAGAAAAGTGGGATAGTGGTAGCCACATATGAAGCCAGAGCTAATCCTGCCGATCACAAGAGCAAAGACTACAACCCTGTCAGTGATTTTGTCTCCTGATGTCATTTTAATATTGAGGACAAACCCAAGACTTCACACTTTCCCCCACAGAGCCACAGTGGGCAGCCCACCCCAAACCTCTAATTATCAACAGCCACCTCTAAGCCTTCACTTCTCATTACTTAACTTAACAATAAGGAACTGTTTATATGTACAATGTTCATACTGGAGTCCCAGAATCCTCTCCGCTACTCTCACTCCCACTCCATAATCTCTGCAAAATAAACATGAGATTATCAAGTCACGTTTATGGATTATACATACCCACTAAGGTATCCCATACAGGTGTATGGGGATAATTGATGATGTACATGTTCATAACTACAGTAATCCTACCCAAGTTTCAGTTGCTTACATAGCAATACTACTATTATTGTTTGAAGGACTATAATTATTAGCATTAATGAATGAATCCAATCCAACATCTTTCACTTGCAAACTCATCTCTAGGCCAGCAATAGCTACTAAACAACCTTGTATGTTTCACACAGCACATTATAATTCTTGCTTTAGTTCACTCAATACACATTCTTTGAATTCTACTTTCTAACATCAATTGAGAGAGGATTTCCATGAACTGAACTAGAACTTGGCAGAATATTCTGCTTGATCTTTGACCAAAGGCTACCATCCATAGTCCTAGTTCATTAGATAAGTGCCTGAACACAAGAATTTAAAGCTAGAAAGATCCATTGTTACTGAAAGACAAATACTATGTGTTCCTGGTAATTTGGGCACTGTGCTAGAGCCGCTAGAAGGCATTGTGGGATGAGAGCTAATAGTTTTCATGGCTTCAAAGCATGTGAAGTTCTTTTGAAGTGAAATCCTTCAAGCTGAATCAAAGAAGTTGTCAACAACTTTACAGGGTTCCTACTATTGATGAAGTACTATAGGAGCAAAGTATCATCAGTACAGGGGGGTATCTTCATTTCAGATTCCATTACTAAAGTATCCTCATTTCAGGTTTCATGCCTCAAATGAGGCTATTCCAACCTGAAAATGAGGCTACCAATGAAATGAAGCCCTCCCATATATTGGGATTGAGTATCTGGCATCTATCAGTACAGGGGTATCCAATTCATAGTAGCAATACAGTGGTGTCCTTAGGAATGAAGTCAGGATGCCCATTTCAGTCCCATTACTAGTCATTTCAGAGGTAGTGTAAAACCAACCCCCTGGAATGAGGATACCTCAGGGCATGTCTGAACCACAGTTTGTGTATTAACTCAATAGAACTCAATACCAAGAAATGAGGTCACCCTCTAATCAGGACACCCTCTAATCAGGACACCCTCTAATCAGGACACTTATGCCTGAGTCTTCATTTCAGAATAGAGGGGTTCTGCTGTTGTGCTACAGGGGTGTCTCCATTTTGGTGTACTCTTGCTAGTGCATACCCTTTAATGAGTGATAAAGAAGATAAACATACTTGTTCCAGCTCCTCTTGTGTGGGTGAGGGTTCAGAGTACAATGTCACTTTCTTTCCTGGTATATGGACATACCCATCTGGACCAAGATATGCTCCCTCCAAACCTCCCTCTTTCAACCGGGCTCTTCCTTCTTCAGTCGTTACAAGATAACCTCTGGATATAATGTGGAGGGGGGAGAGGTACACATACTTGGTAATCACTACACATCAACTTGTGATGTTAATATTTTTAATTCTTTCAATTTTTTTAAAAAGCCAAGTTTACATATGAGGTTCACCTCAATTACATATCATCTCTGGGTTCAAGATGAATTCTTTAACTAGGGTGGAAGTTTTAGGGTGGAAGTTTTAGATAACCTACTCCCTAAAGTGATACATTCTCATGCTCTTGTAAGTCACTGGCTATATACATTCTCAAGTCAAGGGTAACAGGATACTGTTTTCCAATACATTTTCATAAATCACAGGTAGTGTTCTCAAGGTCACAGACAAAACAAGATGAACTAACCCCTGTATAACCCCTTGATAACCTATAACTCCTTGGATAACCCCCTTGATAACCTATGACTCTCCTGTGGATAACCTCCTGGATAACCCCTTGATAACCTTGTGGATAACCTCCAGGCTAGGCAACTCCAAGACAAGTGTTAGACACTCATGTAATATTGAAGGGGTAACAAAGTCATACATATCTACAAGGTTCTAGGAAAATCTAGTCTTGAGTCTTCAAGTCACTTTTTACATTGTATATACTAGCTGTGTACCACAGACCACACCTGGTATAAGTTATTCTTTGCTATTCCATTGAAGTCCCTATATATACAGTGTATATGCATCTTCCCTACCTGTTCTTGGGATCCAAATAATATGGGAGGAGCTTCCTATTTGGAAGTGCACGACGAGGAATTAGTCCCTCTTGGAATTTCCATGGCTTCAAAAGCACCCTCAAGCCAAGTTTGTTATAGTGTGCAGTGACAATGGTCCCCCCTTGTCTTTCCACTGCCTCTATAGCCTTGAAGGACGCTCGACTCACTTCAATATCGACTTTAGCTCTGAACCACTCGGCTCCCTAAGGAATCAAAATAATCAGAACTATGGTAGCATCTACAAGGATGAGCCACACCCACTTCTCTCTGTGCATGATGTGGGCAAAAGATACTTTTTGATGTGGTTATATTGGCTCACTATGTTTTTGATGACAGGCTAAAAGCTTCTCCACTTTGTAGGAAGTATAGAGTATAGTCCATAATATTTCTTTGAGTTGGAGACCCGGGCTAATTGTTAGATGTTACTGTTCCGGGAGAGACACAGAACAACAGAGACCGACAGTCCATAATCATGCAGTGTGTGTGTGCATGTGTGCTATTTTTCTTGATGCTGCTAAGGGTTTTGCCCACATTCGTCAGCAGTTGCATTTTCAACCAGCTCTCAACTTTTTTCAACTAAAATTCACTTTATTCAATTGACTGAAGTCACAGGGGCTCCCAAACTGAAACTAAACTACTACTATGTGAAGTCCAGCAGTCTCATGAACATGTGTAAAAAATGGGAATGTGTAATGGCAAAAAAAAATTTTTTTTCAGTACTAATGTTTTAAACCACCTCTCAGAAATCCTGTGCATAGATTATAGTTTAGGGTCATGTAGTAACATATGCCCATGAGAAAAAAATTACCCATCCTGGTAATAGCTGTGATGCCATGACCTACATCTCCTAGTAGCTTGACACCATGCTCAATTTTCCCCACTGCTCCAGACCAGTATAATGAATCCATCTTGATGGGCTTAGAAGAGTCTAAACGTCCAGTATCTATCATGTACTGAAGTCTGCTTAGATTCAATGGTTCGTGACGAATCTGGAACCTAAATGTAGATGGAATCCTAAATGCAGTTGCTTTCATTATTAATTTTATTACAATAACTACATGAGGACTCATTTCTTTATGGAGAGTCTTTTTGACATCTTTATTCCAAAAAAAGTATATCCAGCGAAGAATTTTAAGGTGGAAAAGTTCGTGCACATTTTAATTCATGGTATATTCGTGGTGCATAGTTTATTTGACTGCATAATACAGTTATGGGATAATTAATTCTTCATGACAGACTTTCTCCCACTATTTGGTTTTCTGGCCAACTAAAGATACTCTTCCGGCCACTGAAAAAAAAATTCAGCTCATGCCAATCCAGGCAATTTCCACATCAAAAATATTATGATATCACATGTTAGTTAGGCTGCACCAATACTTATCCAGTATGACATAAACTATGAGATCTATTACTAAACTTCCTTCTCAAGTGGGAACTATCTTAGGATCACAGGGTAATTTGGGTACACAGTTAAAGGCAGTCCAGCTAACCTCAAAATTTAATACAGCTAGTAGAATTACAGAAACTTATGGGTACTGGATATATTTTAGCAGTTTGATTTCATGGCAGATGTGAGGAAAAAATTAAAATTAAGTGCATCCTGTACATGTACTTATATGTATATCCTAATAAAGCCATAGAAATAAAAAGAAATCTTAATGCATACTATGAGCAGAATATACCCATACAAGTAAAAGTTCGTCCCTCTGCCTCATATTTGTAATATAGGGAGTGTCATTGCTGCATGCCTGGTGCCTTGTGTTTGCATGCCCAGGAGTCTGGTATGTAACTCACTTGTTTTTGAAGCCATGCTTGGGAACAGTGAGATAAAAGGGCATCTGCCCACCTTCAAATCCAACCATTTTTCGGATTGCATGCTTGTTCCTCTGACCTTGACCTTTATGACCTCGTCCACAAGTTTTACCCCTTCTAGAGCCTGGACCACGCCCTACTCTTACAGCCTAGTTTACAAGCTACATTTACTATTATATATAAAACATCATATTCAATAACCTTTTTCTTAGCTCCAGGTAGGTCCTGAATGTTATTAAGTTTTACTCTGGGCAGCTTTGCTAAATCCAGCCCTTTTCTTATCCATGTGTTGGTTGACATCACAGCAGAAACCACTAGACCCGAGACCTAATTCTGCTTAGGAGCACCATAAAACCAGAACCTCCGAGATCTTAGAATTATAAATAATGATGGAAGATCGCTTAACAGCACATGGGTAAGGGTATTTGCTGAATAAGCACATACGTACATACATGCCTTTTTGCCCGCAGGCCTAATTAACAGAATAGCCAATCAGCTTCCTGTAATCTGGTACTCTAGCAACAAGATCAAAGAGTTTCCATGTGAACAAGAAGTGCCGTTAAATGTCATTATTGACAGTCGCAAGTTCTTTACTGCCTACCTGGGGCGTTCTGACGACCCCACTGCAGCATCTTTGTAGCGAGAAAGTGTAAATTATGGAACTATACACCTTGGAGGGCATTCCAGCGTGATAATTAACTTATTCTTCGCAGCTGTTAACACCCTGAGTGAAGCTAACTAGCTTCAGTAACGTGTTGGACCACAGTTTAATATTGGGAGACTATGAATACTTTGCAGAAGAACAGCAGGAGTCCCCAAATGCGAATTGCTCGCGGGTCTCCCTCTAGTACTGTCTCTGCGAAGTCTCCAAGTCAGCTTTCAACTGTTCCTCTTGTAAGAGACTCCAGCTCACCTTCTCCTGGGAGAAAGAGGGTACATCCTAATTACCTCAAAATTGATGATGAAGTGCCTCCAAATAAAAAGTTACACACTCCAACTGTAAGTTCTTACTAAGCCTTTTTTTTTTTTTTTTTTTTTTTTAATATTAATATTATTATTATTAGGTCTATGGGCTACATGGGACCTCATTTGTTTATAGCTAGATACACTGTGTCTTTGCTGCAAAATAAGGTTGTTTATACTTTTGTATTATTTTTTTCTGTATTAATTTTTTTCTTTGTGGGGCCACAGTTCTGAGGAATTTATAGCTCCATAGGAAATCTGGCTTGTGAATTCAATGTATACATGTATTGTAATCCCTGAAAGCATTTGGTTTGTTTATTTATTATCTCATAAACTTTTCATTTTTATGTGTCGCATATGCCTCATCATTAGTACAATATAATATTATTATTTAATATAATTTTGAAGGTGTAAATGGATGTTTGTCTATCATTTAAACTGGAGGTAGAAGGTCTTTTCCAAACTTTCCCTGAGCTCTTGGAATATTGATTTCTAATTCAGTTATTAAGGGGTCAAGTTGAGGCAAGCAATACAATGGGTTTTAAAAGCATGCTACTTTCTTGTTCTGGACATGTTTATTTGTCATAACTAACAATAACACCACTCTAACTGGGCTGTAGGATTAGTTGTAAATGTTCCATGTGCTTTGTGTTACTGCACTGAGACTCACTACTGGGTAAGGAGAATCCTGCAGCTGCTGCATGTATTGAATTTGTTATATACAACTTCTTTGTAGTGAAATGTGCCTCTGTGGTTTTTGATGCCATTATTTTAAGCCTCTAGGGTAGGTAGAGTAAACTGTGTGATTCTTCTGACTGCAGTTGGCAGTGTATTCCTTTAAAGGCCTTTGCTACTTGGCTGAGTAAAAAATCTTGACAAATTAAGATAATTCTGCCAACTAATGGAGTCTACATGTCTATAACCTCAAAAAAAAAAAAAAAAAAATTGCACTTCTGACATTTGTGTAACAAGTCTTGGTGCAGGCTTGTAAAACTGCATCCACTTACTTTTATGTGCATGTAAGCAGGGGTGTCAAACGGGTTATTTGTGGCCATTGGCGTGTGATGTATAAAGTGTTGTCATTTACATATTTGAATAAGTAATTAAGTGCTTGTAGGCATATTTGTTTCCTGTTCAGCCAGTTAGCTATGCTTGAATGTTTGTGTTTTTTGTTTGTTTTTTTTCTCTAATCAGGAAAGCATAATGAAAGAGAAAGAACTGCTCTACAAGAAATTGGCGGAAGAGAAGCGTGCTCCTTTCTACCTCTCTCAACCTATATTCTCTATGCTTCCACTCAACGGAAAGTTCACTTCTATTACTCCCAACATCTACTCTCTCTTGCAGCATCAGCACACTGCTAGTCCTCCACAAGCATTGCCTGCTAACCTCACTCTCTCTCCCTCTGCCTCTATGGATCTATCTCATATCAGGCTTGGTCCCAATCTTGCCACATCTTCTAGTAACTTAATCTCCAACTCTCCGGGAAGTAGCAGTTCTCTGATTGGGAACACTGCAGGGATTTCTGGTTTGCCTACTCCCGGAGGAAGTAGTGTTGGAACTCCTCCACGTCCTCCATATGCCTCTCAGATGTACCCCACTTCCCTTCTCAAGTTTCCCTTCTCTCCACCCACTCCATCAAGCCTTGGACTTCTGTCTCCCTGGAATCTCAGCAACAGGAGTCTGAGCATTACCCCACAGCCCCCTAACAATGACGAGTCTAATCCGAGTGATGGAACTGGAGTGCTGCAGTGTTTGGCTGGTTCCAGTTCTGGTGAAAGAAAAGTATTAGCTACTTTGACACCTATTGGCGACTCTGAAAATGGAGCTGATTCTAGTTCTAATATTAAAGAACAAAATGGTAGTGTCAAACCTCCTCAGACTTCATCCCCTAACAAGCCACCTGACTCAGTTTTAATGACAGGGGTACCTCCAGGGAGCTGGCCTGTTGGTTCATTGATGTCAGCTGGACCTGTCTTCCAGAATAGCCCTAGCCTCAAATCATCTCACCACCATTCTGCTCTTACTTCTGTTCCTTCTCCTCTAGGCCTCTGTCAGACCCCTTTCTCCCCTGCCATGCATGTGTGTTCTCCGTATCCAGGATCAGTTTCTTCATGTCCGTCAGTCAGCTCATCAAGTGGGTGCTCAAGTGCAAGTGAAAATCAGGACCTTCAATTGGGTGGTCCTTCCTCTACCGGCAGCAAGCACTATGTTCTATCTGAGTACCATGTGGGACCACATCGGTTGATCAATGAGAAAGACATGGATAACCAGAGTGAAGAAGCTACAAATTCGGGACGAAACACCCCTATAGATGTGTCTGGTGAAGATGGTGAAAGTACTGAAAGTACATGTGTGTCATTACCTAGTAAGAAAATTGTTTGTTTGCTTGTTTGTTTGTTTATGGAAGGTGGGCAAAAGGGTATTATGTGTGGAATAGACGTATAGCCCGGTTGTGTGTATGTGTTTTCCTTAGATGTGTTGGTATAATAAAATTCTGTTATTATTCCTAGGTCAGGTGGCAGGGAAACTTCTCCCCTCTGCCAGTGGAGATGTGAATTCTGGACATAATAGCATTCCAGCTCATCTCTTACCTGCCCACCCCAGAAAAGGGAGGCCACACCATAAGAACTCGGGCTCAGGAAGAAAGCCAAATTCTCCCTGTCCTTTCTCAGTTGAATCCATGAGTTCTGGCTGTCAACCTTCACCAGTTAACTCACATGTAAGCTAGTCTGTTTGATGTAGTTTGCCATTTTCCTAACTAAACCAATTCCCTGAAACTTGGAGGTGTCCATGTGGTTGCACAGAGAACATCTCTATTGTGGACACCTTGGGATGAATAAAGTGTCCTGATTAGAGGGGTGGCCTCATTTCAGGGGTTAAGTTTTCACAACCTTGAACATGGAGATGTCCTCATTTCAGAGGGTTGAAATAGAGGAGTTCCTTTTAGGTGGACCAGTAGGCTGTGGGTTATTTGAGAAGGAAGAGGCGTGTGATAGAGACCATTGAACCCTCCTTTCCCAATGTAGTAGGTGTTGGCTTAAAGTAAGAGCAGCAGCCTCTGACATAGCTTTCAAATATTCCCTTTGCTGTGGTGGTGGTAGCTACAGGTGCTGTAAGTATTACCAGCTTGTACATCACACTCTTAAGTGTGATAGTGCTTCCCACAAACTGTCTTGCTTTGATCTGGGTCTTGTAGTAATGGTAAGGCTGCCTAGTGTAAACCATAGTCCAAATTCACTTGTGAAATCTTCTGTTTATTCCTGTGTGGGGACTGTTCTAGCACAGGTCTATTTTAGTTAGGAATGCTGGATGTTATCCCTTTGAGAACAATTAATTTACATACATCCAACCTTCTGTCTACAAGGTGTCTGTTCTATAGCTATTCCACTCTTTTGATTTCCTTGTAGTAGCTTGTGTAATCTATTTTAGGCAGTTTGCAGGTGTATCCCCAGAGGAAAATTTCTTTTATGGTTTATACATCCCAACTTTTGATTATATTATAATAATGTAGGTCTGTTCTCAAAGTTGTATCTCTATTCTACCTGGTTTGTTGTAGCACATTTATGATCTATTTTGGATGTTTCTGGGATGTATCCCCTCTAGGACAATTGCTTTTGTGGTATATTATACTTCTCAGCCATTGTCCACATCTTATTTGGCAGTCTGTTGTAGAGATATTCAGGTATTTTTGACCAGCCTTTGTCCACATCATCATATTTAACAGTCTGTATTCTGTATTTTTAATCAGTCTTTGTGCACATCTTATTTAGCAGTCTGTTGTAGGTATTCTGGTCTTTTTGATCAGTCTTTGTCCACATCTTATGTAGTAGTCTGTTGTAGAGATATTCAGGTATTCTGGTCTTTTTGATCAGTCTTTGTCCACATCTTATGTAGTAGTCTGTTGTAGAGATATTCAGGTATTCTGGTCTTTTTGATCAGTCTTTGTCCACATCTTATGTAGTAGTCTGTTGTAGAGATATTCAGGTATTCTGGTATTCTTGACCAGACACCATAGACTCCATTTGGGGATATTCCCTTTTAGATGGCACTATCTTATTGCTTTTGTAGTATATACAGCCCAACCTTCTAAGACACCTTATTAAGGTCTGTTTTATCTATATTTCAAGGCATGTAGGAGACCTTGGCATCAAATGCTGTATTTTAAAGAAATCTTTACAACTCCATCAAAATTCATGCCACTTATTTTTCTTGTAACCAGCAAAAGCTGTGTATCATTCTTAAGAGAGTTATTTATGATTATGATGCAATAAGCCTTGTTTAGGATGTTTCTTTACCAAAATCCTTAACAAACAATTTTATGTGGTGAACAAACAGTATGACGTCTCTAATGATGTCTCTGATGAGATCATGTGTTGTCTGTTTGAGTGTGTATCATTCAAGTTGGTTGGTGCTATGGAATCTAGAAATTATATTAGTTGGAGTGTTAAAGCTGGAATGATGGTGTGGACTCCACTGTAGTACACTCCCAGTGTACTTTACCAACACCTCTACAGTTATTCACATCCCACATGGTTATTATTAGGTAATTGTAACTAGATATAATGTGGGTATGCACTCTGGGCTAAATCTGGTAGCTTGACAACTTTTGATTTGGTAACCAGATAGCATATCGTTACATAATGATAGTAATAACTTCTATAATAATTGATTACTGTGTTAGGGAAGCACTGAGAATGTGTGGCATTCATTATCTGTGACCATAGTGAGGAAAATTGGCTCTTGTTGACACAATTGGATACCCTGTGGGTATTGAATGTTCTCTGTGTACACCATTAACAAGGAATGCTCTTTGATCTCAGCTCTTTATAGTATTATAGGCCTATTCCCTGTACTATAGCTTTATGGATACAAGACATTGTGTTGTTTTTGTGAGGTTATCATAGTGAACCTACTGTGTGTTATTTCTGTATTTAGTGTGGTTAAGTTCAATCTACTTTATATACCACAATAATTACTGTACATTTATAAGCATAGGGGTTAGTGAATAGTTTACTTTAGATTGTTCTGCCTCTTACTATGGAGTAGGGACTTGATCTCATGTAACCCCCTCTCCTATAGTATTGCTTATCTTTTGGTGTAATAGGGATCCTGGCAGGATCTTTTTCTACCACCTCTGTGGCTTATTACAAAATTTACCTACTACTCAAGGTAGTAATCTGTGGCTAATTTATCTACTATTCCACTCTACATAATTGGATAGAGGGTGGTACTTTCTAGGTCTAATTACCCATAATAACATCCTACATGTGGGTAGAGGGTGGCACTCTTCTACTGTAAGAATTACACTAATTATTATAATGGCTTGTAATGCTCTTCCTTTGCCAATTTTTCTTTGTAATCAGGGCATAAATACCTTGCAGAATGTTGATATCCTTTTGATATGGTATCAGTGTGACACTGGACTACACACTGGGCATGTGGGTGTGTTGTTGCTACCACTTAAAGTAATTATTTTTATGGGGAGTTTCCCTAATATGTGTATTTCCTATTAACATGAAGCTTCCATCTAGTGTTCTTCTGTTCTTCAGATATCACATCAAAGAGTTTGAAGCCTTTGTCCTAAAAGGGCACTAATGTAACCTAATATTATTGTTTGAATGTATTAATTCAATATGCATTTGCAGGGCTACATAACTGGTTGCCACATAGCTGATAGGCCCAGTTCAGGGGTTTCAAGCATGTCCTCAAGTCTTTCCAGCAGAGGTAATGTGTACAGGTGGCTCTAGCAGATAAGAAACAGTAGTAATGATCTGTGTAATACTTAGCCATGGCTTTGCACAAACATTGTACATATAAATGGAACGGTTCCTTATCACACCTGTTCATTACAGTTCATTTTACTTGACCTTTTTGAGGTGGGGTTAAGTACGCATTTTAATTAATTAAATTAATTATTGCTGTGTGCTCCCTTGAGCATACCTTCTCCATAGCTTTGCCTTTAAATTTACAAGTCTGGGTGGGCAATTTAGTTTTGTTGTAGATTAAGAACCAGAATGAGACTGATGGATAATTCATGGAATTGTAGTGATTCCATAACTGAATGTGGTATTGATTTTCGTTCTCAGATTCCACTCCAGAGCCTGATGAAGTGAAACACGACCCTCACCAGCCACCCCAGGGCTCAGATGTATTCTGCCTGGTCCCAGGTCGCTTGTCACTGCTCAGTTCCACTCAGAAGTATAGGGTAACAGTGGATGAAGTAAGGAGAAGACTGTCATATCCTGAGTGCCTCAATGCATCAGTATTAGGAGGTATCCTAAGAAGGTACATACATTTATTGTTCATTTCGGGGCTGAATAAACCAATAATTTATGGTTGGTCTAATATACACGTTGCTTGGATCATACCACCTTTTGGAGAATTAGTATGGTGTGTAAGACAATTAATCTTTGGTTACCCTGGAACCAGGTGTGTAGCATTATGGTAAACATCTGAGGGATTGGTGTGGCCGGTGATGTGGTTGATAGTCATCTGTAATTCTAGGTTGACTCATAAGGTTGTTTTGAACCTTTTATTATGGTTGGTTTGGGGGAAGGAGTTTGTAGGGTTGCAAGTGTAGCCAAGAAGGCCACAGAAGAGATTACTGTCTACTTGATTGAGCGTGTAGGGCGAGCTGGGCTGAGCTGAGTAATAGTAGTGTCTATAATGTGTAAGGCCACTGTGAATGATCTATAGTAGTGTCTGTGTGCTATAGGCTCCTTCTCCATGTAATGGATTATTCAGATTACATCATTGTCAATTGTACGGATAGGGTCAGATACAGTACAATAACAAAAGTACATATTGACAATGACGTAATCTGAATGTTAAATGGAGAAAGAGGAGAATCTAGATGAATGTGTGTACACTGCTAACTGTGGTGAGCGACCCTTTAGAAGTAGTTAAGAAGTTGGTAATGTTGTATAGTGTAACAAGGATTCTATTTTTGTTCTGTTATACCACATCACCATCACATCATCATAAACTCCCGTATAGTAAAAAATACATTTCTGCACCAAAAAAACATTAAACTAGATGTTTGCAAACAGCAAAAACTATTTTTTTCCTCCTTGTATAATATAGGGCAAAGTCCAAGAATGGAGGCACTGTACTTCGTCAGAGATTGCAAGAAATTGGTGTCTCTCTTCCCCCTGGGAGAAGGAAGCAAACGGAACTCTCTCTACTAACATCTCTTGTGGAAAGTATGTAGTTTGTGAGTGGGAAAAGGGTTCTATTTCAATGAATATAAACTATTGTCTATTTGTTTATTTATTGTTTGCTTGTTTGTTTTGAATAGGTGAGTCACTTCACTTGGCTAGTGATTTTAATAGAGTGTGCAAGAACTTCTTTCCCCATGCCGAACTTGCACAGATTATTGCAAGACAACACACAGGGACACCAGAGGCTCAGCATAGGATATCCATGGTCAAAGCCACACTGTAAGCAAGATACATGTAGCACGGAATCTATACACACACCAGGACTTCCTTATAGCCCTGTTGTCCATTACATACATGAAAAGGACTGAAGATGGAGGGTGGGACCCCTAATTTAGATGAGTACTATCTTACTGATAGGGTTTAATTGCTTCAATTTTATGCTTGTTCACAGGTTAATTGTGTCTGAACTTCAAGCTATGCTAGATGCAGTCGGTGGGCCAAGTAACATCCAACCAAATGACCCTAACAACCCTTATCCTGGTCTCACCAACTTCAGCCTCCTCACACATGGTTTTGGGAATCCCACTTTAAATACATCTCTGGGAGTCCTGCAGACATATCTACATGAACTACTGGCCTATTATGAATGCAGAAAATCAATTCAGACACCAGATAACAGGTACAATATATTTGGTGATGGCCTCCCTCAAACTGCTACATCGGCATCATCATCATCCCAGTCTATTGGAATGGGATCTGGACTGGGTCCAGAATCAATAGCTATGCACGGGAATCTGCCTCCACATCACCACCCATTACAGAACCCTTTGATGTACGTCACAAGGCATTGCCCTGGGGTTCACCAGGAATCTGTATCCAGTAGCAACAGCGAAGGAGTGGCAGTTGAAGTTGCACTGAAGGAGGAACCAGTGGATTCCCCACAAGGATATAACACATAGCTGTCTGTATACTTCAAGCTCCACACGTACAACCACCATGTATAAAACCCACATAAACAAACTCTACTATATATCCCATTCACAGTCAACTAAGTTTTGTTACACACTCATGTATATAATCATTTATACATGGAAAACTCTTTATTTTCTCAAGCTCTCATTCATTCTCTATGCTTATCCACTTACATACCCCACTCAGCGGTATGCTATGTACAGTGCATATTATATTATATCATTTCCTCATGAGTGAAAAAAACAACACATGATGATTTTTATCCATTGTATTGTTATCTTGCATCTTTTCCCACTTCCAGCCTGATGTCATGATATTATTACAATTATTATGCAAGTGATTTAAAAACAAATGATTACACAACTCCATATAAAATAATTGTGTAAGGAGACAGACAGTGTACATTAAAGCTCATGTTTGAACTGGTTGGAGTCTCATGTTTATGTGTCTAGCAATGAGATCCACATCACCCTAATCAGGAGGAATATTTTATTAGTTTTAACTTCTGTTCTAGAGAGAGACCTGGGCTACAAGTGATGATTGATCAAGGGGGAGGGTAAACAGTACTGCAGAACCTCACTTATAAAGGCTTGCCTACTCTAATATTATTATATTAGGTTCAAGTTAATGATATTCATTGCCACTTTGCTGTGCATTAAATAGAAATACTTGCATTTTTTTTTAGTTCAGTGTGGGACCATATAACTGAGGCTCTGCTATATTTAGGAATACTTTCTGTAATTATACCTCACTAGCAAGACCATTGAATACCAAGTCCCAAGCGAGATTCTTTGCTTCATCATCTATGGAAGTAAAGCAGGTAGTGAGCCAGACATTCAGTAAATCACACAGAACAAAGTTTGCATCCACTCACCTTCTTTGAGTTCACTGGTCAACTCTCTGTCCATCTTATCCTCAAATGTCAGACGTAACTGCAGTTCATGTTTTTCTCCTTCCATCTTCTTGATGTCACAATGTACAGAGAGAATCTGGTGAAGGGCTAGCTGTTAATCCTCATAGAATTTTACTGATTACTGTGGATATGGTTATTGCTATTTTCATTCACTGATCTCAAAAATAATTTTCACTGATGCTGAGGTCCTTATGGTAACAACTATAATTGAATGATGTAAGAGTTTGTTTTATTAAATATATATTTTTTACATTTCCATGAACTGTACCTACTGAGAATATAGTGAAAATAAAGCAACATTGAAATTAACCAGGTCTACAGTTAGTAGTACATAATAACTAGTACTTCCTTTCAAACAATGGCCAATTTACATACCTTTCTAACTTCTTTCTCAAATTGAGATGAGTTTCTTTCGCTGGAGGACTGGCTAGATGGTGCTGTAGTTCTGAGAATACATGCAACAACAGTAAAGCAGCCATTTTTTTACAAGGTCACCATCTAATAGCCAGTTACATAGTTGCTTGGTTGAATTCCAGTCCCACTCCCAAACCTCATCAAAGATGGACTTAAGATGTTAATGTTCACACTATAAAGTACCCTAAATCATAGACTTGTTAGTGTACTCCCAACGCTTATCCTTACTATGCAATCTCCTTATATAGCTAGTCCACATATTATTATAGTGAGAACATGTGACTATCTGACTACACCAAATTGTGCTGAAACTACAATATATTTGATCAAGAGGAAGAAAATATGAAGTTACTAGCTAGACTGTTGCCTCTGCTGGTGTTCAGCTCAATAGCTAAAGGTCGTCAATGCCATGGCAATGGCATCTATATTGATGTATACCCAGAAGATTGTCATCATACTGCACATCATGGTCATAATGTGACGACGACATGTGAATCTCTAGATGGAGCTCTGAGTAAGATATATAATATTGTATCTAATCAAAGCAACATGTCAATAATTGAGTACGATTGTGTGCATCTGTACATGCACCAAGATAAATATTGGCCCACAAAGGCTTTCTCCCTCACGAAGACTCTCTCCCTCGCAAATTTGAAGGAATTTTACATGGTGGGAACTGTTGTCATTAACTGTAATGGCTCGGGAATTGAGTTGAGAAACATATCAACAGTACAATTAAATGGAGTCCAGTTTAATGGCTGTGAATCTCTGAGCTTCATCCTCTGTGAAAGTTTGACATTAAAATTCATACAGGTGACCAACTCTAAAGGAACAGGTCTACACATGCTCAATAACCGAAAAACAACAATTGAGAACTGCAATATGTTGTATAACGGACAATCCATGATGAGCAGAAGTGATAGCAGAGTGAGTCAGGATATAGGAAAGGCAGTTCAAGGTGGTGGGCTCTATATGAAGTTCAACAACATATCAAATCAGTCTGTTTTTATTTCAAAATGCACATTTATGGGTAATCTAGCGGCAGAGGGAGGAGGAATCTTTATAGACTTTTACAACAGCATCGACAATACTGTTCAAGTAGAGTCTTCAACTTTTGAAGATAATGCAGCCATACCTGGTAACAGTTCATTAACTGGCAGTGGTGGTGGGGTGAAAATAGTCTCACACAACCAAGATGATGCTGCCATCTTCCAAGACAATGCTGTCATCTTTCCTTACTGTACATTTATAAATAACTATGCTGATTTAGGGGGTGGTATAGCATTTGAAGTGGAACTCTATCCCTCAGTAGCCTTGGATTTCAACAGTTGTAACTGGATACATAACCACGGCTGGAAGGGATCTGCTATATATTTGACAACAACTTCACTGACCACCACAGGATGCGTTCCAACAGTGAACTTCACAAGAAATGAAATCTCCAACAACATTGGAAGGCCTTTAAGAGGCCAGCTACTACCAACTACAGTCTATATAGACTCTATACCAATTCAATTCCTAGACTTCATCGACTTCTTCAATAACAGCTGCACTGCACTCACTGTGTACAGAGCTACAGTATATTTTGTTAACAATTGTACTGCAAACTTTACTGGGAATAGAGGCTATGATAGTGGAGCAATGAAGCTCTTGAATGGTGCCCTGGTCAAGGTAGAGGATGGTTCTAGTCTTGTCTTTAAGGAAAATAAAGCTGAAGCGAAAGGAGACGCTATATACGATAACAGCAATTATTATATCTCGCCTTCTCAGAGTTGTTTCAAGCAATATCTTGAGGATCACAATGTACCACATGAAAACTGGGGGGAAAACTTTACTTTACTCATATTGTCCATTCTATCTTGCACACAGAGAGCATCAGGTGTCCATGCTAACACAGATTCACCGTGTTGTTTGCAACAGAACACCACTGATTGCCAAAACTTTATTGAAAGGGAGCCATCGAAATTTCATTGTGAAAATGAAGATCCAGAGGTGGTCATAAATGTATATCCTGGTGAAACAGTCTCCATCTTCAATACCTCCATTTTCAATGATTCCAGTCTTGGAAATGATGTCAGTGATAAAGTTATCTTCAAGGCAAAAGTCAGAGACACCATAACGTCAATGGTGGGATCGCCTCAATACATCTCTGATAACACCATCCAATTTACTGGCAAACCTGCTACCTATATAGCCTATCTCTACACCATAGAACATAGAGTCTTCCACGCACAGATAAAAGTCAAGAGAATAAAAGTAAAGGTTCGAGCAGACTGCCCCACTGGATACACTAACAGTAGCCATGAGACCAGCAAAGAATCTGACATCAGATGTGAGTGCAACAAGAAATCTCAGTTCAATGGTATATTGAGCTGTTCTGAGAAGAACTTTTCCTCCAGTCTCACTTTGCAAAGTCAGTGGGTTGGTTTCCACAAGAATAATGTATTTGTGACCGGACACTGCCCATATTTAAGGTCACTCAACCAGTCTATGATGAAGCTACCAACGAACCCTGAAAACGTAAGTACATACCTCTGCTCCAGCATAAATCGAAAAGGGACTTTATGTGGGGATTGCATAGACAACTACTCACCTGCACCTAACAGTAAAACTCTACTCTGTATGAACTGTGATGGGCAGAGTGGGCATGGGAAGTACGGATGGGTGTGGTTTATCCTAATGCAACTACTGCCTACAACCATTTTATTTTTGGTCTTGGTTTTCTTCAACATTAGTCTCACATCGGGTCCAGCAAATTCCTTCATCTTTTTCAGCCAGGTTATAACTTCTTCCTTCTTGCAAACTAACAATAGTTCCGGCACAAAATTCCTGGACTCTCTATATACTGCACTTTATGAAATATGGAATTTACAGTTCTTCTCTTTCTTTCAGTACTGCATCCACCCACAAGCTGAAGCTATGCATATCATAATATTGGAATATTTATCAGCTCTGTATCCTTTTATCCTCATTTTCCTTTTCTACTCACTAATTAAACTCTATAATAAAGGGGTCAGGCCAATTGTCCTCTTACTCCGACCTTTGCACCATTATCTGAGTAAGTACAGGAGACAGTGGAACATGGAACAGTCTATTGCACACACTACAGCTGCATTCACGGTTCTTTCCTATGCTAAAGTTATCAACGCCTCCGTCTATTTGCTTCTATCATCTAAACTCTACAACCAACAAGGAGAGGTGTATGATACAGTGGTCCTAATGCAGGGTACCATGCAGGCATATACTGGTACACATCTGGTTTATATCATCATAGCTTTAACGTTTCTAGCTGGATTTGGGCTAACACTACCACTTCTTTTAATCCTGTACCCTGTAAAGTGTTGTCATTCACTGCTCCACTCTCTCTCTCGTGGATGCTGCAATTTGAGCGGAGGAAGGCTGGAGAAATTCCTGAATGTCTTCTACAGCTGCTACAAGGATGGAATGGAAGAAGGGGAAAGAGACTTAAGGATGTATGCTGGTTTATACTTCGCTTATCGTCTTGTTTTAGCCGCATTTAATTACAACCTATACCAGTCTTCCCACTATCTAACACAGCACACCTTCTGCATTACAGCAATATTTCTGTTCTCAATAGACAGACCTTATAAAAAAAATTCCTGGAACACCTTGGGCATTGCGATCTTCTTCATACTTGCATGTCTGAGCTTCTTCAGTGAATACAATTTTAACTTAGAGAGAACAGGCCAGAAACAATCCATTCCTGTACTGGTACTGGAATATATTTTAATATTTGTCCCAGTTCTATGTATGTCTATCTACCTCATCTACAACATTGTAACTGGTAACAGATTCTGGAAGCAGTATGTATCGAGTGGTACTGTTCGATATATACCAAACAACTATAGGCATTCTGAAATGAGTTGTGATATCACTAAATTGAGGACGAATAGAGCCGAGAAGGAGCAGTCAATGAAGATATATGATGCTAACAGTATCAAATCAAATGATTCCTCTCCGATTCTCACCAGGGAAGTATCGAGGAGATTGAATACCGACAGAAAACACACAAGGTTCACTAGGAGATTGGATACTGGTAAAGAGCCCACAGAGTTAACTCAATTAGTGGATTCAAGCACTCCTAACAACTATAGCCTAGAGATGTCAAAGCTTTAAAACAATCCAGAATGAAGGAGATGGTAACTGATACCTTTAGAAATAACACTGTGTGCATTATGTGGTTTTGAAACATTATCATAAGAGTTACTACTAGTAGACATTGACTGGCTACCCAGGGAGTGGACCTTTGGGGGGGAGGGTGAGAGAGGGCTTTTAAGTTTTAACTAAATCTTCACTACTCTAAATCTTCACTACTACTAAACAATAGTGTCCACTATAACAATTCATCACATTACTATCAAGAGTGTTTAAATTCACTAGAAAAATTAACCACATCTTCTTGAAAAAGCCTTAACTGTCAGATCAGCATGCTTTTAATAGTTGTGCATAGTGATGCACATACTTACCTCAAGTTGGAGTCTTCTTTCTTTTGAGGGCTATGGACAGCAAGAGGTCTGGAGTCACTGTGGTTGGGGACATCCAACATGATTTCCTCAAACAGCTTGTCCACATCCAGATTAGGAGCTTGAATAGCTCTGAGAAAAACAAATATTACCTTATGGTATTCAACCCTTATCCCCACACCCCTTAAAATGAGGACATCATTGCCCATTCCTGTTTTATATACCATTAGGATTAAGACCATGAGGTTATTAGCGAAAAGCATTATTGTCAATGTGACAGTTTGAATAATAATAATAATAATAATAATAATAATAATAATAATAATAATAATAATAATAATAATAATAATAATAAGGGGAGAGAGGGATTACCCCCTCTGAATGCTTTCCCATGGAGATCACAGAGTATGCAGTTACTTATTTACCCTATAACCTATACCTGAAGAAAATAACATCATTCTTGGATTTTATTTCTGCAAGAATAAGATCAGGATTGTTCTGTCCCGATGGGTAGTAACGAGAAACAAGTTCCTCAATGCCTTCCTGGGACACCCTCAGGTTTAGAGTTAGAGCACTCAGGACTGTCAAAGTAAACACCTATAAAGTGGAGCAAGCAGTGTAACAGTACTATCACAAACAAACAGACTTCACTTCTAACTTGTAATTTTAAAGTAACACAACCCCTTACTTAGTGACTCCTCATTCATAGTAACATAAGTCCTTTATCTAAAAGGAGCTCACACCCATAGCTCATCCCTAACTGACCTCCTGAAGAACTTTACTCTTGATGAGGGCAGAGGCTGTCTTTCTTTTCAAAGGATCTTGTTCAAGACAAGAAGCAATGAACTCCTTACGGTTTTTTGTCAGAGTTTGCATTGCACGCTTGATAGCATCCTGGTTGACTCTCCGACTGTCTCCATTACCCAAGAGGTCAAGGTTCAACATCTAGAACAAGTCATTGTTAATATTACATCAACTGAAGGTAATTACATATTTTTGAAAAAGAACACCTTTAATGTGATATAGGTGAGTGGTGAAGCTCAAATGCTTTGACGTAATCTGAAACTCCATCTCATCATTATCTTTTCCTAAGGAAAACACTGATAGAGTCTATTGGTCCTAAACAAACCAGGACTCTACTGTGTACACACTAAGGAGAACAATGATAGAGTCTATTGGTCCTAAACCACCCAGGACTCTACTGTGTACACACTAAGAAGAACAATGATAGAGTCTATTGGTCCTAAACCACCCAGGACTCTACTGTGTACACACTAAGAAGAACAATGATAAAGTCTATTGGTCCTAAACCACCCAGGACTCTACTGTGTACACACTAAGGAGAACAATGATAGAGTCTATTGGTCCTAAACCACCCAGGACTCTACTGTGTACACACTAAGAAGAACAATGATAAAGTCTATTGGTCCTAAACCACCCAGGACTCTATTGTGTACACACTAAGGAGAACAATGATAAAGTCTATTGGTCCTAAACCACCCAGGACCCCCAACTCTTAAGACAGCAAGTTAACTGGAGACATAGCTTTATTACATACCTCCAGAGCACATATTCCAAAGGCATAGATATCAGCTGATGTCTGGATTCCACCAACTATAGCATACTCTGGTGCTGCATAGTGTAAACGCTTAGTCTCTTGTGCTTCTATCTTCGTCTTCACATGTTCATGGATAGCATCAGGAGACACTAAAAACCAAGTGGGGGATGGAACATGACACATGGTCATTACATAATGAAACCAAGTGGGGAATGGAACATGACACATGGTCATTACATAATGAAACCAAGTGGGGAATGGAACATGACACATGGTCATTACATAATGAAACCAAGTGGGGAATGGAACATGACACATGGTCATTACATAATGAAACCAAGTGGGGAATGGAACATGACACATAGTCATTACATAATGGGGGATGGAACGTGACACATGGTCATTACATACTGAAAATTGAAAATGGAATGTAAAGCATTAGATTACCAGAGCCTATCTTCACTACTCCATTGTGTTGTATAAAGATGGTGGCCAATGAAAGATTCCCATGTACTATATCATTCTTGTGTAGATAGCTACAAAAGAAAATGAAACATTTAGAGTATCATTCCAATTCAAGCACCATGTGTTTGATTCCTATTAATAAGGACAGAGAAAGGGGAGGAGAGGGAGGAGAAGAGACACTGTAGCTACTTGTATGATAAAGTCAGCCATTTTTATATCTAAGAGTGTTTATAACAGAGAGATGTTGATAAAATGAGGCTTACTTGAGTGCAGACAGAATCTGACGACACCATCTCCTCCACATCTAATTTGGCACAAGAGAGGGGGGGAAGGGAGGGAAGGAGAGAGAGGGAGGGAGAGAAGGAGGGAAGGAGAGAGGGAGGGAGGGAGGGAGAGAGGGAGGGAGAGAGAGGGGGAGAGAGAGGGAGAGAGAGGGGGAGAGAGAGGGAGAGAGAGGGGGAGAGAGAGAGGGAGAGAGAGAGGGAGAGAGAGAGGAAGAGAGAGAGGGAGAGAGAGGGAGGGAGAGAGAGAGAGGGAGGGAGAGAGAGAGGGGGGGAGAGTGGGAGGGAGAGAGAGAGGGTTGGAGTTTAATTGATGGAAAACACACAGAGCCAAATTAATCGCTAAAAGGAGCCTGAAAACTTTGTAAGCACACACTACCTTTTCACTGATGGTATTCTTTGTAAGTTTGGCTTTTTTCAGGAAGTGCACAAGTGGTCCAGAAGTCATGTATTCAGTGATGAACACCAGCTAGACAAGAAAAGGATGTGTAGTAAGTGGAGGGTGATATAAAGAAGAGATATGGAGGGCAAATGGGAAGTGGAAGAAAGATTAGAGTGCTAATTAGAGGCAGGACCTTGGAGTTATTATATAGCAGAGGACAAGGATAACAGCTAGCTGGTGCAAAGAGTGACTATTAGAAAGGGTTATTAGAAAGGATTATTAGATAGCAGACTAGAGAGCAGTGAGATTAAAGCATGTGGGATCTCACAAAGAGAAAGGGTTATTAGATAGCAGAGGATAGAAGGAATTAAATTGCAGCTAGCAGGTGCAGAATGGTTATTAGAAAGGGTTATTAGAAGGGATTATTAGATAGCAGACTAGAGAGCAGTGAGATTAAAGCATGTGGGATCTCACAAAGAGAAAGGGTTATTAGATAGCAGAGGACAGAAGGGATTAAATAGCAGCTAGCAGGTGCAGAGTGGCTATTAGAAAGGGTTATTAGAAAGGAGCAGAGGGCAATGAGATTAAATAGCATTGAACATGTGGGATCTCACAAAGAGAAAGGGTTATTAGATAACAGAGGACAGAAGGGATTAAATTGCAGCTAGCAGGTGCAGAGTGGCTATTAGAAAAGGGTTATTAGAAGGGATTATTAGGTAGCAGACTAGAGAGCAGTGAGATTAAAGCATGTGGGATCTCACAAAGAGAAAGGGTTATTAGATAGCAGAGGACAGAAGGGATTAAATAGCAGCTAGCAGGTGCAGAGTGGCTATTAGAAAGGAGCAGAGGGCAATGAGATTAAATAGCATTGAACATGCGGGATCTCACAAAGAGAAAGGGTTATTAGATAACAGAGGACAGAAGGGATTAAATAGCAGCTAGCAGGTGCAGAGTGGCTATTAGAAAGGGTTATTAGAAAGGTTATTAAATAGCTTAAATAGCAGAGGGCAATGAGATTAAATAGCAGCAAGCATGTGGGATACTCACAAAGAAGGCTAAGGGTTATTAGATAGCAGCTAGCAGGTATAAGGAGTGGCTATTTGAAAGGGTTATTCAAAGGGTTATTAGATAGCAGAAGACAGTGGGATTAAATAGCAACGAGCATGTGAGATATTCGCAAAGAGGAATTATTTGAAAGGGTTATTAGATAGCAGAAGGCAGTGGAATTGTGAGATATTCGGAAAGAGGAATTATTTGAAAGGGTTATTAGATAGCAGAAGGCAGTGGAATTAAATAGCAGCGAGCATGTGGGATATTTGCAAAGAGGGGTTATTAGATAGCAGAGGGTCATGGGATGAAATAGTAGCGAGCAGGTGGGAAACACCCAAAAAGGGGAGTTAATTATAAAGGGTTATTAGATGGCAAAGGGATTAAAAAGGAATGAGCAGGTTGGGATATTCATGAAGAAAGATTATTAGAAAGGGCTATTGGATGGCAGAGAGCAGTATGATATTCTGAGAGCTCATTGGAAGGGGTTATTAGATGGCAAAGAGGAGAGAAAATAAGTGGTGTGGTGTGTAAGAGAGCCATTGTAATTCATAGACTCACTCTGTCTTGACCATTCACTTTGTCATGCCAGAAAGATATAAAATTAACAATATTAGTGTGTTTCACTTCAGTAAGTTTTTGGAGAATCTTAACAAGTCCTTCCTAAGGAATATAACAACACAAGTTGATCTATTATGACAGTGAACCTCCATATAACACATACTCTGCTTCCTTTCATTAGCTTTCGATTAGAATAGCAGACTTCATTCCACACCACCTCTACTCCTTCTTCAGTGTCCATGGCCAAGTGAGCTGAGTCTATGCCTGGTACATCTCTGTTCAGCTGGGTTTGATGGGTATTAATTAGAATAATCACGTGTCTGGTCTATAACAACAGTAAAACGTGTCTTTGGACTAACCTGTACGTTAAGCTTCTCCCACCTGCCATTCTGAGAGGTCTCTAGTACCTGGTCTTCGTCGTCACTATCTTCAGAAACCTCTTCAACGTCTGAACAAGGCTTCTTTCCACCTGTCTCCTGGTTTCCACCACCAGTGATACTAGCACTTGCTTTGGGACTGCTAGTCTTAGAAGCCAACATCATTCCTAACGAGGCCTAGGAGTGAGGACTTAGAGAACACTGACCGAATGACGCCTAAACTACGAGGTCAAGGTTCAATTCGCTGACGTAATAATGTTTATTATTATTATTATTATTATTATTATTATTACAAAAAAGGCACATTATAATAAAGTACAAAAAAAAGTGTGTACTTTGTGTGTATCTACTGGGCAAAGTCATTATTTAACCTTCTGCTAAAGTTTTGTATGTCTGAGTCCTCTTTTTGGTAATATGAAATCACACAAATAACTGCCTGAATCAGCTGCTCCAGTGTTGCTTCCTCAGGTATAGGCATGTACTCCTTCATCATTACATTGAAACGATTGTAGTACAAATTGCCTGCCTCACAGACACTGGCACAGGAGCGTGCTATCTCCTCACTCAAAGCATTCTTAGAGAGAGAGAGAGAGAAATGTTGAGTGGCTGTCAATCACAGCTCTATGCCCCACAGAATTTTAATGTGAAAACATTCGTTACTTTCATGTAGAATATGTTATCTACCTATACCAGAATACACCTACAGGGGGTCATACAGGGGATCATACAGGGGGTCATACAGGGGGGGGTCATACAGGGGGGGTCATACAGGGGGTCATATAGGGGGACATAACAGGGGATCATACAGGGGGTCATAGAAGATTTTTTGGTGGGAAGGTTTAACAGGGCTAGTTAGATTTGCTTCTTGTTAGACTAATGTTTGAAAAGTTTTAGATATTAAAACAGAATCATCAAAATAGCCTTGTAATCCATTCTTAGCCAGTTATAATAGTGGGGATTTTTTTAATGGGGGGGGGGGGGGGGATCCCCTATTTCTGTATGAAAACCTTATATAATGAGGATCTCAGACACCAACATTTGCATTTGTCACTACATACTATTAAACAACAACACTCCTGTCCAGGCTGACCTTGACTCTGGAGTGACATGTCCATAGAAATGCCCATAATAAATACATGCTTCGGTTACAAAATTAGGTTATAAAAAGATTGGTCATTTTACAAGGAATGCTTTAGATTTTGAAACTGGGCTCAGTAACTATTTCTTTGGTCAGAGTCAGCATGGACAGCCCTTTGACACCAACCTCTTTGCTGAGAAGGAAGTGTGAATAATAATTGGAGCCGTCTAGTTTGGCTAGAGGCATTCCCGGCATCAGCCCGTCTCCGATAGAAACAATTCCACCAATTCCAGTGCTCTGCATCTTGTAATATTCTCTGATGTTGCCCAGGGCAGTTACGGAGGGGTTCTTGCACACTGCTCCTCCGTCAATAAAGTTATCACACTCTCCGATGTAAAGAGGAGTGGCACAGGTGTAACGAGCTACCTTCCACACATAACGAGCTACCTTCCACACATGCACTAAAGTCAAAAGGGGGACAAGTGTGTGTGTGTGTGTGTGTGTGTGTGTGTGTGTGTGTGTGTGTGTGTGTGTGTGTGTGTGTGTGTGTGTGTGTGTGTGTGTGTGTGTGTGTAAGGGGAGGAGGAGGAGTAGGGAGAAGGGAAGAGAAGAGAGGAGGGGGGGAGGGGGAATGTGAGTATTAGATATATTCAATGTAAAATGTCAGGGTTTCATAGAAAAGGTTTGATGAGCTTTATATCCACAGATATCTGAGTATCTACACAGTACTCCTAAATCACTTGGATACAATGTCTGAGGGAAGGGAGGAGGAAAGAGGAGGGAAGAAGAAGGAGGAGGAGAAAGGAGGGAAGAAGAGGGAGGAGGAGAGAGGAGGGAAGAAGAGGGAGGAGGAGAAAGGAGGGAAAAGAAGAGGGAGGGGGAGAGGGGAGGGAAGAAGAGGGAGGGAGAGAGGGGAGGGGAGAAGAGGAAGGAAGGGAAGACTGTATGAAACTCACTAGTGGAGTATTCTCCTTGGAAGTTGTTGAAGAAGATAGGATTGAGGTCAGTGGACAGTTTGTTGACAGCACTGATGAGCAGTCTAAATAATTATAATATTTCATTTGGTAAAGGGTCCTATTTTATGGGTAAAGGATCATCTGTCTTAAATGGTCTACTTAAATAACGTATAACAAGGGAGGCCTAGTGCAAAAAGAATGACCTTCAAGTTTGGCCACCCTTACCCGATTCAAGTGCCAAAATAACTCCAAGATAGCAAACAGAGAACTACAGCCTAAATATTTGCATCTGGCTATTAGGGGGAGCTGAATAGGCCATTAGAAAACTCTTTGAGTGAGCTACATTTTGTTAGAACCAAGTTTCTGGGTGTGATCGATCTTTTTTTTTTTTTTTTTTGGTCATCATCCCATGCAAGAATCCTACATAAATGTGTTGATTTAAGAAGTCACAATACAAGGAATTGTGAATTCCCTTCCTGTGTGTGCTTGCTTTGGGTAAACATTATCAAAGAAATGGCTCAACCATACTACCTCTCTTAACCCCTCCTCACCCTCCCCCCTAAACCATACTACCTCTCTTAACCCCTCCTCACCCTCCCCCCTAAACCACATTATCCCTATTAACCCCTTCTCACCCTCCCCCCTAAACCATACTAATTTACATTCTGAGGGGACATGAATAGAAAGATTTTGAGAGAACAAATCAAAGGGGGCCAGGTTCAGCTTTGACAGATGATGAGGTAAAGGGTATATTTAACAAAAGCATAGTTAAGGATGAGTTTTGCTGAGGTTAACAAAAACTTACTTAGGACCAGTGAGATCAACAACATCCACCATCCTCCTTGTGGACCCAAAGATCTCAACTGCAAAGGCTTCCAACTCCCTCCCTCGTTCTTCAGGTGCCTGTCCACAAAATACCTTCTCACGGAGACGAAAATAGATTCGTCTGAGCTCTGCTATGCTCTTCTTACCTATGTTAGAGTAATGAAGAACTCGTGTGATACCTCTGTAGTGCAAAAATATCACTAACTTGTGCAATATGTAAGTACATAAGGATTATTGTTTCAATGTTAGTAGAAAAATTGATCTTTGTTCTCCTTAAGATGCAGTAGACCCCTCCCCCTCCCCTCCCCCCATTCATGGGCCATTTTTGTATCCTCCCTTTTTAAATCCAGTAATAAGATTAAGATACTTACAGTAAACCATGGCCATCATGAGAAATCCTCCAACACCACTGGCAACTATCCACTCGAAAAGTTCCGGTATCTTCTTCCCTGTGGCCTTCTCTATCTGACTCAATGTTTCCAGTTGTATCAGAGCCATGGTGCTGCTGGAGTCCAGCGTCAGGATAAGATGCTCACCTACACCAATCATTAATGTACTTTATGTATGTATGACACCACTCATCAAGGTATCATACTTGGAACTAGATACCTTCATACCTTCACTCTTACTTGGAGATACCAATCCCCAGTACCCACTCTCACTTATTACCTCAAGACACACCTCTTCTTTGACCAGAGCTATCGATTCCTTCACCATGTCACTTACATCTCTCTCTAATTACCTCAAGACACACCTCTTCTCTGACCATAGCTATCGATTCCTTCACCATGTCACTTACATCTCTCTCTAATCACCTCAAGACACACCTCTTCTCTGACCAGAGCTATCGATTCCTTCACCATGTCACTTACATCTCTCTCTAATTACCTCAAGACACACCTCTTCTCTGACCATAGCTATCGATTCCTTCACCATGTCACTTACATCTCTCTCTACTCACCTTAAGACACACCTCTTCTCTGACCAGAGCTATCGATTCCTTCACCATGTCATTTAAATATTCCTAGAACTTTAACCTCTCCATCTCACCCTTTCAGAACTATATACCTGGCAGTCCCCATTTCCCCTCATCAAATAACTTCTCAGAATATTTACACACCTATCCTTTAACACAGCAAAGAGTTAGCCCCTCCCACCCCACCCCACCCACCTCTTATCCCAACTTCCTCCCTCATTTGGTCATCTCCATATTCCTGGTGATCTTCCATTGGAACAACTTTACTGTTCATGTTTTCAATCGCTCGATAAACTAACCCTCCAACTTCCTTTAGAAATTCTGCTACATTGGTCTTCTGTGCCATCATGGCAGTATCGAGTGGCGTCTGGTTACTGGCATTGAGAGAATTGACATTAGCTCCCAGAACTATTAGGGCCTTTACAGATTCCAGATCTCCACGCTGCAATATGAAGTATGCCATTATATGACGTCATATTGTGGTAAGGGATAGCTTGTACAAGGCTTCAAAATGGTCTCAGATTTTAAAAAATATATATTTTTCAGAGTGTCCGGGTTCCATTGTAAAAGTGACATCCACACCACACCCATGCACCACACCCACATTATAGACACACCTACCATGGATGAATAATGTAACAGTGTGCACTTGTAAGGGTCTTTTTTGTCAACAGTATCAATGTCAAAATTCCAATTGGTAAGCTCGCTGACCATCTTAACCAATCTATTCTCTGCCTCTTCGTCTCCTTCATAGGAATCAATCATCCTTTGAGCTCGCCTAATCTCATCCTCAGGGGCAGAAACTTGGGGAACTACAGGCTGCAAGAGAGTAAAATGAAAAAGTAGGATCAAAGGGGCTCTCTCTTCTTGTGGTAATAAGATAATTTGATGTCTGTCGTGCTGATAACAGGTAGCCTCGTTCCTAGGCTCCCTCTGCTCGCCTCCCCTAAAATAATGCGGGACTGAAAAAATGCAAAGTTGAGGGTCTGGTAAAACATATCACGTGAGGGTAGAAAGGAGGTAGAAAGGACTTAATTGGATTGTGGGCATACTCAAGGAAGAACGATGACCTGCCTACGCAATCACCGCACTGTCCAGAGACCAGACAGAGATTCATCTTGTATCTTACTTGCTGGTAGGGCTACAGGGATTTTGGTAGAAAAGATTAACTAGTTATCTATAACTCACTTAACGCTGACTAACTATGCTAGCATATGAACTACTATATAATCACATGATAGAGGTTGGAGATCTGCATCTACTATCTTACCTCTACTGTGCAGAGTTGCAGTACTATAGGGATTTTGACCAACTTACTGCTAGCTGACTACTTACAGTAGATAGTGAACTAGCTAGCTATGTAGTAGCATCGAGGCTCGATGCATGGATGTTCTGCAACGTCCAGTTGACTGTCGAAGAACTACGCCCCTGCATACAATATTAGTGACTTTTCTCACGTGATAAGTTTTACCAGGCCTTCTGCTCCCTTAACTTAGCATGATTTTTTTTTTCTCTCCTGCATTATTCTGCATTATTGTAGGGGAGGGGGAACGGAAGGACTCAGGACGAGGCTAGATAACAGGCTGAAATACCTCTCTGATCCTGCTTGACTTCTCATGATAGATATCTCTTACTCAGAGAAGAAACACCTCCCTTCCCAGTTACATGAAATCATGCATCCACTACTATTAATTTTGTTATTACTCACCTGTCTAACTCCCGGGTGAGATACGAAGGAGCTGTCTGTCACGATTCTGGCCCCAGTAGGAATAGTTTGATGTGCTACAATCATTAAGTAAAAGATTAGCAATGACTAAACAAATACACAGTGGATTCCCTCTATTCTAAATCCATCAAATAATACACAGTGGATTCCCTCTATTCTAAATCCATCAAATAATACACAGTGGATTCCCTCTATTCTAAATCCATCAAATAATACACAGTGGAATCCCTCTATTCTAATCCATCAAATAATACACAGTGGAATCCCTCTATTCTAAATCCATCAAATAATACACAGTGGAATCCCTCTATTCTAATCCATCAAATAATACACAGTGGAATCCCTCTATTCTAATCCATCAAATAATACACAGTGGAATCCCTCTATTCCAAATCCATCAAATAATACACAGTGGAATCCCTCTATTCTAATCCATCAAATAATACACAGTGGATTCCCTCTATTCTAATCCATCAAATAATACACAGTGGAATCCCTCTATTCTAAATCCATCAAATAATACACAGTGGAATCCCTCTATTCTAATCCATCAAATAATACACAGTGGAATCCCTCTATTCTAATCCATCAAATAATACACAGTGGAATCCCTCTATTCCAAATCCATCAAATAATACACAGTGGAATCCCTCTATTCTAATCCATCAAATAATACACAGTGGAATCCCTCTATTCCAAATCCGTCAAATAATACACAGTGGAATCCCTCTATTCTAATCCATCAAATAATACACAGTGGAATCCCTCTATTCCAAATTCGTCAAATAATACACAGTGGAATCCCTCTATTCTAATCCATCAAATAATACACAGTGGAATCCCTCTATTCTAATCTATCAAATAATATAGTGGAATCCCTCTATTCTAATCTATCAAATAATATAGTGGAATCCCTCTATTCCAATAATACACAGTGAAATCCGAATCCATCAAATAATGAGGACTCTATGTATTTGCTGTAATGGAACTCGAAATGAGGCCAATCCTCTAATTAGAAATATTTGAGAGATTTCACTTTAGTGCAGCTGCTCTGCATATTTCTCCACAACAAACAAAGTCATTTCCTTCTAACCCCCACTCCCCCCTTTCTCTATGTGCATGTGTGTGTGTTCATGTGCATGTGTGTATATAAATAAACTCACTTCCTGAAGTGTTCCTGCCTCCAGGGCCCATACCCCCAGGGCCCATACCTCCAGGACCCATACCTCTAGGCCTCACACCTCCAGGTATTCCCCCCTGGAGGAATTCTGTCCTTATTCTCTCAATTGTGGTAGAATAATCGTCCATTTTTGTAAGTGCTTCGATAAGCTTCTCCCAGCTGGCATATATGTCGCTACGTAACCACAGATCAATGAGATCGAGTCTACAGAGGGCGATATCACCTAGCTTGCTTCTGTCTATCTCCTTCAACTTGTATTTTTTTAGTCCAAGATTAATTCCTAGAGTTTCCCACTTGTCCACCTCAACTAGAATGTTGGACACATTCCTGATATCCAGAGTAGACGCTCCTATTTTGAAACGACAACCCGGAGGGGTTCAAGTATAGCCAAGTCATGTAGATTCAGATATGCAACTTAACTCAAAGATTTTACAGTGAAAACTCAAGATTTTCTACTTCAGGTACTGTTAGTGTAATATACAGCTCAATTTTATGGTGCATATTAGTAAAAACTCTATTTTACCCTGTCTTGTTGACAAACCTGTAAATATCGCTACTGCTATCTACACACAGTCTTATTACATAGGCCTAGCACATGGTGAGATAGACAGGTCATCACCTCACCCAGATTTCTCATGAAACCACACCCCACTTTGCCATTGTACTGTATAATCTAGTACAAGGGTGGGTGGGCAATTTTAAAAAGGTGGCCACTGAGTTGTGTTGGAGGGCCATATCTCCCCAGCATCAAGTTGTGATTAGTTGCTATTATGGGAGTGCATCACTAAATAAAAAACGGCAATCTTTTGCAACACAGCCATATTCTGTGCACAGCATAAATGGAGGCCTTTATGTTTGAATTTACCTGACCTTCAGGTGGGCCAGGTAGGGACTGCTAATGAGCCAGATGTGGCCCCTACCCAGGCCTTAAAATGTCCAGGTCTAATCTAGTATTAATTTTTGTCTAAACTGAAAAAGAGAGTAGTGAGTATAGCTTGCATACAAGCATTTCATGATAAAGTGTGCACATTAGCTATAGCTTCATTGTAACATGCAATTTGTAAGCCAGTTAAAAGTGGTAATATATAGCTGTGTTGAATCCCTGGTGAAGGGACTTTCAGGAGCAGAGAGAAGCTTGCATTCACAAATTGTGAAAGCCGTTTGTCTGTTGCTTGTTGTACCTGCAATGAATGTAATCATCGAGGGTTCCTTTTCTGTCAAAAACTACCCAATACAACAATGCACCAGGAAAGACTGAATGTACTGTGCCCATAAGATCTTACAGATTCTCTGAATTTTTACCTTATACCATAGATCCAGTTAATTTCACTCTCACTTTAATTTTGCTATTTTTGTGGTAGGTAAAGGGAAGCGAAAATAAAAAACTTCAATGATTATGACAGCATAGTTAAAAACACATGGCATTTTATGAAGTGTTTTTTTTTCTTCCATGGCAGCACAGTTAGGGTTGGATGAAGGTTATTTTTTAATGCCCATCATTACCTAATTGAAATCCTTCCCCCCCCAACCCCCACCCAACCCCCACCCAACCCCCAACCCCCCTCTCCCCAGTGAAACTAAAAAACGTGAATTGCTTCATAATACAAGATTTTATGAGATCAGTGAATTGAAAATAATTGGATCTACGTATAACTAATGAACTTTCTAACACTGAATACAAGAGAAGCAATTCTAATGAGTGCTATAATTAATACCTTTTTTGTTGTTGTTGTTGTTGTTTTGCTAAAATTGTATTAGGTATCCATGCAAATAAATTTGCACTAGCTTCCATGCTTCATGCAGGAAGGGGCACATTTTCCTCCTGCACACACAGTTCCCCCTCTGTGGCCCTATGGCCAAAAGATCAACTTTTTGACTCACCCACGGTAAATTTACTGCTAGACCTATGTATTTAGCTTAGTTGTTCAGTTAAATCTTAGCTATAACTATTTCTTAATATTTCAAACACGATTCACTCCAACTCACTAGAAGACATCTTTGTCCGAGCAGAGAATCCACTGCACAGCTGAGCATTAGCAACAACAAAAGTTACAGGTACGTAGCAGAATAATTATCCGATAAAAAAGAAATATTAAAAAAAATTCTAACGTACACGTGTACCGTTGGTCATCATCCATCTTCTATAATAGCTGGCTGATTACCATGTCTGAGGGCAAGGGGAGTGTGCAGGAGGTCGAAAGCGTTCAAGTGGATGGGCTGGTGAGTTAAAATGCAGAGTCAGTGGTGAAACATTAGCAGTGTGTGGTGTCTCACTTACCAGGTGTCCCTGAAAGTGATCAAGCACTGTCAGGAAGAAGGTAGCAGTTCTGAGCTTGTAACAGGGATTCTAGTGGGGTTGGTGGTGGGAACAACTCTGGAAATCACCAACTGTTTTCCCCTGCCCAAGGAATGGGATGAACATGAAGATGAAAGTATGTATCTAGCTACACAAGTCTCCTGTCTGTGATGCACATGCACTAGCTATTCAACCCCCCTTTCTGTGATGCACATGTGCTAGCTGTTCAAGCCCCCTGTCTGTGATGCACATGCACTAGCTGTTCCATTCCCTTTCTATGATGGACATATGCTACTAGCAGGGACAGATCTCTCAATTTTGAAAGAGAAGGGTCCGAATACTATGTACTTGCCAGCTATATGGCAGTAAGGTCACAGTGAGGGGAAGGGTGCTGGAGAGGGATGTGTCCCCTTCTGCACCTTGTGTGGAAGCAAAAATTCAGCTTTGTTGGAATGATTGATAGAAGAAAATTTTTTCATGACAAGAATGTCCTTTGCATTATCCCTTATAGACCATTACCAAGTCAGCATCCTTCGAAAGTTACGTGACATTAATGTTGACTACCACCATGTTGGGTGGTATCAATCCACTTACCTTAGTTCCCACATCACCAAGGAGTTCCTGGACAGTCATGTGCGATATCAGCGAGCTATAGAAGAATCTGTTGTCCTCATCTATGGTGAGTGTAGTGTTCTCTGAGAGAGTCTGAGGAGATTTGGTGGAGTTTGTCAATTGAAGACATAGGAGCCAATTACCTTGATGGAGGAGGAGAGGGGGGAGGGAGGGGGAGGGAGAGGGGGAGGGGGAGTTGTGATAACATTGTTTACTGCAAGATGGGTTCCTAGAAAATTGGGTTGTGCCTAGGCTATGAGTTTATCTGGTTACGTTTTAGATCCTCTTCGTACCACTCAAGGGAACCTCAGCCTAAGGGCATTTAGACTTACTCCTATGCTCATGCAGATGAAGATGAAAGATGATCCCTTTACTCCAGAGAGGTTAGTAAAGTAAACACATCACAGCTCTTCTCAGAGAGGTTAGTAAAGTAGACACACCACCTCTTCTCAGAGAGATTGGTCAAATGGCCATAAGACATGACCCCACAGTTCTTCCTCCTGTTGTTCTTATGTGTATCATTCCTTATTTTGTCAGTGTTTTTTCTGCTGGAATTGACCACTCAGATGTACTTGTGGAACTTCCTGTGACCATAAGGAACTCCAGACTCATCAACTCTCTCTTATGTGAACTGGATGTTAGGGACACAGAACCTTACAAGATTGACCTAATGGGTCTCTCGGCAAGGTTAGGTACACAGTGTGTGTGAGGTGTGGGTGTGTGAATAAATATCCTGGTGCAGTCAGATTCTTGAGAAGAACATGCAGCTGTTGATGGCTAGTGTCGACACCCTTCAACAGGACATGTACCGATTATTGGGCTACGAGAAAAACCTAGCCAAGCAAACTCAGGCTAAACAACAGTTTCTTCAGAGAAGGGTGAGTTACTGAAAACAGATAATATGTAAAACCTTGCTGAGTACAATAGCAGTTCTTGACAATAATCTACTGGACATAACTTACTTTTCAAAGCTTTTAATTTAAGTCAAGCTTTGAATAAACTGTTAATATAATACTTGTTATTGTGTGGTAAACAATGTTATGTAAACAATCAACATTACCATAGATGGAGGAATAATGTAACTGTACTGTACAGCATGAGAGACATGTTAATCATGCCACTTAATGAAACACTTATCCCTTTGATTATGTGTTATATTTAGAAAGAGGAGAATATCAAACGAGCTCAGCGTGGAGAGGCAGAACTGCCAGTTACTGATGAGGTGATAGAACAGGAGTCGAACCTGAAGCCTGTAGTCCCACCCCCCAGACTGGAGACATTGCTGACTGGGCAACAGGTGGATCTGAGATGCAAGCAAATCACAGAAATAGCAGGAGAGGCATTTGTGAAACTCTATGTGTCAGAGGGACTCCAACCAAAAAGACAATAGTTTTTCTAGGATCAATACAGAATAATTAATATTTACAATGTCAGTCCTATAGTGAAGGTCTGTAGTGTAGAGATGTTGGTCCTAATGGAGGTCTATGTGAGTCCTAGTGGAGATCTATAGTGTAGAGATGCTGTAGCATTACAAGCAGGGCTCTACACTGGAACCCTCTACACTGGAACCCTCTACACTGGAACCCTCTACACTGGAAGATTACTAAAACTACAGGAAGTTGATGCAGACTTTTTTATTCATATTTTGAGTTGAACTTCTGACATTGTAAGTAGATGTTATAGCTATAGGTGGAATTGAGAATAGCATAAGGAGAAGTTAGAGCATAATTTGAGGGTTCCAGTGTAGAGGGTTGTTCAAAAAAGAATTATTTGGTAATAGGAAGAAGAAGTAGCTAGAGCTGCTGCAAGGAGGCTGCACTAACACTAATTTGCATGCAGCTGACCAGTTTAGGAGCTCGTTTTATGTACAATTCTCCCACTATTCCTATCTATTTCAGGAAAAATAACATTTTGCCAGACAGTTTGGAAATTCTCTCGTGGTCAACATTAGTGGAGTATGATTTAAGTAGAGACCTTAATTTGATCAATAGCTATATATAGTAGTAGTCATACATGGCCAAAGGAATTATATATACATATACCCACAACACATGAAAGTTTGGACCTTAAATTTTGCAAGTTATTAGCTATTCTCTATTTGAGTAAGTATTCATCATCCAATAAACAATATTATTAATTTTTATACAAACTGTCAAGCCAAAAAATAATAATAATTATAATAATTATAATAATTATATTATTATTATTTCAGATTTTAAACTGCAATTATTAGGGGCAAAATATGAGGGATGATTTCATGTGTGTTTGGTTGGGTTCCTGTTCCTGGAAGGAGTTGGGATTTTAGAGGCAGTTGGTATCCGACTGACCTTCGGTATTCCCGATCCTGTTGCCCCCCTTCCTCCTCCTCCTTGGGAGGCAGACTGTGTGGGACCAGTGGTTGGTTTGGAATTGGAGTGGACTGAGTTAGCTTGGTGTTTGGGTGACACACGAGATTCTACTGGTGTGTTACTTCGAGGCTGTGGGGAGAGCTTCTTCCCGGTTCGACGTACTGGTGTGGTGCTCCTAGGAGCTTCACCAGTTCGACGGGAAGCATTTGATACTGGAGTTAAACTTCTAGGAGTTGAGCTTTTAGAGCCCTCATGTGGATGATTTGAGGCCCGAGATCCATTCTTAGTTTCAGATTGACGGTTTAGACCAGCAGCGGATCTTGGTGGGGTCTTTCGTGTCTGAAAAGCTGGTTTGTGTCTTGGGCTGAGTTTTACATGGTCACTAGTTGGAGTGCTTTCCCTAGAGCCCCTTTGTCTGGTGGGTTTAATCTGGTGTTGGTGATGTTGGTAATAGTGGTTGTGCTCTGCAGGAGATGCATGTTTGAAACCAAATGTGGTCTGAGTCAGGCCTGGTCCCTTCTGCAGCATTGTCTTGATATTGACATTAGCTCTTCCAGAAGCTGCAAAGTGCATGCAAAATGTGCATGTAAAATGTGCATGTAAAACATGCATGCAAAATGTGCATGCAAAATGTGCATGTAAAACATGCATGCAAAATGTGCAGGTCAAGTGATTTTTAACTAAACATACCACCACCAGAGAGTTGAGCTATCTAGAAACTAACAAAATTACAGTGATTCTGAAAAGGTCACATAACACATACATGTACCTACATTTATGGAAGGCTATTGCTGAACAGCTATAATAATACATGTACTAAAATAACTATCGTACGTATAGCAATATATTTTGGAGGAGCTCAACTTTCATGAGTAAAGTTTTTCACAGGCCAGAGGCTAGATAAATAGAAAATTTAAGATTAGTTCAGTTTGGCGGATCTTTCCTAATTCGTGAAAAATGTGAAAGTTAAGCTCCAAGCGCTACACGGTATTTTTAATGTGTGTGCCATTACTGTACCTCTGCATGGATCATGTTTCTTTAGAAATTCTTCCAGTGGTTCCCAGCCTCCACCAACCCTCACCATTACAGTACTCCGAAGTATACGAAGAAGACGAAGCTTCTGATTGTCTCCAAACTAAAATAAAACAAAACACTCTCATGATTTTACTGCCTGACCATGTAAATGATATATTCTACTTACTCTATATTGGCCTTCTGCTATTCTGGTCACTTGGAACTTCTTGTCACATGTGCAACGTGACAACTGCAGTTCAATCTAGTATAGTATAAAACAAGTTAATAATTATGTATTGTGCCCCGTCCTGTACACTACAGTATTACTTCATTATCTATCTTCACTGCATCAGATACAGCCTCTTGGACTACTGGTACCCTAGTTCGTCTGTTGCTGCTTTTCAGAGTTGAGATGATCTCACTAAGATCAATCATGCCACTTCGATCCTTGTCAAATGTATCAGCTATCTTCTCCAATTCAATCTGGTTCATTGCAAGACCTAGTCAGAAAATAATACATGTACTGAGAACAGTTATAGTCAGAGAACAGTACATGTACTGAGAGCAATTATAGTCAGAGAACAGTACATGTACTGAGAGCAATTATAGTCAGAGAACAGTACATGTACTGAGAGCAATTACAGTCAGAGAACAGGTACATGTACTGAGAGCAATTATAGTCAGAGAACAGTACATGTACTGAGAGCAATTACAGTCAGAGAACAGGTACATGTACTGAGAGCAATTATAGTCAGAGAGCAGTACATGTACTGAGAGCAATTGTAGTCAGAGAACAGTACATATTATTGAGGAGCAATTAGATCTAGTCATAGAACATGACATTGTGTATGTGACACAACCAGTGACAGCTTGCTATGCAGCATCTCTATTCAGGTATGGCTCTTAAAGAATAACCTTCAACAAACTAACTCCCTTCCACTCACCAGAAGCCTTGAGTGCTTTCATGAACTCCTCTCTAGTCAGCATTCCATCATGGTTGCTATCAAAACGCCTGAACAAGTCATTCACTCTCAGTTTTTGCTGGTCTACCCATGTAGTAAACCTAGTCTTCCATTTGTCAAAGTTGAAGGACCTTGCCTGGGCAATGTCTTTTAACCTGGTCTGTGCTTCAAGTAGCTGCCTATGTCTCTCGCCAGATCGTAGCCAGAGCTTCTGCCAGTGTTTATGGAGACTGCTAATCTTCTTGGTCATGTCTGGGTTCCCATGAGGATTATTGGCTCGACGTTTCCTGTCTGCTTTGTTAAAGGCATCCACATTAGGCTGCTGGGCAGCCATTTCTTCTTGAAAAAACTGTAAAGTAAGTATGATCATACTAAACAAGCACTACACTGGTATACACACTAGATCAGAGATACACACATAAACAGTAGATTCTACACTACAAAATGTTATGTTATTCCCCTGAACATGGCATGCAATCAATTTCCAATTCAAATGAGAACACTCTCCTCTTAAAAGGTCAAGATTCACCATCAGTAACACACTAATACTTGTAACATTCTCTTAATAGATAATCCATCACTTCTTCTTCTCTCTTCTCACCCTACCCTCCCTCTTTCAAGGCATAAGTAGATCTTTTATATTATGGGAGGTCAAGCCTCTACAAATATTACATAATAAAATCAGTTTTCATGGCCAATGGATAACAGAAAATATAAATGACAGTGAGATTAGCCAGATTAGCCAGATTCATGGTATATATTTTCACCTGTTTACCAGAGAACAGCATGTAACATTCATACAGAGATTAACTGTACATACATGTATATACTAGTATACCTCATGATTGGATAGTTGTTGTTCCACTGTTTCGATGTCAGTACCTATGGGCATGCTCGCTGACTCGCTCATCTTCCCTTCTGCACCAGACACCCATGTCAGAAGGCTGTCCAGCATGTCTTGCAGGCCGTGCAACTCCAACTCAGCAGAAGCTAAAGCTTCACTGCGAATACCTGTAACACGATTAACTCTTAAAGGTCTTGACTATTTAACTATTTAAGGCTTTGCAACATGATTAACCCTTTAAGGTCTTGCAGCATGATTAACCCTTAAAGGCCTTGCAACATAAATAGCCCTTTAAGGTACTACAACATGGTTAGATCCTACTACACACAGCCTCCATAAAAAGGACATCTGTACCACTATACTTTAGTCTCTTCATTCAAAGGTCTCAATGTAAGTTTCCAACTATATCAGGTACATACCCATTCTGCCTTTAAGATCGGTCCACTTCTTTTCCATCTGCTGTAGTTTGTGTTCAAGAATGGGCACAGCTTGTGGATGGGCCAACTGAAGTATGTTCTGGCAATCTGTACGAACCTTCTCATATTCAGGCTGTCTGGTGGACACATCTTGAAGGAGTATCTATCAGAATACAACAAAATTTTGTCATAGTTCTGACCATGAATTCCAATGCCTTCCACATTACTACTCTGATAGAGTATAAATACAAAGTAGAAAAACAAACAAACAAGCAAACAACAACAACAAACAACAACTGTATACTAAATAATATTTGGAGCTGGAGCCAAGAATTTGAAAAGTATCAGGTTGCTGACCACACCCACAGAAGTGGCTGATCAGCTTGCTAATAATTATCAAAAATGATTTTTGGTCAAATGAAGAGCTGGAGCCAAGAATTTCACTGGCCACACCCACATAAATAGGCGTGGCCAATCAGCTTACTGTCTGGTATAATTATTGTATAAGAATAAGCAGATATATTGCAAATATGTTTAGCAAGCAAATAAATAAACAAACAATACCTTGTTGTCTTCAATCTGCTGTTGAAGTACAGCATCATCCTGAGCAGGCTCAGACTGGTTCAGAAGTTCGGTGATCTCCTTGTCCATCCAGGACATTATGTTATTATAGCCTTCTTCAAACTCAGTGGCTGCTCTGTGGGCCTCATCTAACCTGTCTTGCTTGTTCACCGATTGCTTATTAAGCTCCTCCCACCCCACATTAAGCTGCCGCAAGTCCTTCTTTGTGACTGTTGGGTCGTCAAGGACTTCAGATATCAAGTGCTCACCACTTTCATTGGCTGCGTCGATGTTCTGTTGGTAAGAGCGAAGATCTCTTTGGAAAGCCTGCAAGAAGATACATAGCTTGGTTAAGCTTATCAGAACAGCAGTAAACACTGCAGAGATCATACCGAGTGATAGGAGGATGAAACCCAGGTTGATGCAGACATAATCACCAGTTCTTAAATAATATTTATAAAGTGGAACTTCTTTATTCCAGACACCTTGGGACAAATTAAAGTGTCTTGATTAGAGGGGTGGTCTCATTTCAGGGGGTGAAGGGATATTAATGTTAATACACAGACTACAAATGTTATAATATAGGAGTGCCCTCATTTTAGGGGTTTGAAATAGAGGGATTCAACTGCACAAATTGTCCTACTTCATAAACAATAGAGAAAACACAGAACACTACAACAGAATTTCTAGCATTTTAGTATGTTAAAATAGTCTTCATGGAATAGTATTACAAACTGTCATCGCTGCAGTGTGTAGCTATAATAAAGCCTTCGAGACCAACTGCCATTAAAATAAACCACTCAGTGTGTATTAGCATTATAACAAGTCTTACATCATGTATGTCTATCAGTTGTTCCACAGTGGCAATGTCCCCATGGACAGGCTCAGATTTGTCCAGGCTGGGCTGTACCTTGTCCATCCATGACCACATGGGGGCCACATGTGACCTGAAACATAGAATAGAACCATTAACACGTAGAGTGCCTTCTCGTAGCTCCATCTAATGCATCACCTGAATTGTCCTATCTTCATGTAGGCATCCTCAAGTCTGTCCTGTCTGTCAACAGATACCTGACAGACTTTCTCCCATTCCTTCTCCAAGTTCTGTAGCTTCTTCTTCAGCAGTGCCTTGTCCTCTCCTGTCTTGTGCTTCATTACTTGTCTCCCAGCCTTCACCACAGCATTTTTACTGGAGAGACGAGCTCCTACCTGCTTCTGTAAAGTCTGCACAAATGAATATAGTCACAAAAAAGAGAACTTGTGGATCACACACTGATTGTTGCTGTTACTATAAAGCTATAGTCTTCCCATGCATTAGCATGAGGGAATCTATAAAGCAAATCAATTAAATATCTCTAGTAGGAGTGTATGTGTGTGCATGTGTGTGCATGAGTGTGTGCATGTGTGTGCATGAGTGTGTGCATGAGTGTGTGCATGTGTGTGCATGAGTGTGTGCATGAGTGTGTGCATGAGTGTGTGCATGTGTGTGCATGTGTGTATGACCCACTAGGGAGAGATTTCTTGTTATAACATCACACACAAGTCAATTCTCTTAACTAACGACTTTTGTCCATGACAATCCTTTTCAAACACGTTTGCCCCCACGTACAATGCCATGCATTCTCCCAGTGTTATCACTAATTTCCACTATGCAAGAGAACTTCTTTACATTGAGCCAAGAGACTGTAGTATTCCACAGGACACTAAACCAACCTTGTGTTTGGACAGTTGAGTAGCGACAGAATCCGGATCACCAGTAATAGGTTCAAACTCTTCTAGCTGCTTCATAGCTCCTGTCAACCATGACCACAAGTCATCATAAGCTCCCTCAAACTGACCAAGAGAGAGGAGAGACTCCTCAAGTGCTGCCTGCCTCTCTATTGCAGCTGAACTCAAGGCCTCACAGCGTGACTTGAGATCATCGATTCTGAGTTGGATGACTTCGCCATCCGGAGTGACACACTCCTTGATCAGCAGTTGTCCCCATCCGTCTAATTCCTCTAACTTGTTTTCCAGCTCAGACAAAGCCTTTAAGTGTTCCTATGACAGCGAAAGACACAATATATGCATGTACTGGATTTTGTCAAGATAAAATTGATCCATGCAAATAGTAGTCAGTGTGTACATTAATGCCCAGAGAGAGGGTTGAAAGGAATCATGTCTATTTGGGAATAATATCATACAGTCATTAAAATATTCCTTTTCTTTCTCACAAAAGCCATGCATCATAAATATCATGTCTTCTTTTACCTTGTGATCCTCCATCTGTTGTTTGACTGATTCCACTTCAGAATGGATCGGTTCTTGACTGGCTTGGACCTGTTCCTGGTCTGAGACATTCCTCTTCAGGTCACTATATAGACTATCAAACTTGTCAGCTCTAGCCTTTCCATCAATCAGTTGAGCCTAAAATAACAGCAGACAGAAAGATAATTTGACGATTAGGTAGGCAATACATAGTGTGGACAGTGTAGACAGGCACATGGATCTTAAATATTATTATGAGATTTTAATCTGTAAAGGATTATTATTTTAATTAGTGAACCTATCAAAGTTGGTCCCATGGAAGGTTAAGTCTTTCCCTTGGTGCAAGCCTGCCTGTAAATGAAGGTAAGATGCTTGATGTGGTCAGGAAACACCACCTAATGAATTACCTCCTCTTATTATCTGTAACTAATAAGGCTATCATTCTATACACATGCAGTACACACCTTTTTATCATCCAAAATGAAATTGAGATCATCATATCTCTTGAGCATGTCTCCCACCCATCGATCCACCATCTTCTTATCTTCAGGAGTGCCCTGAGACTTGAGAACATTGCCTTTGTTCTTGACTGCCTCTATCAGTTCCTCGTGGGATTTGACTTCAGTGACGAACAACTACAGTAAGAAAATGGCCACATGAAAACCAATTATATACAGACGATCAACCGTGTGTTTGATATTGAGAGTGGCATGCAGAGCCATGTCCAGTTACATGGATAGTACATGAATCTATACCTTTGTGTGCTCAATCTGCTATAGTAGTGTTTAGGTATTGGTAATGGGCTACATGAGAGGTATCATAAGGTCACTGTTAATGAATTACTGTGGTACATGTACACAAAGGAACTAAAAATTGTAATATAATTATGTAGGAAAAGGTGACCATGGAGTGAGATATGACTCTTATTTGGGGAATTATCCTATTCTATACGACAGAACCGGCATTGTTATAGTCATATGGAAGTTTGTTGTGACATAACTTATTATATTGAGCTAAATACTGAACAATTTGATCCCAAAGTTACATACAGATAAATATACAACTATACAAGACCACTAAAAATATTAATAGTATAACAAACAAACAAACAAACAAACAAACAAACAAACAAACAACACCAACACCAACAACAACAACAACAACAACAACAACAACAACAACAACAGACCATACCATTGAATTTGCAATATATTACACACCTCATGCTTGTAAATATCAGCTTCACATGTCTCTGGCAGGCCACAAGACTTCCAGTCAGCATAAGCCTGTCTCTCTGCCTCATTCAACCATTCAACCTCCTTCTTCCAAGCCTCACGGAAGTCACTGGCCTTCTCCATGGCATCATTCAATGTCACCCTTCTCTGACTGGCCAGAGACTGCAGAGTGTCCCACCTGATGTCAACAACAAAGAGTCAGTGGATGCAAATTACAGTGGTATTCTATGCTTGTGTGGGACATATCTGTTTTAGCAAGAGATTCTAGTAGAATCCTTAACTCTCAAATCTGCCGAGGAGGTCATTTGATACATACATTAACTATGTATACTACATCATAATCACATATACCATATAGCGCTTTATTTTGGAGGAGCTCAACTTTCGAGTTTTTCACGAATTAGGAAAGATCCATCTTGAAACTAATCTTCTAGATTTACCTGGCCTCTGGCCTTATGAAAGAGTTGTTCGGTGAAAAGCTTCAAGATGATTTACTCTCGAAAGTTGAGCTCCTCCAAAATAAAGCACTATACAGTATACACACACAACGATTCTTGCAAGAAAACTACATTACTGATCATGGACATCACACAACATTGACCACAAGACCTTATATTGCTTTTGAGAGTCCAAACTGATCAATTTAGAGTATCTCACCTTTTGTTGAGGTCTGCAAGGTCACGCTGAACCTCTGCTGTGTTTTCCCCACTACTTGAGCTCAGAAGGTTCTTGCCTGCTACATTGAGGGAGCCCACACTTGGAGTGTGTGAGGAAATACCTGATTCAATGTTCTGTAAGAGAAATAGAGAGAGACAGAGAAATTTGGTTGAAACTGGCAGAGGTATAGTGCAAAGCCAATTTGTGGTTAGATGTTATGGAGGTTAGATGTTATGGAGTTTAGACAGAGGAATGATAACAATACACTAATAACTCCATAGGGACATATACCCACAGGAATAGGACACTAGTAGAATACAAAATTATACAGACATGCACAAGGTAGAAATACAACAATACCCAAGGGAACAGACAGAATACAAAGGAATACAGGAAGGCAAACTACCCTTGGCAATGGACAAAAAAATCAATATAGAATACAAAAGAATACAGGCATGCACATATAAAATCAAGGTGGAATACAAGACAAGAATATACAAAGAATATAAACCAGAATGCTAATAAACTGAATGGTATAATCTTATTGAGTTTACATGTGTATGGATTCAGTCATCAATAGTTCTAGTCTACAAAGCACAACAAACCTGCAGGTCTTGAATCTGTCCTTCAACAGCACTAGGCTCTATCCCAGGAGCCCGTGCCTCTGTCAGCCGTCCAGTGCAGTTGCAAATCCATGTCAATAACTCAGCCAGTGCATCATGAAACTGCCCCAACTGGAGCAACCCATCCTCCAACTTGTGTTTCCGTCCCAACCCATCTGAGTGGAGCTTAGACCAGGCAGCATTGAGCTTATCTAACTGGTCTCTGAGGAAGGGACTGTCCAGTTGAGAACAGTTCTCTTTTAGCTTCTTCCCCTTGTCAAGAGTAGCAGTGATTTGTGGTTTCAAGGTAGTGAGAGATTTCTCAAACTCCTAGTAATTAAGAACAGAAGAGGTAGGGACGTGGGAACAGGGACGTGGGAACAGAAGAGGTAGGGACATGGGAACAGGGACGTGGAACAGAAGAGATAGAGACATGGGAACAGGGATGTGGGAACAGGGATGTGGGAACAGGGATGTGGGAACAGGGACATAGGAATAGAAGAGGTAGGGACATGGGAACAGGGACGTGGGAACAGAGGAGGTAGAGACATGGGAACAGGGACGTGGGAACAGAAGAGGTAGGGACATGGAAACAGGGACGTGGAAACAGAAGAGGTAGAGACATGGGAACAGGGATGTGGGAACAGGGACATAGGAATAGAAGAGGTAGGGACATGAGAACAGGGACGTGGGAACAGAGGAGGTAGAGACATGGGAATGGTAATAAAAATGAATGAATTTTGTCCACCAGATGATGACTACACTTTAACTTCCCCCCAGTGTAGATATTTACGTCAGAAATGCTATGTACATGCTATGCACATGCTATACACATGCTATACACATGCCAAGTGCATTCACTCACCTTGTACTCATCCAATTGCATTTTCACAGTATCAATGTCCACCCCAACAGTCTCAAACTGCTCCAATTCATTGGATTTAGTCTCAATCATCTGCATAGCATCACTCCAAGCAGTGGTGAAGTCCATTGCCTGAATCAACCCATCCTCTAGGACTCTCTTCCGGCCTAGGACACTACGTTGCAGGGATTCAAAGCTAGAGACAAGCTGAGCCTGCTTCTCTCCCAAGAGAAGGGAGTCCTCAGGAGAAGAGTTGTCAGCCATGGATCGATTAAGGGCAGAGAGAGAGTCCATGTTTGGCTGATGCTGTACAATCTCCTCTTGTAGCAGCTACAGAGAAGTTGGACAATGAACACACTCCTAATATACTAATAGTGTGTACTAATAGTATACTAAGAGTATACTAAGAGTATACTAAGAGTGTACTAAGAGTGCACTAATAGTATACTAATAGCATGGGGAAGGAGGTGGGGTTAGTAGTGGATATGGAGTGAGGTTCAGAGATCACTCCCCATTGTTGGGTCACATGTCATTTTGTTATCAAAGTTACTGAGAATATGTAAAGGCTAATCCAACCTAATCCAACCCTTCTTATGGAGTGTGTAGACAATGAATCAACAACTTAGTGTTTCTCTAAAAACCTTCTAACCTGAGGTTAGGGCTTCTGCTACCAGACAAAAGATAAAGTTCTACAAAAAAGACTGTCATATTTGATGGCTATTGAAAGGCAAGTTTGCTCTTAGCAGAAGCCATTGGAGCAGCCTACAAATGTTGTACTTGAGGAATCTTGCTGGTATATGAACCACTCCATGTAGTCAGGCCAACTCAGGCCTTGGTCATTCTCAGCAAGTTGGACAGCCACTATAGACTGTATCTTCTGCTATTCACACTCTATATATCTTCATTTACCTTCATTTCCTCAAGTTGCTTTTGGACTTCCTCAGGGATACCTCTAACTGCATTAGCAGCTGCAAGCTCGTCCTCCTTAGCCTGGAGCCAGGCAGACATGGTCCTGCAGGAGTAACCAACCTGTCATATAACTCTGCCAATATAAAATCACTATATTTTACATGGAATCATTCTCAAACTTCTTTGCTGTTTCAAGGCTGGAGGCAAGGAGGTCTCTCCAGTAACCGAGGAGTCCTTGGACATCACCATTTGCTGAGTCAATGGCTGAGAGAAGATGCTGGATATCAAGACCAGAGGGTGTATCTGGGGAGGGTGGTGAAGGTGGGTGGGGTTGGTAGGAGGAGGGAAAACATGGGAGGGGAGGAGTTAAGAATAAAGTACAGCCCATTTGAATACTAAAGCTGTATGCATGTGTAGGCATCATGTATTACTAAAGTTCAGTGACATTACATTGTACTCAAAATTTTGTTTATTTAATATCATTTGCACTGCTATCTCTTAACTTTAGCAGCCAACCTTTCTCCTTCTGCATTACTATTACAGTAGGTGAAGGTGACTTAGTCAGTGATATACACTCTACTCTAAACCCCTGAAGTGAGGACACCTCTGAATTAAGGACACTTGGATATGTATAAAATAACAGCTAAATAGAACTGAAATGAGGCCACTTCAATGTGTCCTAAGGAGAGAAGAAGCTACAGCTCTTAGTTCAATAATGAGAACCTTCAGAGCTAGAAGTAGTCATGCTGGATGTGTGAAATGTGATGAATTTCATTTCCAGTAGCTAGAACTCCCTCTACAATGTGTGTAGTGTAGTAAAGCAGTTAGGTACAGAGTATATAGCAATAACACTGATTAGTCTCTACTAGTATACACTACATCACACAATAAGTACTTTATTATTACCACATTCCTTATCAAAGTAAATATAGAAAATCGGGTCAGAACAACCAAATTGCTCAATAACATGAAAACTAAAGCACATTTTATATCATCTGAAAGGTCATGATCTGAACTACATACTGCTCGTATAATTGTTGCCATAGCAACCATCATATTTTGCATACTTTTAACCACATATGACTGATCAAAAACTTCACTTGCTGTAGGGTACTTATGACCCCCATGATAAGAAAAATAATGAGTTAATAGTTGTGGGGGCGGGTGGGGGAGGGGACTGGCTCATACTATAACTATGTAATGCAGAAAGCATGTTTAACATTACATCATAAATTAGATGAGTAATAAGTTATTGTAGCTTTCATCTTTGCAGTTATCCTGTTTGAAATGACCCTTTACCATACACACCTGTATCACATGCAGAGACCACAAAGCTTACAATCTTTGGGCATATTTCATCTTTGACCTTTCATCTTTGACCTTTCATCTTTTAACATTCATTGAAACTTGAATTTTTTTAAGCTGATTTCTCTAATTATTGGGTGTGGCCTGATAATATGGGTGTGGTTAGTAAACAGTCCCCTCTCCCACCTTCAAGACTACTAATAGTCTGCTATAGTACCGAATATTAGCCAAAAGATAAACAACAGTTCACTATAGCAAGGACAGGCTATAGCCTTAGTTAGGTATGCCAACTAAATGATATTCATTATACTTCTACACAAATTCAGGGTTTGTAGCACATGACAGTATACTGATTTAATTTACTAACACGGTCCCACATAAGAAATCTTATTTAAGAGTAGGTAAAAAATGGCAGCTTCAACAGGTACAGTCCTTGGTTATCAGTGTGAGTTTATTGACACAGTTCCTGAGGATTTTCACTGTAAACAGTGTTCTCTAGTAACCAGGAGATTAACTATCACCAGTTGTTGTGGAGAGAGTTTCTGTAAAGTCTGCATAGACAACATCCAACAAGATGCCAAACCTTGTCCAGGCTGTGGGGAAGAAGGATTCACAACTTTACAACATGTAAAGAACCAGAAAAAAATTGCAGCCCTCAAAGTTTGTTGCAGTATGAAAGAGAGGGGGTGTGTCTGGTCAGGAGTGCTGGAACATCTTGATGCTCACTTGGACCCTGACAAAGGAAACTGTCAGTATGTAGACATTGTCTGCCCCTTGAAATGTGACAAGAAGGTAGTGAGAAAGAATGTTGATCACCACACAAGCAAAGAGTGCATGAAACGTGACTATGTTTGTCCTTACTGTACCTTCAGAGGAATCTACAAGATTGTCTCAACCGTTCACTGGCCAGGGTGTGCATACTACCCTCTACAATGCCCTAACCGCTGTGGAGTTACTTGTGAGAGAGACAAAATGGACTATCACATGAAGATGTTCCCACTGGAAGAGATGGAGTGTGAATTTAGCCATGCTGGATGTAAGGAACAAGAGGAAGAGGAACATATGAAAGAGAACAGCCAGAAACACCTCACCATGATGGCTACTGCATCACTCAAGATGCAGAATAAATTAGAAGAGCAGGAGAGAAAGTTTAAAGAGAAGTTACAAGAGCAAATAAAGAAGGAAGGAAGAAAGTTTGAAGAGAAGTTACGAGAGCAGAAAGCACAGACACAGAAACTATTACAAGAATATGAACTGAAGTTACAGTTACAGGAAGACAGATCTAAAGAGTTGCAAACAGAAGTTGATGTACTGAAAAGACGATGCGATGATGCTGAAAGGATACTTTGTAAGAACTACAAGTTTACAATGGAAAACTTCAGCAAAGAGAAAGAAAAGGATCTCTATGATGATTGGAAGAGTCCACCCATGTACACACATCTGTGTGGTTATAAGTTTTGCATAGGCATAGATGCAAATGGGTGGGGTGATACACGAGAGGACAGTGTAAATGTAGAGCTGTGGTCCATGGAGGGGGAGTATGATGACCAGTTAAAGTGGCCAGTCACAGCAAAGTTTATTATAGAGCTCGTCAATCACTTCCAAGGAGGAAATAATATGAAAGTAACACAAACAGCAACCTGGAAGAAACCAACAAGAAATGATCCTGTTTGCAAATTTTCACCTGATGCAGCATATAGATATAGATTCATAAGACATTGTGAATTGGGTAATGATCCATCCAGAAGAACACATTTCCTAAAGGATGACAGTCTCCAGTTTATTATAACAGATGTAACCATTATGAAATAATAGTGATGTTTTGTGATTTGTAGAGAATTAGCAGTTATGAGTAAGGCAACATATAGTACCTGATTTATTTTTGTTATTTGATGTTATTTGCCACACCTACTTATTTGCCACTTATCTATATTATTGTAGTACCTATTTGTCATTTACACCCACTCAAATTTAATTGTATATTTGTCATTGTTTTTTGGTATGGTCATCAAAAAAAAAATTTTAGTTTGCTTGTTAGCTAGCTATCCAATCCTGTTGAATTGGGAGAGGACTCACCCTAACATTGGTCCTTTGAGTGGGATATGGTGTAGAACACTTGCATTTTGTGGTTCTCTCTTGAAAATCTCTATTTCTGTTGTTTGTTTGCTTGCTTGCTACACTTACCTTTGACCACACCTTTCTAATCATGTCTAAAACTAATGGGCTGACTCCTGCTGCTGTTAGGAAGAGAAAGGTGTCCTTGTGGGACAATGAGTCTGCCTGGCCACTCACTCAAGAGATTTAAAAGACAAGACTCAACCTTTTGACCTTGTAGAACAGCTGTCCAAGAAATTGGACTCTGAGTTCAAGGTGCACCATCTCACTCTCATTGAGACCTAGGGCAAAGAGCAAGATGACGAGTCAAGTATGCTAGCTGCCCGCATAAAGCAATTAATCAAGTTCTGTAACTTGTCGCAGGATTCCAGTTTTCAAAAAACTGCCTCTTGACAGCTTAGCCATATGGAAAAACTACATCTTCTATCAAGGGTGAAGTTAACACATTGACCAGCCAGCCTATTCTTCGTCAGTATGAGGAACTAGTATTCGACCTCAAAGTGGAGCTTGCAAGTGTACTGCAGTAGCATGATGCCCTTTGACCTCTATGACAAAGATGATCTCTCTATATTGCTAGAAAGGGATATGTTCAGTTGCTCCCTAGATATCAAGAAGCTGCTATTTCCTCCTACCCCTGTCCGTGACCCTACTCCTTCAGTCCATAGCAAGGTTGACAGCAAAGGAGTGAGACTACCAAAGATAGATGTCCCTAAGTTCCATGGAAACATAATTAATTGGAGTACTTTCTGGGAGCAGTTTGATATCTCTGTACACACCCTTCTGACTCAACATTTGCTTAAAGATGGAATGTGATGGAGGGTCTCTCATGTTAGAGTAGAAGTACATTCATGACTCCTAAACACTATATCAGGAATACAGACCTAACCACTGTATTCATGAATACAGACTATATTCATGTAGTGGTTAAGAATACACATGGAGAATCACTTCTTCTTGTTATAGAATATAAGTATACTCATGAGTCGACTCTTCAGGAATACAGACCTAACAACTGTATTCATGTAGTGATTAAGCATACACATGCAGCCAAGAGAACTCACTACCCCATCATGCCTGAAATCTAATTGCTTGCTAATGACATGTCATGCCATGATTGATGCTCCTGATGGTTCCTGTCTGAAGTGAGAGGTTTGTATGGTAGGAATTTGTATGGGGGAGATAGTGAGGTTAGCTATAGTTTAGAGAGAAGAGTTGTTGTGAGAAAGGCCAGTAACACCTGGAAATTCTGGCCTTCTGATGAGAGCTGGAAAGACACAGGATCTAATGAAACTAAAGAGGCAGAGTCAAGAACGGCTCCAAGTTTAAGGTGGATGCAGTTGTTCCTTGAGTGACTTGTGGGATTTGCCACTGCACCCTGTTTCCTTTGATCTCTCTTTCTACTTCTGCATAACTATTACAGTAGGTGAAGGTGACTTAGCCAGTGATATACCCTCTACTCTGAACAGCTCTTATATACAGTGGAACCCCTCTATTCAAACACCCTGAAATGAGTACAACTCTGTATCAGTAGAACCCCTCTATTCTAACCCCCCTGAAGTGATGACACCTCTGAATTAAGGACACTTAGATATGTCTAAAATATAAGCTTGTGTATTAACATTAATAGAACTTCATCCCCTAAAATGAGGCCACTTTAATGTGTCCTAAGGAGAGAAGTTCTATTTTTGCTACAGCTCTTAGTTCAATAATGAGAACCTTCAGAGTAGCAATAACATTGATTAGTCTCTACTAGTAAACACTACATCACACCATGAGGGATTACATAATAACCATGGGATAAATATGAGGACATGAATGTACCCGTAATGCAGAAACCAAGTTTGACACAATCATAAAGTAATAAGATATCATTGCTTTCATCTTTGCAGTTATTCTGTTTGAAATGACCCTTTACCATACACACCTGTATCACTGACCATAAAGCTTCTTCTCTTTGGACCTTTCCACCTTATCTTTTGTTTAAAAAAATGCCCTGAAACATGAGATTTTTCTCTTATTACTGGGTGTGGTCTGATAAAATGGGGGGGGAGGGGAGGATTAGCAAACAGCCCACTATCCTACCTTCAAGACTACTAGTCTGCTATAGTGCCAAATATCAGGAAATACTTAACCAAAAGATAAAGAGTTCACTATAGCAAAGATAGGGCTATAACCTTAACTAAATGATATTCATTATACTGATACACAAATTCATGGTTAATGGCACATGATAGTATACTGACTAAATTTACTAACATAAGGCCATCTTGTTTGTTTAAAAGTAGGTAAAAAATGGCAGCTTCAACAGGAACAGTACTTGGTTATCAGTGTGAGTTTATTGACACAGTTCCTGAGGATTTTCACTGTAAACAGTGTTCTCTAGTAGCCAGGAGATTAACTATCACCAGTTGTTGTGGAGAGAGCTACTGTAAAGTCTGTATAGACAACATCCAACAAGATACCAGACCTTGCTCAGGCTGTGGGGAAGAAGGATTCACAACTTTTCAACACATCAAAAATCAAAGAAAAATTGCAGCCCTCAAAGTTTATTGTAGCCTGAAAGAGAGGGGGTGTGTCTGGTCTGGAGTGCTTGAACATCTCGAAGCCCACTTAAACACTGACCAAGGAGACTGTCAGTATGTAGACATTGTCTGCCCCTTGAAGTGTGACAAGAAGGTAGTGAGAAAGAATATTGATCAACACACAACAAAAGAGTGTGTGAAACGTGACTATGTTTGTCATCACTGTGCCTTCAGAGCAAGCTATGAGATTGTCTCAACTGTTCACTGGCCAGAGTGTGCATACTACCCTCTACAATGTCCCAACCACTGTGGGGTAACTTGTGAGAGAGATAACATGGACTATCACATGAAGATGTGCCCACTGGAAGAGGTGGAGTGTGAATTTAGCCATGCTGGATGTAAGGAGAGGTTTAAACGAGAGAAAGAGGAGGAACATATGAAAGAGAACAGCCAGAAACACCTCACCATGATGGCTGCTGCATCACTCAAGATGAAACAAGAATTCCATAAAGTACTGGAAGAGCAGGAGAGAAAGTTTGAAGAGAAGTTACAAGAGCAGAAAGCACAGACACAGACACTATTACAAGAACAAGGAGAACTATTCAAAGAGAAATTACAGTTACAAGAGAAACAGTTTGAAGAAAAATCTAAAGAGCTGCAAACAGAAGTTGATGTACTGAAAAGATGCTGTGATGATGCTAAAAGGATGCTTTTTAAGAACTACAAGTTTACAATGGAAAACTTCAGCAAAGAGAAAGCAAAGGATATCTGTAATGATTGGAAGAGTCCACCCATGTACACACATCTGCTTGGTTATAAGTTTTGCATAGGCATAGATGCAAATGGGCATGGTACTACACAAGGGGATAGTGTGAATGTAGAGCTGTGGTCCATGGAGGGGGAGTATGATGACCAGTTAAAGTGGCCAGTCACAGCAAAGTTTACTATAGAGCTCATCAATCACTTCCAAGGAGGAAATAATATGAAAGTAACACAAACAGCAACCTGGAAGAAACCAATAATAAGCTATCCTGTTTGCCAATTTTCACCTGATGCAGCATATAGATATAGATTCATAAGACATCGTGAATTGGGTTATAATCCATCCACAAGAACACATTTCCTAGAGGATGACAGTCTCCAGTTTATTATAACAGATGTAACCATTATGAAATAATAGTGATGTTTCATGTTTTGTAGGTAATTAGCAATTATAACTATGAGTAAGGCAACATGCAGTACCAGATATACTGATTATATGATCATGATCATCATCATTTATGATCAATCTCTCATTCTATTCTTTAGTGGAATCACTTGCTGGTGACATCCAAAAGGATATTCTTCATGAAATTTTCATCATGAAGAAATGTTTGTCTCTGCTCTCAGAGGCTGAATTACAATTTGCGTTATTTGCATTACAACAGCAATGCAAAATTATACATAGTAGCTAAATGGTACCTAAACTCTTTTAAAACAATCACCTGTATAATACATACCACAGAGTTAAGGTTTCCATTTCTTATTAGGAATGAAACAGCAAGAGAAGAAGTAGATGAAAATGCTTATAATGAGCTATACTCTGTAGGAATCACACATGCCATCAACATCATCTTACAAATAATGTAGTGCTGTTGTTAAGTTTCAGAGTTATGATACATGTAGTGAGACTATCACTAGTCTAAGTCATGAAGGCATAATATTACTATGTAATTAACAGCAGTATATTGAACTATATATAACTACACACATAATTATATTTGTAAAATTATTACACATTCCTTGCCATTGATAGTTTTATTTAGCCACTTACCTTCATCATTATTGGATGATCCACCAGCTTGAGAGGTGAAGATTCTTCCTTCATCTTTGCACTTACTGATTACAGGTTCCAGTTCACAGTAACACTTGTCCAGCAGCTAAGAAAACCATAGTTATCTTAAGAATTACCATGAATTTATCCATGACAACCACATACTATATACTTCCTAAAGCCATGAATAAGAGTTGCTATTAGCTATAATGGTAGCATTATTGCCTTTGTGTCTTTCCCTGAGATGCAGTACAGCTTAGATACTTTCAGACTCTACCTTACCACTATCCCTTGGTTAAAGACTGAGAATACTGTACTAGGACTCCAGACCAGAAAAAAAAAACTTCATCCCACAAAGAACTCACCATAAGTTCTTTTATTTGCTTCTCTACATCAATTGTCATCACATGTGGAGGTTCATGACCCTTCAACCTGACTCTCATCTTCTCCAGCTGTTCTAACAACCCCTCTAACTGGTCATGCAGGTTATTAACCTGACCCAGAGCCTCATCCAGAACAGAAATACCACCACTAACATGTTCCTGTAGAGGATAATGATTATTCCAGTTAGTGAACTTGTGACAACTAACAAACCAACAGCACATATTAATCAATAGCTTTGGGGATAGGAATTATTAACTCTGCTATGTAGAAATAGTTTTTACTGAACACATGTCTCACTGTTCCTCATAGTATATTCCATCACCAAATGATATTCATTTTAGAGTTGTGAGTATTTGAACAAAACGTTCCCAATGTTCACTTATACCCTCAGACAACATACAAATGAACTGAGCCCTTGTAAAATGTATGCCTTTTGGCAGATCAATGGCCAGTTTTGATCACTCTTTCTTACTCACCTTGAGTGTGTTATATCTGTCCTCCAGTGTAGTGTATCCTATATCGGGTAGTTCTGAGGGATTGGCACTGGTGTATCCCTCCAGGCTACGGCCAGCAGTGACCACTGAATCTAACTGAGGTCTGTGTCTTTCAACATCTCCCAACAATGCCTGAAAAATACACAAAGCACAAGTGAATGAGCACTACAGACTCTGACTTCCTAAAACAGTGATCTTCGTACTTTGACTCATTCATTTACTGGTACAGTAAAACTATACACACAGACAGGTAACAACTGAAGTGTTTACTATACACAGAGTGCATGTATCTTATTAGAGAGGTGGATAGAGACACAGGACACTTGGACAAGAGCCCAGATTACAATCCCACCCCAGCCACCAGGACATTTAAATTCATTCCAAGGTCTCCAAATAGCTGCCCAGGGGTAGATACAAGGACTATGGTTACACTATGATAATTTCTAGGGGATTGGACCTCCCTAAGCTCCTCCCCTAGATTGTCCCTACACACTTCGGTACAGTATGTACATGTAGAGGGAGGGCATGCAACTAGTCTAGATTAAATATACATGCCCTTTTTCTATCCTGATCATGACTTATGGTTTACATAATATCTATGTATCACTATTTCACATGTGGCCTGTGGTTTGAAAGAGAATGGTTCCACTATAATTTTAGAATTGCATGTTCTCAACATGTTCTCTACATGTTCTAACACATGATCCCTTATTTTAGCTGTGTTAGAAGTGTTCTTTCTTTACCTTCAGACTGTTGAGTTGTTTCCTGATCTTCTGTGGGTCACCATCAGTCCTTATGGGAGGTGCTATTTTCGCTTCACAGCCACTCAACCACCCGTCAAATCCATCATGGAGAGACTGTGGGGACATAGCCACAGAATGCATGTTACAAGCATACACACCTTTCCATGGAATGTCAATGTTAGGGTTGTCACTAACCTGGTAGTTCTCTGCTAATGCCAGGCCTTGTTTGAGTTTATCCTGCCGCTCTGAGAGTGCAGATAGAACATCTCCCCAAAGGTTGTTGAGATCAGATAGTTTAAGCCTTCCTGATGCCCCACTAAGTTCATCTTTGCAACCCTCCACTAACTCAGTTCCTAGAGTGTTCACTGACTCCAGAACTGCTTCATGATTCTTAAAATTACGCCCTACATCCTGAAACAATACAAAATGGACAGAACTGTAATGTAATATCAATTCCCACAGGCTCATCAGTTCCCCCTAGACCCAGTTCCCCCAGGCCCATCAGTTCCTCCTAGGCCATCAGTTCACCCAGTTCCCCCTATACACATCAGTCCTCCCTAGATTCATCAGTTCCCCCTAGACCCACCAGTGTCAATGCTCTATCTAAAAGTTTGAAGGGATTCAATTCTGCACATCACAAACCTATCAATTAAAAAGTCAAATGTATTACAGAATAATTCACTCTTTTTTATTTTTAAATTTCACTGATGCTGAGGTCCATGTAATAATTATTCAGTTTTTACTCTGACCTACTGTGAACAAAACAAAACTATAGTGACAGTTAAACTGATATACAGTATTCACTGTTCTCATCATAATGCATGCTCAGTTACAATATATTTATAAATCACATGATACTTAACTATATGCACACACATATCACATGACCTTCTATAGTACCTCCACTTCCTTGAGCTGCTGTCTAATCTCAATAGTGATTATAGTGGGAGGAGACAGACCCATAACAGTCTCTCTCTCCTTCGTCAGCCATTCGTTGAAGTTAGTGTAATCTGATTCGTATCTTAGTACCTTCTGAAGCAGCATTGTCCCCTCCTCCATCTTGGTGCACAACTCTATACTGAGCTGGTTATACCTGTTACGCAAGTTGGCACCTGTCCCTACCGCCTCTGATGCACCCGGTCGCTCAAGCCAGTCAGGCAAGACAGAGTTACTAGTTGAAGAGTTCTTGCCAGGTGTAGGGAAAAGATGCTCTTCACAAAGTTCTATTGAAGACAATTCAGTATCAAAAAGATCTTTCTCGGCATTTGTAACAGAGTCTAGATCGGACCTGTGGGACTCCACATCCTGTGAAAACTCCTTACAGAGAAGGAAATGACACAGAGTAACGTTTGTTAACATTTGGTCAGTTTCATTCTTGGCTAGAATATAATCATTATTTAAGCTATTATCAACAGAACATTTAAGGAGTGGGAGAAGGAAGGATTGTGAAGTGCAAGAAATCCATCATCATTGCATAAGGAGTTAATCTAAACTGTCCACTTATACTACAAGTGTCCACCACTCTCTAGTTTAAGTGTCCATCTCTCTCTAGTTTAAGTGTCCATCTCTCTCTAGTTTGTATACTACAAGTGTCCATCTTTCTCTAGTTTTATTGCATTGTGACCTCATCCATCCCCACATTCCCTTCATTTCCAAGAAATGCTTCTTTCTCTCATTTTGTGTAAGTAAAAATAGTTTATATTTAGTACTCCAACTCTTGAAAAGAAACGTGCACAATGTTAGCTCCATAGAGGCATTCTGGACTATGTATCACTCACTGAGGCTGTCCTTAATAACACACTAGTGGTTGATAGGACTGATATCCATGTGTGGAAGTTGTCCTTATTTCTCACTATTGAGTGTTCTAGATATAGTCAGTTGTTTAAGCCTAGACTAGTAATGAATTCTGTGTATCAATATTCGATGGAATAACTACTTCAATCGGTACCTGCAGTCTTTCCAGCTGTGCCTTGAGGGGTTGTGAGGCCATAGGAAATGTTTCTATCTCTCCTTTTCTCCCTTCGATGTCCCGCAACCACTTATCAAATTGGTTACACTGGTCTTCATAGTCAGTGGCCATCTTCAGGGCTTCTTCAAGACGTGACATCCTCTTCGACGAGGTCTCCTTGAGCTGATCAAAGTGGGTAGCTAGTGAGGAGAGTTGTGATTGAATCTTCTGTTTCTCATCTGCACCACTCTCTGCCATCAAGGACTCTCCTATGGTGCTTGCTTGCTCAAGAGTACTGGAATAGGCCTCAATGTCACTGAGGATGGGCTGCAGATGATGGGGGGGGGGGGGGGGGGGGGGGGAGTATTTATATCACACCTTTAATGAATGGAGACTGGGGATCTATTGTATTATGGGGGATAAAATTATTAGCCCCTCAATTAAAACAATTGGAGAATTCTAATGCCCCCTTTATTTTCACCCCCTGAACAGTTCACTGCTAAATCGAAGACCCTGTAGTGTCAAGTAATACATAGGAATGGTTTTATTTTACCTTGAATCCCTCAATTTGGGGTTCTATGAGCCTGGCCCTTGCTGCTATACGATCTTGCTGCCGTAGCAAATCATCCATGCCTAACATCCATCGATCCAGTCCATTGGCAATTCCTTGAAATTCCTGTGTCTACAATAGTCCATTCAGTACATCTTTGGTATATTATTCAGTACACTTTGGTATACTATTCACTACACTTTGGTATACTATTCACTACACTTTGGTATACCATTCAATACACTTTGGTATACTATCCACTACACTTTGGTATACTATTCAGTACACTATGGTATACTATAGAGACTACAGCATTACCTGAATCAGTGCTGCTGTTAATTTATCATTTAACTCTCCAAGCAACTTGTTAAGTCTTTCCCAATTTTCCTGGAGCTCTAGAATACTTTCTTCCAAGCTAGATCTGGGCTCTCCTTCCTCACATAGCTCTACAAGGGACTGTCCATTCTCCACACACGAGGCATAAGCTGGTGCCAATGAGTTGTACTCCACCTTCAGAGCCTACAGCACCCATGAAAGCAGAGAGAATATTCTATAGTGTTAACTATATAGAGCCTATGGCATTGTCAGCCTCACAAATTACTGTTCCCTACATGCAGAGGATACACCTAAAGCATAGAGCCTGTGGTATTGATACATGTATAGAATACATGTGATACCACTGATGATGTGCACTCAGAACTATTGGCTGGTGTATAGGAGAATTTTGGCAATTTTCATTGACCTCTTAATGTGACCTTTGCTTGTAGGTCCCAGCCCTTATACATCATGTGTCACTATGCATGCAAGGAGAGGAGGGCGTGTCAACTTGGATGCTGAGGGGAGGGGAAGTTAAGGGTGTTAGAGAAGACTATCTTCTCCTCTCAGTCCACCCTCAAAAGATGCAAGATATTTATATTCTGGGGTGTACGGGATCCTCACAGTTCAGACCTCAATATCAGCCTTCAATTGTTCCACTTTCTCTGGTTCAGTGGGGGGTGGGCCTATGTTATCCAGGTGCTCCAAAGTTTGGGGAACCCAGGGGGTCAATTTTTCCATGGCCTCCTCGTGAGTGACTGCCTGGTCAAGAGCCAAGTCCAAGTTGGACTGGTGCTGCCCTAGCTGGTTTGACAGGTCCGACAACTTCTCGTTGAGATTGTCCAGTTTGTGTTGGAGAATTCCTCTTTGTTCATTTTCTTCAGGTAATTGTGAAGTCAAGTCAATTAGCAAAGGATGGAGTTTCTCCTTGTCCAGTGTCCTGGCAGCTATTTCTTCACCAAGAGACTAGGGATAAAATAAATTTACTCCCTAAACACCACTATATTGGAAATCTCTATTCCTACCCATGAAATGAGGGCACCCCTATATTGGAAATCTCTCTATGAGGGCACTCCCGTATTGAAAATCTCTATTCCTACCCCTGAAATGAGCATCCCCCCCCCCCCACACCCCATATTGGAAATCCCCTGAAATGAGGGCACCCTCGTATTAGATATATAAAATGAGGACCCCTGTATAAATATAGCATAACCTCTCTATGAGAACACACCCTGTATGAATACAGCATAACCTCTATATGCCTGTATTACACAGGTCATAGTCCTAACCTGGCATTCTTGCTGTTGGGATCTGATGACAGAACTCTTCGGGTCATGTATCCTGAAATCCTTGAACCTACTCTCTGCCTCCTCTAACCATGAGGAAAGTTCAGAGGTCAATGATTCAAACTCCTCCCCTTTCTCTAACTGAGAGCTTAGATCAGTAAATTGTGTAGCCAGCCTCTCCTTCAATAATTCTAATCGACGGTTATAGTCTACAATTATATCTTCCTGCTCCTTTTGTCCTGGTCTGGGGAGGTCTCGTCCTACAGGACAATCTTCTCCATAACCCATTGACACTCTATCAAAATATGCCGACTCAGTATCAGGTCCAGCACACAGTTTCTGTGTCTCTTTCTTGAGGAATACAAACTCTGGTTCGTGGTCAACAATGTCCTGCTGAAGAGCCTACACAGAGAGGGAGAGTAACACAAGACAGAGGTAAGAAAAGGAAATTTCATAAGGAGTTTCTATATCCTATTATAACCACAGAGCTAATGAATGGGGAAGGGGGAGGGAGAAGGAGGAGGGAGAGGGGGAGGAGAGGAGAAGGGAGGGGAAGGAGGAGGGAAAGGGGGAAGGGGAGGGGTGGAGGAGAGAAGATGGGGAGAGGAGGGGAGGGGAGGGGAAGTGAAAGAGAAAAGAAACAGATTTCTCTCTTCTTTGATACATTGGCTGTGCCCTCAAGGTAATATAACAAAATAGATCTATGGAAGGTAAATATTGACTTTCACAAACTCTCCATATTATACTGAGCCTAGAAGACTCTTGAGGAATGTGGCATGAAACTATTATTATAGTCAGTGAAAAAGGACAACAGATTGCACTGGTGCGTAGAGCATCCTTACGACACAAGTGCTCGGCTCAAGTGCTTCGCTAATACCTTGATCTCTTCCATCTGTGCCTGTATTGCCTTGGGAGTGACCGAGGGAGGAGGCAACTGTTCCACTTTCTCCTCCCAGTCACAGAGCAAGTCTTGCCACGCTCCCCTAGAAGACTCATATTGTTGGACACTGGGTAGGAAGTTAGTGAGAATATCTCGCCTCTCACTGGAGAGTGTCTTCAAGCGGTCATATCTCTCCTGTAGTTCCTTCATCTTTATACCTGTAGCAGTCTCGTCAGTAGGGTCAGCAGCAGCTGCTAGAGATGAAAGGCTATCCATATTTGGTCTGTAGTTTTCTACCTGTCGCTGAAAGTCTTGATCCTCATGTAATTGGTCCTGAATTGAAATCACAATACAATTAGACCAGCTTACTTATTGATAATCCACTGTACTGAGCATGCTCATAATGGCCTGTACTGAGTGTGCTCATAATCCACTGTACTGAGTGTGCTCATAATCCACTGTACTGAGTATGCTCATAATCCACTGTACTGAGCATGCTCATAATGGCCTGTACTGAGTGTGCTCATAATCCACTGTACTGAGCATGCTCATGCCCTGTATTGAGCATGCTCATAATGCCCTGTACTGAGCATGTTACTGTATATACCTATAGTGAGAATATTCCATTGAGTATGCTCTTAAAAGTTACCTGAAGAGGTTGTACTTGTACTCCAGTAGGAGCCATGCCAATCAATTCTGCTTCCTTACTCTCCACCCATCGCTCCACGATATAATAATTTGTATCAAAGTTGTGACTATTGTACTGATTGGTGAGGTCTTCCAGCTGGACTCTCAGTTCCTCCTGGTCAGATTCGTCCAGCAAGGGGATGACTGCTCCCACGGCTCCCTCCAGCATTTCCAAGGCTCCATGGTGGATCCCCACATCATCCTTGATGGACTAAAAATGGATAAACAAAGATAAATCATGACCTATACACAACAACAACAACAACAACAACAACAACAACAACGTGTACCTGAGCCTCTCTGAGCACTTTCTCTCTTTCTTCCTTCTCTGAGAGTTTAGGTACAGGAGTGAGTGAGGACAACTGATTCTTTGACTCTTCCAGCCATGTTCGAAACTTTGAAAACATATCTTCCATTGGACGGATCTTCTTCTCCAATGCCTTTAGTTCTGATCTCTTGTCTAATACTCTCTGGAATGATGCAATCATGAGACGTAAACCGTCAGAGACATGATCACAAAGTTACCTTGTCACACTGCTTCATCTTGTCCCTCAAAGTACTGACATCACTTGCAAACTGAGATTGATCAAAGGGTGTCTCAAGAAGACCACAAGATGTAAGAACACTTTCAAAATCGTTCTTCTCCTTTTCAATGTCTCCAGAGAACGCCTGCACACCACACAATTCTATTAATACAACTTCACTATTTTACCACATCCCCATAAGGAGGATAAGAAAGAGAGTGTCCCCATTTAAGGGGTAAACACTTGAAAAGTGATTTATTACACATGTGTACACTACCAGCCTTGAACTAGAATATGTATAGCAGTAATGTTGACTGCAATTAGCTCCTTATAACACTGATGTCCTCATTTCAGGGGATAAGAGATTATCATGACTAAAGGTTCACTAACAAATGATCATTACTCACTTGTAGTCCTTTGGTTTTGGAGGCAAGTCCATCACTGGAAATGGCGGATACACTGAACTCATCAATCTTGTTAAGCAGGCTATCAATATTTGAGGAGAACTCAGCATATCTTGTGTGGAAGGCTTTGAGTTTAGGGATGGTGTTCTCAATGACTTCAATATCATCACTAACATACTATGTTGGAAAGAGATACAGTGGGAACTGTCAAAGAGATACAGTGGGAACTCTTTATACAGAGCAAATTAGAAAAATATAAAACCAGCGAAAATTTACTACAAATTTATTAGCATAATAAGACAAAAGCAGCAGAATTTCAAAGAGTCATCCCAACCAATACAATTCAATCACTTCATAATACCTACTATCTACAATATTATATTCATGCATATGTACCTGAATGGTACTCCATCTTTGCTGCACATTGTCCAGCTTTCCTTGGAGATCTTCTGTATCCTGAACACCTCTGGCTATTAGCTCCTCACACTTCGCACATATGGCTTCATACTTCGGCTGATGGGCTTCGATATCAGCAGCTGTTTCCTGCACATATGTGTACACTTCAACAACATTACTATTGCTGTAAAATAGGTTACAAGTTGATGGCTTCACAAGGAATAGAGGGTTTCACAACAGGGAAATGGCTTCACAATGGAGTAGTGGAATAGAGAGTTTCACAACAGGGTAATGGCTTCACAATAGTGTAAAGGAATAGGGTTTCACAATAGGGTAATGGTTTCACAATAGAGTAATGGAGTAATAGGGTAATACAACTTTCAGTATAGAGCACTAGATGTTCCACAATAGACCATTCACAATAGACCATGATAGTTCCACAATAGACCACGATGGTTCCACAATAGACCACGATGGTTCCACAATAGACCACGATGGTTCCACAATAGACCACGATGGTTCCACAAAAGATAATAAAAGTGTGTAGTAAATTGTAACTCCCGTGGTCATGTGATATTACCGGATACCAGTTATCCTCACCAGGTTTAACCCTAACCACATTTAACCCACGCCAGGTTTAACCCTCACCACGTTTAACCCTCACCACGTTTAACCCTCATTGACCAGCAGAGGTGACAAGATAGTCAAAGTAACTGTCCCCCAATAATTATCAGCAGAATTATATATGTATCTCCTATTGTGTTTATTCCACTCATTGTTAAGGAGTGAATAGATGGATACTGGGACCTTTGACAATACACTCACCTTCAGATGTTTCAGTCCAGCTTCTAAGTCTTCTTCCTCCAGTTTGATTGGGTCATCTCTTTGAATCTTCCTTTCCTTGGTCCTCAGCCAGGTTACAAAGTTCTCAAAAGCCCCATGAAATGCCTGAGCACTGCAAAGTACAGAGAACATGCAGAGAGGTACTGCTGTTAGTTTTTAATTTTTGTGGAATTCTCTATAGCCATTAAAATTTTTCACACGAAAATAATTACATAAAAATAATTATTAGACCATCACCTTGAATCACAGCATACAGAGCTACTCACACACACACACGCATGCCCACACGTGCACGCACACACACGCATGCCCACACGTGCACACACACACACGCATGCCCACACGTGCACACACACACACGCATGCCCACACGTGCACACACACACACACGCATGCCCACACGTGCACACACACACGCATGCCCACACGTGCACACACACACACGCATGCCCACACGTGCACACACACACACGCATGCCCACACGTGCACACACACACACGCATGCCCACACGTGCACACACACACACGCATGCCCACACGTGCACACACACACACGCATGCCCACACGTGCATGTGCACACACGCATGCCCACACGTGCACACACACACACGCATGCCCACACGTGCATGTGCACACACGCATGCCCACACGTGCACACACACACGCATGCCCACACGTGCACACACACACACACGCATGCCCACACGTGCACACACACACACGCATGCCCACACGTGCATGTGCACACACTGTGCTAGCAAATGGAAATGATTTTAGAGGTGATCATCCTAGCCTATTACACCGGTACATTCTGCACTATGTCAGTAGTGGTGATTATTACACCGGTACATTCTGCACTATGTCAGTAATGGTGATTATTACACCGGTACATTCTGCACTATGTCAGTAGTGGTGATTATTACACCGGTACATTCTGCACTATGTCAGTAGTGGTGATTATTACACAGGTACAATCTGCACTATGGTCATGGGCATTACTATTATAGTCTTCAGCATGTTCCACTGTCTAGTGCTACACCTGTGTACACACAACAGGAGGAATTGGTAAAGGGTCCATTAATAAAATGGGTACAATATAGCAAAACCTTGACCCTCTAAAACAAAGACAATCTCCTCACAAATGACGAAAAAAAAAAAAAAAAAAAAAAAAAAGGACCATCCAGTTTATTTCTTTCAGAGTGATTAAGTCCCTACAAGGGGATAGTAGACCTGACCCTGTATCCAAAGGTTCCACTGTATGTATCCTTTCATCTATAGACATTACCTTGACAGTTCATCATTTAAGACCTCTTTCTGACTCCTAAGCTTCTCCAATAGGTATTGATACCTCCTCTCGGCATCCTCCTTGTCCTGTAATGCTTCATCCTCCCCTTCCCATGCCACACCCTCATCCTCCAAATGGCCCAGATCATTCAACAGGTCATACTTAGCCTGGGCATCCTGAAGTTTGGGCTCTAGAGCCATGCATTCCACCTCAAGGGTCTGCAGGAGGGGAAATATGACAACAGAAACAAACCAGAATCCAAACAAACAAACAAGCAAACAACAACCCAAACAAAAAAGCAAACCAAACCAAAACAAACAAACACATTGAGAAATAGGAAGGTGTGGTCACAGCAGTATGTTAGAATGTATTTAGAACTGTAGTTTTTGACTAACAAAGTAAAGAGTGTTCTCACCAACCAATCACAGGATAAGAAAATAGGAAGGGGTTAACTGGGTTTTGGGCATGCGGTTTTGTACCCCCTGGACATCAATAACCACATCCCAGACCACACATAGAACAGTGTCAAGGTAACCACACCTACTATCTGAACAAACGATCACATGATCTTACACGGACAGCCTCCACTTTCTCCTGGACCTTGAGAGGCTGACTCTCTCCGCTCTGTTCCAGTCCATGACACTTAGCTTCTAACTCGGTAAGAGATCCCAGGAATGATGAGAGACATTCATCAAACTCCTTCCTCCTCGACACACACTCTTCCACGATCTGTTGACGCTGCTTCACTGCTGCATTGAGAGCATCAAACCTTCTCCGCAGAGAAGCCGAGTTCCCTGTGATGTGTATTAGACAATGTAGTCCATTCTAGAGCTAATCAAAACTAACAACGCAAGGAGAGTGGAAATCTCTCTATCCCATGTCATGACACATCAGGACAAAATGACATGTCTGAAGTGTCCTGATTAGAGGAGCGACCTCATTTTCCAGGGTTGGGAGGGGTTGGGGATGGGTGGGTGGTTGGGTTAATATAGCTTAATAGTTTAATATTGAGGTTGGAATAGAGAGGCTCCACTGTATACTTAAGTGTTCTCATTTCAGGGGGTTGGAGATATACGCTGGAATCGGGATCCTGATAAGTAGGGATGTCCTCTGAAGGCTGAACAGCATGGGATAACATAAGTATCAGTTGCCAACTATTCAACTATGTACGTGCAGTATAATAGATAATAGAGACATCTGATCAATTTTAGGTGTCCCTAATTCTATTTACTTGCAACTACTCTGATCCCATTTTGATATTCATCTCCTTCAAAGTTGTTCGTTATCACGTCCTGTGAGGTTAGGTCTTCCACCCTGAGGTCAACAAAGTCTTTGGGAAGAGAAGACCCCTGATCAGGGTCAACTCTCCGCTGATAGGCAAGCAGCTGGGCTTGGTATGTCTGTAACAAGAACAAAAAACCAAACACATCATTATCCTACAGTACTTTTAACAAATAAAGGTGCTTCTTGATGAGAAAAAATCATCTATGCTACGGCTAAAAAAGAGTTTTTCACAGGACTGAAGGCATGCCACTGGCTATGCATCTTGTAGTGAATATCATGATCTTTCAGGCCAGCCATTACATTATAGACTTTAATCTGTGAGATAGGTAGGGGGTGGGGTAGGGGGTGGGGACATGGGACTGACTCAGGAATGCAACTAAATATAGAAGGAAACACCGCTATATACACACCCCCAAACTGAAACTGACCTTAGAACAACCCAAGAAGCTAGAGCCTTTGAGTTCAATCTGGTTGAGACTCTCACCATGTACTTTCACATCATCACAGAAGGTCTGCAGATAACAAGGATTATTAATTTTGTGAAGAATTAGAAGTACCGTATTCCTGATCAGAAGTGGGTGGGGGGGCTACTATTTTTTTCACTCAGCCAGAAGCAGCGGGGACTATTCAAGGCGGGGTCAATTAACACTGGCAGTCAAACCTCATTGCATCAAAGTAATGATAATTGTTTACTTGAAGTGAGCTAGCTATAGCTAACTAGTATAGTTACTTCACTGTTAACAGTTTAACAAGCTTTTTACATGATGCATAGCAGCTGGAGATCTAGCTAGCTAACAGACTACAGGTACGTGCAGGACTTTGAACCCTAGCTGTTGTGGGCGTGGTCAATGTGTTTTATTTGGAATTCGGTGATTATTTGAGGGGTGATTATTTGAGGGCTGGGTAATAAAACTCAAGTCTGGCAGCTAGGGGGCACTATTCAGGGCGGCTACTATTTGAGGGCGGGGTCTTGATCGAGGAAATACGGTAATAAAGATTGTCTAATTATTAATCCTATTACATTGACACCTCCCAACCAGGACACCTCCCACTTGGTGACTTCAATCACTGAGATTTTCTCAGTATTGACACCTCGGTGAGCATATGTTTGTAATATCAAACCTTTACCTTCATTTCATCTCTATCCAGCAGGAGGAGATCCTTTGATCTGGGAAGAGTGACTCCGCCCTCAATCCTGGATTCTACAGCCTTCAACCATGCCATGAAGAGGAGAGCACCATCAGCGTAAGAAGAAAGATGTTCCTTACCAGATCTTGAGAGCTCAATTCTGTTCTCAATCTGAAAAATATAAATAATCCCTCTTTATAGGAATTATTACCATAGTAACGACAGCCATGTGCCCATGGACATTATAACATGGTCACTAATACCATGTGGTGATGGTATCATTGGCATATGCAACAAACTTTAAGATAGATGCAACAAAAGTATTGTAAAATCTAAGTATAGGGAGGTGTTAGTAACACATTACAGTATGCTCCTCAATTTATTTTTTCTGTATCTAATTATACTTCTTTGCAGAGTGTCTTCCATCTCCTCTCTAAGGCAACTCTATAGCTGTCAATGGGACCAGGCTCCAACAGTTGCCTCTGCTCAGAGAGATCTTCAAGTGCTTTCAAAGTTAGATCAATATCTTCCTTATGCAACTCAATGCCATCCACCAGAACCTACAGAGAAGGACTTCATATTTCTCCATATTGGAGCTTGTGAACTAAACTAACACCTCCACCCCTCTCCTCCTTCGACCTGCTCCTCCCCCCTCCTTCCACCCCTCCTCCTCCCCCCTCCTCCTCTTCCTCCTCCACCTCCCTCCACCCCTTCCACCTCCCTCCACCCCCTCCTCCTCCCCCTCTATACATCATGTATAGTTTTATAAAGGATAGTTTCACATGTATGTACCTGGAGGCTGTTCTTTTGCTGCTCAATCAAGTCAGTACTGCTAGCCAGAGGTTTGTGGGTTACTAACTTCTTTTCGGTGTCCGATAACCAGTGACACACCTCCTCACACACACTCCACCATTCATCAACTCTCTCTATCATACCCGAGAGTTCCTGCTGATGGCTACATTTCATGAAACAAAATAGAGATGAGTTACATATCATAATATATCACCTGATAGCTGTCTTTACTAATTGTATAAAGAGTATTACAAATGGCTAGGAAATACCTTTCGATTTCACTAGACAAGTCTTCAAATTTCTTGAAAATCTCGTCAGCAGCAGTTGGATCAGGAAGAAAGTAGGCCCCGGATTTTAAACGTTCAAGTGTTTCCTTTTGTGCCTCATGTGGATTCAAAACTTCACTGATGTACTTATTCTGAAGGGAAAATAATACTTTAAGAATAGCTCTAGTCCTATGAAGCAGACAGCACCATATCACACACTACATAAGGCACTATATATACCTAGCACTAGCCCTATGAAGTAGATGGGACCATATCACACACTAAACATGGTACTGTATGTACACTAAGTGTCTACTACACTATCCTGGGAGAACCTATAGATCAGCTCTGCTAAGCAAATAGTGGTATAGTGACTCTTAGATTCCAATGCCCATACTCTCTGGTTGGTAAGAAAATCTATGCTATGCCAGAGGATGTGTGTGTGTGTGTGTGTGTGTGTGTGTGTGTGTGTGTGTGTGTGTGTGTGTGTGTGTGTGTGTGTGTGTGTGTGTGTGTGTGTGCGTGCGTGCGTGCTGTGGTGTACGTGTGTTCATGAGTTGTACCAATTGGCACACTGTATCCATATTTACAAACAACTGGTCACCACTATTAGCTTAGATTCTGCAGTACAGCATATGCACCAGAGAGTGTAGCCTTTAGACTCAAAATTGGCACATAACTTATCTCTTTACCTGTACACGTCTGAGTTCCTTGTCTAAAGCCTTCATGGCCACCGTGACTGGGAACAGTTTAGCTGATGTTGGAATTAGACTCTCTATGTCACAGTCAAACTTCTTTAGCTGCTCAGACAAGTTCTTTGATTCCTCCACGCCTACATGGAGCTCATCAAACCAGTTCTGCCAGTTGAGCTGGAGGTCAGACCAGTCCTGAATGAAGTTGGTGAGTTTTTGCATGAGTGTGTCACTGGCAGAACTAGTGTTGGGTTCCGCAAGGATCTCACGACCAAGGGATAACATAACATCAACTGCAGGCTGCTTTGCTGCTATTTGTGCTCGGAAGTCCTAAAAGGTAAAAGGCAGGGCAATGGGAGGAGGAAGGGGTAGAGCAAGGGGAGGAGGAAAGGGTGGAGAAAGAGGTGGGGCAAGGGGAGGAGGAAGGGTGTGAGGAGAATTAGAGGGGAGAGTGAGGTGAGGAGAAAGAGGGAAGGAGTGAGGAGACAAGAGGGGAAAAGGGTAATGAACTCTCATGATCTTCATAGTACACAGAATGTTCATTACCTGACAAGTATCCATCTGTTCTTGCACTCGAGTTGCATTCTCTCCCACAGGCTTCTCTCTGGCCAAGAGCTCTGTCCCTCCAGTGATAAACTTCTGTAGGTCACCATATTGTTGATTAAACTGCTTCAGTTTGCACAAGAGGTCAGATATCTGTGAACTCCGCTCAGAAACGCGATCCTTCAACCAATCACATTGGGTCTAGATGTGAACAAATGGCATCACCTGACCATTTAGATTACCACATACAATAACATAGGGAGATTTCACCACTCCCTCTATGGTGACCTTTACCAGGCTATGGTGACCTTTACCAGGCTATATAGCCATACCTATTGTCATTACATGTTAGGCTGGTTCCAATATTGTCTCTACAGTTAAGCTATCAGCTGATCATGCCTTTAATCATGTTATTTCTGACTTTAACCTGCAGTAGTCCTGCTTGCTCCACTAATGAAGGATCTGTGTCTTCTTCACTAGCTCTCGTTCCAGCCTGACTTAGCACCTCGTCACGTGATTTGAGTCTACGGGCATATCTGTCTGCAATACTTTGTACAGGCTGCAAGAATACATGTATGTACTATGAGTGCTCCATTCCCATTGTTAAGCCCCACCCATCCACCCTTTCTATTGCTAGCTTCACTTCCTCACAGTTAAACCATTAGCTCCACCCTTCCACTTGTTAGCCCCACCCACCCTTCCTATTAACTCCGCCCACTCCAATCTATCAGCTCCACCTCCTCTGTTCCTCACACACCATAACATTATGTAAACAGACATTTAGAGACTTAGAAATTAACATCCTTACTTACCTCAGTAACCCTCAGGAACTGGTTGGCTATGTCATCCAGCTTCTGAAGGGACTCTTGGTGACCTTTGACCTCTTCCAGGATAGCATTAGACTCTTCCTGCTGCTTCAGTAGTTGCTCTTCGGTAATTTCCAAGGGAGATAACTGCTCAATTGTCTCCTGTTGTTGTATACACCACTCTTCCAATGAGCTCTTCAGAGTTTCAAACTCCAAGACCTTGTCCACTATAGGCTCCAGACCAGTAATCCTACGATAATACAACGTATATACAACATAGCCACTCCCCCTCAGGACACAGTGGAACTATAACCACTCCTTCCTCAACGTCAGGACACAGTGGAACTATAGACACTCCTCCCTCCCTGTCAGGACCCAGTGGAACTATAGACACTCTCCCTCCCTGTCAGGACACAGTGGAACTATAGACACTCCCCCCTCCCTGTCAGGACCCAGTGGAACTATAGACACTCCCTCCTCCCTGTCAGGACCCAGTGGAACTATAGACACTCCTCCCTCACCGTCAGGACACAGTGGAACTATAGACACTTCCCCCTTCCTGTCAAGACACAGTGGAACTATAGACACTTCCCCTCCCTGTCAGGACACAGTGGACTGACCTATCATTAGTCTGTTTGGCCACTTCCTGGAAACGTTCATTCATATCTTTAATCTTTCCATCCAGCCCAGGAGGAGCCGGTGAGTTAGATATCCTGGAGAAATCTTCCTCAGTCTTTGACAACTGCCCACTTTGAAACGTCTAAATTACAGATTTTAAGACATAATTTATGTGACAGGATCAAAAAGTAGGAGTGGCTGGAAGGTGGCACCTCCCATAGCCTGTCATCATTATCAATTATATCTAGCTGTTACTATATTTAGCACTGGGTGTGGCAATCCAGTCAGGACTCCAATTCATTTTGTTGCTTGTTGAGTGAACAAAAATTCCCCTCCTCTCTGCACCTCCCAGCCCTGCCCCCTCCCTCTGCAACTTTCCAGCCCCACCCCCTCCCTCTGCACCATTCTAACCCACTCTATCTCCACCTTATGTTCTTGTATCTGCCGTAAAATGTGCTGGTTGTTGGAGAATTTTCCATTTGACACGAGCCATGCCTCCAGCTTCTTTAGATTGTCTTCTGCGACATCCAGCTGCTTGGCCTCATTGGCAGCGTGTGAAGCTCCTTCCACACGAGGAAGTAATGATTCCAAGCGAGATTTGAGGGTCTGTATCCTGTCAAGATAAATACATGATACATCATGCGTGCAACTAAAACAGAACATGTATGAGATAGACCACACATTGGAACTATAATGACAGAGGTGACCCCAGTGATAGTTATAAAATAGTGTCCCACCCCTCCCTCCCTCCCTCCCTCCCTCCATCCTCTCCCCCCTCTCTCTCTCTCCTCCCTCCCTCTCTCCTCCCTCCCTCCCTCCCTCCCTCCTCCCTCCCTCTCTCCCTCTCTCCCTCCCTCCCTCCCTCCTCCTCCCCTCCCTCTCTTCCCATCATTTTCTTCTCTGATAGATGTTTGGGATGGGGTGTTTGGGATAGGGTGTTTGTGATCGGGTGTTTGGGATGGGGTGGGTGGGACTAAAATACTTTAATTTGACCTGAAACTCCACCTCCTCATGATCCCTTGATAATATCCTAGGAAGAATATTGGAATCTACAACACACAATACTGGGAATACTATTTCAGTATACTGTACTGGAATATTGTCCAATAGTATACTTAGTATATAATATACTAATAGAGCTAGTATACAGTATAGTGTACTGACAGAGTATACAAACACACACATACCTCCTGTCAATAGTGTCCACATCAGGATATTTCTCTTCTCTCAGATAATTCACTCCATTCTCAAGGCTACTCACTGCTGTTAGCAGTTGCTATAGTTACAATCAATATCATAATACTTGTAGGAATTAGAAGGACATACTTTACCTGGATCTCACGAGTGAGGTTGCTAGCTGCCTTGGCCGTCTCTGAGGGTCCCATACTGGTACTATTTTCTTCAAGTTCCTTCACACTTTCCTCTAATCTATCCACTATAGGGGAGTGATCATCACACTCTGACTTGATCTTGTTAGCCAGAATCTCCAGGTCTTCTAAGCTAAAAATTAGAAGAAATGCTTAAGGAGCAAGTTAGCTACATGTCCTGACTCATAACTCCAGAATGGAACTACCTATGAAGTTAATTTTGGTACCAAATTATAGCTCTTGAAATGAGCTTATATTTTTTAGCCATCACAGGGTTTCTCGTAACTCCAGAATGGAACTATCTATGATTTTGGTACCAAAATGTAGCTGTTGAAAATGAGCTTTCTAATGATATAGGCTTGCATTTCTACCTTCACTCATAACCCCCCAACCTTATAATCCTTTAGTGTTCTCCCTGGGCGGGGATAGTAATAAGAGGTGGAGTTTAAGACACATCAAAGCATTTAAGCCCCACCCACCACACCTATGTACATCCTATAGGGAATGTTCAGTGATGACATAGGGACCCACTACGCATTATCCTGGGGAGAACACTGCTTTCTCTTCAAGTAAGTGACCATCACAAGAATTAGGTATTATCTGATGCATAAGCTAGAACAAGATAAGTTAATGTGTTTCAGAGTGTATGTGAGTAATACTATTAATCTGTGGTAGTCTGAAATATCAAAAATCCATGAACCGAGTACATAATTATACCTTCTGAGTCTATTCCTCATTGCAGTAAGACAATCATCAACTTCCTTCTGCATCAAATCCCAGTCCTACACACACAGTTAGAATGGAGTATAAGACACTGGATTACTTTAGAACCACATAGGACTTCACTAGGATTCTTGTGGGAGGAGGCAGCAAGAAATGAGTGATAATGGGCTCAGAGAATGTATTTTTGGATGGACACTCCCACTTTTATCACTCTTAATTAGAAAAGTATTTGGTGTTAGTCTTACTAGCCTTAGACCTGTCCCATATTACCAACAACAACAACAACAACAACAACAACAACAACAACAACAACAACAACAACAACAACACCATGTGTCAGCAGATCAGAATTGAGGAGTCAACTGTCTCTGATGTTACATGGCAGCTATGTCAATGGACTTACAGCCTGAAGTTGAGGAAACTCCTTGTCAGCCGGGACTCCAGGAATGGTGGAGCGCTTTTTGTTCTGTTCCTTGAGTTTATCATGGAGGTCAGAGATGATGGACAATACCTTCTCCTTAGTAGGCATCTCTTTGGAAATGACCTTCTCTAACTTTGCAATTTCTTTCTTCAGTTCATCTACACTGTTGGGGAAATCTCGGCTCTTGGCCTGGTCGGTCTTCTTTTCTATCCATGATCTGAGATTATCATAGAGTTCAGAATATTCATCTGCTGACAGAGGACCCTTTTGGGAGAGAGAGAGAAGAGTATATATAATTCATACATTCAATCTCCTATTAGTAACTACAGGACTGTTGTAAGCCACTACAGGATTGGGTGTACATGTAGTGCATTCAGATGCTCTTGGTGACTCAACTCTTCGGAGAATCATTTTCGGGAACAAAATTTAGAAGATCTGAATAAAAGTGTTCATGTTCCACTAAAATAATACAGAGGTGTCTAATTTGAGGGGTTGAGTTTCAACTATAATACAGAAGTGTCTTCAAATTTGAACATTATCTCATAGGATTAAGTTACACTGTGACCTCATGGTGTTAAAATGTAGGGACTTCATCCTTAGGGGGTGGGAGGGGCTCAACTATATATGTATAGAGGTGAGGGACTGCGCTATGTGTTCTCATGGGGTTGGAATGAATGGACTCCACTAACCTTTCTCTTACGAGGAGGAGGCATATCGGGAAAGGCATGGTGCAGGAAGGAGACGTAAGTCATCACAGCCTTGTCATCAGGCTTAGGTACGCAAACATCCTCCGGATCCACAATACGAACAATCCCCAATTCCTTTTCTGCCACTCTGAATGCTTTCTCCAAGTTCTCCAGAGGTTTCTCAGGGTCACACTCATCATAGTCAAGCAGGTCGGGACGATGACGATCGATTATAGCACAAAATGCCATCCCATCACGCCAGCTGTTATGAAAGTTCATTACCGACACTTCCTCATAACTGCAGAAGAGAAAGGAGGGAGAATGAGAAGGGAGAATGGAGAAATGGAGGCAGAGGAGGAAGAATAGAGGGGAGAGAACAGAGGGGAAAGGTGTGTGTGTGTGTGTGTGTGGGGGGGGGGGGGGGGGGGGGAAGAGAAAGAAGGTAAAAGGGTGGGTAGAAAGGTGTATAGGGGAGGGGATATGGGGGAGGGGACATGGAGGAGGGAGGGGTAAGGGGTGTATGTAGGGGATGTATGTAGGGGTATGGGGAGGGTGTATATAGGGGGTAGGGGATATGGGGAGGGTGTAGGGGAGGGTGTAGGGGAGGGTGTAGGGGAGGGTGTATGTAGGGGGAATGAAAGAAGGTAAAAGAGATAATGAAGATAGGTAAGAGAAGGAATTAACAGAGTGTAGAGATATAATAATGGAGAAACATACCCTTCAGTGGCCATTTGAGCCCAGGAGAGTAACTGCTCCTTGATAGCCTTGGCAGATATCTCCTGAGGAGAAGTGCTTCGGCTGTTGTTGTCATCCTGATGCAGAGCATCTGATATCTAAAAAATATCACATCAATGTCACATCAATGAGTGAGTACTAAATCTTCATCTATAGTCATGCTAGAGGTATGTAAGGCATTGGTGTGCCTGTTTGGAAAGGGTTATCAGAGGCAAAAACCACTTAACATGTACACACTATATTATGATATACATGATATCCCTATATAACTACACTAAGTAAAAACAGTCCTTGGGTGCTGGGGTCACTTGATAGTGCTTTCTTGAAAGAATAAAAAATACTTCATGATGGGATTACACCTTATGAAAGAGATATGTATCTACATCTCCTACTCAGAATGTTGTCATAGAATTTTCTTTATTCTTTTTTTTTTCTTTTTCTAAACAATTTAGCACATTTCTCATTTTTAAACAGTTGCTATAGAAACACCAAAAGTGACTAGAGACATCACTGAATGGTTCCTTCCACCTTTCCTATACCCAAGTAGATGTGTCTCTCTTAGAGGGCTATAGACTTAAAAATTTTAGACATTTATTATACATCAAAAGGGAGAATTAATGTCTTTGTGATCACTCAGACTGTCTAACTCCACCACCACTTCAACAGCTACAATACTCCTTCATTACAACTTCATCTGACTTCAACAATAATACTCAGGTACATTCCATATCTTTATGGAAGTTGCCATCACCTAGGCAGCCATCAAGTGAGTTTAGACTAAGAAGTACTTAAAATGTTGTACAGTCTCTATTCCAGACACCTTGGGACAAACTAAAGTGTCCTGATTGGAGAGGTGGCCTATTTCAGGGAGTGAGGTTTATTAATGTTAATACACAAGCTGTTATTTGGGACACGTCCAAGTATCCTTAAGACAGAGGTGTATTCATTTCAGGTGGCTGGAATAGAGGAGTTCCACTGTAATACAGAGGTGTCTTCATTTCAGGTGGCTGGAATAGAGGAGTTCCACTGTAATACAGAGGTGTCTTCATTTCAGGTGGCTGGAATAGAGGGGTTCTACTATATACAAAAGTGTCCTGCAGAGGTTCTACCATAGAGTACCCTCTCTTTTCACAGCGACACTGACATAGGATATAACCCTCACAGCAGTATTGCTTAGTTAACTGAGAATGGCAGTGTTTGGACAGATTAGGTTTAATACCTGGAAATGAAGAATTAGTGTCCAACAGAGGCCGAGAATGAGTTTAGGGTTACCATCAACAATTTCATCATTTCTGATGTTGACCAGTTTGATTTTCTTCTCCTTCTGGAGAAAATCGAGGGCTTTCTGAACATTCTGGAGCTTATGGACTCTCATCTTCCCCTTCTCCCTCGGCTATATAGCACAAACCACATCATTAGTCAGTTACAAATTAGCCATTATGGTTAGTCCATAAAGGGACTTTCTTTTACAGAACTACACAAGATCCATACTAGCCCTTACTTCAAAGTTTAAAACTCACCAGTTTTACTCCAGTTAGCAGCTCTAGTAAGAGAAGTAGCTTGTTACCATCCTTAAAGTCCTCATATAAATCAGTGACTTTTTGCCCAACCTGTGAATGAGGACTAGTTCATTAGAAATCTCCATACTAGCACAATGAACACAGACTGCAGCATGGACCAGCCATACAGTTCAAATGAACACAGACTGTAGCATGGACCAGCCATACAGTTCAAATGAATACAGACTGTAGAATGAACCAGCCAGAGTCTACATATATCACTAACACAGTTCAAATGAACACAGACTGTAGCATGGACCAGCTAGAGTCTACATACATATGTATATCACTAACACAGTTCAAATGAACACAGAGTGCAGCATGGACCAGCTAGAGTCTACATACATATATCACTAACACAACACAGTGTGCAGCATGGACCACCCATTTCCAAGGCAATATAATTTAACTATTTACAGACTAACTCATTTTCACTGTCCATGTGGTAATTGATGTCAATAAGATTTTAATTTCCTTGACCCTTCACCTAATGATTTACAGCAGAATTGATCCTTATTTTCCCATTTTCAGGCCACTCAACACTACCATGAGCTACAGCTACCACTTAGACCAGCAATGAACCATCATGGCAGTTCATTTTCATGTTTGGTTTCCCTTAGATACATAATTTAGTATCTTAATGATACCAACAAATTGAAATATAATAAGTTTATAAAAACTATTGCTCTGGGGAAATGTTGGTACAAATGAGGATAGTACAGGGAGTGTGTTTCAGCTAACAGTTATCTTAATGGCTCAAGAAGTATGCCGACTGTAGGTAAATTCATTTCAGAACTAGAAGCCTCAAGAGTATACCGATAGAATAAAAGAGTATACTGATGGAATGCTTGAGAATACTGTTTCTGTAACTAAGGGATAGACAAAACCTTTAAGAATATTATTGTGTGCACACAGAAGTCTGCCATCTTCAACTGATTCATAGAAGAGTAAGGATTCTTACACCACTTCCTCCATATTTCTGATGAAGTCTGGTCAGCCCTCAAAACAACAGACACAACTATAATCTAGGGATACTACAGCCACTCTGAGATGTGTATGTATGTTGTGTGTGTGCGTAGTTTCTACTCTCTACTTAATAGCTACACATTAATTTATACTATTAACCCTGGAATTTATGCATAACCCCAAATTTCATGCTTTAACCCTGGTATTCGGAGGAATTACCCTGGAAATGCTTAAACCCTGGAATTCAGTCACAATGAAACTACCTAGAATTTATGCATGACCTAGAAATAACACAAATAGCCACCATATATAACACATAAAGGGAAAAATTCTCTGAATTCTGACCAATTAACACATGTTTTGAAGAAGGAGAACTTAAAAAGAAAGGTATTGATAAGTGACAACTCACACAAACATACACAAAAAAAATAACAACAACAATTCTTGATATCCATCTTAGCCACATTCTATATTCAGGACATCCATTTTAACCACCCTCTATATTCAGGACATTCCTCTTTAGCCACCCTCTATATTCAGGACATCCATTTTAGCTACTCACTATATTCAGGACATCACTCTTAGCCACCCTCTATATTCAGGACATCCATTTTAGTCACCCTCTATATTCAGGACATCTATTTTAGCCACCCTCTATATTCAGGACATCTATTTTAGCCACCCTCCAATGTTATTTTTAATCAGCCTAGCTACAGGAACATTTTTCTGCATCGTAAATCTTGACAAGGGTACCTCTGAGTACATGCTTTCTAGATGATCCAGTAACTAGAGGGAGGCTACATTGTTGCTGGCTAAGGTGGGTGTCCTAAATATAGAGAGCCATGCCAAGGGTGTCCTAAATATAGAGAACCATGCCAAGGGTGTCCTAAATATGTTAGTTGTGTCAAGGGTGTCCTATATATAGTGATCGCTATGCCAAGGGTGTCCTAAATATAGTGAGCTATGCCAAGGATGTCCTAAATATAGAGAACCATGCCCAGGGTGTCCTAAATATAGATAGTTAGTTGTGTCCAGGGTGTCCTAAAATAGTGAGGTATGTCAAGGGTGTCCTAAATATAGAGGGTTATGCCCAGGGTGTCCTAAATATACATAGAGTTGTGGCCAAGGTATCAATATAGCTAGGAGGTTCTACTTCACAAAACAATGACTAAATATTCAGCTTGAGCACAACCTTTTATCTCTTGAATTAACATAGGAAAATCCAATTAGTCATTGCTGAAGTGAGAATTAGATAGTGTACATGCTCTAGCACCAGTCACAAGTATCATTATAACCATGCTCTTACATCAGTGGACAGCACCACTGCCTAACAAACCCTTCTTCACACTATCATCACCATCAACACACATTAGAGAGGTGAGAGTTCACCTGGTTAATAAACCCCTCTCCCCCTCCAACCCAACCTTTACTCTCTCCCTCCACCCCCTGAATAATATCCTTGAGGGGGTGTTCACCCAGTAAATGAAATCTCACCTCCCTCCACCCCCCCCCCCCCCCCCCTCTCCTCCACCTTCCCTCTGAATAATACTTTCAAGGCACCTTGAGTAGGTGAGAGTTGACCCAGTTCATGAAAGCTTTCTTCTGCACACGTTCATACTCTCCTACAAGGAAAGAAGATATAAATTTCTGCATCTTTTATTCACTGCAAATGACACCAACACATCAACAACATATCAAAACAACAACATCTACAACAAACACCAAAACAGCAGCATCAAAGCAACATTTGAGGAATTGTGGTCCTTTTCAAATTAAATACTCTAATTCACCCAGATATCTAAGAAATCTCTCTCTATTACCTGTCATTAACCAGTGGACATGCACTAATTAGCCTGTGTATTGAGCTGGCCCAGAGATTATGGACATCGGCACTATATACATAATAATTATACTGACTTCTGACATGCATAAATCTTAAGGGTCAAATGAATGTTTGGTGTAAACAGAACTTGTACATCTATAAAATTAAATGGGCCAACATACATGAGCTCCACCCACATAGTGAATCTTTATGAGTAAAGGGCGCACATACATCAGCAAACATTTTTAGTTGGTGTAATAAACATGTTCATGATGTAGCAAGTAATGGACATGTTCCATTTCACAGTGTCCTAACATTCAGTTTAACAGAAGCACCATTTCATGAAGAAGTCCATTAACATTTTTATGTGCACACATAGTAAGTTACATTCCTAATGTAACATAGACAGATGACCATCAGCATTCCCTAGAGCTATACTACAATTTTACTACAGAGAACAACCAGTGAATTATGTATGCATGGTATGTATGTATGGTATGCATGCATGTCCAGGCCTCAAAATATAGAGTTTAGTGAGTTGAATACCTCATTCTATTGCTTGACTTTGTCATCATACAAGGTTAATAATTAAATAGAGGACACAATAATGTCTAGAAACTTCCTTTATAGAGAGAGAACTTGTCAGAGACAAAAATAAGTACATTAAGGCATTTAGCTTAGAACAGGTGTTCTTTGTATAGAGATTGTCCAATGGTGTCCTATTGGGAATTTAAGAGACAGTCCTTATCTCAGTAATATATCAAGTATTGGATTGGGACAAGAGAGCTATCCTTTGTAATCTATCCAGTGCCTTTGTAGGGAGGTTTACTGAGAGCTATCCTTTGTAATCTGCCTTTGTAGAGAGGTTTACTGCATTTTAAATCACTACCATAATAGCAGTATGATATTCAGCTTATGTGACATTATAACGATAATTATTATAGCTAGCAACAAGAAACCCAGTAATGAATACACATCAAAGAATACCACTCAGATTATGGTGTAGACCTTTTCCCCCATTACTGGCTATCCAGTATGCACTTCTGCATGGGACTAAAAGCTAGGAGCTAGCTAGCTATTAACAGGTGGGTGGAAGAACCATTGCTCAATTTTTTTTACCTGCAAGTTCCCGTCTAGACTGCTCCATTACACTAGCCATGACTGTTCTCTTTTGGTCTTTAGTGGCTCAAGGGACTAATCACCTCACAATTCGTGAGACAATTATAGCTTAGCTACTGCTATTTATATAGCCAGCTAGCTGTACTCCGATATTCCTTCCTTCTTCAAATGGTCCCCCAAAGCCCTCCGGCTATAGTTTTGACTCCGTAGTCTAGAGAAAGTCTTCCTCGATTCAGTCTTCAAATGTCTATACTTCTCTACTGTGACATTATCACAGTTTTTAGAGACCTGACTATGGTAAATGATGGTCACATCCGATAGGCATGAGGCCGGAGGCGGGGCTTCACTTCCTGCTTTGGCTGCAAAACGTATAATTGCGCCATACAAAAAATATCCGGTCGATCATCCTGTTTCCTATCTATTTATCTGAATTAAAAATTATAGGTAATTATAATTATAATAACTAGCTAGCTAGCTAGCTAGAGGGAGAGAGGAAGGTTAGGAGCTGCGGGTTTGGAATTTTGGCCATTATAATAATATTATTTAGTGACTGTATATGAAGAATTGGTAATTTTTTATCAACCGTCCAATATTTAACAGTTGGATCTGAGCCAGAGAGAGTCGAGATTCTACGGGATAAAAGTTGGAGGTATATCATAGCTAGCTAGCCGTAACATAAGTACTGTTGATACCCTAGAGGACTTGACCTCCTAGTACTGTCGTTGAGCAGTTTTAACAATAGATTTTATACCGAACAGCGAGACGACCTTTTTAAAAATATGAGGCATGTCTCGTGTCGACATAAAATACTTCTATGACATAATATAACAGCTGAAATACTAGAAGGTCTGTGTAAAATAGTACTAACCAGCTAGCATAGTTAGCTACATAGCTGTAGATAGCCTATGTATGTGTGTTCAACCTTTTACTGCCCTCCTTAATTTACAGACTACATAGTATAGTCTGGGAAAGAGATTAATGTCACCATTTCAGCCTCTGCACCTTATAATGATCATGTTGCACTGGAAAATTGCCAGGAGTATCATTATAGAGTGTTCTTGATATCCCAAAGCTACAGAGGACAGTAAATGTCCTGGGAATAGCAGTATGTATACTAAACTCAGTGGTTTGTTCCTAGTTTTCATGGAAACAGATGAGATTCATGTTCAATTTAAATATTTAAACTGAGCTAGCTACTTGACTGTGGATTATTTTGTGTCTCCTGAATAACTCTTAGTTGGAGGATCTTCCTTAGTTATGTTTGTATAATATAGTTTACACCTTTATCCTCCCTACTGGATTCTTTCTGGGTGTGTCTCTTGGATAATCTATCCTTTACTTGCCCACACTAAATGGCCTAGAACTAGCTATACCAGTGGACAATGACCTGTGGAGTACTGACCATATTATTACATAAGTCAAGATTAAAATTTTTGTGGGTTGTGTTAGTGGATAATGTTGTATGCCTGCCTGTACTTCAGTGGTGGTGATGTATGCCTGAGATAATGTATGCTCCCTGTGATGTAGGCAGTGTGTACTGGTGTACGTCTACAATGGTGTAGCCCAATTAACTGCTGTACTGTCTGACTTCTGAGAGGATGTAATGACTTGTTTACTACTTGAGATAGCTTGGGGATGTCTAACAACATACACTGTGTATTTTATTTTTTTGTGTGTGGTTACCCTCCATCCCACTCTCTCCTTCCCTCCACTCCCTCAATTCTCAGCCCTACCAGTACATCTAAGACTCCTTTCTTGTTATTATGATATAATAATGACAAGTCATTGCACACATTATATGGAGAGGCCTCACTTCTGCAGTGTTGGGAGAAGGGAGAATGAGGACTGGTACATAATGAAAATAAATGTCTTGTTATAATTACCAAGAAGGAGGTAAATGGACCTCTCCATTGGATAAACTCTTAGAATTGTATTGCTGTATTACTGGTAGGTACAATAAACCTCTCTTTAAAAGACCTTGGAGTTGCTTGATTAAATACTTGTGAACACCTGGAGAGGTTTCCTTAGTGTGAAAGTGTCTTCAGCTGAAACCTGTCCAACTTGAGTCAATCATTGTTTTTTTTTGTGGGAAAAGATGTCTGATTTGTTGTGTGAATCAATCCCTATAATAAAAAGACTGATATTATGGTACACACAGCTAACAGTCCACAATTTCCTAAAATGTATGTTTTTTCAGTAAACTTCAAACTTTACATTGGCCTTGATTGTAATCTCTCTATTCCAGACACCTCGTGACTAATTAAAAGTGTCCTCATAGCCTCATTTCAGGGAGTGAAGTTATGTTAATACACAAGCTCTTACTCATATCCAAGTGTCCTTAATACAGGAGTGTTCTTAATACAGGGGTGTCCTCAATTTGGAGAGGGGGTTGGGTCCACTGTGTTACTTCTAGGCCTAGGGGACTGGACAAAATATTATTTTTGGATATTGTGTTTATCCCTCACTAAGGGCATAGCTACATGTGAAGTCTTCTTAGAGGTGTAACTCATGAGAAGGTATAACTTAATTTTGTTACGGCAATGAGGTCCAGATCGCTTTGATCTTCCATAAGGACCCAGCAAAGCTGAGAGGTCAGATTTCACTCTAAAAGTCTCTAATCAAACCATCATTGACTAGGACTATACAGAGTGACCTTATAACTAGTGAGATAGGAAAGAGGATGAACATTCCTCTGTCATCCATTTAGTCTATACTCATTGCAAAGAGGAAGCCTGGAGTTGTGCTTTGAATGTGAAAATAGGTTAAGAGGCCTTTAGGTGAGTTCCCTAGCTACCATCTGCGATACAACTGTGGCTACCTATAGTGTGCATGTGTAGTAGTTAGTAGTGTACCTGCCTATAGTGTGCCTAGGGTACCTGCCTGTAGTGTGCTGTGTGTCCTGTACTATAATTAATATGTTGTATCCTATATTATCATTAGCATGTCCTATATTATCATTAGTTTGTCCTGAACCACCATTAGTATCTCTTATACTATCAATAGTGTGTCCTATACTATCAATAATGTGTCCTATGCTATCAATAATGTGTCCTATACTGTCCTATACTATCAATAGTGTGTCCTGTGTTATCATGTTAACATCCTGTCACATAATACATAGTGACCTCCTAGTATTTCTATGTACTGCTTTGTAATTGTGTTGCTGAAGAGTATAAAGTATTATCGTGGTTTCAATATCTGGGCTATAGACAGTATACAGAGGAAGAAAACAACTGCATTCTCTTGTGGTGTGGTGAACCCTTATACCTTTCACTTTAGGTATGGAATGGAACCCACTCACCTAGATCTCTGCCCCCATTCACCCACATCCAGATCTGCCGCATTTGTACCTACTCACCCAGATCCACGTCCCACTCACCCAGATCTCTGCCCCCCATTCACCCAGATCTCTGCCATGTTCACCCAACAACATGGTATTCATTTTAATCATACCTGCGTATTTTCCTCTTCACACCCACTAATTTAGCTGTCTGCCTCACCCTTTCAAGTAGTCTCTGTTTCTGCTCCCTGTGCCAGTCATGTGTACTTGTTTAGCACAGTCCCATTCAAGTGTGTGGGTGGGTACTTTCAGCTCATTTGATGATTAACAGTTTCTTGGACAGGAGCCTGTAGTATACTCACGAAGAGTGCCATGTACCAGATTATTGTGGTCACCTTTGTGTGGTGCACTAGACAGTTATTCTTTGGCTGAGAATGAAGTTGGCCGGCCTATGCTGGGACATTTCATTATCTCTCGTGGGATCTGCTATTTGTACATACTGTGTTTTTGCTACAATGATATGTTAACTTCCAGAAATCATCTGAGTTAGAATATCTTCTTTTCTCTGAGTGTCTGTCTTCTCCAGTTGCATCTTAGGGTTATTCACAGCACACAGTATTCACAGCACACAGCATTCACAACACATAGTATTCACAGCACACAGCATTCATAGCACACAGCATTCACAGCACATAGTATTCACAGCACACAGCATTTACAGCACACAGCATATAGCATTCACAGCACACAGCATTTACAGCACATAGTATTCACAGCACACAGTATTCACAGCACTCAGCATATAGCATTCACAGCACTCAGCATATAGCATTCACAGCACTCAGCATATAGCATTCACAGCACAGCATTCATAGCATATAGTATTCACAGCACACAGTATTCACAGCATGCAGATAAGCAGTGTGATAAGAAGTGTGGTGTACTCTCTGTGGAAATCAGTAACTGTCCATACACGCATACACAATTACCTAACAACATTTGGGCCAATGTAAGTATACCACATGGAATCCCTACTGTGCTACATCCTGATTCCTCATCCCCACATACTAACACTGTCTATACTTACTCTATGACAATACTAACTCTATAGAGGTTGAATCCTCATGCCCACACAATGATATAATACTGACCATCTACTGTATGGCAATACTCACTATAAAGAGGTGTATCCTCATGCTATAACCTGCCGTATCTCAATCCTTGCTGTATAAGGGCTAGAATCCACATGCCATCACACTCTATGGTGATAATACTGACTATACCTCCTCGTAATTCTCACGGTATTTATGATGAGACTGTATAAGGACATGCCATCACACTCTGTGATAATAGTACTAGCTATACCTCACTGTATATGGGCTGGAATCCTCATGCTATCACACTGGGTGATTATAATACGGACTATACCTGCCTCACTGCAGTTACCTCTCTATTAAATATGAATCTTATGTGAAAATAACTGCACTGTGGTGTGGGTTCAGTCTTCAGTATAGTATGGGTTCATCTTCAGTATGGTGTGATGTGGGTGGGGTATTCAGTGATACGTGTGAGTTTTTTAAGTGGGTATGTCATATGCCTCTGTGGTGTGTATGGGTGTTTGATGTGGGTGGATGTGGATCTGAGAATTGATTGAATTCTACTATGTTATAGCTAGTAGTGTGAATAGTGTGAGGTGAGGGAGGGGCTTAAATTGTTGTTATTGTTGTAGTTTATTGCATTATTATTACAATTGTTTGTGTTGTTTGTTTGTTTGTTTGTTTATAGGAGGAACTGACCACTCTAAAGATGTAACCTGTCTACATGCCACTTAACTACTAACTTGAAACAACTGTGACAGAACATCACTTGTTAAAAGACTCTTTTTTTTAGCTATGGAAGAACAACCAATCACTATACGAATATTTCCTGGAGAACTACGACCAGTCTACTATACATCAGTGCTTGCATTTCACTCCACACGGACACTTGAGGTCATCAGATTGGCCTTAGAGAGACTACAGATCTATGAAGACAAGACACTCTACGAGCTCTTTGAGGGAGAGGTTAATGTGGACAAAAACCAGTGGAAGAAACTCAGTGATGAGGACTTCCCTGTCTCGCTGCAGGAGAAGTGGAAACACAATCAGTCCAAAGACAGAGAAATGAGATTCTTCTTGAGAAGAAAGGAACATGCTAGCTTAGTCTTAACGGAAATAGTCTCCCAGTACATATCTCCCGAAGTCAATGAAGGACGGGTTCAAGACATGTGTAACCTGGAAGAACTGACAGAACAAGACATGCTCTCTAACCTGCGGGCCAGGTTCTCCAATAAGGACATCTATACTTATGTCGGTTCCATCCTTATCTCAATTAACCCTTATTACTTCTATTCTATCTATAACCCCAAATACACCTCTATGTATCAGGGGAAGGCCTTAGGGTCATTACCTCCTCACATATTTGCCATTGCTGATATTTCGTATCACACCATGTTACATGACCGAGAGAATCAGTCGGTGATCATCAGTGGAGAGAGTGGAGCGGGAAAGACTGAGTCTACAAAGTTCTTGCTCCATCACCTGATGAGTCTCTCGGCAAAGATGGATGAGTCACAATCTCTTGAGCTGATAACTTTAGGAACAGGGCCAGTACTTGAGGTTAGGGGTCAATGAACCTTAGTACTTGAAGTTAGGGGTCAATGAAACTAGTAGTTGAGGTTATATAGGTATATATATGTAGAAAGAGGCTCAGTTTGAGGTTAGGGGTTAATGAAACTAGTAGTTGAGGTTATACATAGGGGTTAATAGGTCTTAGTACTTGAGGTTAGGGGTCAATGAACCTTAGTACTTGAAGTTAGGGGTCAATGAAACTAGTAGTTGAGGTTATATAGGTATATATATGTAGAAAGAGGCTCAGTTTGAGGTTAGGGGTTAATGAAACTAGTAGTTGAGGTTATATATAGGGGTTAATAGGTCTTAGTACTTGAGGTTAGGGGTCAATGAAACTAGTAGTTAAGGGGGTTAATAGGTATATGTAGGAAGAGGTTCAGTTTGAGGTTAGGGGTTAATGAAACTAGTAGTTGAGGTTATAGGGGTTGTAGGAAGATGCTCAGTATTCAAGGTCAGGGGCTAGTATACCCACTGCTTGAGGTTAGGGGTTAATACATAAAGGAATTGGGCTCAAGCTATTAATGGATGGTGTCATGTAGATTATATTAACATTGATACACACACATCACGCACATTTATACCACATGCATACACACACATCACACACATTTATACCACATGCATACACACACATCACACACATTTATACCACATGCATACACACACATCACACACATTTATAACCACATGCATACACACACATCACACACATTTATACCACATGCACGCACCATTCGCATACTCACACACACACATGCACACACACACACACACAGGCTTTTGGTAATGCCAGAACAGTAGCTAACAATAACAGCAGCCGGTTTGGAAAATTTATTTTAGTGCAGTTCAAAGAGAATGGAGCCTATCATAGGTGAGCACTGGAGTAATTATGTGTATAAAACTCTGCTGAGTTCTACTTGACAATAATTATGGAAGAGGGGACTCCTGTTGAGGGGGGGGGGGGGGATTCCTGTGTGAGCTATTACAGTGTTCTCCCCAGAAGTTTATATCAGTTAGAGATTGAGTTAGCTTGAAACTCCACACTATTCTTTCTTAGGCTTAGTGAGCACACTATATATTCCTAATGCACCTAATTATGTACAGGTAAAATATGTGAAAATTCTCTTTAAATTTACAGAGCATCTATAGAGAAATATCTGTTGGAGAAGAGTAGGATAGTCAGTCAGGCTCCAGAGGAGCGAAACTACCATGTTTTCTACTATCTACTGGCAGGGGCAGATCCTAACCTGAGAAAGAAGCTAAAACTTCTTGATATTGATGAGTACAACTATCTCACACAGGTAAGGCCTCCAATGATGCTTCAGTTAGTTGATTGTGATGTGATGTGACTTGGTGTGATGTGATGTGACTTGATGTGATGTGGTGTGATGTGGTGTGATGTGACATGTTATATACCCCTTACTATAAAGTCATATCAAAATTGTACACGAACTTCAGTTGTTTGAGACATAGTTCACTGGAGTTGAACAATTTGTGTCTTGAACAAAAATTATATGATATTCTGTACCTCGGACTAGTTAATCTATGTTGGTACAGGGATCTTCCCTCGTCCCTGAGAATGGAGCTGAGGAATACCACAGACTACGACAGTCTCTCTCCATGTTGAGATTCAACAACGATGTTCAAATGGGGTACGTTCATGGTGGGGTTCATGGTGGTGAGGTCTCTTCATGGTGGGGTTCCTTCACAGTGGAGTTCATGGTAGTGGAGTACCTTCACAGTGGGGTTCATGGTGATGGGGTTTCTTCATGGGGGTTCATGGTGGAATTGGTAGGGTTCCTTCATGGTGGGGTCCCTTCATAATAGAATACCTATGTATAATTATGTAATTATTAGAAGACTGCTTCTCTCTTTCTTTTAGAATGTTAACTGTCTTGTCTGCTATTTTGCAACTGGGCAATGTGACCATTGAAAAGGTATAATTATTAGCTGATCATCAGCAAGGTGTTAGTAATGGGGTATATCAGTAATAGTAATGGAGTATATCAATAAGGTATATCACTAATGGGGTATATAAGGTATATATCAGTAATGGGGTATATCAATAAGGTATATATCAGTAATGGGGTATATCAATAAGGTATATATCAGTAATGGGGTATATCAATAAGGTATATATCAGTAATGGGGTATATATCAGTAATGGGGTATATCAATAAGGTATATATCAGTAATGGGGTATATCATCAGGATATGTAAACCAATGGGATATATGTATAAGGTGTGCATATCAATGAGTAATAGCAACAGGGTGTAAAGGTGTTATCAATGGGGTATTATACATCACTATTTTTCATGGCTTGTGAATAATTCTTCACACACTATATTATTATTATTAATACTACTCAATAGAAAAATATCAAAAACATGTTACACACTTACTGTGAAATATTTGTTGCATGGCAGAAAGAGAAGGAAGAAGAACTTGAGATAGCTCAGATCCAGAACGTGGAGGCTGTGGAGATTATAGCCTCATTACTGCAGGTGAGAGGTGTAAACGTGCTAGTTCATAATCCTATACACAATACTTAACTTGCCAGTGGACATCCATGCTGTTTCTTGCCAGTAGGGTATCCATGCTTGCATCCATGCTTGCATCCATGCTGTACTTGCTTGCCAGTGGGCATCCATGTTGTTTGCTTGTTAGTTAATGGTGGGCATGCTTGTGATTGTTTCACTTTGATATTCCCATGTGCTCGCCCCCACAGAATGTACAGAATGTATCTGGACTGTAACAACCTTTGTAGTGTGTCTTTATGGGTTATCAACACATTAGCTATATTCTTTCTATTTGTGCTATTCTTAGGTGGATGAAGTGACCCTTCGTACAGCATTGACCACACGAAAATCACAAGCTGGAGGAACAGACTCCTTTGTCACACCTTACCGAGTAGAACAAGTCAGTACTTTAATATGCTTTATCTTACCTTAAGTTGGGTTGGTTACATGCACATGTGAACATCACATGACGTACTCCACAGGCTGTAGCAGCTCGAGACTCAATGGCCAAGGCGTTGTACGGAGCACTCTTTGATTGGATAGTGGATAAAGTTAGTTTTAGTCCGTTCTAATGAATATGAGCCAAGTTATCCTTTTGTGTACAATGTCCTATAGGTCAATGTTACACTCTCTGCTGAAGGGAACAAACTACCACATAAGGTCAGTTTTGTTATTTCAAATAGCTTACTGGGTAGGGATGGGGTACTGGGGGGATGGGGTACTGGGAGGGGGTGATACAGATAACTGGGTTCAGGGTTCATCAACATGGCTAATGGGGGAGGGAAGTTCTACACAGCTGAGGTTCATCTATATAGAAGGGCCCCCTCCCCCCTCATAGCATGCATCTACAGTATATCCAATTTCCCAGAAAACTCCTGCACTGAATGTTATAGCTGTTGTATGAAAAGACTAATTTAGACTTGTTTTTGAGATCAAGGTTACTAGTTATTATTAATAGGGAAATTCTATTGGAGTTCTGGACATTTTTGGCTTTGAAGTCTTCAAAAAGAACTCTTTTGAGCAGTTTTGCATCAATTATGCCAATGAACAGCTTCAGCAATACTTCAACAAACACATCTTCAAAGTGGAACAAGTGAGTGGATGTAGTTTGCCTTGTAATCTAAAACTGTTTGACCAATTGACTGCAAGCTATTGTGCCATATCACTAAATTAGAGAATGTTCTTCTATATTATATACACTGGGATATGGATATTTAGAATCCTAGAGATCCTGGGCTGTGGAGTCCAACTTAAGTGCAATCCAACTTAAGTGCAATAAATGTCTACTACTAAGGGGTTGGGGGTCAATGGTAGGGGGGGTTAAGGGTCTACTAGGGGAGGGGGGTTGGTGGTGGTCTACTAGGGGGGTTGGGTGTCTACTAAGGGGTTTGAGGGTCTACTAAGGGGGTTGAGGTCTACTAATGAGGTTGGGCGTCTACTAAGGGGGTTGGGTGTCTACTAAGGGGGTTGGGTGTCTACTAAGGGGGTTGGGTGTCTACTAAGGGGGTTGAGGTCTACTAAGGGTTGGGAGTCTACTAAGGGGGTTGGGTGTCTACTAAGGGGTTGGCGGGTTGGGGCTTGGGTCTACTAAGGGGTTGGGAGTCTTCTAAGGGAGGGGGGGGGGGGTCTACTGAGGGTGGGGATAGAGTTTTTGTGTATATAAGTAAACACTGGAGTCAGGAATTGTGCTGATGTGTGTTAGTTTAGATATGAAGTCTGTTCTGTGTTTGTACTATCCTATGTAGGCTGAATACATAGCAGAAGGTATTGAGTGGTCATCTGTGAACTTTGTGGACAACCAGGAGTGTCTAGACCTTATAGCCAAGAAACCAACTGGCCTACTACCTTTACTGGATGAAGAATGCAGGTAAGACAGATAGTCAGTCAGTCAGACAGACAGACAAACAGACATCTGGGCAGGTGGGCAGGCATTTGGGTGGATGAACGCTTGAACAGATAGACAGACAGACAGCTGGGCAGGCGGGCAGCTGGGGGTGTGTCAACAGACTGACTGAACTATAATAATGAATATAAAGTCAGCTATTGCCAATGGAAATATAATGAACTGTAATGTATTTTATTCTTTTAGTTTCCCGGGTGCTGATGATAATTCTCTTTACTTGAAATTTGAGCGGCAGCACAAGACGAATAGCTACTACCACTCCCCTCAGCTGAAACTGAAAGATCCACAATTCGCCATCACACACTTTGCCAGTGATGTCACCTACTCCATCAAGGTAAACTCGATGTTACGACACATACTGTCTGTTTGAATTCAAACCTCCTCCTCCCCTCCCTCTCCTCCCCTCTTTTCCCTCCCCTCCTTCTCCTCCCCTCCTTTCCCTCCCCTCCCTCTCCTCCCCTCCCTCTCCTCCCCTCCTTTCCCTCCCCTCCTTCTCCTCCCCTCCCTTCCCTCCCCTCCTTCTCCTCCCCTCCCTCTCCTCCCCTCCTTCCCCTTCCCTCCTTCCCCTCCCCTCCCTCCCTCTTTACAGGGTTTTAGAGAGAAGAACAGAGACCTAATGAGACAGGATATAGTAGATGTGCTGAAGACAAGTCACATGGACCTTGTAAGGGCTCTGATTGGGCAGCCTCCCTTTGCTGTCCACTGCTGGCGCATGGCTTATCTAAAGATCATTGCTACTTTTGCTTTCAGGTATGTACTTGCTTATCTAAATATGTAGGAGTTTATCACACCCCTCTTCTATCCCCACTCCCATCTTCTATCCCCACCCCCATCTTCTATCCCCACACCCCCTCCTCTATCACCACACCCCTCTTCTACCCCCACACTCCTCTTCTATCCCCACACCCTTCTTCTATCCCCACACCCCTCCTCTATCCCCACACTCTTCTTCTATCCCCACACCCCTCTACACTCCTCTTCTATTCCCCACTCCCAACTCCCCCAACCCCCACACACCCCTTCCTCCATCAATCTTGTCTCTTTAGGAAAGCTGGTCAGGACTATAAATCAAAACAAAGCAATTTTTCTCTCTCTTACATGCTGAGAGTAGGAAGCACTCCACAGATGAGGTATGTGCATGATTATGTAGCATAATTATTATTATTGACATAAAGTGGTATATGACCTATGACTTATCCTTGGGATGGAAAGAGGACACACCCTCCTATTGACAGTTCCCCCTATCATATCCTTCCCTTTGTTAGCCTAGTCAGTTTTCTTCCCTTTGGTGGGCTAGGGCTCTGAGCCCCTCCCCTCTCCCCTCCTCCCAAATGAACCCATGATAGGATGTCAACTAAGTAATGTACTTGCTAATTTTCCTAGCCGGCTGGACCAAGGTCGTAATTCAGTGGATGGAATCAACCAGGTTGATTTTGAGGACAAAGACTGCTCTAGTGACCGGATCATGAAACAGAACCAGCTTCAAGCTGGAGCACAGCTGAGGCCTAGCAGGTCCTTTGACATGTTGATTACAGCTGGGAAGAAGAGAGATGATTCTGTGCTATCCTCATCTATGGGATCAAGTTGTTGTCTGCCTTTTGGAGCCAGTCCAATGTATGTTTTAGCTTACACTTGTTACAGAGTTTTTTTAGTGGTCAGACAGTAAATTTATAGTATCATCAGGTGTGACCACCTTGTAGTTCAATGGACTGCAGGTGGAGCATCTCTATAGCCTAGTCATAGCTATACTGATCAATATGGCCATTGGTGTCTTCAGATGGAGCAGCCTAGTATCATTAGCTAGTACATATGACCATTGGTATCTTCCCAGTGTAAAGGGGTCATTATTATTTCATTGTGGTAAATGATGCAATGCTAAGACTCCATAACTTTTACTCTACCCTAGTAACATACTAGATTAACACTAGGGACCTTTCTGGGTACATTGTATCCATAACTTGACAACCAGACCTGTTGTACTATATACATGTAATAGCCTGTGTTATCAGTGGGCCATAATAGGAATACAGTCCACCAATGGGTACTGTTTTCTAGGTTAAAAGTCCAATGCAAGCACTCTATGTAATGTTAGGCCAAAGTGAGAGCTAGAAATCATTTTATTATATTCATAGTCTTTACTGTGACACTCTTTGGTATGTTCTGTGCAGGGCCTCAAGGAGGAAACAGTCTGACAAACCACCTCCACTCGTCAAGGCAAAATCAGCCACACTTCCCTCCAGTCCCAGCAAGCATAAGAAATCTCCCGAAAAGGAAAAGAAATTTCGTCGACGGTCTTCTTTATCTAAAAAGAAGGAAGAAGTACAGAAGAAGACTTCTTTAGATGAGGAAAAACCTCAACGACGTACTTCCTTGTCTAAAAAGAAAGAAGGTGAGCAGCAGAGACGACCTTCTCTCTCAAAGACACCAGAGAAGAAAGAAGAAGGAAGATCTCGTAAATCATCTTTATCAAGGATGCAGGAAAGGCTACGAAAACGGCTATCACGAAGCACAAAGATCAAAGAGTCGCCAGAGCTTAGAGAAAGGCCATCTGCCAGGTATCATAAATCTGCCCAAAGACTCAAGCTAAATGAGTACCCATTGACTGGTGCATCTCTCTACTCCTTGGCAAGATCATCTTCTATGAGGCATGGTCCCCCCAAGACAGTCAGTGCTCAGTTCCAGGGATCACTCATCTCACTGATGGAACGTTTAGAGAAAACCAACCCATTCTTTGTTCGATGCATCAAATCTAATGGAGAAAAGGTAAGTAGACCTCTTAATGTGTGGGGTGTGAGTGTGTGAAGTGTTGAGGTGTAGGGTATTAGTGTGTGGGATGTGAAGTGTTAGTGTGTGTGAGGGTATGGTATATTTGGGTGTGAGGTGTTTGGGTGGAGTGTTAGGGTGTGTGTAGGAGGTATTTGGGTGGCATGTTAGGGTGTGTGTAGGAGGTATTTGGGTGGGGTGTTAGGGTGTGTGTGTTTAAGGTATTTGGGTATGGGTGTGGTATGCTAATGTGTAAGGTATAAATGTCTGGGATGTGTGATATGTTAGTACGTGAAGTCATCAGGTTATTGGGTGCTCCTATGTGTAAATTTCCTTACAGTATTCCAGTAACCTTATTACTGAATATTACAGGTACATATATTACAGATGTAATAGTAATGATGTAATGTAAGGAATTTACACATAGAAGCACCCCGGCCAAAACCTCACACACCCCTAATACCCCACAACCTCACACACCCCTAATACCCCACAACCTCACACATCCCTAATATCCTCACACATCCCTAATACTCCACAACCTCACACATCCCTAATATCCCACAACCTCACACATCCCTAATACTCCACAACCTCACACTCCCCTAATACTCCACAACCTCACTCACCGGTACTAGTGTGACATTTTGTTATATCTTTTGATTTAGGCTCCATGTAAGTTTGATAATGATCTGGTGTTACGTCAGCTCCGCTACACGGGCATGATGGAGACCATCAAGATAAGGAAAGCTGGATATTCAGTCAGGACTGATTTCGAGGTTGGTACAGTAAGTGTATTTAAGGGTACTGTATCACTATAATCAGCAGTAGTTACTCACAATAACAGGAGAATCAAAACCCAAGGAACAACCTTTGAAAGTGCACTTGACTTTAGCTAGTTCTGTCTGGTAACTTTATTGCTGGTTGGCAGAGAAGAAGATAATATGGGTCCCCTCTGTGCTCTGCCAGACACCCTATATAGCAACAGGTTTGCTGGACGCTGGATGGACTAGGCATGTTCAAAATAAAAGTCTAGGTTTCTTTGTGTTGTGTGCATAATGTTACATGATGTCAGGAAGTCTAAATGTTTTGTGATTTGTTTTAGTATGAAAGATTTGCATGACTCTATAGCATAAAGAGTGTTGCAATGAAAATTTAGATAGTCCATTTTAGGAAAATGTTATACTTATTTTAGCAGCTTTGTAGAGACAGTTCCTCTAATGGTGATCTCTACAGGGTCATACAAGGAGTTAGATAAGGTTAAGACATGTTCTAGTCTCCTTAACATGGAGGTGTCCTCATTTTAGGGGTTTGGAATAGCTGTACACATTCATTATGTCACACCTACGTGTTCACCTAGCCTGATGTTATCTTCTTCAGGCATTTTATGAGAAATATCAGTTTCTGATGGGCCCTAGAAGTGCAGACTTACCAGGACAGATAGAGAACTACTTGCAGGGCTTTGGCAGTGAAGATGTCCAGATAGGAAAAACAAAGGTGAGAGATAGTAAATAAACCAATAAACAAAAAGCTAAAAGAAAGTAAATTAAAAACGACACGATTTAAGATTGGAAGGTGAATGAATTACTAAAATTTTTACTATAACCCCTCCTCCCATTTCACATTGCACCTCCCCTCTGCCCCTCCTCCCATTTCACATTGCACCTCCCCTCTGCCCCTCCTCCCATTTCACATTGCACCTCCCCTCTGCCCCTCCTCCCATTTCACATTGCACCTCCCCTCTGGATTTACCCCCACATTGCACCTCCCCTCTGGATTTACCCCCACATTGCACCTCCCCTCTGGATTTACCCCCACATTGCACCTCCCCTCTGGATTTACCCCCACATTGCACCTCCCCTCTGGATTTACCCCCACATTGCACCTCCCCTCTGGATTTACCCCCACATTGCACCTCCCCTCTGGATTTACCCCCACATTGCACCTCCCCTCTGGATTTACCCCCACATTGCACCTCCCCTCTGGATTTACCCCCACATTGCACCTCCCCTCTGGATTTACCCCCACATTGCACCTCCCCTCTGGATTTACCCCACATTGCACCTCCCCTCTGGATTTACCCCCACATTGCACCTCCCCTCTGGATTTACCCCCACATTGCACCTCCCCTCTGGATTTACCCCACATTGCACCTCCCCTCTGGATTTACCCCACATTGCACCTCCCCTCTGGATTTACCCCCACATTGCACCTCCCCTCTGGATTTACCCCACATTGCACCTCCCCTCTGGATTTACCCCACATTGCACCTCCCCTCTGGATTTACCCCCATATTGCACCTCCCCTCTGGATTTACCCCCACATTGCACCTCCCCTCTGGATTTACCCCACATTGCACCTCCCCTCTGGATTTACCCCCACATTGCACCTCCCCTCTGGATTTACCCCCACATTGCACCTCCCCTCTGGATTTACCCCCACATTGCACCTCCCCTCTGGATTTACCCCCACATTGCACCTCCCCTCTGGATTTACCCCCACATTGCACCTCCCCTCTGGATTTACCCCCACATTGCACCTCCCCTCTGGATTTACCCCCACATTGCACCTCCCCTCTGGATTTACCCCACATTGCACCTCCCCTCTGGATTTACCCCCACATTGCACCTCCCCTCTGGATTTACCCCCACATTGCACCTCCCCTCTGGATTTACCCCACATTGCACCTCCCCTCTGGATTTACCCCACATTGCACCTCCCCTCTGGATTTACCCCCACATTGCACCTCCCCTCTGGATTTACCCCACATTGCACCTCCCCTCTGGATTTACCCCACATTGCACCTCCCCTCTGGATTTACCCCCATATTGCACCTCCCCTCTGGATTTACCCCCACATTGCACCTCCCCTCTGGATTTACCCCACATTGCACCTCCCCTCTGGATTTACCCCCACATTGCACCTCCCCTCTGGATTTACCCCCACATTGTACAGGTTTTCATGCGAGAGAAACAGAAGCAAGCCTTGCAGTCAGAGTTAGGGGACAAGGTGCTGGCTAGGATTGTTAAGATTCAGAGATGGGTCAGAGCCAAAATGCTCAGATGCCGATTCTTGCATCTCCGAAGGAATGCCATTACCATCCAGGTAAGCTGAAATGCAAAGGCTTAATCTCCCAGATATGTTGTACCATTTTAATAGTGTAATAGTGGGAGAATTTTGTTATAGGTGGAATTTGCCTATCTATTATTGGGGGAACAAAGGCACCACAATATATGGTAAGGTGTGGCACACTTACATACATTGGGTAGGGGTTGTTCTTCATATTAGTTATGGCTGTAACAACAACAATTTTATTGACTCAGTGTGCTATAAGATGTTGGATTGCGAAGAAGAAAACAGATGCCATCCGAAGAAGAATTTGCTCTGCTGTCCTCGTCCAGTCTGCTTGGAGGAGATACGTGGCAAGGAAACGACTGATCCTATTAAAACAAGCAGCCATCATTCTACAGGCTCACTGGAGAGGAAGAAGTAACAGACTGGCATACAAGATAATGGTAGAGGAACACAGACAGAAACTGGTTGAGGAAAGGCGAAGGAGAGAAGATATGGAACGGATAGCTGAAGAGAAGAGGAGGTTGGAAGAAGCAGAGCAAGTGAGAGCCGAAGAAGAAAAGAAGAAGGTTGAGGAAGAGAGAAGGAGATGTGAAAAGGAGGAGACAGAAAGGAGAAGACAAGAATTGGAAGATGAGAGAGAGGCTAGAGGTAAGGACATAAGAGAAAGCTAGCTGTTAGAACATGGGGAGTAAGTAAATGGGTGGGTCACGCTATAGATAATGAATGGTTTTTCCTTTTCAGAGTTAATGGAAGAGATGAACAGAATAGCAGATGAACAGCTTAAACTTTTAGAAAAGGATGCAGAAAAGGTGTGTATAGCATCATTCTCAACATTCCATTTGGACTGGGCCCCTTATAGAGGGAATATTCTCATCAACCCCCCCCCCCCAATTTTTGGTTGTTCTTGTCTCCCTCTATAGAAGGGATATCCTCATCATACTATTGCTATGTTCCTCCCCTCCTCCCCCTCCCAATGTTGTCTTTATTTAATCATCTCAGTGATGGGGGAAAGACTCTCGTTATCGTTTTATATTATGTGCAATTGTCAGAATAATAAACTTTTCCTGGTACATTTTTTGTTGTTATTTTTGTTGTTATTTTTGTTATTTTTGTTGTCTAAAGGATTCAGAGAATCAGAGCAAAACATCCTTGAAAACATCTGAGGGTACTCGAAGTGCATCTGCCCTGTCCAGTAGCAGCCAAACACTTCTTGATCAAGATGTCAGAGACACATTGTTTCAGTTTGACACTATCGTCAGTGCTCTTGAGGATACAATGACCGAACTAACCCCCTCCCCCAGACCCCTCACACCTCCAACTCCCCCACCCACTGAGCCGGCCCAGGTAACCAATCCCATACACTCAAGCAGAGAGGGAGAAGAAAGTGGACAGGGTAAGCAACAATCTGACATTATCAATGGAGTTGTTGGCAATGGACCACTGCCAAAGTCCAATGATCTTCCTTCTGACAACAAGTCTGAATTGTCCATTCTGAGAAATGTATCTAAAGTAAAGACTTTGAAAGAACAGTTTATTTCCCCTCCACTGTCATCACAGATCTCCTCAACCACTTCGTCTTCCTCCAAGATCCAGACTCGGCAGGAAGAGATACAGAAATCAAGGGGTAATGTAAAAAGTCTCATAGCTCAGCTCTCACTCTCGGATGAATCAGAGAGACTCCTCTCTCCTCCTCCCTCCCCCATCGATGTGGACCTAGCCAAGTTTCGGAACACCAATTTGATTATGGAGAAGATCACAAACTTAAACAAGACCGTTGATAGTACCACAGATTCAAGGCACCCTCGTTCCTACAAACCTCCCACAGTCAGGAGGAAAGTAGTTTCTCCATTTTTGGAACAAGGGAAAGAAGAAGTAAGTGAGGAGATGAAGGACACATTCTTTGAGAATGGTTATGACACAAATATGGAAATGAAGTCCAGAGGAGAGGTCACTCCCACCTTTCGGACAGTGGAAGAAAACCAACTTGATGACGATAAGTCTGGCATGAGGATATCAAGAGCAACTGAACCATCTCCTCAACTTGAAAAAGATTCACCTTCAAAAGGGTTGTTTAAAATGGATCAGAAGAAACTGGGTCTTCTGCTGATGTCAGAAGACATCCCTGAAGGAATAGGGGAACATGTAGTGACGGAGGAACATGCAGTGACCAATGAGAGGCATCACACATCATCACCACAACATGAACCAGAGCAAGTAGAAAATGCACAGTTGAACAGAACTATACATCGCTCACAGAATGACTACTCAGTCGAACCTACGAAAGCTGCAAACTCAAAGTGCATGGAACACTCAATGAAGCCAGACAAGGTGGGAGAATCTAGTCATCTGATTGACAGCAAAAATGCGTCTTCTTCCAGGAATGAAAGCAAAAGATCTCATAAAGACTTAGAATCAGGAGGTGTCTCTAATAGAACTCCTCAGCATTTGGTGTTGGATATGTCCTCTAAAGATAAGTATAATGATGATGATGACCATTTAGTTTCCATTGTTCTCCCATACATCCCACCGAGCCACCAAAAACCAATTTCTCCATCTCAAAGCCCATACATCCCACCGAGCCACCAAAAACCAATTTCTCCATCTCAAAGCCCATACATCCCACCGAGCCACCAAAAACCAATTTCTCCATCTCAAAGGGAGAAAGATGATTGGTTTTGGAGGAAGACAAATGACCCTTCACCAGCAGATGATGTACTTCTTACTTTTCCACCTCCCGTTGAGCCAAACTATGATCAGCCTATCCGTTTGCGAGACTCAGATGGGTCTGACCATTCATCTCCATCACCAGCTCACGTGGAGATCATGTTGGGTCGGAAGGAGAATGGGGGTGTGTTCACTATTCCTAAACTGTTAGAATCGGAACACCCATTGATGCAGTCTCGGGGTTACGATCACCTTTCCAAAAAGTCTGAATATGATCACCTCTCTCCCATCGAGACATCAAAAGAAGATTATGTTCCGATGACATATTATAGACGACGCACAGCTAGTGATGTCGCAGCTCATCGCATCAGGCCACCCGCTAAAGACAATCATCATGAAGAGGAGTTCGTTAGTTCTGAGGTATGTAGGGTTCTAGCTAAACCTTATCAGTTCATTTGTTAGAGGACTACAGTATTTGTTGTTGTTGTTGTTGTTGTTGTTGCACTGCTGCTGTTTGTAAGAGAACTACATTATTTGTTGGTTTGGTTTGTAGTTTGTTTGTTGTTGTTGTTGTTGTTGTTGTCACTACTCTCCCTCTGTCTTGTAGGTGGTTCCCAGAGAATACCTCTCTAGTGAGCACCATTTTAACTCCGTGCAGAGAAGGAAAAGAAGTGCAATGTCTTTGACAGATCCCATCAATATTTTAAAACATGGTGGTGTGTCTTCTCTTGAGGAATCCTCTGAATTAACCCGCTGTCTCACACCCGAGGAGATCCTGAGTCTGAACCAGCATCGACCTTCGACCTCTCCATCTGAAAGGGTCAGACTCTTCTCTTTCACTAAACGGCACTTGAAGCTTCCTTTCACCAAGAACCGAGGGAAACGTGAGAAGGATTTGAGGGACAAAGTGATGTCCCCTGAAAAGGAGGGAATCCAGCTTACTGCACCAAAGCATAGACGCCAATCACCTGTGACTGGAAAGGCACTGTACCTAGAGAAGACTGAAAGTGAGTCATGATCAATTGGCAGTAGAATCACAGTAAAGCACCAACTCCCACACTCCATCACCACCATTATGTTGTGTTGTTGTGTGTGTGTGTGTGTGTGTGAGGTGGGGGGTGGGGTTATTATGGTTTGACAACATGTCACTTATCTCTACTTTGCAGATTCCAAAAGAATCCCCAAGTACCCTCCAGGTAATTCTATTCATACCCTGTGTGCACAAATAGACTTTAGTAGTCCCAGTGGGCAGGGGACCCTTAGTTCTGTGTGTGCAAATAGACTTTAGTAGTCCCAGTGGGCAGGGGACCCTTAGTTCTGTGTGTGCAAATAGACTTTAGTAGTCCCAGTGGGCAGGGGACCCTTAGTTCTATGTACACTAATATATGTTACCTAGACAGGTAGTTCCAGTGGACAAGGGACCCTTAGTTCTGTGTGTACTAATAGATGTCACTGAGATAGGTAGTTCCAGGACCTTTAGTTCTGTGTGCACTAATAGATGTCACTGAGACAGGTACTCCCTGTGGACGGGGACCCTTAGCTTGTAGCTAAGAGAAACTTTTGTTCTACATAATTGTAGGAGGACAAGTTTGCTTGTTTTTGTTTTGTTTTTCCCATAATGATGAGTGGGCCATTCCCACCACTGAGATAACAAACCCAAAGCGGACAAACAGTCTCTCTTAATTCCCTCCCCACCACAGAGATAACTGACCTTGTCTTTGTGGTAGGTCTCTGTCCTTAAGTGTCTACTGTGCCATTGATTTTCTTGTAGCACTTGCACACAGTTTCAAGCAGACCACTGCCTCCAAGTTTGGTGTGTATACCTGTGCTGCCTGCAATAAAGGATTCACTGGTTACATGAAGCAGGCCCTGAAGTGTGTGGGTAAGTATTTGCATGTCCCTAGGATTGTATAGGGTAGACTGTATAGGGTAGACTGTATAGGGTAGACTGTGGATGAAATTAATATTGTGTCTGATCACAGTTAACTGAATTCTAGACAGCTCTTGATTATCAACATTTGGCTGATGCCTTGATGTAAATATTAGAGTGTGTGCCAATCTTTATGCCTACTGCGTAAACATTCATGACACACATCCACATTCACACTACCCACATCATCCATACCCACACTACCTGCACTATCCACATCCACGCTACCACATCATCCACATCAACACTACTCGAACACACCACCCACCCACATCCACACTACCCGCGCACACCACCCACCCACATCCGCACTACCCACATCATCCATATCCACGCTACCCGCACCCACCCACATCCATGCTACCCATACCACCCACATCCACACTACCAGGATCCTGACTCAGGCTCCTTTTGATAGCTTCTAGTCCCTGCTTGTACTTGGGAGGTAGGGGGAGTGGTTGGTCCTCATTTGGTGGTCCTGGTTCCCCTAATTTTCTTACATGTGCCACAATCATTCTGTGATATATAATTTATATTAACCCTCTAGACAGCAACATTGTGGTTTTAACCCCTCTAGACTGTGGCATTGTGACACTTAGGCTGCTATGTGTAATTGTACTTAACCCTTTTTAGACTGTAACATTATGGTCCATCGTCACTGTGAAGAGAGATCTCCAGCCTGCAAGGCCCATATTGAATCAGGATCATATGTCACCATGTCTAGAAGGAAAATTATCTCCAAAGTGGAGGACCTGGACCAATTAGGACGATTCCTTCTAGAGAAGGTGAAAGGTTGCTTATGGAGCATTCTATGCTGAACTCCGTAACTCTCCATATTTTCAACCCCAAGACCCCCCCCCCCCCCCCATATTTAACCCTGCAGCCCCCATATTCCAACCCTAGCTCCCTTAAGCACTAATGAATACTCCTCTTGTCAGGTTCTCAAGAGTGTTCACTACAATTATAGAGAGAACTAAATAATTAACCCTCTATAATTAATTATCATTAAATAGATATTCTTATTTAACTCTGAGGCCACCCTTTTAGTTATGAGGTAACTCTTTTAACTTTGAGGACACCATTTTAACTCTGAAATCATCCTATTAATTCTGAGGTAACCCTTTTAACTCTGAAATCACCCTTTTAACTCTGAAGTCACCCTTTAACTCTGAGGTAACCCTTTTAACTCTGAGGTCATTATTCCATTATCATTTAACTCTGAGGTTACTATGTTATTATCACTTAACTCCAAGGTCCACTCCTTATAGATTGCAGTCTTGGCTCGTGACTCCTCCCATAGTTCTGTGGTGGATAAAGTTTTTAAGCACTCACTGAAAGAATTTCACACTTTCCTCATCTCAACCTATTCCCTATCCATACAGGTGTGTGGAAAAGAAAATAGAACAGCCAACTGGTTGTCTCAAGGGTGATCACTATACACAGGTTCCACTGTATAAGCAGACCGCCTCTGTATAACAGCCAACTGGTTATCTCAAGGGTGATCACTATATACAGGTTCCACTGTATAAGCAGACCACCTCTGTATAACAGCAAACTGGTTGTGTCTCAAGGGTGACCACTATATACAGGTTCCACTGTATAAGCAGACCACCTCTGTATAACAGCAAACTGGCTGTGTCCCAAGGGTGACCACTATATACAGGTTCCACTGTATAAGCAGACCACCTCTGTATAACAGCAAATTGGTTGTGATCACTGTATAAGCAGGCCACTTTAGCCAATAACCACTGTGTATAGGTTACACTATATGTATATGCAGGTTATCTCTACTGGTTATACATTTGGTGGAACCACTTACCAAATTTGTGAAATTTTTTAGCAGAGTTCTGTGGAGAGCAGTTTGGAGAGTTCAGAGAAGACAAAAGAGAATAAAGAGGAACCTAAAATCAACCTCACATTTTCACAGCTGGTCTCAAACTTTGACAACATCTTTCGTGGGATAGCCAAGAGGGAGGGGCTGAACGATCCTTGTCACATTTCCATTGGTGTTAACCAGATTAAAACCTTCCTGGACGAATTCGGAAAGGCCAGGTAACGTCTGTGCTTTATATCCTCTTTCATAATTCTATCTCTCCATGTGATTGTCTCTTGGCTTATGTTTTGTGGTTATATTTTTATAAGACGGACAAAGAGATACTCGACTACTATCAATCCATCAGCTCTGAGGAGAAAGCCAAACTCTGGAAAAAATATTCAAGCAAAGGTAGAGCTGAAATAGTAGGGGTCTTTTCCTATCCCTTACCCCCACCCCCCTAGAAAATACTGTAAGTAGATTACCCCGCCCCCCTGGAAAATATTTATAGTGTCTATGTAGAGTGTAGATCACCAGCTCAGAGATAGGAATGTACTTTTTTCTTCTTTTTCTCAGATTCACAAAGGTCACAAGTTCTTGCCTCAGCAGTTTAAGGTCACTACTGTCTGTGAACATTGCTCCAAGGCAATTCCTCTTCTTGAAAGTGGGGAGGTTTGTGAAGGTCAGTTAGTTAAAGTGCTTTCATCTCTGGAGGTGTGTGTGTGGGGGGAGAGGGGGGGATGGATGTGGGTGTGTGGAGGGATGGGGGATATCAGACTGTGGCCACATACACTGTCTCTGTTGTATGTAGTCTGTGGATACACCTGCCATGAAATATGCTTCAAGAAGCTCAACAAGAAGTGTGAAGGAAAAGGTCGATCTAAGGGGATCCCTGAATACCAGCCAAATGTGAGCCACTCTTTGAGCTAACACAGAATCTATCTCACAGGCATATATCTATCTATCTTAGCGGAAGGTAGCTAGCACTCAGTTTGGGGTTCCAATTCAAGATCTAGTCCCAGCCAATTCTAACAAAGTCCCACCAATCTTGGAGAAGTGTTTCCACCACCTGGAGGCCAATGGTATGTACTCTACTTTTCTCAGACTATATAAGTAGATATACTGTTAGCATTTCCCCATAAGGTACTACTGGTTTCGGTTTTCTCCTTGAAAGTGTAGCAGTGTAGATATTGAAAGTTCATTATTAAGTTGTGTGTTTCCACAGGTCTGTACACACAGGGAATATACAGGAAGAGTGCTGGAGTCAGCAGTAAAAAAGCTGTTAGAACTGCATTAGAGGAAGGTATGTATCAAACAACAATTTTTGTTTGTTTGTTTGTCTGTTTTTAGTTGACAAAGGAGTGGGGAGTAACCACCATGTCCATTTTTAGTCATTATGTCATTAATAGCAGCATGTAGTAGTGCCACACCCACTCCAGCTAAATATAGTAACAACTCCTGTTTATGGTGACGTAATGCCTTTAAGCTTTGACTTGTAAATAACAAACTCATACACATTTCTTTGTTGTCGTAGTAATAGTTGTTGTTGTTGTTATTGTTTTTGTTGTTGTTGATTTCTTCCATGATATCCTATTGTCTTGTGTTTATGCAGATCCAGAAAATGCTGACTTGGAACCTTATCATGTGCATGCTGTGGCAGCAGCTGTCGGTGGGTTTTTCCGTGAGCTCCCGGAGCCCCTACTCACTAGAGACATGTACATGGAGTTCCTTAGAGCAATGGGTGAGTGAACACAACTGGATTACCATAGACCTGGTTAATTTCACTGTGACTTTATTTTCAACCTGTTCTCAGTAGGTAAAAACAGGTTCATGCAAATAACAACTTGGACTTAATATCCTTCTAGGTGTCATTGACAAGTAAAGTGAACCACTAGAGTGTCAAATGAGTTATATAGTATATATGTGGGTTCCATTCATAATGACTTATGTCCATTTCCAAACACACACACTTGCCCACACTCACCTGTTGTCATGCACATTCACCCACAATGCTGTGCTTTCTTCTAATGCTGTATGTAAGTTATAGAAGTGTAGTATTGTGAGAGTGAAAATGGCTATCATAATCAGTAAATCTGGTACTGCATGTTGCCTTACTCATAGTTATAATTACAAATCATCTACAAAGCACAAAACATCACTATTATTTCATAATGGTTATATCTGTTATAATAAACTGGAGACTGTCATCCTTTAGGAAATGCGTTCTTCTGAATGGATTATTACCCAATTCAATATGTCTTATAAATCTATATCTATATTCTGCATCAGGTGAAAATTGGCAAACACAATGATAGTTTCTTGTTGGTTTCCAGGTTGCTGTTTTTGTTACTTTCATATTATTTCCTCCTTGGAAGTGATTGATGAGCTCTATAGTAAACTTTGCTGAGACTGGCCACTTTAACTGGTCATCATACTCCCCCTTCATGGACCACAGCTCTACATTCACACTGTTTCTTCGTGTATCATCCCACCCATTTGCATCTATGCCTATGTAAAACTTATAACCACACAGATGCGTGTACATGGGTGGACTCTTCCAATCATTGAAGACATCCTTTGCTTTCTCTTTGCTGAAGTTTTCCATTGTAAACTTGTAGTTCTTACAAAGCATCCTTTCAGCATCATCACAGCGTCTTTTCAGTACATTAACTTCTGTTTGCAGCTCTTTAGATTTTTCTTCAAACTGTTTCTCTTGTAACTGTAACTTCTCTTTGAATAGTTCTCCTTGTTCTTGTAACAGTGTCTGTGTCTGTGCTTTCTGCTCTTGTAATAGTGTCTGTGTCTGTGCTTTCTGCTCTTGTAATAGTGTCTGTGTCTGTGCTTTCTGCTCTTGTAACTTCTCTTCAAACTTTCTCTCCTGCTCTTCTAATTTATTCTGCATCTTGAGTGATGCAGCAGCCATCATGGTGAGGTGTTTCTGGCTGTTCTCTTTCATATGTTCCTCCTCTTTCTCTCGTTTAAATCTCTCCTTACATCCAGCATGGCTAAATTTACACTCCACCTCTTCCAGTGGGCATATCTTCATGTGATAGTCCATGTTATCTCTCTCACAAGTTACCCCACAGCGGTTGGGGCATTGTAGCGGGTAGTATGCACACTCTGGCCAGTGAATGGTTGAGACAATCTCGTAGATTGCTCTGAAGGCACAGTGAGGACAAACATAGTCACGTTTCACACACTCTTTTGTTGTGTGGTGATCAATATTCTTTCTCACTATCTTCTTGTCACATTTCAAGGGGCAGACAATGTCTACATACTGACAGTCTCCTTGGTCAGGGTCCAAGTGGGCATCAAGATGTTCGAGCACTCCAGACCACACACACCCCCTCCCTTTCATGCTGCAACAAACTTTGAGGGCTGCAATTTTTCTTTGATTTTTGACCTGTTGAAAAGTTGTGAATCCTTCTTCCCCACAGCCTGGACAAGGCCTAGCATCTTGTTGGATGTTGTCTATGCAGACTTTACAGAAGCTCTCTCTACAACAACTGGTGATAGTTAATCTCCTGGCTACTAGAGAACACTGTTTACAGTGAAAATCCTCAGGAACTGTGTCAATAAACTCACACTGATAACCAGGGACTGTTCCTGTTGAAGCTGCCATTTTAAACCTACTCTTAAACAAACAAGATTCTTTATATGGCCTTATGTTAGTAAATTTAGTCAGTATACTATCATGTGCCATTAGCCAGGAATTTGTGTATTAGTATAATGAATATTATTTACTTTACATACCTGAGGTTATATATAGCCTAGTTTTTTATCTTTGGTTGCACTATGGCAGACTAGTAGCTTGAAAGTAAAAGAGGGGACTAATGTGCTAGCACATGGGAATGTTGACTAACCACACTCATTTTATCAGACCACACCCAGTAATAAGACAACTGAGAAATAAATAAAATCTCAGTTTCAGCGAAAATAACAAAGTTCAAAGGTGAAAAATGTCAAAGAGAGTAAGCCCTGCATGTGATACAGGTCTGGTATGTATGGTAAAGGATCATTTTAAACAGGATAACTGCAAGGATGAAAGCTACAGTAACTAATTACTCAACCAATTCAAAATTTCAAGCATTCGTAGACTCTCCAGGTGATCATGCTATTCTTGTGATGTACTTTATCCCTGACAAGCTTACCAGATAGAACTTAACTTAACTGTATAGTCCATAAGAAAATAACTATAATCATTTTTACATACCCATTGAGTGTGATGTAGAGAATGTGCAATGAGTATGCAGTGGATCTGGTCACTTTCACTTTTATATCTATGATTTCACTATGCTTATGATAGGTAAAGGGCCTTCGAAATAGCTAAATAAAAACATCTGACGTCATTGCCACACAGACCTCAGCATCAGTGACATGAATTATTCTGTAATACAATTATTTTTGAGAGCAGTGAAGTATTTAGTATCAGCCAGCTCTATGTTAGTGTTTATGGTAAAGAGTCAGAGAGTGGTGGTATTGATTGAATAATATCTTGCTCTTCTCTTCTCTTTTCGTTAGATTTGACCAACAAGAAGGAGAGGCAGGAAACGCTTCACAAACTTATCTCTCGTCTTCCAGATATTAACCATGCTGTGTTTGAGCGCCTCATCTTTCACCTGGCTAGGTACTACACCTATATACCTCTAGCTATCAAGATACACACATTGTGCCCATTACAATGTACTCTACAGCCTTACTTATGTATAAATTTCCAGTGTTTGTTTACTTGCTTATTTTTGTTTACTTGTTAGTACATTTTTTTGTTTAGTTGATATGTTTTTGTTACTTGTTTGTATACTTGTTTACTTGTTTGTTTGATTAGTGGACATGGCTAGGTTAGTTCACTGACAGTCTATCATTAACACTATGTAATTATTTGTTATTACTTGTTTGAGACACAACAAGACACAGTTGTTTTCTGAATTTTAGTGCCTTTTCCCTCCCATACAGGATTGCTCAGCATGAACACATCAACAAGATGGGTCCTGGTAACCTTGCCATCATATTTGCACCCTGTCTGCTCCAAGGGAAGGAGGGAAGGAACCCTGAAGATGTGCTCAAGGACCTACAGAAACAAACTGAGTGAGTGTGTGGCACACTGCATGAGGCCTGGGAAGACATTATTCTCTTCTTTGTGTGTTTTTAGATGTCTTGAAGCCATTATCACCGAGCAGGTGGGGAAACTGACAGCCACCATCCGTGGCATTCGAACTCTGACATCTTTTGCCAGAGAAACTGAAACAAAATTAAGTGAACTTGACAGCAGCCAAGTACGTGGATTTAAATGTTGAGATTTTGAATACAGTGGAACTTCTTTATTCCTTACACCTTGGGACAAATTGTCCTGATTAGAGAGGTGGCCTCATTTCAGGGATATAAGCTGTTATTTGGGACATATCCAAGTGTCCTAAATACCTCTTTTGGGGGGTTGGGATAAAGGGGTTCCACTGAACAGCTTCTGAAATTTGGCTATCACTACCTATTTTATTTTTAGAGTTCTGATTCGGCCAGTACCACACCATTATCGACCTTGAAGGGTTCTAAGCCAGCCACTCCCAAGCACAAGTCTCACAGGATGAGTATGAGTGATGAGGAGAGGAACAGACTGACCTACACCTTAGAAGAGATTGAGAGGGAGAGGTGTGTGCATGTGTTATGTGGAGAGGTGTCCTAGGGCTCAGAGGGGGAGGGTTGTTGTGAGGTATAGACTTACATCCTGTCTCTGTATGTGGGAGGGTTATGAGGGGTGGATATTCATGAACATTAACTTCTCAGTAGAGTAGAGTGTGCTAGAGGCAATAAGCTAATACTTTTCTTTCTCTGGTGTAGAGTGTGTTAGTTCTACAAGCAGTGAGTGGGGTCACTATACCTTCATGTTACCATGCCTCTCAAGATGGAGTCCATCACAATCAATTTATGTGGACACACCCCTAAATGCATCATCTCATATTTCTCCATTGCAGGGCTGAACTGACAGTGAATTTGCCAAAACTGGAGCCCTTCACTGGGACTGGTGAAGAGGAAGAACAAGGATCCTGTGACTCCGATCGTTGGACCCCCTCTCCATCTCCCTCCCCTCTCACGCTATCTTCCGCATCTACATGCATTCGGTCATATCGTGCATTCTCCCCCATTACCGAGTCCTCAGAACTGCCAATAACGACAAGAAGAAACCATGGAGGTGACTTTGGTGAGTCCAGTACTCTGCCTACACCTGTCTACATGATGATCACTCCACCCAACACTCCACCCATCACTCGGAACTCATCAGATCATAGTCCATTACCTGGTGAGAAAAAGACAGATTTGTGCATTTCTTTGTGTAGGTTAGCCATAGATAGATGCTGTGCTCTGAATTCAACATCAAAGCACATGTCCAGTGAAGGCAATAGGGGTATACTATATTATATGAGAGTATTGAAGGTATACAGTAAAACCCAACCCCCTTATAATGTGGGTGGACACCTCTGTATTAAGATCACTTGGACATGTCAGCTTAAATAAACTTCACTCCTCTAATCAGGACACTTTAATCTGTCAGAAGGTATGAGGAGTAGAGAGGTTCCACTGTAATATTATTTGTGGTTCAGGGGGGGAAGAATAATACAAAGATCTCTTCAAGTTTGAGAGAAGTGTCTTCACTTGTCACAGTTATTGTGATTATAGTGATGACCTTTACCAACTGTTCTCTCTATAGCTCTGAGTGTTGCACCAAAACTGGTACCTTTGACAAAGAACAGGGTCAGTTCTAGGCCACCGATTAGGCCACCTTCCAGGACTCGTCAAAAACACTTTGCTACTAAGTCTGTGGAGACATCAGCTTCACCTGTTGGCTCCAATGAAGCCATCACAGCCTCAGGGTACGAAGAAGACAGCACCTCCAATGGTGACATAGAGAGTGAGGATGAAGGCAAATACTTAATGGAGACAACTGTCTAGACAATAACTTTTTTAAAGATCACTCTATTTTTTTGTATCAATCAATCCACTGAAATAATTTCATCTCCTTTTTTGAGTACTTTCATGATAATTATTATTACAGATAGGATTGTTGGAAATACCTCTACTCATGCATCCAGCACACCTTAACTCACCCTGAATTCTTTTGTTTCATGGAGTCACAGTACATACATGTGTAGAGTAATTATCAGTTATCACTTCTAGTGAGTGAGTGGCATAGAATCTGTACAAGTTACTTAGCAGCAAATCACACACACACACACACACACACACACACACACACACACACACACACACACACACACACACACAGTATGTTTTATAGTATGTATGTAGCCCTAGCCCTAGCCTTAGCAGCAAATCACACACACACACACACACACACACACACACAGTATGTTTTATAGTATGTATGTAGCCCTAGCCCTAGCCTTAGCAGCAAATCACACACACACACACACACACACACACACACACAGTATGTTTTATAGTATGTATGTAGCCTTAGCCCTGAATTCTTTTGTTTCATGGAGTCACAGTACATACATGTGTAGAGTTTAATTATCAGTTATCACTTCTAGTGAGTGAGTGGCATAGAATCTGTACACGTTACTTAGCAGCAAATCACACACACACACACACACACACACACACACACAGTATGTTTTATAGTATGTATGTAGCCTTAGCCCTGAATTCTTTTGTTTCATGGAGTCACAGTACATACATGTGTAGAGTAATTATCAGTTATCACTTCTAGTGAGTGAGTGGCATAGAATCTGTACACGTTACTTAGCAGCAAATCACACACACACACACACACACACACACACACACACACACACACACACACAGTATGTTTTATAGTATGTATGTAGCCCTAGCCCTAGCCCTGAATTCTTTTGTTTCATGGAGTCACAGACATACATGTGTAGCTTATACATGTGATGAGTAATTATCACTTCTACTGAGTGGAGTATCATAGAATCTGTACAAGTTACTTAGCAGCATACCTAATGGAATGAGCATAACAGCAACTTTAGTCCAATGGAAACTCTGGTTTTCAATTCATCTCTAAAGGTGGATGGCATATTGATCATCTAGATAGTCTTATTATATACACACACACATACAGCATGTTTTATGTAGCATTACAGCTATTGTCAGGAGGTGACTGTAGTGTATTTCATATTAATCATGATTATATCATATTCATATCTGGGCAAGCGGGTAGACACTTCAACTGGCGACGAGACGGGATAATAATGGCAACGACGTACGTGGGGACGATCGGTGAATTCGAGTCCACAAAGGAGAAGTTCACATCTTACATTGAGCGAGTGAATTTGTTTCTTGACGCAAATAGCATACCTGAAGAAAAGAAGGTTTCAACATTGCTTACGCTTATCGGTCCGGAAAGTTACCAAATTTTAAGAAGCTTATTATCTCCTGCCTTGCCCAAAGACAAAACCTTCGAGGAGTTGGTAACCGTTTTAAAGGGACATTTCGAGCCCAAGGCCTTGATCATCGCAGAGAGGTTTAGATTTTACCGACGGGTTCAAAAACCTACCGAATCCCTGGCAGAATTCATTGCTGCACTCAGAAGACTTTCTGCTACTTGTGACTTCCAGGACTTTCTGGATCAAGCACTTAGAGATAAATTTGTTTGTGGAATAAGGAATGAGCAGACCCAGAAGAATCTCTTGGCTAAGGATGACCTCACACTGGCCAAGGCATTAGAAGTTGCACAAGGAATGGAAGCGGCTGATCTGAACACAAAGGAACTGAAAGGAGTCACTAATTCAGGATCGGTGATGGTGCATACTGTGACTACAAGAGGTGCTGCTGGTGCTGTCAAGCCATGTTATAGATGTGGTAAGAAGGGACATGCCAGTAAAGATTGCAGATTTAAAGATGTGAAATGCCATAAGTGTGGTAAAATTGGTCACATTGCCCCAGCCTGTAGAAGTAAAGGGAAGGTCTCTAATGCTAATCAGTCTGATTACCCCAAGGTTGACTCCAAGAAGTCAAATCCTAAAACTCAAAACTATGTGGAATCACAGTTTACACAAGGGGAGGAGCCAGCTGAATTAGCACTATTCACTGTAAATGAACAATGTTCTAGACCTGTCACTGTAGAATTACTAGTCAAAGGGAAGCCCCTCTCAATGGAAGTAGATACTGGTGCAGCTGTATCCCTGATGTCTGAGTATACATGGAGAGAATTGTTTCCAAGAGTTAAACTTCAGCCCTGTAATGAGAAACTCACAACCTATACAGGAGAATCAATGCAGGTGCTTGGAGAGTTTGCTGTTAATGTGATATATGAGAAACAAAAACCAGCTGAATTGAGTTTAGTTGTGGTTCGTGGGAATGGTCCCAGTCTGTTGGGAAGGAACTGGTTAAGCCAGATACGTCTGAACTGGAACAAGATTTGTCGAGTCTCATCAGAAGCTAAAAGGGCCCTACCAAACCTGTTGGAAAAATACCAAGAAGTTTTTGCACAGGAGTTGGGTACTATTAAGCCATTCAAAGCTACACTGTCTCAAGGAGTCAGCTAAGCCAGTGTTTTGCAAAGCACGTCCAGTACCATTTGCTTTCAAGGCTGCTGTTGAAGAGACTTTGGATCGTTTGGAGAATGATGGAGTATTGGAGAAAGTACGTTATAGTGAATGGGCAGCTCCAGTGGTAGTAGTTCCAAAACGAGATGGACAAATCAGACTTTGTGGAGATTATAGGGTCTCTGTCAATCCTTCACTTGAAATTGACCATATCCTCTACCAAAACCAGATGAGTTGTTTGCTACATTAGCTGGTGGGAAAATGTTCAGTACATTGGATCTTTCACATGCCTATAATCAGCTGATGCTTGATGATGTCTCTCGGAACTTAGTAACCATTAACACCCATCGTGGTCTATACAGATATACCAGGCTACCATTTGGTATAGCTTCTGCTCCTGCAATTTTCCAAAAAACTATGGATTCGATATTGCAAGGTATGGAAGGAGTGGCTTGCTTTTTGGATGACATACTAGTGACTGGATCATCTGAAGAAGAACACCAAGAATTTGGAGAGTGTCTTGCAGAGCCTGATGAAACATGGAGTCCGTCTGAAGCGTGAAAAATGTTTCTTCATGAGGACCAGTGTAGAATATCTCGGTTTCAAGGTGGATGCTGAAGGTCTTCACGCCACAGAGGAGAAGTTGAAGGCAATCACTGAGGCCCCAAGACCTTGTAATGTGACTGAGCTACGTTCATTTTTAGGATTAATTAACTATTACGGTCGATTTATATCTAATTTGGCTGCTACTCTTCATCCTCTGAATTGTCTACTATGTAAAGATTCCAACTGGAGGTGGACTAAGGATTGTGAACAAGCATTCCAAGCTGCCAAATCGAAGCTCATATCATCACATGTTCTAGTGCACTATAATCCAGAACTGCCTCTCAGACTGGCAGGTGATGCTTCTAATTATGGAATAGGTGCAGTGATATCTCACATGATGCCTGATGGGTCGGAACGCCCAGTTGCCTTTGCCTCCCGTACACTTACAAGCAGTGAGAGAAATTATTCACAAATTGAAAAAGAAGCATTGTCATTAGTGTATGGAGTTCGTAAATTTCACTCTTATTTGTATGGAAGACAATTCACTTTGATTACAGATCATACACCGTTACTTTCAATATTTGGAACTAAGAAGGGAATTCCAGCTATGGCTGCAGCACGTCTCCAACGCTGGGCTATTCTATTATCTGCTTACCGGTATGAAGTGGAATTTAGGCCAACAGGAAAGCATGGCAATGCAGATGGGTTGTCACGCTTGCCACTTAATCAAGGACACGCAGAAGGAATGTCGCTTGAAGCCGGAATTTTCCAAGTCCAACAACTAGAAAATCTTCCAGTGACCACCAAACATTTAAAATCCGCAACACGGAATGATCCATTTTTGAGCAAGATACTTATTTTTGTGAAGGAAGGATGGCCAGTAAACTGTAATGCTGATTTCAGAGCCTATCTCAATAGAAAGAATGAACTGTCGGTGGAAGATGATTGTTTGTTGTGGGGTATTCGAGTAATTATTCCAGAAAAGTTGCGTAGTAAAGTATTGGATGAACTTCACAGAGAACACATGGGCATCTCTCGAATGAAGTCAGTGGCTAGGAGTTATTTTTGGTGGCCAGGAGTTGACAAAGCAATTGAGGAATTAGCAAGAAACTGTCAGTCCTGTCAAGCAGTAAAACATTCACCATCAGTTGCTCCATTACATCCTTGGATTTGGCCATCACGTCCGTGGCAAAGGATACACTTGGATTTTGCTGGACCTTTTCAAGGCACCACTTTCCTTGTGGTAGTGGATGCAAATTCAAAATGGCCAGAAGTATTTCCAATGACTAGTACCACCACTGCAAAGACTGTAGAGGTATTACGTCAGTTATTCTCATCTTATGGACTACCAGAAGAAGTTGTCTCAGACAACGGACCTCAATTTATCTCGGAAGAATTTAGTGATTTCATGAAAGCTAATGGTGTAAAACATGTTCGTATAGCACCATATCACCCAGCCTCAAATGGTTTGGCTGAACGTTTCGTTCAATCGTTCAAAACTGCTCTAAAATCCAGTGTGAATTCAAGACTGTCATTGTCACATCGCTTAGCAAATTATCTGTTATCTTATCGAAGCACTCCACATAGTACTACTGGTGTTTCACCCTCATCTCTATTTCTTCATCGACACATTAGGACAAGATTTGATTTATTACGACCTGATCGTGAAGCCCAAATAAATCAAAAACAATCTAAACAGAAAGAGCTACATGATCGTCGAGCCAAAACTCGTGAGTTCTTTGTAGGCCAGCCGGTGATGATTAAGAATTTAAGACCAGATCCTGATTGGGTATCAGGTATAATTGTTGAACGCCTTGGTCCTGTATCCTATCTAGTGGAAACATCCCAGCGGTTGTTGTGGAAGCGTCATGTGGATCATTTGAAGCCTATAGATAAAACAAGCAATGATGAGCAGGAAGATATACCATATGCTCAGGATTTAGTAATGAGTTCTGGAAATGCAATTCCCGATATTAGTGAGAGTGCTCCAGTTCCTGTTACCTCTGAAGATGCTGTTGAGCCCATACAACCTACTATTGAGAATTCGGCTTCTGCTGATCTTACCTCTAATGAACTTCCTACATACACTGAAGAACATTCACATGATGCATCCTCTACATTACCTCCTGTAAAAACTTACCCTAGAAGGAGTAATCGTGGCCCACCTTTAAGGTACTCTGATACTTACTGTATGTAACTTATCATCTTAAGTGTGGAGGAGTGTAGTATATTTCATATTAATCATGATTATATCATATTATTCATATCTGAGCATGCTCATTGGCTCATTGTCATCATTGTCTCATTATGAAACACGCACGTGTCATTCTGATTTTTGTAGACAGTCTAGTTCTTGTTCTCTCTCTCTTTCTCTGTATCAAGAGTATAATTATATTTATTAAAAGATATTGACTTGGCTTATCTGGGCAAGCGGGTAGACACTTCAGTGACTATAATATTGCTTAAGATCACAGCTATTGTTTGATGTTACAGAGTATTGCAGCTTGCTAGCTAGTATAGTATTAGAGAATGCCTATAAACCAGGCATTTCTGAAGTAGTAAATCTTGCATTTTTTTTGTTTCTAAACTTGGTTAGTCCCACAGAAAGTTATAACAGGATTGAGAGGGTCTTCATCATCTAGCCTTTTAATAGCTAAAGCCTCTTCATCTTTATTTTCAATCCAGCTGGCTGGCCACAATAGACATCATGACCACTTCCTTGACAAACAATAGGACTCCACTTAGGCAATCCTTGACCCTTGACATAGCTATCAAATCCTTGACTGTCAAGGAGGTTCCTTGACAGTTGGAGCCTATGTGAACTGTTGTTTATCTTTTGGTACTATGGCAGACTAGTAGTCTTGAAAGTGAAAGAGGGGACTAATTTATGCTATCACATGGGAATGCTGACCAACCACACCCATTTTATCAGACCACACTCGGTAATAAGACAAGTGAGAAATAAAATAGAATCTCAAGTTTCAGCAAAAAATGACAAAGGTGAAAAATGCCAAACCCTGCATGTGATACAGGTGTGTGTATGGTAAAGGGTCATTTCAACAGGATATCTGCAAGGATGAAACTTATTATTACTCATCCAATTCAAAATTTCAAGCATTCACAGACTCCTTGCTATTCTTGTGATGTGCTTTTCTCCTGACAAGCTTACCAGATAGAACTTAACTGTATAGTCCATAAGAAAATAATTATATTATTACCCATTGAGTGTGATGTAGAGAATGTGCAATGAGTATGCAGTGGATCTGGTTAATTTCACTTTCACTTTTATTTCTCTATGCTTATGGTAGGGTAGGTAAAGGGTCTTGGAAATAAATAAAAACATCTGACATCATAAAAATTACCACACAGACCTCAGCATCAGTGACATGAATTATTCTGTAATATAGTTATTTTTGAGATCAGGGAAGTATTTAGTATCTTAGAAATAGCCAGATGTTAGTGTTTATGGTAAAAGGTCAGAGTGGGGTATTGATTGAATAATCTTCTCTTCTCTTTTCGTCAGATTTGACCAACAAGAAGGAGAGGCAGGAAACGCTTCACAAACTTATCTCTTGTCTTCCAGATATTAACCATTGTGTTTGAGTGCCTCACCTTTCACCTGGCTAGGTACTACACCTATATACCTCTAGCTATCAAGATACACACATTGTGCCCATTACAATGTACTCTACAGCCTTACTTATATTTATGCATTTCCAGTGTTAGTTTACTTGTTTTATTTTTTGTTTACTTGTTAGTATATTATTTTGTTTAGTTGATATGCTTTTTTGTTTACTTGTTTGATTTTTTTTGTTTACTTGTTTGTATATTTACTTGTTTGTTTGATTAGTGGACATGGCTAGGTTAGTTCACTGACAGTCTATCATTAACACTATGTAATTATTTGTTTGAGACACAACAAGACACAGTTGTTTTCTGAATTTTAGTGCCTTTTCCCTCCCATACAGGATTGCTCAGCATGAACACATCAACAAGATGGGACCTGGTCACCTTGCCATCATATTTGCACCGTGTCTGCTCCAAGGGAAGGAACCCTGAAGATGTGCTCAAGGACCTACAGAAACAAACTGAGTGAGTGTGTGGCACACTGCATGAGGCCTGGGAAGACATAATTCTCTTCTTTGTGTGTTTTTAGATGTCTTGAAGCCATTATCACCGAGCAGGTGGGGAAACTGACAGCCACCATCCATGGCATTCGAACTCTGACATCTTTTGCCAGAGAAACTGAAGCAAAATTGAGTGAACTTGATAGCAGCCAAGTACATGGATTTAAATGTTGAGATTTTGAATACAGTGGAACTTCTTTATTCCTTAAACCTTGGGACAAATTGTCCTGATGGCCTCATTTCAGGAGTGAAGTCTATAGGCTGTTATTTGGGACATATCCAAGTGTCCTTAATACCTCATTTTAGGGGTTTGGGATAAAGGGGTTCCACTGAACAGTTTCTTGTTAAGAAGAAATCACTATCTAATTTTCTTTTTAGAGTTCTGATTCGGCCAGTACCACACCATTATCGACCTTGAAGGGTTCTAAGCCAGCCACTCCCAAGCACAAGTCTCACAGGACAAGTATGAGTGACAAGGAAAGGAACAGACTGACCTACACCTTAGAAGAGATTGAGAGGGAGAGGTGTGTGCGTGTGTGTGTTATGTGGAGAGGTGTCCTAAGGGCTCAGAGGGGGAGGGTTGTTGTGAGGTGTAGACTTACATCCTGTCTCTGTATGTGGGAGGGTTATGAGGGGTGGATAATCATGAACTAATACTTCTCAGTAGAGTAGAGTGTGCTAGAGGCAATAAGCTAATACTTTTCTCTCTCTGGTGTAGAGTAGACTCCTAGCAAATATCTTTCTCTCTGGTGTAGAGTAGACTCCTAGCAAATATCTCTCTCTCTGGTGTAGAGTGTGCTAGTCTACAAGCAGTGAGTGGGGTCTCTATACCTTCATGTTACCATGCCTCTCAAGATGGAGTCCACCACACCAATTTATGTGTACACACCCCCAAATGCACTGTCTCTATAGTAGGCTATCTCCTTGTATCAGTTCATATTTCTCCATTACAGGGCTGAACTGACAGTGAATTTACCAAAACTGGAGCCCTTCACTGGGACTGGTGAAGAGGAAGAACAAGGATCCTGTGACTCCGATCGTTGGACCCCCTCCCCATCTCCCTCCCTTCTCACGCTATCTTCTGCATCTACATGCATTCGGTCATATTGTGCATTCTCCCCCATTACCAAGTCCTCATAACTGCTGATAGCGACAAGAAGAAACCATGGAGGTGACTTTGGTGAGTCCAGTACTCTGCCTAAACCTGTCTACATGATGATCACTCCACCCAACACTCCACCCATCACTCGGAACTCATCAGATCATAGTCCATTACCTGGTGAGAAAAAGACAGATTTGTGCATTTCTTTAGCTAGCTATTATATAGATGCTGTGCTCTGAGTTCAACATCAAAGCACATGTCCAGTGAAGGCAATATGGCTATACTATATTATATGAGAGTATTGAAGGTATACAGTAAAACCCAACCCCTTTATAATGTGGGTGGACACCTCTGTATTAAGATCACTTGGACATGTCCCAAATAACAGACTTCATTCCTCTAATCAGGACACTTTAATCTGTCAGAAGGTATGAGGAGTAGAGAGGTTCCACTGTAATATTATTTGTGGTTCAGGGGGGAAAGAATAATGCAAAGATCTCTTCAAGTTTGAGAGCAGTGTCTCAGTTATTGTGATTATAGTGATGACCTTTACCAACTGTTCTCTCTATAGCTCTGAGTGTTGCACCAAAACTGGTACCTCTGACAAAGAACAGGGTCAGTTCTAGGCCACAGATTAGGCCACCTTCCAGGACTTGTCAAAAACACTATAAAGTCTGTGCAGGGGCAGATCCAGGGAAGGGGGGGCCCAGACCCTCCCTTTTTTGTCAAACATGTTTGTAGCTATAGTCTAGCCTAGACTGTAGTTAATCAAGTGCACATTGCACAATCCATGTCCCAGTTGTTAATAGTAATGTGGTTGATGACTGGGACATGGATTGTGCACAGTGTTAATTCCCTGGCCATGTGGCAGCTGCTTAAAACATGAAGAGAGCTAGCTCCTTGAAGATAACCTTCTTCTTTAAAAGGTATGTTGTCTATGGCCACTACTCTGGTTACCATGATTCAGTGAAGTCTCTCTAAAGTTATTACTAGGTTACTACTAGGAACTCTCTAAAGTTGTTACTACTAGGAACTAAGTTATTAGCTACTAGGTTACTACTAGGAACTCTCTAAAGTTGTTACTACTAGGAACTAAGTTATTAGCTACTAGGTTACTCTCTAAAGTTATGAGCTATACTAGGTTTATTTCTCAACATTGTTTCAAAATTCTGTTGTTTTCGAGACTTAAATGGTGCATGCACCATTTAAGTCTCGAAAACAACAGAATTTTGATGAGTAATTATCATTTCTAGTGAGTGAGTAGCATAGAATCTGTACAAGTTACTTAGCAGCAAATTACACACACATACAGCATGTTTTATACAGTGTTACAGCTATTGTCAGGAGATCACTGCCATAATGGTCAGGAGATCACAGCTATTGTTTGATGGTCAGGAGGTTAAGATATTTATGAAATACGATTAGAGGAAAGGAAAAAAGTCAAATGTCAGGGAAATGCTGTATTTGTAGCCATAACCCTAGCCCTAGCCCATTGTGTGGCTCTTTCTCCATGTAATAGTGGAGATTATATTACATCATATTGTCTATTATGTACTATTGTATCTAATTTCTTTATCAACATTTAGCTGGTGCCTTAATGTAAATATTAGAGTGTGTGCCAATCTTTTGTGGCTACTGTGTAAACATTCACATGACACACATCCACACTACCCACATGCACTATCCATATCCACACCCAGAGTAGCTGATGATGACACAAACCATTAAATTTTTTTAGATCATTAGTTTAGTTGTTGAGAAGCAGCTACAGACTGAGGATGATAACACCTCGGTGTTGTACAAATTCAAAGTTTGGACTTCCTATATACCTCGCTTTCTAAAACATTAATTTTTCTCCTATAAAATATCACCACAACATAAGAGTAGCTATTGTAGAGGCAACTGAGGCATTTTGTCTCAGTAGATTTTAAAACTAATGCATTAAATTTTGATGCAACAGTTAACTGACAACTCTGTCTGTAGTTACAGTGCTGAAGCATACTTCAACATAGGAATATTTATCATCCTTTTATTGAACATTGTGTCAACGAATTTTCTGAATTGAACTGAGATAAGAATGTTTCTAGAGAGAATATCCTCAAAAGATTCAGCTCAGCTGAGAAGGACATCTTACAGTTGTGTTATCAAGTTCTTAACATAGTGCATGGATGGGGTATAGAGGTACAGCTATAGAGGCGGTTGGTTCATGATTGGGTATAGATGTACAGTTATAGAGGTGGTTGGTTCATTAGACAGCCTGAAATGCCACCAGATTGAATCAAAGAGGTCTAAAATACAAAAATTTCCTGGGGGGGGGGGGGGGGGCATGCCCCCAGACCCCCCTAGATGGTGCACTTACTGCACTACGTGGCCACAAATCCATGCCTCAGTATGTAAAAATTCCTGGCTACTCCTCTACACAATGTTTCATATCTTGCAATAACTCTAGTAACTGTTGCTACAGTTGAAAGAGCAAATTCAGCCCTCAAGGGCCTCCCCTCCCCCACTATCCAAAATCCTGAGATCCACCTTAGAGATATCATTGCCCCCTCCTTTTCAAAATCCTGGATCCGCCACTGATTTGCATCTATGCCTATGCAAAACTTATAACCACACAGATGTGTGTACATGGGTGGACTCTTCCAATCATCATAAACATCCTTTTCTTTCTCTTTAATGAAGTTTTCCATAGTTCTTCCTTTCAGCATCATCACAGCGTCTTTTCAGTACATCAACTTCTGTTTGCAGCTCTTTTACTTCAGTTTGTAGCTCTTTAGATTTTTCTTAAACCGTTTCTCTTGTAACTGTAATTTCTCTTTGAATAGTTCTTCTTGTTTTTGTAATAGTGTCTGTGTCTGTTCTTTCTGCTCTTGTAATAGTGTCTGTGTCTGTGCTTTCTGCTCTTGTAACTTCTCTTCAAACTTTCTCTCCTGCTCTTGTAACTTCTCTTCAAACTTTCTCTCCTTCTCTTCTAATTTATTCTGCATCTTGAGTGATGCAGCAGCCATCATGGTGAGGTGTTTCTGGCTGTTCTCTTTCATATGTTCCTCCTCTTTCTCTCGTTTAAACCTCTCCTTACATCCAGCATGGCTAAATTCACACTCCACCTCTTCCAGTGGGCACATCTTCATGTGATAGTCCATGTTGTCTCTCTCACAAGTTACCCCACAGCGGTTGGGGCATTGTAGAGGGTAGTATGTACACTCTGGCCAGTGAACAGTTGAGACAATCTCGTAGCTTGCTCTGAAGGCACAGTGAGGACAAACATAGTCACGTTTCACACACTCTTTTGTTGTGTGATGATCAATATTCTTTCTCACTATCTTCTTGTCACACTTCAAGGGGCAGACAATGTCTACATACTGACAGTCTCCTTGGTCAGGGTCCAAGTGGGCATCAAGATGTTCGAGCACTCCAGACCAGACACACCCCCTCTCTTTCATGCTGCAACAAACTTTGAGGGCTGCAATTTTTTTCTGGTTCTTTACATGCGGTAAAGTTGTGAATCCTTCTTCCCCACAGCATGGGCAAGGTCTGGCATCTTGGATGTTATCTATGCAAACTTTACAGTAGCTCTCTGTACAACAACTGGTGATAGTTAATCTCCTGGCTACTAGAGAACACTGTTTACAGTGAAAATCCTCAGGAACAGGGTCAATAAACTCACACTGATAACCAAGGACTGTGCCTGTTGAAGCTGCCATTTTAAACCTATTTACCAAACAAGATTCCTTATATGGGACTGTGTTAGTAAATTTAGTCAGTAAACTATCATGTGCCATTAATTAATCATGAATCTGTGTATGAGTATAATGAATATCATTTAGTTTGCTTACCTAAGTCTATAGCCTGTCCTTGCTATAGGTGATACACGTGTATATGGTAAAGGATCATTTTAAACAGGATAAGAAAGCTACAATAACTTATTACTCCTCCAATTCAAAATTTTCAGACTCCTTGTTATTCTTGTGATGTGCTTTTCTCCTGACAAGCTTACCAGATAGAACTTAACTGTATAGTCCATAAGAAAATAATTATATTATTACCCATTGAGTGTGATGTAGAGAATGTGCAATGAGTATGCAGTGGATCTGGTTAATTTCACTTTCACTTTTATTTCTCTATGCTTATGGTAGGGTAGGTAAAGGGTCTTGGAAATAAATTAAAAAATCTGACGTCATAAAAATTACCACACCTCAGCATCAGTGACATGAATTATTCTGTAATATAGTTATTTTTGAGATCAGGGAAGTATTTAGCATCAGCCAGATGTTAGTGTTTATGGTAAAGGGTCAGAGAGGGGTATTGATTGAATAATCTTCTCTTCTCTTTTCATTAGATTTGACCAACAAGAAGGAGAGGCAGGAAACTCTTCACAAACTTATCTCTCGTCTTCCAGATATTAACCATGCTGTGTTTGAGCGACTCATCTTTCACCTGGCTAGGTACTACACCTATGCACCTCTAGCATTGGCGGAGGAAGATGGTTTACACTGGGGGGGGGGGGGGGGGGGGGCACCAAGGTGTTACAGATAAACCTAGACTACTGAATAGCTATTCTGCTTAATATTAAAGTTACCAAAAAATTTTTGTCCACGCTGATCTAAATTCTTTAGCTATTTGTTCTGTATCAATATTGTCAGTTTTGTCTTTGTGAACGTTCAGTAGCATAGCATGATTGAGTGACAACTGAGACATACTTGATTGAAGGTATGTTTTTAGCCGCCTAAGTGTACTAGCTAAACTTCTTTCTGCTGTTGCTGTAGAGACTGGGATCGTGAAATAAATTCTCACAAGTTTACAGATTTCCCAAAAGAATAACTCGCTATTGGCAACTACAATAAGCATTTCTGCAATAGTTTGTACACTTGTGACCTTTGTAATAGCTTTATTACTCTGATTGCAGATCTGGAAGCATGTTCAACTCTGTTTTTAGATGAGAAAGTCAATGTCCTTAGAATAGTAATTGTCTAATTCTTCTGGTAAATCAGCCAAAGAACCATTAATGCCATCAAGCAAAATCTTCTCTAAGGCAGCTGCAACTAGAATGCCATTCCTTTGCTGGCCAAGAAACTGAACCTTGATCTTAGACCAATGTGGCCTCACTACTTTGAGAACAACCTTGATCTTCAACCAATGTAGCCTCATTGCTTTGAGAACTATTACCACCATAATCAACAGATGGAGCACCATCTTGCAAGTCCAAACTTGTCTCCTCTTCTGAGTCAACACTAAGAGATGCCATCACCCTAGCTAATAATAATAATGAGCAAAATAGCTAGCTAGCTAGCTACCTAGAAGTTGAAATTTATTTTTCACTCCTCACCCTCTTTCTGTTAAATTCAAAAAGTGATCTTTGAGACATGGCTTTCAGCTACACCAGCACATATCAAGCACATGGTAGCATGGTCATTATTCATTTTTCACACTTTGTACATGCTAACCACCTTGAAAGTGCACTAGCCAGTGTGTGGTTAGCCACAACAAAGTGTGAAGGTCATGTACTCTATAAAGAACTGTGTACACTACATACAACATTGGGAGTAGGATAGCTAAAAGTGAAAGGTGACAAGGTAATTTCAAGGGGGGGCACAAATGATCCAAAAATTTTCAAGGGGGGACACGTGCCCCGGGTGCCCCGGTGGTTCCTCCGCCTATGTCTAGCTATACATTGTACCCATTAAAATGTACTCTACAGCATTTCTTATATGTATGCATTAGTTTGTTTACTTGTTTGTTTAGTTAATATATTTACTTGTTGTGTCTCAAACAAACAAACAATTAATTACATAGTGTTAATGATAGACTGTCAGTGAACTAACCCAGCCATAATCAAACAAACAAGACACAGTTGTTTTCTGTAGTTTGTAGAATTTTAGTGCCTTTTCCCTCCCATACAGGATTGCTCAGCATGAGCACATCAACAAGATGGGTCCTGGTAACCTTGCCATCATATTTGCATCCTGTCTGCTCCAAGGGAAGGAACCCTGAAGATGTGCTCAAGGACCTACAGAAACAAACTGAGTAAGTGTGTGGTATACTACATGAGGCCTGGGAAGACATTATTCTCTTCTTTGTGTGTTTTTAGATGTCTTGAAGCCATTATCACTGAGCAGGTGGGGAAACTGACAGCCACCATCCGTGGCATTCGAACTCTGACATCTTTTGCCACAGAAACTGAAACAAAATTGAGTTAACTTGACAGCAGCCAAGTACGTGGATTTAAATGTTGAGATTTTGAATACAGTGGAACTTCTTTATTCCTTACACCTTGGGACAAATTGAGAGGTGGCCTCATTTCAGGCAGTGTGAAGTCTATAAGCTGTTATTTGGGACATATCCAAGTGTCCTAAATACCTCTTTTAGGGGGTTGGTATAAAGGGGTTCCACTTAACAGCTTCTGAAATCTGGCTATCACTACCTATTTTATTTTTAGAGTTCTGATTTGACCAGTACCACACCATTATCGACCTCAAAGGGTTCTAAGCCAGCCACTCCCAAGCACAAGTCTCACAGGACAGATTTGTGCATTTCTTTGTGTAGGTTAGATAAAGATGCTGTGCTCTGAGTTCAACATCAAAGCACATGTCCAGTGAAGGCAATAAGGGTATACTATGAGAGTATTGAAGTAAAACCCAATTCCCTTATAATGGGGGTGGACACCATGTATTAAGATTCCTTGCTTCACTTCTCTAATCAGGACACTTTAATCTGTCAGAAGGTATGAGGAATAGAGCGGTTCCACTGTAATATATTTGTGGTTCAAGGTGAAAGAGATCTCTTCAAGTTTGAGAGAAGTGTTTTCAGTTGTCACAGTCAATTGTTTGGTTGTGATTATTACCAACTGTTCTCTCTATAGCTCTGAGTGTTGCACCAAAACTGGTACCTCTGACAAAGAACAGGGTCAGTTCTAGGCCACAGATTAGGCCACCTTCCAGGACTCGTCAAAAACACTTTGCTACTAAATCTGTGGAGACATCAGCTTCACCTGTTGGCTCCAATGAAGCCATCACAGCCTCAGGGTACGAAGAAGACAGCACCTCCAATGGTGACATAGAGAGTGAGGATGAAGGCAAATACTTAATGGAGACAACTGTCTAGACAACAACTTTTTTTAAAGATCACTCTATTTTTTGTATCAATCAATCCACTGAAATAATGTTGTTTGAGTACATACATAAGATTATTACAAAGAGGAAATATAACGTCTTTACTTAAGCGTCAAGTACCTTAACTCACCCTGAATTCTTTGTTTCATGGAGTCACAGTACATACGTCATGTGTATACATGTAATAGTGAGTGAGTATATGAAGTAGCTATCATAGAATCTGTACAAGTTACTTAGCAGCATACCCAATGGAATGAGCGTAACAGCAACTTTAGTCCAACAGAAACTCTGGTTTTCAATTTATCTCTAAAGTTTCCTCCTTTTTCATATTTTTCTTTTTCTATTGTTAAAGTCTATGTGTATTCACTTACAAGGCAATAATTGAAAGCTTCATTCTTAAGAGCCAGTTTTGTGCATGCAAATTTATCAGGAGGTCAGTTTCAAAGCTCAAATTTTTGGACTTTGAACTTGCAGCTTGGCTAAGGCTAATGACCTTTTACCATCTACTTAGCATGTGCATGTAAACTGTTAGCTCAACCTGAGGACAAGTGTGCATGTTAAATTAGAGCAAGAGCACGTACCCTTTAGCCTTTACTGCACTGTTAGTACTGTGTTCTTGACTTAAGGCGTCAAATGCCTCCCAAGAAGTGTTACAAGAAGAGTTCTAAGAGCAAAAATAGGACAGCAGTAGCTGAAAAGAAAAAGGCAGCTAATGTGGTAACTTTTGAAGATGGGTGGTTAGCAAGCATAGCCTTCTATTTAGGCACTGTCCAAGTAGCTAACCATATGCTGGCTAGATATCTACTCTCTATTTTGTCCTTACACAGGTCAGTACTCCTGTAGGAAGTCTCTACACCTATTCCTGTGGAAGTAGCTACAAAGAAGTTTTCCCTGGCATCCACATCTGCCACATCCTTAGTGTCCTCTACCATCCCAAGTGCTATTAGTAATGAACAAATTTCTGGGAAGGAGAGGGAAGAGTATTGGTCCTTAAAACTTGTTCTGGTGTACAGAGAAACTGGCTAGCTAGGTGCAAATGTTGTGAGTCTCCTCTTAGGATTAGTGAAAGTTTTGTTGGTAGTAAGGGTATGGTGTCCAGGATTGACTAAAGTGTAGTAATCCTACTTGTGAACATTCTGTCCTTTTGTCAGATCCCTCCTCTAATGAGGCTGTTAGGTTTAATATGGCTGCTATTCTTGATGCTAGGCTAACTGGAAATGGGAGGATATAATCGCTGCATGCATGGGAATGTTTCCACCCTTGGCATCGGCTGCTTTTTCTGTATACACCAAAGATATAGGTAATTCTAGGGATAAAGTGGCTGAAAATAGTTTTGTTGAAGCATCAAACCACTTAGCTACATAGACTTGCAGGCAAGCCCTTGGATGAAGTAATGTATTATTGTAACGGTTGATGGGACATGGCAGAAACGGGGACACTCTTCTCTTTTTGGTGTAGTAGTGGTAATTTCAGGTCAGGTCCTTCATTGTGAGGTGCTTTGTACACACATTGTAGGTTTTGTTTGGTGAGGGAGTCCATGGATATGGGGTCAGGGGAATTTGAAGGGTGGTACGAGGAGCATAGATCAAGATGCCAGGTTAATTATACGAGATCCTTGAATGCTATGGAAGTTGAAGGTGTCGAGTGAATGTTGTTACAGTCACTAAAGCTTAGGTAGCTATACAACTTTTATAGATGGAGATGCAAAGACACATGTTCGGTCAATGGAACTTAAGCCTATGGTCGAGATTATCAAGCATGAATGTGTGGGGCATGTGCAAAAAAAGAATGGAAGCGACATTAATTAAATTGAAGAAGTCTGGTATAACTGATGATAAGGGCAGGAAGGTGGTGTTTGATGGTGGGCTAACTGATGATAAATATTTATTATGGTGGTGTAATCAGAAGTAATGTTGGTAGTGTTGATGAGATGATTCAAGCTATTGATGCTGTTTTCTTTCATTGTTCGTGTACAGATGGTAAGCCCGTGCACCAGTTTTGCTCTGTAGGTAAGGATAGTTGGTGTAAATATCAGAAGGTTCTTGCAAACCATCATGTACACTGAAGATACCACAGGATTTAGTATTTAGGCCAATATTTGTCATCCGTTTGGCTAATCAAGACCTTTTAGATAGGTGCTCTTTGGGGGCAACCCAGAACCAAAATGAATCATTTAGTGTGGAGCATGGCAGGTAAAGCACAATTTCTAAGGTTGACCTAGCTGTAAACTTGGCAGTGGTTAAATTTGATGAAGGAATGGAGGTTGGAATGTCCCATTTGTGGAGGCTGATATTGAACAAACAACAAGGTTTTTTGCTGATGTGGATAAGAGGTGGGGAAGTAAAAGTGTTCTAAAGGCAGAGGATATGGCAAAGAAGCAGAGAACAATTGAAGAATGCAGCAAAGGCTACTGGTAAGGAGAGCGCCATAGCAATGGAAGGTTTAACTTATGGTTCAGGACAGTTTTAATCATGTTACTGTGCTTATTTGTAGCATTAATGATAGTGAGAACATCAGTAAGTAAGTCTAAGTAGGTGCATGTTAGTGTGGTATTGTAACCTAATAGCTACATTGAGAATTATATATCATTTGGAAGCTGTATCATTACCTGTTTTGCTTTCAAATGCATTATTAATTTCTTCTAGTAATGATGGTGGAGTGTGAATGCAGTATGTAAGTTATAGAAGTGTAGTATTGTGAGAGTGAAAATTGTTATATTATAGTAAATCTGGTACTGCATGTTACTCATAGTTATAATTACTAATTCTCTACAAAGCACAAAACATCACTATTATTTCATAATGGTTATATCTGTTATAATAAACTGGAGACTGTCATCCTTTAGGAAATGTGTTCTTCTGAGTGGATCATTACCTAATTCAATATGTCTTATGAATCTATATTTATATGCTGCATCAGGTGAAAATCGGCAAACAATAGCATTTTTTGTTGGTTTCTTCCAGGTTGCTGTTTTTGTTACTTTCATATTATTTAGTGATTGATGAGCTCTATAGTAAACTTTGCTGTGACTGGCCACTTTAACTGGTCATCATACTCCCCCTTCAAGGGCCACACCTCAATTCACACTGTCCCCTTTCGTAGTACTATGCCCATTTGCATCTATACCTATGCAAAACTTGTAACCACACGTGTGTACATGGGTGGACTTTTCCAATCATTAATGCTATTCTTTGCTTTCACCACTGAAGTTTTCCATTGTAAACTTGTAGTTCTACAAAGCATCCTTTCAGCATCATCACAGCTGTGGCATGTACAATCTACTTTCATGTACCAGCTGTTATCATGTCAACCATAATTACATTGTACATGTGTGTGTTAATAGTTAGCGACATTCTAGTTATATGTTTAGCAAGACTTTGATTCAGTTGAGTATAGAAGTGTCTGTGTGCAATTTATAATCAATCTAGTTCTCAATCCTAAATACTAAGTCACATAATACTACAACAGCGTCTTTTCAGTACATCAACTTCTGTTTGCAGCTCTTTAGATCTGTCTTTCTGTAACTGTAACTTCAGTTCATATTCTTGTAATAGTGTCTGTGTTTGTTCTTTCTGCTCTTGTAACTTCTCTTCAAACTTTCTCTCCTTCTCTAATTGCTCTTGTAACTTCTCTTCAAACTTTCTCTCTTTCTCTTGTAATTTCTCTTCAAACTTTCTCTCCTGCTCTTCTAATTTATTCTGCATCTTAAGTGATGCAGCAGCCATCATGGTGAGGTGTTTCTGGCTGTTCTCTTTCATATGTTCCTCCTCTTTCTCTCGTTTAAACCTCTCCTTACATCCAGCAAGGCTAAATTCACACTCCACCTCTTCCAGTGGGCACATCTTCATGTGATAGTCCATGTTGTCTCTCTCACAAGTTACCCCACAGCGGTTGGGACATTGTAGAGGGTAGTATGCACACTCTGGCCAGTGAACAGTTGAGACAATCTCATAGCTTCCTTTGAAGGCACAGTAAGGACAAACATAGTCACGTTTCACACACTCTTTGGTTGTGTGGTGATCAATATTCTTTTTCACTATCTTCTTGTCACATTTCAAGGGGCAGACAATGTCTACATACAGACAGTCTCCTTGGTCAGAGTCCAAGTGGGCATTGAGATGTTCCAGCACTCCAGACCACACACACCCCATCTCTTTCATACTGCAACAAACTTTGAGGGCTGCAATTTTTCTTTGATTTTTGACCTGTTGAAAAGTCGTGAATCCTTCTTCCCCACAGCCTGGACAAGGCCTAGCATCTTGTTGGATGTTGTCTATGCAGACTTTACAATAGCTCTCTCCACAACAACTGGTGATAGTTAATCTCCTGGCTACTAGAGAACACTGTTTACAGTGAAAATCCTCAGGAACTGGGTCAATAAACTCACACTGATAACCACCTGTTGAAGCTGCCATATCACATGGGACTATGTTAGTAAATTTAGTCAGTATACTGTCATGTGTATGAATTTGAATTTGTGTATGAATATCATTTAGTTTGCATACCTTGAGGGCCAGGCTATAGTTGCTATTGTAAACTGTTTATCTTTTGGTTAAGTATTTGGAACTATGGCAGGTCTTGAAAGTGGATGACTAATTTTATGCTAACCACACCCAGTAATAAGACAAGTCAGTGAGATATTACATATACATATATACTGCAATGTAATACAGTGTTACAGCATGTAATGCAGTGTTACAGCTAGTAAGCTCGTGCACCAGTTTTGCTCTGTAGGTAAGGATAGTTGGTGTAAATATCAGAAGGTTCTTGCAAACCATCATGTACACTGAAGATACCACAGGATTTAGTATTTAGGCCAATATTTGTCATCCGTTTGGCTAATCGAGACCTTTTAGATAGGTGCTCTTTGGGGGCAACCCAGAACCAAAATGAATCATTTAGTGTGGAGCATGGCAGGTAAAACACAATTTCTATGGTTGACCTAGCTGTAAACTTGGCAGTGGTTAAATTTGATGAAGGAATGGAGGTTGGAATGTCCCATTTGTGGAGGCTGATATTGAACAAACAACAAGGTTTTTTGCTGATGTGGATAAGAGGTGGGGAAGTAAAAGTGTTCTAAAGGCAGAGGATATGGCAAAGAAGCAGAGAACAATTGAAGAATGCAGCAAAGGCTGCTGGTAAGGAGAGGGCCATAGCAATGGAAGGTTTAACTTATGGTTCAGGACAGTTTACTGTGCTTATCTGTAGCATTAATGATAGTGATAACATCAGTAAGTCAGTCTAAATAGGTGCATGTTAGTGTGGTATTTTAACCTATATAGCTACTTGAGAATTATATATCATTTGGAAGCTGTATCATTACCTGTTTTGCTTTCAAATGCATTATTAATTTCTTCTAGTAATGATGGTGGAGTGTGAATGCAGTATGTAAGTTATAGAAGTGTAGTATTGTGAGAGTGAAAATTGTTATATTATAGTAAATCTGGTACTGCATGTTACTCATAGTTATAATTACTAATTCTCTACAAAGCACAAAACATCACTATTATTTCATAATGGTTATATCTGTTATAATAAACTGGAGACTGTCATCCTTTAGGAAATGTGTTCTTCTGGATGGATCATTACCCAATTCACGATGTCTTATAAATCTATATTTATATGCTGCATCAGGTGAAAATTGGCAAACAATAGCATTTTTTGTTGGTTTCTTCCAGGTTGCTGTTTTTGTTACTTTCATATTATTTCCTCCTTGGAAGTGATTGATGAGCTCTATAGTAAACTTTGCTGTGACTGGCCACTTTAACTGGTCATCATACTCCCCCTTCAAAGGCCATAGCTCTACATTCACACTGTCCCCTTGCGCTAGTACTATGCCCATTTGCATCTATGCCTATGCAAAACTTATAACCACACAGATGTGTGTACATGGGTGGACTCTTCCAATCATTAATGATATCCTTCTCTTTCTCTTTGCTGAAGTTTTCCATTGTAAACTTGTAGTTCTCAAAAAGCATCCTTTCAGCATCATCACAGCGTCTTTTCAGTACATCAACTTCTGTTTGCAGCTCCTTAGATCTGTCTTTCTGTAACTGTAACTTCAGTTCATATTCTTGTAATAGTGTCTGTGTCTGTTCTTTCTGCTCTTGTAACTTCTCTTCAAACCTTCTCCCCTCCTCTAATTGCTTTTGTAACTTCTCTTCAAACTTCCTTTCTTTCTCTAATTGCTCTTGTAACTTCTCTTCAAACTTTCTCTCCTGCTCTTCTAATTTATTCTGCATCTTGAGTGATGCAGCAGCCATCATGGTGAGGTGTTTCTGGCTGTTCTCTTTCATATGTTCCTCCTCTTTCTCTCGTTTAAACCTCTCCTTACATCCAGCATGGCTAAATTCACACTCCACCTCTTCCAGTGGGCACATCTTCATGTGATAGTTGTCTCTCTCACAAGTGACTCCACAGCGGTTGGGGCATTGTAGAGGGTAATATGTGCACTCCTGCCAGTGAATGGTTGAGACAATCTCATAGATAGCTCTGAAGGCACAGTGAGGACAAACATAGTCACGTTTCACACACTCTTTTGTTGTGTGGTGATCAATATTCTTTTTCACTATCTTCTTGTCACATTTCAAGGGGCAGACAATGTCTACATACAGACATGCAGTCTCTTTGGTCAGAGTCCAAGTCGGCATTGAGATGTTCCAGCACTCCAGACCAGACACACCCCTTCTCTTTCATACTGCAACAAACTTTGAGGGCTGCAATTTTTCTTTGATTTTTGACCTGTTGAAAAGTTGTGAATCCTTCTTCCCCACAGCCTGGACAAGGCCTGGCATCTTGTTGGATGTTGTCTATGCAGACTTTACAGAAGCTCTCTCCACAACAACTGGTGATAGTTAATCTCCTGGCTACTAGAGAACACTGTTTACAGTGAAAATCCTCAGAAACTGGGTCAATAAACTCACACTTGTAGTATCTTCACTACAGTTTGCACGGCAAGAAACTCACAATAATTATACTCAGGTATAGATAGACTGACTGACTTATAACAGACTTATCACAGACTGAATTATAATTGAAAACACAGAGTTAAATACAGACACAAAATGGTACTGAGCATGCTCACTAAAAATTAATTAAACTGCAGCTGACATAATTTATGGTGACACACTACAACACTGATAACCAAGGACTGTACCTGTTGAAGCTGCCATTTTAAACCTACTTTTAACCAAACAAGATTCCTTATATGGGACTGTGTTAGTAAATTTAGTCAGTATACTGTCATATGCATGAATTTGTGCATGAATATTATTTAGTTTGCATACCTTGAGGGCCAGGCTATAGTTGCTATTGTGAACTGTTTACCTTTTGGTTAAGTATTTGGCACTATGGCAGGTCTTGAAAGTGGATGACTAATTTTATGTTAGCACATGGGAATGTTTGCTAACCACACCCTGTAATAAGACAAGTCAGTGAGATATATAATCTCTACATATACATATATTTATACTGCATGTAATACGCATGTAATACGCATGTAATACGCATGTAATGCAGTGTTACAGCTATTGTCAGGAGGTCACTGCTATGTTTGATGGTCAGGAGATCACAGCTATTGTTTGATGGTCAGGAGATCGGGATTTTTATGAAATACAATTAGAGGAAAGGTAAAGGGTCGAACACCAGGGAAATGCTGCATCTGCAGAGAGAGAGAGTATTTGTTCACAAGAGCACACTAGTTCAGTTTCAACTGCATAAAGACTAGATAATTATAGGGGTATCCTCATAATGATTTGATTTATAGGAATGATCTCAAAGCAGTTAAGGGTGTTAACAAATAACTGTGTACTGTAATTGTCTCTTGAGTCATTCACATCATCACAACCCTTATTTGCATGATGTCATCAGGTTGTGCTTTGACTCTGAGGTTGCTCGATTGTTAGTGATTCATTTTCCTTATCTGTTGTGATGACTGAATAAGTATAGAACATGTCGTGTATTCCAACCATAAAGACAAGACACTCTATGGAACTGCTTGGAGTAGCAACATGCAACAAGCACTGATCTATAAAGTACCACAACATTACTAGCTACAGACACTATAAATTTAGTAGGTGATTATTATGCTATGAGTGAGCACACTTCCAACTGTCCACCTCCATTAATTACTTAATGGGCTGGGTCCACATTTCCATTAGGTAAGGTCATTCCGTGGTCTAGAACAAGCATTCCATGTGCCCAAACATGAAGAACTAAAATTGAAACCTCAATGTTGTGACCTAGAGCACAGTGAAAGGAGCCTGCAGACCAAGAAAGAGCCAGGTAAGTCTAAAGGTCACTGAAATAGAGAGCCATATATCTCAAGAAAGTGTGTATAATTTAACCATTTCCTTCCAATATGTATATAGTAATGTTATGGCACTTTATAAATTAGTGTTTGTTGCTACTCATAAGCAGTTATTTATCCTTAGCAGCTGGGTGGAGGGTGTATGGTCACCCTTAATGTGGTGGTGGGAACTAATATTAGGGTATTCATGTACTATTTACGCACTTACCTGATCAAACCATCTACAGACATGAACAAAACCAGCCTTCTGTCCAAAAGATATTTTATCCTGCCCAATATTAAGCCAAAATAAGGATGAGAATCAGGGGCGGATCCAGAATTTTGGAAGAGGGAGGGCTATGCATATGAATATTGGAGGACTTGCCCCCCCAGCCATGTGCTAAACTACAATCTGATGATATTGTGATTATGAAGAGAATAATAATTATTGCACATTAAACCAGTTAAAGGTTTATATGGTATGGCTAGATATGCTACAACTGCAGCAGCATGCTAGCTAAGTAAGGAAGACAAGTCTCATAAATGAAGCTTGGCACTAAGCAGGGGTGTATACAACTTTTTATGACTGGGGGGACTAATAAGATAAAGACAAAAGAGCTGCAATTCAGCTCAAGGGGGAGGGTGCGGGAGGGGGATATGCCCCCTCCTGCACAAAGTGCAGTAGCAAAGATTTTCTTTAAAATCCAAGAGGTGTAAGAGAGCAAATTAGAGTAATATTCAAATAATTACTGTTTTAATAGCTATGTACAGAAGGATAGGCTAGGCTCTATATATTTTATTTGAAGATAGTGGATTCTATACTGAAACATCACTTTCAAGCTAGTAAAGCTATATTTTTGATCAAAAAACCTCAGGCTTACTGCTGACTAACTCAGGCTGATAGCTAGCTGGCCTTAAATTCATTGAATAATTCATCTGACTTTAAAGGATGTGCTAAACCACTAACTTAAAGATTCACAGACATGATACCAGCTACTAGCAATTAGGTTAAGAGTCAATTCTAAGCAGCTGTTACAATGTTACCATGCTTACCTGTTAACCATTACTGTCATGGTTAAATACTGTTTACCAAACCACTACAATGCACATCATAATAATTATGCAGTTAAATAATAACTAAAGAATTAAGCCAGAGCCTGATTAATCTGGGGGGACTTAAGCCCCCCAATCCCCCCTTGCCTACACCCCTGCTAAACATTCATGGTACAGTGTCAATGAACATGTTAATTGCTAAAAGTATGTTACATCATTTTTATGACTTGCATTTCTATTTCTCACAGTATCATCAATACAGTTATTATACATAAACACTAAGGAATATACAAATGATATTTATGAATATCATTAACTAACTTGGAGGGGGGGGGGGGGGGCTTTGGGGGCTGGATCCGCCACTGAGAATATATGATATGTCTGCTTTAAACTCACCAAGTACCTGTGCAGTTCATAGTTGCTAGACACAACTTGTAACCCAACAGGAAAATCCTGTTGGACAAGTGACTATCCAATTCCTGCATGTGATATTAAAATTAAATCTGGCTACCAGTTTGTAGTCAATTTATACACTAGCTACCATGACCCACTGGCTCAGTCTATACATGTATACAAAATAATGACACGTAATATAGTTATAGCTAACAGTGTTTTTTCCCCTAACTGATTGGCATAAAATTTATGGCATGAATGTGGCATGTCATACAATTTAATTACAACCTCACACTACATGTAGCTATAATATTGTCTTCAGCTATACATCACCCTCAGCTGTGGCTGCAACTACACTGCCTTCAGTTGTGGATGCAGCTACACTACTTTCAGATGTGGACGTGCCTTCAGCTGTGGATGCAGCTACACTACTTTCAGCTTCTATTCACCTCTAAAACTGATTGTAATTGATCTCTACTCAGTGAGTCCCAAGGAGTCTCCATCTTTATTCGTACCAAGTAGAACTCCACCCATTGTCGTATGATACACTCCTCCAACCTTCCTTCTCCACAGAGACAGACACCAGGTGATGATGATGGTGTTTGGCTGCACAAAAACCATGCCCCAGCTAGTACTGATCTCTTGGTATATCCTAACTGTCAAGGAGATCATACTAGTATATTATGATCTACAACGTAGCCTCTCTATTCCAGATATCCTTGATCAGAGGGGATGGCTTTTAGGGGGTGTAGTTCTAGCTATTATTTGGGACATATCCAAGTGTCCTTAATACAGAGGTATTCTCATTTTAGGGATGAGGTTCCACACTTTATAGCTACAGAGCTGTCTTCATTTCAGAGTGTTTGAATAAAGGGGTTGCACTCAGTGTATATAGACCATATTTAGTGATCTCAAAAATTCATTTATATAAAGAGTCCCAAAGCCAGTCAGTGTATTGAATTGTCATTAATGTTACAGTACAATAGAAACTAATGGTTTTGTTTTTTGTTTGTTTGTTTGTTTTTTTGTTTTGTTTTTTGTTTTTATTTGCCAAAAATATTAATACCTCATTATGCTCATAAATATATCAATTATGCTAGCATATGCTAGTATTTATGAAATCACTTATTATGCTCGAAATTATGCCAGCAATAATTCGCCAACCCCTAGGGAGAAGATGCAGAACTACTCAGGCTCGTATGCGGCCACGCAATTCTTTCCCACCAAGAGGCGTGGTAGTAGTGTTTCCTGTTTGCATCGCATAATAATTATAATTTTTACGTGAAATAATAATAATAAAAATAATTATTATTATTTATTGTAAAAAATTATCCGCAGAAAAGGTCCATAGTTCCATAGCAACAGTGCGTGGGGTGCACAGCACCCTTAATATTGGCCAAATCGCAGGCATTGCCAATCTCTTCTCTGCAGATTCAGAAAGCAACACAGACTGACCCTATACTTAGTAAAGTCTACAGGTTCATACAAACACCTACCCAGATACCTGATGAAGATATCAAACCATATTAGCTACACTGAAGTGACTTGACTGTGGAGTGCAACTGTGTCATGTATGGCATTCGAATGGTTATTCTAAGGAAATTGCAGGAACCAATACTGCAAGAATTGCACTCAACTTACCCAGGAATTCAGCGAACGAAGGCCCTGGCACGAAGTCATATATGGTGGCCTGGCTTAGATCGAGACATAGAACAACTTGTGAGAGCATGTACAGTGTGTCAAAGAGTGAAGCAACAACCTGCAGTAGCCCCTTTACATCCATGGATATGACCAGCTCGCCCTTGGCAGAGAATTCATGTGGATTTTGCAGGCCCATTTGTGGATACTTCTTTGGTTGATGCACATTCAAAATGGCCGGAATTTATAGAAATGTCAAGCACTACAGCAGCTAAGACTATTCAGGTCATGCGTCATCTGTTTTCACAGCATGGATAACTTCTGATATCCATATCTGATAATAGACCACAATTCATATCTGAAGAATTTGGATTATTTCTGAAACATAATGTGGTAAAACATATCAAAACGGCACCATACCATCCATCTTCGAATGGCCTGGCTGAACACTTTGTCAGAACCTTCAAGGAAGCTATGAAATCAGGAGAGAAAGAGTCTACCATTGAAACATCACCTCCTATTGATGTACCAAGTGGCTCCACATGCAACTATTGGAGTTGCACCATGTGTGCTTTTCCTAGGATGAGACCTCCGGACAAAAATGCATTTACTAGTTCCCCAACTGGAGTCAAGAGTGGGTAATTAACAGGCCAATCAGAAGTCTCAACATGACCAGTGGGCTAAGACACGAGAGTTCTTTGTGGGTCAAGAGGTCATGACAAGAAACTTGAGGCCTGGACCCAAGTATGTCACAGGAGTGGTTGTACAGAAACTCAGACCACTCAGCTATCTGGTTGAAGCAGGAGATGGTTTTGTTTGGCGGAGACATTCAACTACCGGTGACAAAGCCAAAGAAATTAAACCAGATCTAGGACCTTCAGACCCGAAGGAGTTTTTTCCAATTCACCTGAGCAAGCAACTGGGACAGACGTTTCCATTGCTTAGAGTTGTAATGATTCTGTTTCTCCTGCTACCAGTACCAGGCTGTGGGATCAGCAGACACAAAGGTCCTATCAAACACACCATCCACCAAACTGGTATGGTTGTGTAATATCCCACTAACCTGTGAGACTCACATCTACCTAGATATATGTACAATTCTTAGTGAAGAGGAATGTAGTGTGGTTAAATTAGTAATTAAGTTGTCATAATTATTTGATGTTGTGTCATTTATATTTATGCACTGTAATCTATATAAGTATGCATAGCATATTGTTTTGTGTAGAGTTTTGTGTTATCAGAATAAAGTTACTAAGTATAGCTAGCCAGCTACAGCTCTTGGTAAAACCACCTTTAGCCACAAAAAACAACTACAATCATAATCAGTAAATCTGGTATTACTGCATGTTGCCTTACTCATTGCTAATTCTCTACAAATCACAAATAATTAAAATCCATAATGGTTACATCTGTTATAATAAACTGGAGACTGTCATCCTCTAGGAAATATGTTCTTCTGAATGGATCATAACCCAATTCACGGTGTCTTATGAATCTAAATCTATATGCTGCATCAGGTGATAATTGGCAAACAGGATAGTTTCTTGTTCGTTTGTTCCAGGTTGCTATTTGTGTTACTTTCATATTATTTCCTCCTTGGAAGTGATTGATGAGCTCTATGGTAAACTTTGCTGCAACTGGCCACTTTAACTGGTCATCATACTCCCCCTTCATGGACCACACCTCTACATTTACACTGTCCCCACGTGTATCCTCACACCCATTTGCATCTATGCCTACACAAAACTTATAACCACACATATGTGTGTACATGGGTGGACTCTTCCAATCATTACAGATATCCTTTGCCTTCTCTTTGCTGAAGTTTTCCATTGTAAACTTGTAGTTCATAGTAAGCATCCTTTCAGCATCATCACAGCGTCTTTTCAGTACATTAACTTCTGTTTGTAGCTCTTTAGATCTGTCTTTCTGTAACTGTAACTTCATTTCATATTCTTGTAATAGTGTCTGTGTCTGTTCTTTCTGCTCTTGTAACTTCTTTTCAAATCTTTCCTCCTTCTCTAATAGCTCTTGTAACTTCTCTTCAAACTTTCTCTCCATCTCTAATTGCTCTTGTAACTTCTCTTCAAACTTACTCCCCTCCTCTAATTGCTCTTGTAACTTCTCTTCAAACTTTCTCTCCTGCTCTTGTAACTTCTCTTCAAACTTTCTCTCCTGCTCTTGTAACTTCTCTTCAAACTTTCTCTCCTGCTCTTGTAACTTCTCTTCAAACTTTCTCTCCTGCTCTTCCAGTACTTTATAAAATTCTTGTTTTATCTTGAGTGATGCAGCAGCCATCATGGTGAGGTGTTTCTGGCTGTTCTCTTTCATATGTTCCTCCTCTTTCTCTCGTTTAAACCTCTCCTTACATCCAGCATGGCTAAATTCACACTCCACCTCTTCCAGTGGGCACATCTTCATGTGATAGTCCATGTTGTCTCTCTCACAAGTGACCCCACAGCGGTTGGGACATTGTAGAGGGTAGTACATGCACTCTGGCCAGTGAACGGTTGAGATAATCTCGTAGATTGCTCTGAAAGCACAGTGAGGACAAACATAGTCACGTTTCACACACTCTTTTGTTGTGTGATGATCGACATTCTTTCTCACTACCTTCTTGTCACACTTCAAGGGGCAGGCAATATCTACATATTGACAGTCTCCTTGGTCAGGGTTTAAGTGGGCGTCAAGATATTCCAGCACTCCAGACCACACACACCCCCTCTCTTTCATGCTGCAACAAACTTTGAGGGCTGCAATTTTTCTTTGATTTTTGACCTGTTGAAAAGTTGTGAATCCTTCTTCCCCACAGCCTGAGCAAGGTCTGGCATCTTGTTGGATGTTGTCTATACAGACTTTACAGTAGCTCTCTCCACAACAACTGGTGATAGTTAATCTCCTGGCTACTAGAGAACACTGTTTACAGTGAAAATCCTCAGGAACTGGGTCAATAAACTCACACTGATAACCACCTGTTGAAGCTGCCATATCACATGGGACTATGTTAGTAAATTTAGTCAGTATACTATCATGTGCCATTAACCAAGAATTTGTGTATAAGTACATATAATGAATATCATTTAGTTTGCATACCTTGAGGGCCAGGCTATAGTTGCTATTGTAAACTGTTATCTTTTGGTTAAGTATTTGGAACTATGGCAGGTCTTGAAAGTGAATGACTAATTTTATGCTAGCACATGGGAATGTTTGCTAACCACACCCAGTAAATAAGACAAGTGAGATATATAATATCTACACATACACATGTAATACAGTGTTACAGCTATTGTCAGGAGGTCACTGCTATGTTTGATGGTCAGGAGATCACAGCTATTGTTTGATGGTCAGGAGATCGGGATTTTTATGAAATACAATTAGAGGAAAGGTAAAGGGTCGAACACCAGGGAAATGCTGCACCTACAGAGAGAGAGAGAGTATTTGTTCACAGAGCACACTAAACTGTATAAAGACTACCTGTATGTGATAATTATAGGGAGACCACCTGTATGTGATAATTATAGGGAGACCACCTGTATGTGATAATTATAGAAAGACTACCTGTATGTGATAATTATAGGGGTGTCCTCAGATATATATAGGAATGATCTCAAAGCAGTTAAGGATGTCCACCCAAACTAGCTGAGGATAATAAATAACTGTGTACTGTAATTGGCTCTTGATTCATTCACATCATCACAACCCTTATTTGTATGATGTCATCAGGTTGTGTTTCACTCTGAGCTTGCTCGATTGTTAGTGATTCATTTTCCTTATCTGTTGTGATGACTGAATAAGTATAGAACATGCCATGTATTCCAACCATAAAGACAAGACACTGACTCTGGAACTGCTTGGAGTAACAAGCACTGATCTATAAAGTGCCACAACATTACTAGCTACAGACACTACAAAGGGTGATTATTATGCTATGAGTGATCACACTTCCAACTGTCCACCTCCATTATTTACTTAAGGGGCTGGCCCACATTTCCATTAGGTAAGGTCATTCCGTTATTATTTGGTCTAGAACAAGCATTCCATGTGCCCAAACATGAAGAACTAAAATTGAAACTTCAATGTTATGACCTAGAGTACAGTGAAAGAAGCCTGCAGACCAAGAAAGAGCCAGGTAAGTCTAAAGGTCACTGAAATAGAGAGCCATATATCTCAAGAAAGTGTGTATAATTTGCCACATCCTTCCAATATGTAGTAATGTTATGGCACTTTATAAATCAGTGCTTGTTGCATGTTGCTACTCATAAGCAGTTACTTATCCTTAGCAGCTGGATGGAGGGTTGTATGGTCACCCTTAATGTGGTGGTGGGAACTAATATTAGGGTATCTCATGTACTATTACGAACTTACCTGATCAAACCATCTACAGACATGAACAAAACCAGCCTTCTGTCCAAAAGATATTTTATCCTGCCCAATATTAAGCCACCATAAGGATGAGAATATATGTCTGCTTTAAACTCACCAAGTACCTGTGCAGTCCATAGTAAAGTAATATATCTGCTAGACACAACTTGTAACCCAACAGGAAAATCCTGTTGGACAAGTGACTGTCCAATTCCTGCATGTGATATTAAAATTAAATCAGCTACCAGTTTGTAGTCCATTTGTACACTAGCTACCATGACCCACTGGCTCAGTCCATAAAATAATGGCACCTACTATATAGTTAACAGTGTTTTTTCCCCTAACTGATTGGCATAAAGTTTATGGCATGAATGTGGCAGGTCATACAATGTAATTACAACCTCACACTACATGTAGCTAGAATATTGTCGTCTTCAGCTGTAGCTACATCACCCTCAGCTGTGGATGCAGCTACACTACTTTCAGCTGTGGATGTGCCTTTAGCTGTGGATATAGCTACACTACTTTCAGCTTCTATTCACCTCTAAAACTGATTGTAATTGATCTCTACTCAGTGAGTCCCAAGGAGTCTCCATCTTTATTCGTACCAAGTAGAACTCCACCCATTGTCGTATGATACACTCCTCCAACCTTCCTTCTCCACAGAGACAGACACCAGGTGATGATGATGATGTTTGGCTGCACAAAAACCATGCCCCAGCTAGCACTGATCTCTTTGCATATCCTAACTGTCAAGGGGGTCATACAAAGATAGTATATGATCTACAGCAGAGCCTCTCTATTCCAGATATCCTTGATCAGAGGGAGTGGCCTCATTTCAGGAGGTGAAGTTCTAGCTAATATTTGGGACATATCCAAGTGTCCTTAATACAGAAGTGTTCTCATTTTTCAGGGTTGGAATAGTGGGGTTCCACTGTATACAGAGGTGTTCTCATATCAGGGTGCTAGAATAGAGGGGTTCCACTGTACATAAACTAATCAAATACATAATTTTTGATATCTATTAAAAGCCCACTATCAATCAAGTCTATTTTCCTCAAAAGTTTAATCAGGCTTTCCTTTCCCTTAATATATATGAGGGAGAGAGGAAGGGCTGGGGACAAGGCTATGTAAAGCTATCCGAGTGACCAGCCTGGTACACTCTCCCTATACACTTGTGGTCAAACTTACAGTATCTAGATCAACTACGGAGTTGCAATACTCTCTTAGAAGCTTCACTTCCCATGGTATACTCTCCTCCAGCACAGGTTGACTCATCATCACACCACCATTACCAGGTCACCTTCGATCGCTCGTGCGTGTAGATACGTACGTACGTATATATATTGCTAGACGACCAGTACCCGAAATAGAAAAACCCAAAAACTATTAATTCTGATACTGTAGCTCTCGTTCCTAGCTAGCTATAATATCGCTACAAACTGAGTCTAGCTGTGCTCCCGTTCCTGGAGTTCTCTAGTGGCTGTTCTACACACTCCTCAGGAATCAAAATTTGAAATGCTCTTGTTTGTGTTCCTTATACATTAACATTCTATATTATTATAGAGCACTGACTTTTTTCATACTGGCTATTGCAAACCATTTTCCTCAAAATCTGAGCTTTCTCCTTAAATGACAGCTCTTGTTTCACTCCCTTTGCTGTTTGTGATTCATGGTTGTCAGCCTCCTTCTCTTTGCCAATAAAGTCTAGTGACACTGGTTTATTAATGGTGCTGTCAGAAAGATGCCACTGTCATGTGACAGTTGTAAGGCATTGTACTATCACATTCCAAGAGATAAAATTATGAACTAGTTTCACCAGACCCTTTCTGTTGACAAAGGAGGCTGGCTCCAGACCACTCTTTCCCTCACCCACACCCAAGGCAACCCCAATTGAAGGTACATAACATCCTCCTCTTTTCTTGGCAAAAGTCTTGTTCACCACAACACAGATGTCCTTGTTAGCTAGCTTAGTTAAATATTTTCACGAAGTCCTGAGGAGTGAATCCAGTACTATGTCTTGTAGCAACAGCTCTGACAGCCTTCACAGAACAAGGATGACCATAACTCTGCAAAATAATAATACACTGGAATCATGACTTGATTGATCATGTACTAATTAGCACTGGGCACCTTCCAGAACATGTAACTGCAGGTTTTACAGATGCACACTGCAAAGGAACGTTCCTCTTTCAGCTGACCCCAAGATTGCCTGGGAAAAAGTTTTTAGTAAAAATTGCAGCTAGCTAGCTATGGATAACTAATATTACTTGTAGTATTTAGAAAAAATATTTATCCATGATGTATCCATTTCTGATGATTCAGGAGAATTCTGTGTAGATATAAAAGTTTTGGTTCAATATAAATGAGGTTATAACTTGTATTTTATATGATAGAGCTAAATGTGTACCTGTGTCATTATAATAATGTGTAACTCATATCATGTAACAAAGCAACTGTTTAACTTCGCTACATTACAGAACTGAAAACAGGATAGCTACACACATAATAATAATAATATCCAGAGATGAATCCAGGGGAGGTTCAAGGGGTTTGAATCCAACCTTTTCAACTATAAACCTGAAACACTATCGTATGTTTTGGGTGTGGTTATGGGTGTGGTTGTGGGTGTGTAAAAAGTTCCTGGATCTGACCCTGTATTCATTATGACAATATCAGTTGTGTTTGGCCAAATTCACAAAGATCCAGTAAAACTTGTGGGACAAAGTTAATACAAAAATTGAAGTTCCCAGTCATAACCTACATTGCTGCCATAGTGGTAGCACATAAGATTTCTCCACACTGCATTTTGCTTTGTCAAGTAATTCAGCCTCCTAAATCAATAACAATGGATGATGTGCTGTAGCTATTTGTAAAAAACTAGTCACACATGTTAGTCTGGCCAAGGTTCAAAACATCCCTTGGATTCGAGAGATAAGAGATAATATGTTGAAGACAGTCATCAGGTAGATGCAAAAACTCTGTATTAGTAAGAATTTCTCCTTTGAACCTAACATACGACTCTAACTGAGACTCCCGCAACAGCTGCTTCATCTTCAACAGAGACTTGATTTTGTTATGGAGAGAAAACCCAGAGAGCTGTGCTCTACGAACTGAAAAACAAGAGTGCATGTATGAAAGTAACTAATCCCTGTAATTTTACCTTTCTCATAGGCAGTTACTGCTTTGTCAATCATTTTCAGTACCAAACCACTGTGTAGTCTTGTCTCAACAGCTTACAATAAAAAAAAATTGGTATATTTTATTGTTGTCTAGGAAATAGATTCTGCCATTGCCTCTAATGTCATCTAAAGCATAACTGCCACAGAAATTGACACTCAGTTAGAGGCATAATATTTTATTAGCTATTTTGGAGGCAGAACCTATTATATTTACCTATTTCTTTTGCAATTTCAATGATTCTGAACAGAGTGGCTTGCAGGCTACCACTGACTGACTGATAGTACTCTTCAAATATCACGATAATTACCTATCATCATTATACTCAAGCATAAAGGATGGAAGGTATAATTATTACTCTGCAAATGAAAGGGAAGCAGTTCTCATCACGGAGAGCCTGCTGAAAGTTCAGTTTTTGAACTGCATCACTGATGGTGGAATACTGGTTGCTCTGTACAGCAATAACAGTGTATGCATGTAACGTGAACTTAAGGAGCTGAAGTTCACATACCTCAGAACTTGACCTTCCAACATAAATACATCTCATTGCTATAACACAGAGTTACAGCATGAAGTCATGATATGATACAAAAACAGATCACACAACTTACTCAAGAGTGAACTGAGTTTTTTCACCTTGTCATCTACTGAACTGAAAATAATAATAATAGCTAATAATAATAATAATAATAATAATAATAATAATAATAATAATAATAATAATAATAATAGCTAAATAAAATTTATTAGCACACCACTCCCAAAATGTATATGCAGTGTGCACTATAGACTAACTCAAAAAATATGTGGGGAAGATTTCCAGTTATGCATTGATATAGTCACTTAAAGCTAGCTACATATTTATATTATACACATTAATAGCTACAACATACCACTTATAATTACTAGCTTGGATGTCTCTTCTACTTTCAGACGGTCTTTTTGCAGTCAAATTCTGTTCTTCATGCACATAGTGACAAGCCATTGGACTTACTTTCCCAGAGTGAGTAGATTCTGTCCCAGCATCAGGAGAGGTTTTTGTCTCACAGCTGGAGATACTGGATCTAGAGGGGGTCAAATGACGAAACTGGTTGACAATTTGAATGCTGAAGTTCTTCCTTATGTCCGACAGAGGCCTCCATCCAAATTCTGTTCTGATCCACTGGTTTCCAGGTGATCTCCAATCTTTACCAACAAACGCCATTATTATTATAAAAATTAATTTTATTTCGCTAGTAGGTAGCTACGTCACCTCTATTAGGCTATTTTTAGCTACTTAGGTACGGATCGATTTAGTCAGTTTGCTATTTTTATATTACTATACTAGTAATTAGAGTTAGCTAGTTGTGTCGTTGGACAGAAACATGACTACTCTTATATTGGCTGGGGTTGGTATCGCAGGAACTGCTATTGTACTCAGAGTTCTCATGGGAAGCATGAAACAGATGCAAAAACACACAAGTCGGCTGCAGAAGTCTTCAACTCTGTTCACTAGTTACTACAGAGGAGGATTCGAGCCTAAAATGTCTAGGAGAGAAGCTGGATTAATACTAGGTTTGTATGTACGTACGTACGTTGGGATGGTCTTAGTGGGTAAAGGTTTATCGTTGCTACGTTTTGTAGTACATTACAATTTAATGTTTATATATTTGACGATACTGTACCTTATGTGCTACAGGTATTAGTCCGTCTTCATCAAAAGAACGAATCAGAGAAGCACACAAACGAATCATGCTCCTTAACCATCCAGACAGAGGAGGCTCACCATACATTGCAGCAAAGATAAATGAAGCCAAGGATTATTTGGAAAAAGGTGGTAAAATTTCCTGACTATTGTAAAGTAACAACCACTGACTCTCATTCTTATTTATGCAAATTTACCTCAAAACATGGACTACCACTATTATTCCATTTTTGTCCTGCCCATTTATGCAAACATTGGCCTAATTATAAAATACTATAATATAATGCAATGCAAGAGGTTGCCCAGACCATCCTGTGGGTTCATTACCACACACCTCAGAACACCACCCTAATACTGTGGGCCTGCTGCATCCAGGACACCACCCTAATACTGTGGGTCTGCTGCATCCAGGACATCATCCTAATGCTGTGGGTCTGCTGCAGCCAGGACACCACCCTAATGCTGTGGGTTTACTGCAGCCAGGACACCTGTGGGTCTGCTGCATCCAGGACACCACCCTAATACTGTGGGCCTGCTGCATCCAGGACACCACCCTAATACTCTAGGTCCAGGACACCATTCAAGGAGTATTTGTGTACAGGACACTACTACATAATATACTACTTCAAGTGCATGTTGTAGTACGTATGCTCTGAGCACTTACTTACTGATCCAATGTTATTAATCCGTTATTATTAAACAACAACAAAACACCTCTTTATAACAAAATTTGGTGAAAGTAGAAGTTTGAATGTGCCCCAAAAATTATTAAAATTTTATTATAACATGATGTGATTATCAATACACAACTACATAATATACAGCACCAGATGCTGGCACATGAATAATAATAATTATCATTACATAAAGAGCATTATGTATACACCAGTTTACAAGTGTGTGGAGGGACTGGAGAAGTTCATCACACTTCAGATAACTTAGGAGAGGAGAGAGAGAGAAGAGGAGGGGAGAGAAATAAAACAAGTGTTATAAAATGTCCATTCTCTGGACTTAACACACACACACACACACACACACACACACAACAACACACAATTCAGTGCAGAACAACTCAATGTATATGCACAGGGACAAGTTTACGTTATTGCAGCTGTAGTAGAGGTCAAAGGTTGAACACATTATGGCTTGTGATATCTATAGAGAAATAATTTCTTTATGATAAATAGCACCAAAAGTTGATTCATTCACTGAACCCTAATCTATAGCTTACTGGACTGGACCCTGAATCATAGCCCACTTGGACCTTGGTTCATAGCTCACTTGGACCCTGGTTCATAGCAGGCTCTCTCTTCCCTTCCCACTAAAGGAGGCCTTGGGGTCGAGGTTACTCCTTACCTTGTCATATATTCACTATCAGGATGAACTTCCATCTCCCTACTCTTAAATTCATTTAGTTCCTTTCTGATAGCAGCCTTGTCCTCAGGGCGGAGTCTAGTCCAAGGCTTATCTGCTCGTCTATCATATTCCTCACATTCAATAACTTCAGCATAGTCAGCAAAAGAACTGTACAAAAGTATTGTTTATAAGCTCCAGACTATAGTTAATGTGGATATCTTGAGTAGAATCTCTCTACTCCAGATATCTGGTGGCTTCATTTGGGGTTCTATTCATGTCAACACAAACACATAAGCTGTTATTTGGGATATGTCCTAGTGTCCTTAATACAGAAGTGTCCATATTTTAGTTGGAATAGAGGGGTTCTACTGCATACAGATGTCCTTGTTAGAACAGGTTGAAATAGAGGGGTTCCACTATATACAGAGGTTCTCATTTCAGGGGTTGGAAGAGAGGAGTTTCACTATATACAGAGGTGTCCTCATTTCAGTACACAGTAATGTGTGGTCATGCCACACACAGAATTTTCATTTCAGGATGTTGGAATAGAGGATTTCCACCATACACAGTAATGTGTGGTCATGCCATAAGGGAATTTATGTACTATGCACAGTGGAACCTCTTGTCCTGTGTAATGAAGTCACGAGAGTACAGTACCTCTACAAAGGATCAGATTACTCAGAGTCAGGTAACATGTAATACATTAGTAGGACAAACTTGTTGTCACCCAGACTGTGCTGATGTTTACCACACACACCACAAGGATATATGATACTGTGTGCCGACACACTAGGTTCCCCTAATGCTTGTATACAACACAAGACAATGCTACGCTATTGTCTAATTCTAGGCTGTTTGAAGATCTAGAAGTGAGGGTGATATTGTGGAAGCAAGGTTGGTTTGGGGCATGGCTGCATGAAGTGGGTGTGTTTTGGGGTGTGTTTTAAAGCAGGGCTAGCCCTGAGTTATGCGTTACATCGCTACTCACATGAGGATGTGCTTATCTCGTAGTTCCTTGACAGTGGGTCTCCGGCTCAGTTTCCTCTCCAGCTGGGACTTTCGTTTCTCTAAATCATTTATACGTGTTGAATCAGGAATGATGTTTCTCTGCTCCAGTTCCATTTTGGTTGGACGCTGGCTCAGCCGTCGGTTCAAGGCTGACTGGACATTTGCCCGTTTGTCTGCCGTCTGAGCTGAAGTCAGAAAACAAGTTGAGAACTCATGAAAGTCCATATACATATAAAAATGTATAGACTAAGAACCCACAGCAATCATGATATGGCATCATGATAACACTTATCACCTTATGTGAGACTCGTGAATTCTAACCGTTATCTCATTCTGGTGATCCTTAGAGGTGACTTACTCTCTATGGGCTCATTTTTTCTTCTCTCTCTGAGGATGGCAATACTATCACTTCGAAGAACCTTGTTACCAAACATAACTGGAGAAGGAGAGAAACAAACACTAGTAATGAAAGTCACATGTACTAATCATGAGCCTAGAGGAGACTCAATTTGTCTACTGGGTATCAGTAAAGGTGTCCTCCTATTAGGGATACCCCATTATTATAATAGGGTAATCAGTAGGTGTCCTCCTATTAAGAGTACCATAATAAATTATTTACAGGGTAATCATTAGAGCCATTAAGGACACCTATTTTGAATAGGTAACTCTCTATCAAGGGACTTGTTTACAGAGCTTTCTGTATACACAGCTCATCTGTAGCCACAAAAGGAACTTACGTAACTCCTCCTCCTCTTCCTCATTACCATCCACCTGCTCCCCACCTTCCTCATCACTACTAGAGTCATCATCATTGGGTGAATAGATGTAATAATAGGGGTCAGAGCTTTGATTCTTCTTTCGAATATTCTTTTCTTCGGTCTGTTGAGGAGAAGCCTGTTGTTGATCTGCTAGTGCACCTTGCTTGAGCCTCTGTAGGACTGCTGACATTTTCTCTTCGTATTGCACTCCTCCCTTGAGAATACTTCGAGGATTTGAGGCATTGCTGTTGGGCTGTGGATGGACACATGACAAGATACAGTAATTATAAATACACTTCTTAACTAAAAAATCTTTGCTCAATGGCTACCCTTCTAGTTAAATCATAGTGGGTCTCTCGCACCACTGACAAACACCTGAAACTCACTTTCATATCACTTCCTGTATCTAAAGCCCATCCAATGTCATCAGGACTATACACCTGACTACTGACACTCTAAGCCTGCCTAATCTACATAATCTTGTCTGCCTAAGTACATGTAAGGTGATGTACATATCTTGCCTGCCTATGTAAGGTTATGAACATTAAACAAAGTGCCATAGTCTCAAACAATCTAGTCTGGGAGGAAATTTTCCCACCAGACACTGTCAGTTCCAATAGCAGGTTACTTAGGGACTCTCCCAAAGTTCCTTTTGTATATACTATAAAAACAACAGATATTAGGGCTTCAAAAACTTCAATAAAAACATTTACAAGACTTGTGTGAACACAGTGCAGGTACAGACAGGGGTACTATGGTGGGGTATCCACCCACTCTCTATGTCCCTTAATGTATGAAACCTGTGCTAATAGTTAGAACAACAAAGATTAACTTTCAATGAAAACATTTGCAAGACTAGTTGGGACACTATCTCAATGTGCAGGTACAGTATGGGAACAGAGGTGCCGTGGTGGGGCACTCCAACTCTTCATATATCACAAAACATCCTGTTATCAGTGTCTATGGTGTGGGGTGAGGGCATCTTGTGGTTGTGTACCTCCCTCCCCCTTTCTTGTATAAAAGAAACACCCTTTTAAGCTGAACATCTCTACAAATTTGAAGTGTCCTGATTTCAGGGGGAAAAGTTAATTAATTAGCATAATCTGTTGTTTGAGACACATTAAAGTGTATTTACACTTGAGGTATCTTTTGGGACAAAAAGTGATATATTGTTTGGGACATGAGGAGTCCTCATTTCAGGGGTGTTGAGTCCCATTTTATAGGGAAAAATATTCACTTCAGGGGTTTGAAATAGAGAACAGTATATATTTAAAGGGCTTGGAATAGAGGAGTTCCAATATACAGAGGTGCCCTCATTTGAAATAGATCCGACACACCTATACTCATTCTGCATTATAACCATACTGATAACAGCACACACACACATCTCTTGGATTACACTTACAACAGATAAGTTGATGATCCTTGTATTGGGAGGGGGAGGAACACCTCCACTTGACCTTCGACCTGGATCCAGGTTATTGGGAGTGGAGGAGTGGTCAGTTGAAACACTGGTTCTGCAGTATTATAAATGGGCACTTATGGAGTCTATTACAACATGCTATAGTGGATAAAATATGACCTCCCTATACAGTGGGGGTCACGCTTGCAGTAAGAGACATTTTTTTCAGAATTTTGATTCCCGGGTCCCAGTACTATTTAAAGGCCTTGTAGATGGTGTGTTATTGAACAAGGTAAAAATGGTTCAATATAGGGCATGTGTGTATGACTTCTAGTTCAATCAGTCACTCTTTCCTGGAGTAAAGTTTACAACAAGTAGAAAGAGTGATGTTAATAACTATGAGATTCTTGGGAATCAGAATCCTGTGACATAACGTGCATGTACATGTATAGTACAATGGGTGTGGTCAGGTTAGGACTTGCATGGCACTGTACTGAACTAGGGCTGACACTGGCCCATTCCAATGGGCGTGGTTAGGTTAGGACTTACATGACACTGTACTATATCAGGGCTAGCCCTGGCCCATCCCAATGGGTGTGGTTAGGCTAGGATTAACTGTACCTAAGTCCATCATGAAGGGTGTGGTTAGGCTGTGCGGTGTTAGCATACTGGTGAGGATGATAGTAGGGTGGAGGGGGGTATGGCTGGGGATGTTGCCCATGAGACTGTGTCTCATGACCATAGTGCAGCTGATGCTGCTCCAACCTGGAAACACAGAACAATAACACATCAATAAGATCATTCCCAGAGGGCCTATCAAATTAAATACACAGTCATTTTATTTTACCTCCCAAAATGCTCTGTCTAAACTATTTGACTTTACCCAGACTTCCCATCCAATATTATCTGTTTTACCTAAATAAAACTCTGTGGGACAGGTCAATGCACATGTATGTACACAAGCACAGGAACCATACTATCTGTTTTACCTAAATACAATATATACATAAGAACTCTGTGTGACAGGTCATGAGATGCACATGTCTGTATAAGCACAGTGAACCATTATATCTATAGTAACCGTCCTGATGAACCACATGTATCAAATGTGACTAGACATATTGGACACTCAACATCACCCTTGGAGCATTCTGACCCCCTCCTCCACAATATACATCAGAAACCTAACCAAAGGCCAGATTCCATGAGAGTGAGATGTCCATTATTGCCAGTCCAACATGTAATAGCTACCTAATCAGGCATGAAATGTTACTACTATAATAATAGAGTACAGGATGTACACGTTTACTTGGATAAAAAGGTGATATTTTCTGATATCATACCCAAGGAATAGTTCTGTCTTATACATATTATGTGCTATTATATCATACATAACTTACAGTCTCACAACATTCCCATCATTATAATTTGTAACCCAACTGCATATCCAATAACTTCTTTTATTGCAGATCTATAACTTGTAATCAATCTTAATTGTGTACCTCTATCTTTTAATTATGCACCTCTAACCATTAATTTCATACCCCTAACTTATCATGAATCCCTATGTGAACCCCTATCTATGAACCCCTATCCCTATAAAACCTCTTATTATTGTGAACCCCTATCCCTATAGAACCTCTTATTATTATGAACCTCTATTGCTATAAAGTGTACCCTTGTCCTTATGTGCTCTCTTAACTGTGTACCTCTATCCTTACATAATCTCTAATTATGTGTCCTTATCCATATATAGCCTCTGTGTACCTATATTACCTTTAATTATTATTGCTAAAATTACACATGTGCCATCTACCCTGTAATCACCCAACCCTTATAAATCACTTTATTTGCTCCTAAAGTCACACATGTGTCCCTATCATCCTTCCATGTGATTTCCTACTCACATCAGCTGCTGCTGCTGCTGGCTAAGTCCTGCAAAGCCATGCCACAGTGAGGAGTTGACTCCATTAGTGTTACTTCCATCTGTGTCCTCACGGGGAGGAGTAGGTGTACTGTTGGAGTTCCGGTGAAGGGGGTTAATATATGTGACAGTATTAGAGTCACGGTGGACATCATTGCCTGAAGTGCTTGAGGTTAAGGAAGAGGGTTCCTGGACACCATCTGTGGGTTAACCCATAGCACACTCAAAATTAATATCTACTAACCTAGTACCTATATAGATTCAGCAGAGTACATACATTAAAATACTCATAGATATTGTTATTGATTACATAACACAAGCCTGAGTAATAGGTACAAACAGCAAGTAATAGGTACAAACAGCAGGAACTAATATTAATAAGTGGAAAAGGAAGACACACCACATTGGTACTCATAACCAGTTGTCCTCCTAATAAGAGGAAGACACCACACAGGTACTCATAACCACATTCAACACAGGGTACTCACAGTTGTTCCCCTAATAAGAGGAAGGAAAAGGAAGATACCACACGGTTACTGGTTACTCATAACCACATTCAACGGTTGTCCCCCTAATAAGTGGCAATCAAAGAGAACCTGTGTACAGATTCAACTAAAACCACAATACTTACTATCTAGCCCCTTCTCCAGGTTCCTGTGACATCTACAAAGTTCCAGCTGGTATCCATAACACAAAAGCCTAACCTGGTACTAACAGTTAACACAAGACAAAATATAGCTTATTTTAGGACCAGGAGTGGGCGAGGAGTGGGCAGTGCTAAAGATAACATCTGGATCCCACAACAGCAGCACACCTTCAGCACATAACTTCCACACAACACTGAAAATAAACAATCAGCTGAGGACTCAACACACCAGCCTAATAAAAAAAATGGTAGCTTCCAGTTATTCTAACCTAGTCATATGCCACCCGTGACCTCCACATAGAATGTTTTCAGTAAGACTGGACTAACTTCCCACAGATATGGAGCCTAGCCTTGACTCATATTTATCATAATTGAATGCTATACCTACAGAAGCCTTTTGCAGACAAGTTGAGTGAAAGATTGGATGTGATGGCACATTCTATAGCCCTAGCCCACACCATTCTAAGGCAAAGATGATAGACATGGGTATTATTACAGGTGAGGAGTAACCTTAATAGTTTCCAGCAGCCTGGAACTCCAAATCAAAAATAACGCTTTCACTACACATTATAAACTAACACCACCAGCATAGTCCCTTGGGGTCTGTATAACCAGGTCCCAGGACTAGTAAAAAATCCCACAGGAGTATAACTGAGGTCCCCTAAACTAGTGCAGGTCCCATAGGATCAATATATTCTAAAAGACCCAACCCCACCCCCATTAGCAGGCCCCTTAACCATCAGACACATAACGAGAGTTAACACCTATGTAATTATTAGCCGTCCCCAAGACTACACATATTATTATCATACAAAAGTTAATTAGCACCTTCATCATAAGAGAGACCCCTCACTAAATGGGAATGTACCAAAACAATCCCAAATTACCTCTTTTAGCATACATGGCAAAGAGATAGGAACACTTCAGAAGTAAATGTAGACCTTACAACACAAGTTGTTAAAAACATTTTCAGTATGGGGGAGTGGGCAGGACAGGACATGAAATGACATAGCTGGCATGCACAGTTTAAATTACAGAGTGGAGTAACACCCACTCATCCAGAGAAAGGAGAGTGAAGTGGATTAGGTTATTAGCAAGTACATGAAATCCATCCCTAAACTTATCTCAAAGAAATCTACTTCACAAGAAATGGACAACAGCTGAATTCTAGGGATTCAACACTCAGAATGATCAAGAGATGAAAGAATGGGGAAATAAAAGCAACAAAGAACACCTATAAAACCATATTGTAGGGAGGCAGTCTGGCTGTTAACATTTATTATGGCTGAAATCACCCACTTTTAGCATTGTGACACCATCTATCCATCCCAAGTGACCATTTGTCATAGATACCACTAAGAAAACTGGTAATCAAATGGATATCAGGCTCTATCCACACCAACATGAAGCTACGGCCTTTCTGTGTATAATTATAGCTAGACAGAGCCAAAATAACTACAATAATAGCACACCCACACATTATTATTCCTAAATTAGGGATAATAAAAATCCTATTAATTTTTGCTGACACACACACACACACACACACACACACACACACACACACACACACACACACACACAAGTATTTTACTCCCCCCTAATACATTAGAGGGAGTGAGGGGGAATAAAATGAACAATGTAAACACACCACACTAGGCCTTGCCATGTAATCCTAATGTACTGCTACATACATTTAATCCCACAAAGAACCTATAGGAATTTAGGGAATTTTGATGTGGTAAGGGAGCTGTACATTTATACATGTGATCCCACTTCAGCTGGCTGTACCTCCACTTCAAGGACAACTCATAAAACAATGTTTATATCCCAATGTTGCAGCTGGAGAGATATAAACTTGACAGTGACATGAGAAGATAGCAGTTTTGAGATGTCTAAGTTAAAATTGAAGCATTCCATGCATATTTTGACTAAGTTACCCATTGACTATGTTGCCTAGCACTAAATGTTAGTCACTTCAAGTCTCGAAATAGGTATATGATTCTATGGCAATATACTCAGTACTTACTTACACAGTGATTCAGGCAAAAGTATGAATCATATTAGCAATCACAGAGAGTAAGCTAGCTATCTATGTACATAAAGGTCGTGCAAAGTGCATATGGGATTCTAAGCCTTCAATTGATGGTAGCACACCCTGTAGCTACATGTGTAGTGATAAACAGGTAAAAGCCAAGTGACTATATCAACTCACATCTAGCTAGCTAAAAAGTCACAAGGCATGGAATCTTGCTAAGTGTCATGGAGATGGAGGAAGGAACTATTGTCACTAATAGCTGTATTGAAAGGGTGGCTAGCTAGCTGCTAGCATAGCAGCTACATACAAGGAGTATACATGTCTCTCTTGGTTCAAATTTCATGGAATGAGAAACAGCAAGACAGAAATCAGAGAATTATTAATGCTACAGTCTTTTAGTCTACTGAATTAGCTGGACAGGAAGGCAGCTATCTAGTTGCTGCTCCCACAGATCATTTAATATCTATGTCGCTCTATATAGTTTATCTGTAATAAACAGCTAGCTAGCTAGCTAGCTAAAGGACATGTGAATGCCAAGCCATAATCACACCATACCTAGAAACCAAACAGAACTTCATGAGGAATTTGCAGCTACTTCCTATTTAGCTAAAAATTGAAAGATACCTTGGGATTTATGAAGTTTAGATTTTCTTCTACTACGCCACTTCCAAGGCCGTACAAGCTTGTACAAAAAGTTCTTCCTTTTGCCACTGACAGCTGCTATATCATCCATACTTATCACGCCGCCGTTAGCGTACAGACCACCAGTACTCGGGTTCAATAAGTTAGAATCACTCTGGGAACGAGCTTTCGTCGTAGCGAATGATACTTGGGAGGGATCAAAATTCGCCATTAGAACCGTTGTGTATATAGATATAGAAAATTAAAACAATGACATCATAAAGAAATACGTAGGACGTACACTTTTACGTATACTAACGTGTTTACTTTTTTTAGCTACTATACACTAAACTACTACTAATACACACACACACACACGCCTACTAATAATAGAGCTGCTTAGGGAACGGTCGCACGTGCGCTCTAGCGAGTTCTCTGTTATTGACTGACTGACTGACTGACTATCTACTTGGAGTTCTATTTTCTACGGGCTACCTATTCTTTCTCCTTTCGTTGATAATGGAGCGGTCGGTAACGGAGTCTTCTCGTTCTCCTGCACCTTCTCTCTTATTAGAGCCCACCTTAAACACGTATTACTATGTTCAGAGGGCAGATGAATCGTGGCATGTTGCAGAAGTCATCCAAAAGAGGGAGATAGAAGTTGATGATGAAAAGAAGAAGGAGTTTTATATCCACTACAAAAACTGTAAGACCAAGTCTGTTAAGGGTTAAAGTGATACTCGGGGTTCTTGGGTTAATGTCAGGGAAGACAGTTTTTTCACACGCTAATTTATTGTTGTCACAGTATAAATGATGCTAGCCCCAAACCCAGTTTGAACCAGGCCACTTTTGGTGGGAAAAGAGCCTGGTACATGCTATGCATATGTTATAATCACCCTCCCGAAAGCTGGGAATATACAATCTATTTACTGGGAATATACAATCTATTTATATTCGTTTAGTAGGTAGCTAATTGCTGATCACCAATGTTTCCAAGTGGGTGTGTTTCGAATAATGAGTAGTTAGTTCTGAACAAACTGGTTACCTTACGCTGCTGAGTATCCATGGCATACCTATGTACATGAGAGCACTTACTGTACCACCTGTCGGCAACCACATAATTATAGCATAATGAACTGTAGTACTAATTCTTTTTTAGTCAATCGGCGAATGGATGAATGGGTCCCTCTTAGTCGTATTGATGTGGCACGAGGGGCAGTGGAAGAGGGCGCAAAGGGGGCTGGGTACGGTTTAGACTCGCTCAATGGTCGTGAAAGGAAGGTCACCCGGAACTTAAAGAGGAAACATGATGAAATCAATCATGTCCAGAAGGTGAGCACATTTAAAAATTATTGTGGCATGAATAATTAAATGTAATGCTACCACTTTGCTATGGATTGCCATGAATCAAAATGTGTCATAAAGACTCTGTTGTCAAGCATTTTTTACAAGGCTTTTTTTACTATTAGTCAAACAAAGACTTATATCCTTTAACTATGAGCCCTCACTTGAAATAGTTCATGAAAATATTACTTGATCAATTACATTTACAGACATATGCTGAGATGGACCCAACCACAGCTGCCCTTGAAAAGGAGCATGAAGCACTCACAAAAGTGAAGTACATTGACAAGATTCAGATTGGCAAGTATGAGATAGATGCCTGGTATTTCTCTCCCTACCCAGAAGAATATGGCAAACAGCCTAAACTGTGGATATGCGAATACTGCTTAAAATATATGAAACTGGAACGTTCATATCAAATACATCTTACAGAATGTTCTCATCGACAGCCACCAGGGAAGGAGATTTATCGTAAAGGGACAATCTCTGTATTTGAAGTGAATGGAAGTGACCACAAGATTTACTGTCAGAACTTGTGTTTGCTGGCAAAGCTATTTTTGGATCACAAGACTTTGTATTTTGATGTGGAACCCTTTTGGTTTTATGTTCTAACTGAAGTGGACAAACATGGTTGTCATATTGTTGGCTACTTCTCCAAGGTATTACAAATCACTTAAGCTTTATAGTATTGGGACTATTACTAATGGAGATTCTTCATGCCCATACAATAATTATCTGTATCTGGTATTTTTATCATGGAATAATTGAAATAGCAAATTATGGTACCATGGAGTGGTGTGTATGAGAGTCGATATGGCACCTCCCTAATTATTTACCCTAGAAGCCTTTTTCTTCATAAAATGTCCAATACAGTATGTGGTAGCTATGTAGTTCCATTTGAGTGTACAATTTGTATGAGAAAGTGAGAAATACCTGTCCCCAAGTAGCAATATTATAATTATTCTACAGGAGAAAGAAAGTCCTGAGAATAACAATGTGGCATGCATCCTAACCTTGCCTCCCTACCAACGAAAAGGCTATGGAAAGTTCTTGATTGCCTTCAGTTATGAACTTTCTAAAATCGAGCAGAGCCTTGGATCTCCTGAGAAGCCGTTGTCTGACTTGGGAAAGCTGAGCTATCGTAGCTACTGGTCTTGGGTATTGCTGGATATTCTTAAAGATGCCCAGGGAACTGCATCTATCAAAGAACTCAGGTACATGTCATATTTTTACAATACACAGTAAAAGCACTTTTGTGAACAATTAGTGACACATAAACCTGATGACGTGTAGTGCATCAAACAAAACTCAGTCTTGTGACTGAATACACTTCTCCTTTCCTTTACCTATAGTTCTGCTACTGGTTTTACTCAAGAGGATATAATTGGAACACTACAAGCCCTGAATATGGTAAAGTATTGGAAAGGACAGCATGTGATATGTGTGACACCAAAGTTGGTGGAGGAACATATGAAGAGCGCTCAATACCGAAAACCTCTGCTTATTGTGGACTCCAGTTATCTTCGATGGAGTCCCTCTCACAAGAGACAGAAAACAAGCAAAAAACATTGATAGGTTTATAACAATACAACACATGTTAATTATTAAAGACATTTTTTTATCATTTCACATTTTATTCATCTTCAACAATGTCATTTATAATGCGCATGATTTCTTCATCACTTCGCTCTAGTAACCGATAAGGGTTAAGGGTTCCATACCCAATTTCATCTGAATGGTGTCCTGGAGAAGAGCTAATTTCTTTCAAAAGCTCCCTCATCACCCACACATTGTGAATTAGTTCAATCAGCAGTTTCCCACCTATTTTATACTTTACAGGGTCTCGTTCACACATTTTTGTCACGGTTTGAAGAATGAGACAGACCAGTCCTGCCACTGCAGGAGTAGCACATGATGTTCCACTGGTACAATCCATAGAAAAAGGTCCCTCTGTGCCAGGGCCTGGCCCCCATATGCCATCTCCTGGTGAAAGGAAATCCAGCTCTCGTCCAACAGGCGAGAAGGACGTTGGCTTTCCATTTTCATCATGTGCTCCAATACACAAAACTTGGCCATGTCGAGCAGGGAAGGCAATTGGTTGCAAACGAAGTCGACCCACATTAGATGCACAACAAACAATAATCATTCCAAGGCTAGTGAGTTCAGAAATAATTTGAGCTCGTTGTTGACTGAAATAAGTTGAGGCTAAGGACACTGATACTACATCTATTTTTAACCCCCCAGGAGATTCTGTGTGTATCTTCTTTAGCCATTTCAAAGCAGCTAAAAATGCCTTACAATCCACATCTCCATCACTTGTCCTCACAACCTTGCAGATCACCAACTTGGCTCCTGGTGCAACACCTGGAGGAATCATAATACATTCAGAGTTCAAATCTGTGTTGATTGGGCAGTAGAACTGAGAGCCAGCTGCTATTCCAGCACAGTGAGTGCCATGGCCATCAGAATCGATGACACAATCAATGTTGTCTCTATCATCATTTACAAAATTCTTGACAGCCACAATTTTATTCTTGAAGGCAGAGTGTACAAAGTTTATTCCCGAGTCTAAGATGGCAATAGTCATTCCAGAACCATCTATCCCATTCTGATGGAGTCGTTCTAATTGCCAGATTTTTGAGGGAAATGGTCCATCAGAAGTAAGCTCAGCTTCTTCAAAATAGATGCAATCAGATGAAATTGCAACTTTACTTTTCTATGGAAATAAAATATGATTTAGTAAATAACTACAAAATACAATGTCAGGGAAACAGTTTCTTGTGGCTTTTATTAGAGCATACCACATGCATGCAAGTGTAATTCATAAACTTACAACAGCTTTATTTGCCTTCGGTTTTGCTACTGTCTGTCCTTTTTGCTGTACCTTTTCTTCAGTATATGCATTAATGCTATGAACTAGTAGATTAGGTTCTATGATTTCTGCAGAGCTACTCCCAGCATCAACGGCTGTAATGTACTCTGGACCAGGAGCACCAAGATCATCATTGCTGTAAGTCACTTTAAGAGAACACGTCTCAATAAGCTCAACTTCTTCTGCTAATTTTTCATAAAACTCATCAATTAGAGGGTCGGTTGATATAATGGTTATCATCTCTAGCTTTGTTTCATGAAGAAATGAAGCAAAAGACTTGAAATCATATGCTGGCATTACTTCTTCATCCACACAGCATTTTAGTCGCAGATAAAGATGAGAAACAGATATCCCATATTTAAGTCCTTCTAGAATATAGTTGAGAGGCGTTGTGGAGTGAAATTCTATTATTGGAACATACAAGTTGTTGATGCATTTCACATCAGTCAGTCCTTTAAATAAGACGTTGATGAACTCTCTAAGAAAATTCGCATTATTGGAGAGCTTATTCTCGTAAAGAGAAGGTAGACGAATATCAACATAATTCATTTTAGTAGCCATCTTCCAGAGACAAAGGTATGTTGTGACAGTCATGAGCACAAACTCCTCAAGAGCAGGAGCATCTTGCTGAATTGCTACTGGCAAGATTGGGGGAAGAAAGAGAGAAAATGCCTTAAGAGGTGTGCTATCATGAGTTTCCACTATTGCTCTTGGCAGCTGGAGTTTTTGCTTCTTGTCAGGAGGAGGATGAGAATATTCACCTCCAGTTGCCTCACTCAGATTATGGAGTATTTGACCAGGTGAAGAGGGGATAAAATAAGATTCGGACTTGAAGGATCTAGAGGAACTGACACCAGATGATTGTCCTAGACGATGTGGGCGTGGGAAACTCAACAAAAATCTATGTTCAGGGTCCATTGTCCCACAGTCTGGATCCTGAGCCTGCTGCTGCTTAGGTGTCCTTGGATGAACCCTAGCCATCGTGCAGTGCATTAAGTACAGTACAGTTTTACGTGCGCACACACGTACACACGCAGGCGCCAAATTCTAGCCCCACCTACAAAGCGCGCGCAGAGAAATTGCAGGGTGGGGCTCACAGGTGGTCATACTAATTTGCAAGTTAAAGGACTCAGGGTGTGAATTGTAGTAGATATCAACACTCAACCAGAGGCAACCCTCCTTTTACAAAATCTGCTAATGCTGTAGAATTTTTTTAATGATCCGTATTTTTTCACTATCCTCTTTTTCAAAATATTCCTTTGGGTTCAGACTTCCATACCCACTCCCATCACTGTGCTTTCCTTGAACGGTAGCCATCTCCTTTAGCAACTCTCTAATGCACCACACATTGTGCATATAGTTCAACAATGGTTCTCCAATTTTACCAGACAATCTTCTCAAATCTTCAATGATCTGACACACAATACCAGCAACTAAAGGAGCTGCATAAGATGTCCCATTTACAATATCATATGCCCTATCATTTCCAATCGTTGGAGCCCAGATGTTCTCTCCTGGTGCTAAGAAATCTAGTTCCCGACCAACTGGACTAAAGTCTGTGGGTTTCCCGTTGGCACTGCAAGCTCCGATGCACAGTACATGACCTAGCCTTGCTGGATATGTGATGGGTTGTCGACTTTTCTTGCCACTGTTAGATGCAGCACAGACTACTATTATATCCTCGTAGACTGCTTCTTGGATCTTCCTGGAGAGATCATAGTCAAATCCAGGCATCCCAAAGGACAGTGAGATGACGTCTACTTTTTCATCTGATTCACGGTTGTAATACAAAATGCAGTCAATGGCATCGCACACAGCCTTGATATCAGCAATTTCAGTTCCATCAGGAACAACTTTGCACACCATCACTTTTACATCTTCAGCAATACCGCCTGGAAACTCTACAATTTTGTTAGAATCAAGAAGTTGGATTGATTCACAAGGACTACACAACAATCCAGCACATTGGGTCCCATGCCCCAGTTTATCAGTAATTACTGTGGAATTACTAACAAAGCATCTACTGTAAGTGCTGATCTTTCCATCAACTCCGTCTACAAATGCCTTGTGGTGAGTATTTATCCCACTGTCTAGGATGGCCACCATTGTCCCTCTACCAGTTGGTATCATAGAAGTAGTAAAAAACATGCTATCTTTCCTCTCATCAGAAGCAGAGTCAGGTGTATCTACACCTTTATTTAAGTCCCCATACCAAATCTTCACTGGTTGGTGGATTAACTGAGAGGCCTGAATCGCTTCTTTTGATGGTTGAGCATCACAAGTTAGACCGCTTTTAGTTCCTTCCAGAACCAAACCTGTACCCTGGAACAGTAAATCACTAGTCTTCTCTGAAGACATCAGAAGATTCAGACCTCTACTGTCACGTCACACTAGAAGCCCTTTATTGTTATACCTTGTTTAAATAACAATCTAGATTCCGGAAAATCCCGGAAGTGGGCTGGCCATCAAGACCGATCTTAATCTTATAGCTTCCTAGACTTGTATAGCAAAATGGCTGTGAAGTTTGAACTACCCTTCACCCAGACCTCCACCTTGGTAGCATTTGTGTGCACGCTACTAGTAGCAGTTGTTATCACAGTGAGAGTGGACGTAGGAGATGTCACCTTTTTAGGTAGTATCCTCAGGCTGTGTCACCTGGGCTGTTTTTCAACTTGGCTGGGTGTTCAAGTGTGGGTTACTTTCTTTGCAGGTATATACTTACAGAACTTTAGATAGTTATTTTTCAATGCATTCTTGACTTCTATGTAGGAACTACTATGTATCGAAATCTTCCTCGTCACACTTTTGGATTCATCCAAGGAAAACTATTCCCAAGGTACTTTCTCGTAGGGACAATCCTTTCTTCGATTACCATGATTACATATTTTGTTGAGAATCCTCTCTACTCTTGGAAAAAACAACAAATAATGCAGGTGAAGTTATACATAGCATTATTATTGAATTTTCAATGAGCAAATCTTTTTGTGTATGTAGTAATATAAATTGCTAGATTTTAGCTGCAGATAGTGGAAAATACCTTATTGTCACTATTAAAAATAGGTATTCATTGCAAATTTCAGTGATTTTCACCAAATATTCTAATAGACTGAAATAGCTAAAAATTGTACCTGTTAATAATAGTGATAATTATAAAGTAATTGTCCTTTTGTCCTCTTGAGCTGCTCTTTTCATTTTGCACATAATAGCTATCAAAAAACAGACTATACAATACCAACAAGTCGAGTTTTTAAGATACTATAGCTAGCTCTACTATGAAGGTTCACTTCCTTTTTTCCATTCAGGGCTGCTCCCTGTTCCTCAGTCTAGTTGTGACACTATGCAACTTGATGTACTTGGAACCACAAACCACTAAGTGTACCATGAACAAGCATAAATATGAGAAAGAAGTGAATGCTGGACTAGCTGTTGGAAAAGTGGAAGAGGACAAATTAGCAACACTAAGGAAGATACCAGAATATGTTAATTTGGAAAAGAGGTTCTTTTCACTTCACACTTACTCTGCCATAGCTAATCTTCTGTCATTGGCTATGCAAGCCGTACATCTCTGGTACCTTTCATGTCACCTTACTAAAATCTAGCAATGTAGAAGAGTACTGCTGAATCATGACTGCTATTGCACATACTCTATATTCAAAATAAAAATGTTAGAACTCTATTGTGTCAGTAATCATAATACATTGTATTAATTCCCCTAATTTTACCTCCAGCTGTTAACCTCTCCTTTAACCTTCTAATCAGTTTAACCTTGTGGACTTAGCCAATAATACTGAACCACCACAATTAATGGAATGCCTCCGTGGTCCTGTGATTTAGCTATGTGGCTTCCTGGCAAATATGCAGTACACAGGATCATCTATTGTGTCTGACCCCCTAACAGTGTATACCCAATATGGTGTCATGTATTATAACCTATAGCCTTCTCCCACTCATAATTATTATTATGGTATAATAATTAATGTCCTTTGGAATCATGGGAAGGACATGGGACTTCTTCCCACGTCATCATTCCTACATCCATATCTGCTGCTTGCCAATTTGCACTCTTGTATATAATTTATAGTAGCTATTAAAATTCAAGTGTATATACAATAATGATAAAATTAAATGATTGACTGAGATGTTATTGCTAAATAGGAAGAATGTTCTTCTGACAATCCATTTCCATAAGAGTAATCCTCTCCTTTCCCTCTGTTAGATCGCTGCATTTTTATAATACCTGTGCCATATTTAGAAAAAGTTATAGAGTTTCTAAGATAATTTTTTTGTTGAAGCTTTTGTTCCGTAAGAGAGAGAGTAGTTTCATTACTAGCTGTGGACGAGAGCTGATGTATGTTAGTACGAGTACTATAAGTACTATTACTTGACCTTAACTTTGCTTCAACTCTTGGTGGCTTGGTGGTGGTTTGTGATAATTGTCTAGCCTGATGGTCACTTTTCTTGTATCCTTCCAGCATCATTGGGATGGATTCATTTTCACTAGTATCTGTCATGACACATGTTGTCTGTTCAGTTCTGAGTGAATCTCTGTGATCTACTTTAGACAATAATATAGGAGTCTTCTGCTGGTGTACATCAGAGGCTAATATTAAATCTCCAATATCGGAATCTACGATATTAAGAGTCGACTTTCTAGGCTTTTTTACCGGAAACATGCTTTCAGTGTAGAAAGTCTCTGGTAGGTCAGTATAGTATATATACCTGTAAGGAGCAGTCATATGATAGATAACCTTTGTACTTTACTTTTGAGAATTATAGTGTTTTTAATACCTACTATAAAAAATAAGATCATAATATCCCAGCAAATGAAATAGTACATTATAATAGCAAAACTCTGTTGAAATAGTTATAACATAAATGGGTGTTTTGCATACATTGTTGTAGCTAGCAAGTAAATTTATTTCACTGTATACATTTACTCTTCTTGCCTGGCACTTTATTATGGTATGGCAAATATTATAAAGTTTTGTCAACTCCCTCCCCACCCTTAACATAATTATGGATAATTTTTTATAATACATTCTTTTAACCTTGGATTTGGAGTAGAAAGTCTGAATGTAACTGCAGACTGTCCAAACTCCTCCAGCTCTCTGTTATATTTCTGTCTCAATTGTCTCTCTTCTTTGGTTTCAAAGTGAGGTATCGATAATTTCCTTCTCTCTATTTCTAGCCTATTCCTTTCCTCTTGTTGTCTGCAAAATATACTATTATATTATGCTGCTATAGTAATATTTGAAACTTATAAGTAATCATGTAAACGATATACACCCAATGACCATTTGTACAGGTGGAGGGAGTGTTATTGCTTTACATAAAATACTTAATTGGAGATGCTAGATAAGATAAAGTCATTTTGTGTATACTTACTTCTTCAATCTTTGTATTATAATGGCTTCTTCTTCAAGCTTGTAAAGAGCCTTTTGTATTTCTCTGTTATCAAGATCTTTAATGAAACTCACAAATTCCCTCCAACAATAATGCAACTTCTTAAATAGGGCAGCCTGTTGTTACATTAATTATACATACACATGATAATAATCTTTACATTAAATATTATGATCATGTCCTGATGCATACCTGTGTTTCTCTAAACAGATATGGTCCCGAAGGTTTTTGACATGCTTGATCAGCTAATAATGATGGAACATCAACTTGAATTTTTGGTGGGACAGAGGAGTTGAAATAACAGTCGATAATAGCATTTGCCTTACTCTGCAAAGTAGATTCTGTTGTGTGAGCATGAAACATTCCCTATAAGATGATGATGATGATGTAATTATTACATCATACAAGTCAGCTAGTAATACTATATATAACTTACTTTGTATCTCTGTACCTCAACCCAAAATTCTATATCTGTTTTAGGATTTTTGATACTGGTTACTAGGGCTCCACTAATACATTTGATTTCAAGGAACTGCTGAAAGTAAGCACAATCTTTTGATAGCAGAAGCTTTCGTAACAAGATGGCTTCATGAGAATTGATGAATGACTGCTCCAACTGGGGGAAGGAGAGATATAAAATGGCAGATTTGAAATGTGGACACATTGTATTATGTAATTATGTACCATTGCAGTCTGAGATTGTAATATGCTAATATTTGTCCTACTCTTCCTTAATTGAGAGCATCCTCCATTTCGACTTAGGAATTCAGGTGTTTTAGTAAATTTGATTGACCACACTTTCTCCAGTTTTGATCTAACATGTTTCTGTGCCTCTCTTAAAACAGGTGTACTTGGCCTGGCTGGTAAACGAGACCCGTAGCTTCTACCTCCAGCACACAATGTCTGACGTCGAGCTTCTTTTGATGCAGGGCTGTTTGGCCCAAAGAAGTACTTTTTATTGAGGAATTTTTTCCTGATTTGCTTGGCTTTATAATTTCGCATGGCCTTTTCTATGGCTGGGATACTCCTGAAAGCTTCTATGTCCATCCAACACATTAAATCTTCAGCAGCAGCATTTTCATTCAAAAATAACTAAAAGAAACAAACAAACAAACAAATACACCAAGTCTATAGCTACCAGAGACCTTAGTAGTATTTAATATTAGCAAAATAATTATGTACCTTAAAATACTCCATTTCAATTGGATTTCGTAAGATTTCATCAAGGGTAGTGGCGGCATCTACACTGTATGTGGTACCAAATGAGGTAGAGGTTGTACTATGGCCCGAAGATTCATATGATTTGGTATTTTGTAAGATGCTGGATGGTCTAGAGTAGGTGGAATGATAACTCCACCTACTTCTCCACCTACCTCTGGAACTGGAATGCCGAGAGACCTAAAATCATGCCCAATATAACCTAATGTTACTGCTAGAGATACAATACTAGTGCTAGCTATAGCCAGGAGGTCCTTTCCCATCTCATCTTTGAATATAGAAAACTCTGGCTATAGCATAGTAACCTAAGCAGCTGTTTTACCTTCTTATCCAACCTCTCAGTGTCAGTGTCAGTGTCAGCCTCAAAGTCAGTCTCGAAGTCAGCAAAATGTGTCTCTATATCTATCTGTACATTATATATGATAATGGTAAGAGTTATTAATGGGCTTCTTTACTCCTTGATACCTTTCGAAAGGTTTCATCTTCACTGTTACAGAGCTCAATCCACTTTGATGACAGTAAGCTCAGAGCATACTCTTCAGCCTGATCAAATAGATCTTCGTAGGGTGGCCACAGGTTGGAGAAAATATTGCTCTTGGACTCAGATGGACAATCAATGCTTTCACTGCAGCCTTCACATATGTATCGACCAAATAGAGCCTATCAAGAACAATTACAGTATTTCGAGTACCACTACTTGCATGTTGTAATAGCATTCATGCAAATGATCACCAAGTTTTACCCATTTCCTTGAAATTCAACTCAACAATGAGGTTAATTTCTGTCATTATCAATGCTCAACTGAGAATGCAGTGCATATAACAATCATAGCTGGCCTGCTGTACCGTTTAACAAACCCATTTTACTATACCTTAGCTTTCATTTCAACAGCACATGGGCTGAATGATTGCTGAATAAAAAGTTCTTTGTACTTCTGTACTTCCCTCCAGAACAGCAAGCAGTTACAATAAACCTCATTTTCCTGCTCCTCCAAGTATCGCATAAAATAGCCTCCAGCTTTCCTGTACTCAGATCCAAGGAATTGAAGAAGTAGTCTGTATGTACTGCCATCATCAATAGTGGGTGTTTGAATAATAGGAGAGATAGGGATGGAGTGGAGAGGGGTACCAGATACACTTAGGATCCTGCAACGACTCGCACATAAGCTATCACTGTCATCTATATCAGATCCTTCCTATTGTACAAATAGTCATGTATTAGCCTTTTCATTACATAATTTTTTGACCCCTATTATCTCCTTTGTATAAGTGCAAATCTTTGCACCATTATTATCTATCTCATAATCATCAGCATAAATTTTATTATTGTAGAGGGTATAAATCTGTACATAAGTTCCTTTGAAGTTATTAGCTAATTATCTCTCTATTAGCTCACCAATCTTGAAGCACATCTGCTGTTTGGGTCAGGGAGATGATGAGGGGTGTATTTAGCCAATTGACTATACCAAGCAGCAGATGATGCTATGTTTCGGTTATAAGTAGAGCATTTGCCGATGGGAGATCCTTCAGCTCTGGCCATAGGTGACTCAATAGCTTTTGAAATAGGACTTTTTTCACTGCTGTGTAGTGCCATGCTTTTGTCATATGTTCGGGTTGCTTCGTTCATAACAGCAGTAGAAGCCACATCAAAAACATTCTCAGATATATTTGGAAAATCTGACATCTGACTTTGAGGATGGAACCTAGAACTTGTTCGTATTCCTATGCCTTTTTGAGCAGGTTTGTGATATGATCCTAAAGACACAGAATGAGATTTTTTGATTCTTCTTATGGTTGGTGTATTGGTTGGGGTTAGTGAAGTGTGCCCATGTGTGAGACCAGGAATGGTGGAACGAGGCCGAAAAGTAGTGGGAAGATATGGCATTGTGAATGAATCATTGTCACACTTGTTAAAATAGTGGAGAAGGAAGCAAGGACACCTAAAAATAGTGTTAAATTGTTAGGGTAATTGTACATGCTAAAATTAATGTGACAAGTTGTCGTAGATTATTTTAGCTGTATTCATCTGTAGACAACATATGCTTGAAAACGTGACCTTCTGCATATTATTTCACACATGCTCTCTGCCCCAGGAGAAAACAAAATAATTATGTAATAATATACCTTGCTTTAGTGTGGTATACTCTTAGTCATTTAATAATCTACTATATAATACTATAGGACTGCACAATTTGACATTAGTAATAGTGGAAAACAAGTATGGATTGTGGTAGCTCACTCATGATTCATGAATACATATTAAATTTGTGAATCAAATCAGTAATTGTAAAAAAATCTTGTTCATGATAATTATTAAGTTCCCATACAATTTAATAACTCTACCATTAATACAGAAACATCTAAACTGATACCTGAAAGAATAGTGACCCTGACTACTATTACAGTTTTCACTTACCAATACTCTCTTAGCCTAACTATTGCTGCTTCCTGGATTTCCTCAATTTCTTCTAGAGTTATTATCCGAGTTGATTTGTTCATTCTTAACTTGATTATGGCTTCAGTTGAAAGTTCCAATGGGCTACCAGAATGGAGGTAACGTTCAACTAACTCCCTTATCAGCCTGTAATTTATTGGATGTTAGTGACAATATGGTAATAATATGTTATATCAGATGATTACCTTTGCTGCTCAATACTTTTGCTGAAGTATTTCACTCTTTCTGCATCTAACCAGAAAAGCCAATTTCTCTCACCTGCTTTTCCTTTTAAGAATTTCCACAGAGCACTCATCCCAGATTTAGTGGATAAAAACTGAACATCTTCAGCAGTTATCATAACCTTCTTACTATCAGATTTAAAATCTGGAGATTTTTCTATTGGACGGTGTGATGTTAACCTATTTGGACTCACTGATACACTTCTGTGCCATGTCACTCTCTGCCTAGGTTTATGTATAACTCTTGATTCTAACTCTGCATTAGATTTTGACACACCAATGGCTGAATGCTTCATACTCGCTAAATCAATGGTGGAATCATCTGCAATGCTACCTTGAAGATTTATACTACTTGTTTCTGGGATGTTAATAGTGGACAGGTTGCCTGCAACACTTTCTTGGAGATTTGTTATTTCAGGAAGGTTTAAATCGTCATCGTCGTCGTCACCATCATCAGTTCCTTCTTCAAGCATTTTCTGTTGCAGCTGGGGAGAGCTGCCTTTTGAGTTGAGAAGGGATGATGGTGACTTACAAGTGCTGAAAAAGGAAGAGGTAAGACGTTTACAGATCTTGTATTCTGAGTAGAGATCACTCCTGATAAAAAGTGGAAGGCGGTTTTTGATCACCCATTCCCAACTCTGATTCTTCTCAAATGACTGTAGTATAGATTGAACAAGTAGGACACATAATGTTTGAAGCATCATGTGCTGATGTTTCATCACTAGATGATTAGTACTTATAAAAAAATAAATATATATTATAGTGGAACTTGGGTAAAAATATATAAAGTGTTCTGATTAGAGGGTGACCCCATTTCAGTGGATAAATACACAAGCTGCTATTCTTAATACAGGGGTTAGAAGAGAGGCATTCATGTACATGCAATGTCCTTTTGCCTAGTGTAGGTGCTTAAATGAAGGAAAGACTAACTCACTGGTCCATTGATGTTTTCTGGAATATAGAGTGTTGCAATACTAGAAGGAGTTTGGTCTCCATCAATTAAAACTTCACTGCTATTAACCGGTTCAAAGTAGCCTGTATCTTCATTATAGAATATTTTCTTATGAAATGCCTAAACAACAAACAAACAAACAAACAATCTCTAGCATTGTGCCTAGCATCACAAAAGATTGTGTTATTAATCACTTAGCACTTAATTTAGAATGTAAGTGATACTTCTGCCTTACAAAATATTACATGCATGTACAAGGTTGTGTATATATATAGTAGTTAGCTAGAGCTTACTGGTAATATCAGAAAGGAATTGAGATACTGGATAAAAGTCGAATCTTTGAGATAATTGTGCTACAGAGAACATTTATGAAAACAAAACAATAATAGGAAGACCGACTTACTAGATTTTGATCATCGGGATCTTGTCCTAGGAGCTCTGAACTTGAAGAGTATTGCATGATTATTCTTTGATCTTTATTGAATTTTTGGGGGTGTTGCTATGCGACTATGAAGCGGGTAATTAGAAAGGGGGTGTTGCCGATAATATTGAAGAGAGTCTGAGGGATAGAATCGAGAAGGGATGGATTTGTTGGATTCTATTTTGGGTTCGATGGATAAGCCTCCATCACTAAGTGAGCAAGAAAGAAAGAAAGCCAGGGGTAAGTTTTGGGAGGTAATCCCTGTTAGAACTACCAGCATGGTTTTAGCATTCCAGTCCACAATACCTCGCTGAACTGTGGATATATTTCTATCTCGTGAGAAGAGTATAGGGAAGCTTGACACAATTGTGTTGTTTATATATGTTCAATGAGGTGCTAGTAGACACATTGACATGACTAGAGTTAGAATGTAAATTTTACTGCCACAGCATGTTCTGTAAACTCTCTGCTGCATGCATGCAAGTGTGGCTGAAAGGACTTAATTCCAAGAGCATGCAAAATCTTGTCAAGTATCTCCAGACCTTTACCTTTACCCTATCAAATTAAAAAACGATGAAAGATCTGCTCACCAGACTAAGCAGCTACATAGCTGCTAGCCACTTAGAGCTAGCTATAATATGAAAATTTAATATATTTCTTTCTATATGGTCTCCTCTGATTCTGCTGACAGAGCTGAAGAAGAAGCAAGAAGAGGAGGATGAAGAACAGAGGCAGCGGCGGAATGATTTTAAACACGATGTGAGTGTTTTTTATTGTTTTTCAGGCTATAGCCACCATGATATACATCCCTGTTCTTTCCCACCAGGGTGGTTGTTAAGGCACAATAGGCTCCTATTGCCATGGTAATGGTAGCCTGGTCATTATTGAAAAGGCCATGTCTATGATGAAATTGTATAATCAATATGCCTATGCTATCTTTGTTATGTTTCAGATTGAGGTAAAGATTGGAAAGTTCTTAGAAGACATGTCATTAAAAAGATTGACATTGCCACCTTATGATAAACTCGGTAGAATGATCATGTAAGTAAAGGCGCTACAGTGGAACCCTTTTATTCCAGCCTCCTTAAATAAGGACAATCCTGTATGAAGGACACTTGGATATGTCCTAAATGACAGCTTATGTAATAGAACTTCTTCCCCCTAAAATGAGGTCACCACTTTTATCAGGTGTCTGGAGTAGAGAGGTTCCACAGGATTCCATACTGTACTATAGCTATGAACTTACTCTCTGTATGCTATCATCCAGAATTAACCTGTATATCAAAACAGTAGTACCCATGTAGTGATTAGAGATAAATAATGTAGTGTCTGAATATTCATATATTTGTTACAGTTGATTCCTACTGGTATTATTTGACTCACATCTCATTCATCAATTTTTTTGTGTGTAATAGTGTAGAGACTTCATCAAATTTTTCCAATTTTAGTGGTTATAGAGTCATGAAAATTTCCTGAATTATGATGGTACAGAGTGAACCCACTAAAAGTTCAGAATTACTCTATAGGAATTATGTAAAGCAATGAACTGTACATAATAATAATATGATAAGTTGTGTACTATATTTACTGTTGTCACAATAGTTTCATATTTATTTCAGACATGAAGTGGCTGAAGCAGCTGGAGTGCTTGCACAATCCTTTGGTGAGGATGAGGTGGATAGGCACATTGTACTCTTCAAGAAGGTATAATACAAAATTAATGTGGCTATTACAAAGTTTGCCCCCCCACCTGTAACTTTTCACTTGAAAGTTTAATAATGTGGGAACACCCTCAAGATACCTATAGTGAGTAGTGATTCCGAGGCGTGTGATTACTAAATGTATTCTCCATAGTCAAGTAGCTTCAGACCACATTGAAGTATAAATAAATTCCACCGACCCCATATCTACATGAAAGGGAAGTGTCTAAATCAGGGCCCACTATGTTTTAGCTATCAATTCTGGAGAGAATATCCACAGTTAATATTATGATAATTGCAGGAATTCCCTCCTTCAGAAAATGAATTGAGGGCTCTTCGTAATGGAGAGGTAAATGAGATTTGTAATCATCACTAGATCATTCCTTTGACTATCAGGACTATGACCCTGCAAAAGATAATGTAGAGGAAGAACATGTGGTACCACATGGTAATGAGAGACTCCACCCCCAAGCTAAGGAAGGGGAAAGGTATGGAATGCCTTCTAATTATCAGGAGAAATATCGAAAGTTACTGGGAGGATTGGATTGTGCAGAGAAGAGTGCTGTAAAGATGCAGCCAAACAAATCCTTTGGATATGGTGAGCTATGTCATGCCATGTCATGTTCATGTATTGTGGCTTATACAGTGGAAGCCTCCTTAATGCAGAGGGTGTCCTTGATCAATTGAAATAGAGGTATTCCACTGTATTAGATGTTGATAAGCTCAGTTGATGATAGTATGATAGCACTGTTGATGATAGTATGTTGGTGATAATATATTATATGAAAGTGTTGATGATACAGAAGTTATAGTCTTAGATTCAGTGGTTTAAACTTTTGAGACTGTTAATATTCAGTGTTCTCCATAGAAGGTTTGCTGATAAACTCCACCTCCCTTCATACTGCCTATAAATAACACTGACCATATATACACTATAACAATTGGTCACCCCTTACCAATAACTGCAGTGTAACTCTCCTCTGCTGCATACAAACTTCTTTATTATTATCAGGACTTATAGCCAAGCCTTATAAGTTAACTATCCCCATATCTAAGCATGTATTGAAATACAGAATGTATGCAGCATATCTGTCAACATTTTTCTTCTGGCTAGTTTTAAATGTTATTTTTTTAGTTCCAAGTTCTAACAAAAGAGATTTGAGGTCTATTGAACAAACATTGAATGATATGAAATCACGAAAGAAGCCTAAGTTAGACTCAGAACTTTCCCCAGACAGTGTCAATTCTCCACCACCTATCCCAGAGTAATATATTACACCTTATTGCAGTATATGTGTATGCTTATGTATGTTTTTTGACTTTTATAAAATTACAGAGAGCAGGGAAGGGTTGGTTGGTTGGTTGTTGATAGAGAATAGATATTTTGGTGTGAGACACAGTGCTAAAGGCCACTGTGGTGGTGATGGTATATATGGAAGGCATGCTCAAAAATGACTACATGTTCAACTATATTGCTTAGTCAGTAACCAGCCAGTCAGCTAGAACAACCCTCAGCCTGACTGTCAAAGAAGTGACTAAAATGGATAATAGTTTCTTCACTACTAAAACTAAACTAAACTGTAGTTCACTTACTTGCCAAAACTATAACTAAACTATTTACATCATATTGCACCAAAAACTAAACTAAAACTAATGAGAGCAGAGGTTGAATCTAATATTAGTTGAGCACACCTCCAGCTGATAATTATTGTATTAATGTTTGTAGTTAACAAGCAGCATTCATCCCATGGAAGCAAAAAATTACATTTCCAACTAACTTAACTATGATTGTATAAGTTGATTGCCCCAAAATAGCTACCATGGTCTTGTAACTAACTAGAACTAAAACTAATGCTAGGCTCTTGTAACTAACTAAAACTAAACTAAAAGAAATACCAGGCTCTTGTAACTAACTAAAACTATACTAAAATGTTGTAAGATTCCAATAACTAACTGAAAACTAACTAATAGTCCAAAACTACTAACTAAACAACAATACATTATAGGGTATTATTCTTCATTAAAAATTGATTTTTCACTTTATCTGAGCACCATCTCTTGTGGAAGTGTAAATTTGTATCCTAACTGTAATTACCAGCTTGCAGATAGACACATTATAACTATAACCCCCTTCACAGTTGCACCAGCACTTTTGGAACTTATAGCTAACTGTCATTGCTGTGGAGTTTATAGTATACCAAGACATGCTAGTCTTATGTTAATTTTCAGATAATAAATAAATAAACAAACAAAATAAATAAATACTGACACCTAAAAACTTGTCACTGAAAGGTATATGATAAAAATATATATAAATTAGTGATGCAGTGTGAGGTGTGTGTAGTGTGATGTATAGAGGTGTAGTGGTCTCGTGTGATGCAGTCGGAGGTCTTGTGTGATGCAGTCGGAGGTCTTGTGTGAGGTGTAATTAATCATTTAGTGTAATGTGGTATAATTCAATGTGAAGTATATAGTGAAGTAGAACAATATGTGAGGTTCCGTGAGCTGTAGGAAATTAGTAGCTAATGTATTGTGAGGTGTTATGTGAGTTAGAGGGTGGTTGTGTGATGTTAATAATTATGAGCAGGATAATGTGTGCTTAATACAATCAGGTATTAGAAAATTAATAATAATAATTATTAATAATATAAACAAAGTTATTTTTATTATAAAAGGGCTTAAGTTCAACTCACTGCTGAGTTGGCTTTTTAGCTACACATCGGAACAGAGGAGTGAAAATTTCCATTTTTCCTGACTCAATCAAGGACTTTGCTGCCACTTCAAGCATGGAGCTGACTTTTGAGGTTCCTTTAGGAATAAGAGACATCATCTCTAGTGCTCCCAGCATGTAGCGAGTGGTAAGCCGGCCTACACTTGACATACGGAAATTACTCACAGAACAACAGCTTCTGCCTTCTAGGGTGCTATACCTGTAGATAAATCACTTTTTAAAAAAAAAATCAGTTGGTATCAACAGCTAAAAGAAAAAAAAAATCCTTCTAGTTTAAAAGGGCAGTCCCTATTTAACTACACCTCACCAAGGCCAGTCTCCATCTCTAGCTAAGTCTCTGAACTCCAGCACTTCTAGGCCAGCCTCCCTCAAGGCAGCAAGTACCTCCTTCCCTGTCCTCAGCTCTGGCAAACTATTGCCATACTAAAACACAAAAACAAAAATACAGAACAACAACTAGTAAACCATGGGACTCACTTGCAGTAAACTTCAAACCAGCTATTGATTTTATTTTTAAACTAATGGTTCATGTTTGTTTGTTTGTTACTACTACTACTGCTACTACTGTTAGGTGGAGATACAAAAATAATAATTATATAGGTCACTAATTTTGTTTGTAATCATAGCATGCTAGTTTCTCTAACTTTTTCTCTTACCATTACATCATTCTTGGCTTTGACATGTTTGGGGTCTTCAGGGTTGTAAAGGTCAGTCATAACCCATGTTGCATCTACAAATAAAGCTCCTGGCTTCAGCACTCTCAGAATCTCCTTGTACACAAGAACTGGATCTTTAGCATGGCAGGTGGCTTCAATTGCAAATACTCCATCATAACTATTGTCTTCTATTTCGTTCATGTCACAAAAGTCAGCCTATAATATGTGTGATCACAGTAAATACCATGTATTTATCTGATAGCAAGCAAAACACATTGATGATACAGTACCATAGAACAAGTTGCTTATCTCAGTATTTCCAAAGTCAATGAACTACATGTAGTTCACAAAAGTAAGATCTATTTCTGTAAATTGGGCAATAGATAATGTTTGTGGGGAGTACACTCTAATTTTACTTTATTTCACATGTTAAAAAAACAAAAACAAAAACAAACAAACAAACAAAACAACAAACTTTTGACACTATTAAAATACTACATAGACCTCAGCATCAGTGAAAATATTTGCCTTAGATTTATGGTACTTCCTGAATAGCTAATAACTTGCACACGTACATACAATTGGTGGACATGATAGTCCATATAGCTAGACCTGTAGATATTGTGCTAAATATAATATGGAATTTGGTTCTCTTAGGAGAGAACTGACTCAACTAGCTTAATGACCATTCTTTTTCAGTAGCTAACTATGTCTGGAAGTCTATATTCATTGTTCACATAATATTATATATATATTAATCAGCTAGAGTCCTATTACCAAATATTTCGACCACCAAAATTATAATTTTTGCTTGACATTGCTTAAATTATTATACCTTGATGTATGAGCAGAGGTGATCAAGTTGAGCCATTTTGGTATGCTTTTTAGCTCTTTCAATTTGGTAGGAATTGTAATTGAGTCCCACAACAGTGGCTCCAGTACTTTGAGCTATTTGTCTTCCAGGTCCACCTACTCCACACCCCACATCCTATAGTAATACAGAGGACAGAACACTATCTTCTGAGTGCGTATTACCTATTTCTAAAAATAATCCTTATTAGTGTCAATAATCTTAGCCTAAAACTAGTGGGATCTGGTTGATTTTCAGTAGCTAATAATTACTTACCAATATCTTCATTCCTGACTTTGCTCCTAACAGTTTAGCAATGTCCTTCTCATAATCAGCAATGCATTCATCGAAAGATTTTTCATCATAGAGTGGGGTGAAGTGAAAAGATTGACTATAACCATACTCATAGAAGTCTGTCACAAGATTGTAGAAGGTATCTGTCATAACAGCAGCATTCTCTACACGTTTCTTAGCAACTGCATCTTGGTCTAGAGTGACATCTTGAGAGTCTGCAAAGTTCTCAGTGTACGTATCAATACTTTCATCAACTCTATGCTTCCTGTCCCGGTTGAGAGAACTAACTGTAGGGACAGTATACTGGCTACTCATCTTCTTCAATTACATAATATCATAATTAGCTACACCCAACGCAAATTTTATTGATTGATTTATAGCAAAAAATCAGGCCATTATTCCCTACTAGTTTACTGATCATACTGACCATATATACCGACCAGTTTACTGACCATGCACGCTGACCATATTAGTATACTTACCACACACGTTTCAAAGCACTTGAATAAAATTGACACATAACAATAATAATAATAATGAATGTTATGTCATTGAATATTAGCACACAGATGGTTCAATATAATTATCTGTTCACAGTCTGCTTCAGTCTGGGTCACTGTGTGTTCTTTGGGAACAGGTATTAACACTCAAATGAGAGCCACTTAATTTTCCTGGGCTAGAATAGGTCAGAGGAGAGGACCTAGTATCTCTATCATGCCAATTGGTATTTCTATCTGCCAACGAGTGGTTTATTTCTTCCTTTTTGCCAATGTTTTCCTTCAACCGGTGATAAGTGCTGCATGAACTCGTAAACCCTTGCTTCTCAATTGGTGTCAATAATGAAGGTCCCTTCAGATTCTTCAGTTTTTTTTTCATTGGTGCACTCTCCATTTTCATGAGCCTGTCTTCATAATATATGCTGAAAACTACTATAAAAAGGGAAGCAGAAATTGTCAGGAATAGCACTATGACAATAATATAGATTCTGTCCACTCTACTATAAAATCTTTCGAAGTTAAGAGGTGAACTTGATGTTGAGTTAAGAGGTGGTGGACTTGATGTTAAGTTAAGAGGTGGTGGACTTGATGTTGAGTTTAAAATCTCTTTTGCTACATCTGAGAGGATTGTGTGAAGTGGTGTGAGTAGGTCATTGTTGAATAAATCATTAATTCCTTGCTCGAAAGAGGAGGTCATCGATAAATTCACGAAGTCCGGGGTAGTACCATTGCATAAAGATGGTGGCATTACTGCTATTCTATATAATGTTAATAATTGAACACACCCTGTGTTAACAACTCTCAATAAAAAACATACCTCCCTGGAGAGTAAGTGTTTTCCAAATGATCTTTATAATACTATTGAAAATAATAATCATTAATGTTAGTCATATCTCAATATGTATGTACCTGTATGAGGAAACTGTTGTGATGAGAAAACTCTTGGATTGCCACTATAACACTCCAATCCATTGATATGTTACTACCATCAATAATGTTGTTAAGACTGAAAGAATAAGTACATTACAATGGGTCTCCACACCTCTGACTATAAATACTTAGCTATGTATAAAATAGGCAAAATGGAACTTCATTGATGCCTCTCATTCATGCAAGGATAAGTATTCTGCATTCAGTTATTCTGAGATATAAAATGTCATCTTCATCTCATATCCAGCACAATGTTCTGAATGTTTTACTACAAAGTTGTCTATTAGCTAGCTAGCTTACTCACCAGTAAAAGTAATCTTGAATTGCAAACTTGGCAGCTTTTTTGAGTTCTGCTTTCAGTTCATCGGTGAATGTCCGTATATACTCCCTATTCACTATTTCAGAATCATTGAGTACTCTGGAAACAAACCTTGATACTTTCTTAATAATCTGTGTAGCTGTTCTTCTCTATATTAACAACCAGATGAATAAATTTGTCTTTGCCCCAAATATCCTTCCCATCCAGATTATTATTATTATTATTATTATTATTATTATTATTATTATTATTATTATTATTATTATTATTATTTACCTCTTCAGTGCTGTTGATTTTAGCGATCTCCACAATATCAGGCCTCTCCAGGAATTGGTTAAATTTCTTCAATCTTTTGTATGTGTTGCTCTCTGTGAAATTACTTGGTAGAGAAAAACTGTTCTCCAATAAGTCAGGCAAAATGATTGTTATAGCTGTCACAGGGAGGTGACTGATGGACTGTTTTGAAGAATGTTACATTATACAGAAAAGGTATAGGTAATTAATTTGCTTACCATGAATCCAGCATACAATTTAGCTTGTATGAAATGTTTTTCTCTGCTTGTCAAGAAAATGATCACATCTTTATTCTGAATTGGCATATTATATACCATTCATATTATAGGCATGGTACATGCAGTTAGCTACTATGGTACATGTATAACACAGACTTGTATGCTATGTAATAATTATAACAGGTTATCTAAACTTCACAAATATGTACATAATATTATAATAGCTAGTTTGTGGTTTCAATATCAAGGAAGGTACTTATCCCTCCAAGCAAGTAATATAGACATAAAGTAGAATACAGTTTACTGCAGTGTAGTACAGTACCTACACAGAAACTGTCATATTTATGAAGGAGTCCAAAATACTATATAGAGGCACTCAAGATAATTTTAATAGCACTGACATAAAACTATTATACACATACCTCAAATCTTGTATGACACAATATTTCTCCTTTTCTTTCTCGCTGGTTAAGCGTGGCAATCGTTTTCTGGATGCTACTAGAGAAATGCCATTGTGCTTCCTTATCGTCTGCTTCTCTCCCAATCCGCTCATTTCTGACCACTTGGTAAATACTCTGTGATTGTGATAATAGAATGGGGGACTTTACTCCTCTTTCACTCCAGGAAGAGTGCTGTACTGGAATACATAGGTAGAGGAGTATCAAGAGGCGCTCTACCATCGCTGACTCTAAAGATCATCAATTGCACCAGCTCCACCCCCAACACACGGTCGGTCAATCATTCCAATTGGCGCGCTCTCTTTATGGGATCGAAAACACGTGCATGCAACCATCCCCGGACCCCCTCGGGGGCCCCAACCACACCATAGATTTTGGCCCTGCAGCTGCTATTATTCTTCTTCTGGGCGGTTCTCTGTTGTCTTCTCGAATCTCTAGACTTCTCTTCTGCTAATTTGAGTTCAAAGATTCTGTGCATGCGCAGCAAGATCTATTGAAATGGCTCAAGTAGGCCACTGCTAGCTAACTAGCTAGCTAGCTACGTACATGCTCTACCTGTGAATAATGACATGTGATTATTTTATTTAGCTGTAAAAATCAGTTACATTTTTCCTATAGGAATTTATTACACTCAACAATGGACTACAGATACCTGCCTTTGGTCTGGGGTAGGTCAGAGTAATCATTATGCTCAATTTTATACTTGATACTCTTTATCTAGAACATGGCAGTCAAAGCCTGGGGAGGTCGGAGCTGCAGTTGAAGCTGCATTGAAGGCTGGTTACAGGCATATTGACTGTGCCCATATCTATGGAAATGAAGCTGAAATAGGGATCGCTCTTCAGAAGTGCTTCAAGGAGAATGTAGTCAAGAGAGAAGACATTTTTATTACATCAAAGTTATGGTACACTAACTTTTATACTTTTCCTTCTTTGCAAGCCATTAGAGAGGCATTTTATCGCATGTTATCCCCAAATTAGCAGGTGTAGTAAGTGGTTTTAGGGGTTAATCCACTGCAAATGCATAGGAACACTCAGCACGAAGAGGAAGATGTCCTCCCTGCATGCAAGCTAACACTGAAGAACTTGCAATTGGATTATCTTGACCTTTACCTCATCCACTGGCCACAGCCTCTCAAGAAAGGAGCAAAACTTCCTAACCTTACTGATGAGGAGAAGTTAGGGTATAGTGAAGAGAGAATAAGGGCAACATGGAAGGTATGTACAGTAGTTCATATTTATCTGTATCACTAATATTAATAGTTTTTGGGGAAGTATTTATTCATCCCTAATTTTGCATGCATTATTAAAGGAACTAAATATGATGACAGTTTTGCAGTTAATTAATTAGATCCGTTTTTATGTAAGTGAAATTGTAATGTCTGTATAGTGGAGAAACTGCTACTATATATTCAGTAAAAACTACAAAGCTGAAACTACCTAAAAACTATAAACTAACAAGCTAAAAATATATTGGAGGTTATCCTTCCATTTCATTGTTATTGTTAGTATAGTTATTAAAAAGTTTTCAACTTTGATGAATTTTTTTTTTACAACAAAAAGCACAGTTGAGGTCTGTCCCACACATCAAAGAATATCTTATTTCCTTTGTTCTTCTAGTTGTATATATACGTGGTTTCTTGATTGTAGGGAATGGAAGCATGTTTAGAAAAGGGACTGGCCAAGTCTATTGGGATCTCAAACTTTACCATTACCAAGATTGACCGCCTTCTCAAGACAGCAGTAACTGTCCCAGCTGTGAATCAGGTGGAATGTCATCCATACTTTCAACAGCAGAAACTTAAGGAGTACTGTGACAGTAAAGGTGAACATAATCTTTTCATATCTTATTCTATTATCATCACCTCAATGACAGCTGTAATGTGTCTATTGGATTCCTATAGGGACCTTGCAATGGTTAAAATCTCTATGGTTTGTTTATGTGTTATGATGTATTTCATAGGCATATGTTTTGAAGCATACTCACCTCTCGGGAACCCTACTAGGCCTATGAAGAAGGATTCTGAACCGATTGTTCTGGATGACCCCGTCATCAAGGAGATAGCTGAAAAACATAAAGCAACTCCAGCACAGGTATGCATGGAATTAACTCTTTCAGTGGGGCGGTTAAAACAGATAGTATGCTATCGGGATGTGTGAGTGGATGGACATTTCAAGGTGAAAAGTACAGATACAGTGGAACCTGTCTATTTCCAGGCACCATGGGACAGATTAAAGTGTCCAGGTGATCTCATTTTAGGGGGTTAAGTTCTATTTATGTCAATGCACAAGCAGACTTAACCTAGTGTCCTTAATAATACCTTATTCAGGGGGTTGGTGTAGAAGGGTTCCACTGCATACCTATTTTCAAATAGATACCCAGGTACAATTACATATTAAAGGTCGATTAGATATGTCCCAAGCACCACTCCATAAAATGTATGAAATTGGGTTATTATAGATCTGCATATCATTTGCTCTCCATCGTGGGATGGTGGTGATTCCCAAGACAGTCAATCTAACCAGGATTAACGAGAACCTTGGTTCCACCAAGATCAAGCTGGATCCCGAAGACATGAAGAGACTTCGAGAAATAGAGAAAGCTTTTAGACTGTTGAAGGTACTGTATCCTAGCTATACACACAAGCAGTTTTCAATGTGTGTCATGTATAATTTATAGGGTGAAATATTCTTCAAAAGTACTGATACTTATGAGATATTTTGGGATGTGGCTGAAGACGAGAAATTTGAGGTGAAACAGCCAGACTCAAAAAAACAGAAGACCGAAGAATAACCCAGTGAACTCCAATTATGAGAACTGAAAATATGACTGTAGAAATATTATACTTACCCAGTTCTGTATTATAAAAGTTAGACTATATCAGATAACAACACTGTGGCAATGAGTGCAGAGTAACCACAAAAATGTGATAACCTACTGCATTCAAGCCTGTATATTTAACAATTGTTTGGTCCCGATGTATTCTGCCATTGAATTGTCCAATGCAACTTCAAAATTTCCTTCAGTTAGAGGATGCACAGTACAAGAAGGAGCCTTGAACTTGCCTTCCTCAACAAGAGAACACAATTCTGACATCATGCCTACATGCTCCTTACCTAATATATACAGCATTGGCATAATTATTATTAATACCTTTTCTATACAGGTTAAGGATGTGAAAGAGAATAGGATGAAGTCAAAATTCTAGCTATTTTCTGGGTAAGGGTCACTAAGTTTTGCTTATAAACTCAACATTTATACATGCACTCTTTTTCCACAGGCCTTTAAATTACGATTACTTCTACGCGTACTGTGAAGATTTTTTTCTATCCACCTTGTGTTCCAATATCCCATTAGACGTATATCTTTGAATATAAGTGATCCCTACAGTTATACAAGAAAGCAATAGGCGAAGCTATAGTGTTATCGCTCAACTTACAGTTCCAACGGTCAGTGGTTTCATCGACATTCCTCCATAAGTTACCACTGTACCCATAGGACTATAACAGATACACCATAAACAAGTGATTCATTCTATTAATATGGAATACATACGCCATATGCTTTACAATTCTCGTAGCACTTTTTCCTCCAACACAGTTCAAGCCTAAGATTGGCTGACCATGCAACTGTGAACAATATAAATACACTGACATTTTGAGAAGTAGATTTTAATACTTCAAATAGACGAGTCATCATGTCTCCAAACATGCCAGAGTCACTTTCGGTGACCACCTCTGTGGCTCCCAGATCCTTCAAATAGGATTGCATCTCAATAGTGTTGGTCCTAAATGGATTATCATGAAACCACTGAATAATAATATTAGTTACTTGCATTATTATAGATTTAAGTACTTGCAGAGCATACCTATTTCTGATAGTATTGATTGTTTTAATTCCCCAAGCGGCTGCCAGCTGAATCACACTCTGCCCCACACCACTGTTGGAACCATTCTGGATGATACAGTCCCCTGTGATTACATAACGTAACATAACAGTAACATCCACATTATCAGTCCAGATTGTGATCACACACACACCAGGCTTGAGTTTAACGAAATCTTTTAGCATCCTGTAAGCAGTTGTAGGATTGATGGTAATGGTGGCAGCCATATCAAGTGGGATATTTTTGCTGATCTTGATGAAATTCTTAGCATTAGAAACAACTGTAGCTCGCCATGTACCTGTGTAATATTCAAGACACCGTTATGAAAAGTAGCTATGTACTGTAAAAGTTTGTATACATACCTAATCCAGCACACACTGGAACCACCCAATCACCTTCACTGATTGAGGTCACTTTAGAACCCACGCTGGTTACCACACCTACACCTTCATTTCCTCCCACAGCAGGCATTTTAGGTCTAATGGGATATACTCCTACAATAAAACAAGTCAATCTGCAGTTATTAAAAGTTGACTGCCTCTTAATGAAAGAATCAAATAATAAAATTATTGTTATTATTTACATTAATGAGTGACAAACTATCCTACATAATAATAATAATAATAATAATAATAATAATAATAATAATAATACCTTGTATTTGGTTGATGTCTGCAGGATTAATGGGACACATTAGCATATTCACAGAAATATCCTCTGGCTCTATATTAGGAACTGGACATTCTGTCAATCTAAAAGGAGTTAGTAATAATGCATACACACATATGCCCCAAACTATTAATTTTCCACTAACCAACATAAATAATAATAATAATAATACCCACAATGAGTATAATATGTCTCACTTCACAACGTCACTTGGTTTTCCATTTGCTTCGTACACCAGAGCTTTACAAGTTAAGGATCTAGAATAACAGGCAAAGCGACGTACACTTCGTGCATGAACCCAGCACTTCATCATTCTCCGTAAGAGATGTGACCTTTAAACTTTGCGTATCATCACGTGATCAGAATCCTTTAGAGAGATTTTTTTTTTGTCCTGCCCTTGATCTCGTTACCTTATTTTTAGTTTTTCTCTCCAATTTTCACGCACAAATATGAATACAGATCAAGAGCAGGAGGTATTGCACATAGGAAAGAAACTGGAGAAGATAATACACAGTGATTTATCGGTATAAGGGATGGGTGAATGTGGGTGGGCTTTAATTCGAAATAAACCATTTTATGCAGAATGAGGAAGAAGCGTTAGATCTTCTCAAAGCCCTTCAAGGATGTGACATGTCTCTGGATGTACTTCAGGTGAGTTGCTGTTAGTATAAAGTATTGAATGGTAAGTTGAGTGAACCATTTTGTAGAAATCCAGAGTAGGTTTGTCTGTCAACAAGATAAGACAGAAGTATGCAAAGACCGAAGCAGCATCTGTGGCCAAGAAGCTCATTAAGTCTTGGAAGAAGCTGTTACCAGGTATGTTTGTGCCACAAGGTTTGGTGGCATTTTATTATAGAATGAAACATGTTAATTTCTTCATCAGGTGGGAAAACTTCACGGGAATCCACACCAAAGTCACACAATGGCACTAGCAGTTCTCCTAAATCTACAACTCCCACAGTACCCTCAGTGAAATCCCAAACCCCACCTCCTGTGACATACACAGAGCAAATGTCTTGCTCATCCCATAACAGTACGGATAGCAGTGAAAAGAATGGCCTCCCTAGCCGACGTCTCTCTTCCACTTCAAGTGAAATAGTGCTGAATTTTTCATCAACTGTGGATGGATATTCTCGTGTATCATCTACCGGGTCAGAAGTTAGGGATCGATGTAGAGATCTACTTTTCAAAGCATTAATGAAAGGATTGGATGAAGGTAAGAAACTGGAGGTGCTTGTGATGTCCTTTTTATGTACAGTGGAACCCCTCTATTCAAACTCTGACACATCTGTATTAAGGACACTTTGGGATATACCCCCAATAATAACTTGGTGTATTTAATTTACATTAATAGAACTTCACTTCCTGAAATGAGGTCACCCCTCTAATCAGGACCCTTTCATTTGTTCCATGGTGTCCAGAATACAGAGGTTCCACTGTATGTATTATATATATATATGCACCTTGCAGTGAGCATTGAAGAAGAAACAAAATTTTATAATCTTGGAGCTCAGATTGAAGACAATATCCTATAAATAGTAGTGCCACTCCCCCTTCCCTCCTTTCCCCTCCTTTCCCCTCTTAATAATAATTGTTGTAGTTCAAGTGCAGTTTTTTTCCCTTTGACTTTTGAGTACATATTTATGGAGAATTCAAGGATACTGGGAACAAGTACAAGCAAAGAGTAAGGAGCAGAATATCTAACTTGGGAGATGTCAAAAACCCGAGTCTAAGGCAGAATGTGATTTGGGGGCAGATTACTCCTGCACAAATAGCAGTAATGACAACAGAGGTATGGAGTGTGTGTTTATCTAGAAGAACTGGGCTATGGTTTCACTCTGTGTGGTTCAACATTTTTTTTTTGTTATATAGGAGATGGCCAGTGATGCTATGAAGCAACTTCGCCAGCAGTTTACCAAAGAGGCAATACGAGATGCACAGGTTTCATCGTCAGGAGGAACTAAGACAAGCTTATTAAAGTGTTTAAAGTGTGGCAAAAGAAACTGTACATACAATCAGGTGAGTGTAGTTTTTTAGCTCATGGTTATGCGCTCTACAGACGATTAAAATGGTTTGCTTCAAATTATGTTGAATGATAAGAGTGTAATGATATAAAAATACCATTATGCAAGTTTATTATTGTGTTCTAAAGGCTCAGACTCGAAGTGCTGATGAGCCAATGACCACATTTGTTTACTGCAATGAATGTGGAAACAGATGGAAGGTAAGTGTGAATTATTCTATAGTGAATCATTTTGCTTATTATTTTTCCGCCCATTCTTGCAGTTTTGCTAATTTTCTTCAATGACTTTTTTTTTCCTTTTTTTTTTCTTTTTCTTTTTTTTCTGTCATCACTAATTTTCATTTTGCAGCTTGGTTCTAATTAACCGACTCTATAGCAATCATTAAAAAATAATGTGTTATAATGTACCACAATAAAATTTAATACGTATTGGACACTTCGAACTGTAGGCGTTTTCGGTTGGTCTCCTACTTGCTAACTGGATTTGCTAACTGCGCTGGGAGAATGAGTGCTGAAGCTCTTCTACAGCAATTATGAGTTCTTCTGATCTAGTTGAAGTAGTCAAGATTAAAAAAGAGCTGAAGAAACTCACCCGTTGTAAAAAACAAGTACGTAGCTAGCTGTGGTTTGAGACCGGCTTCTAGCTAAACCAAGTTAACCTTTCATCTTGATAGGTACAAAGCAAAGAAAAAATTCTTGACCTTCTGGGAGCCCTCCAGGGTTGTAATATCACCTTAGATGTATTGCAGGTAAAGAACTATCTCCTCCTCATCCATTTTCAAGGTCTGGTGAAGCTGGTTCACAATTTTTGAAGTTGCTGTTACTGTGCTTAGCTATAATCAAATGCTAGTCAAAATATGGCAATCACATGGCAGCTGCCTAACACTTGTACCATTCAGATTCTTAGAGAGCCCATGAATTGTGTGCCAGCATTAGACCAGGCTGGCCATCAAAAGACAAATGAAAGGTATTTAATGATGGGTCATGGTGATACTGAGGGAGGGAGGGAGGGAGGGAGGGGGAGATAGATCCAGGATTTTGGGAATGAGGGTTCATTTTCTGAATGTGGCAAAATTTACAATGAGACCATGTCTACGATTAGTTACCAGATGGTAACTGCTACATTGATGACCATTACCAATTATAAAAAATCAATAATCAAGAACTCATAAATCCCACCCCCTAGATCCCACCCCTAGATCCCTCCCTTGAAATAGAGTTTTTTTTTAAACAGGCCGATTCATTATTAATTTTATGCACTCAGGATTGTTATTATCTATAGAGGTCTGGTGTAGGGGCTACAGTAAACAAAGTTAGACTTATATCAAGTGATGGTGAAGTAATATCCATGGTCAAGAATCTTTTAAAATCATGGAAAAAACTACTACCAGGTTATATAGTGGTAGTTTGTAAATCTACTGTCTTTAGATTGTATGTTATATATTAAAGATACTGCAGATAGTCATTCTTCACAAGAGAAATCATCTGTTCCAAATCCACGTGTTACCAACAGTGCTCATAGTAAACCTCCTCCTGAAGTACACAAAAAGGGACGTCATGCAATAAGACCATATATGCAAGTGACATCTACTTCCTTTCCTATGCCAGCCACATCCTCTCCAAATCCAGTCCCTTCCTGTTCTCAAACTTCTCATTCAATCTCTAGTACAGCACCACCATCACTTAATCCTAACACCAGCTGTGATAATCCTGAGCTGGTTGAAGAGAAGAAAGAGATGTTATCATCAGGATCTTCGGCTTCCTCTCAAATAGTACTGAATTTCCCCCCTAACATTGACGGATCAGAATGCATGCCTTCCACTGGTTCAGATGTGAGGGACAGGTGCAGAGAACTTTTAGTGAAAGCATTGAAGAAAGGCTTAGACAAAAGTAAGATGGTTACTAAATATCTGATGCAGGTTCTCACAGTTTATTTACATTTTCTTTTACAGTTAGCATTGAAGAGGAATATAAATTTTACAATTTAAGCTCCCTCATTGAGCAATATATCCTTCACTACTCTAAACTTAAAAAACAAAATCTCAGTAATAGTTAATTTTCTTAACTGTGGTCTTACATGTCTTTGAGAATTTTAGTGATACTGGTAACAAATACAAGCAAAAGATTAGGAGCCAGGTTTCAAACTTAGGAGATCTCAAGAATACAACTCTGAGGCAACATGTCATAGCAGGACATATCACTCCAGCACAGATTGCTGTCATGACAACAGAGGTATGTTAGTGCCCTAACTTAAAAGTACAAAACCTGTGTCCTAAGAGTAGTGGGCTCTATATGGTAGAACCATGCCTTCAGCTTAATGAACTGAGACCACACCCCATTTATTTCTGACCCTCCATAAAATAACCATTTTTGTTCTACAGTATTAACTCATTTTATCAGGCTGTTTCAGGTTGTTCTCGTGATCTTACTACAGGAGATGGCCAGTGACTCAATGAAGAAACTTCGTGAACAGCTGACTAAGGAGGCTATAAGAGATGCACAAGTTGCATTGACAGATGGAGCTGGAGGCTCCAAATGCGACTTGCTGAGGTGCCCAGAATGCAGCAAGAACAACTGCACTTATACTCAAGTATGGACAATAGAGTAATCATTAATCATTGTACATATGAGCATAACCTTGGGGGAAAAAAATGCTGGATGTGCATCATACTTGTTGCTTGGTGCAAGTTTTTAAGTGGTGTGGAATTAGTAAGTGGTAGTTCTATTAATCTCTAATTCCAGAGAAGAGTTACAGTGGTGTGGTGGTGGTGTCTAATTCCAGAGAATTGCCTCTTGATGGGTATCTGTTTTAACTTTTTAGGCACAGACTTTGGCTTCTGATGAGCCTATGACAACCTTCGCTTACTGTAATGACTGTGGCTATCGATGGGTTGTGAGTTATGTAATTTCACTGTAACTGATCTGTAACATGATTATGTTGGCCATGAAGTACTCCCACTATACATGTTATCAGCCTTTCCTTCTATACCTACAGTTTAACTGACTCAAGACTACCAGTTCTTAAGTGGGGACACAGGGAAAATGACAAAATCAATAATCAGTTTGTATTAGCTCCATCACCGCATGTATGTCTGCATGTGTAATGTCCATCACCATACTTCATCTGTTTTAAAACATGGTATACTGCATATGTAATGTATGTATAATCCAACAGCAATAATACTGCAGAATGACAATACAAAGGGGTCTGTGAATTACCTCAATAGACGGAAGAAAAGAACTATAGAGGATAAGGGTCAAGAAGGTGTGTGGTGGGTGTAGAGGATAAGGGTCAAGAAGGTGTGTGGTGGGTGTAGAGGATAAGGGTCAAGAAGGTGTGTGTACTTGTTATTTAAATCCATTGATTATGGAGGGAAAACAGAAGTGGGGAGATAAGCCTGTGTGTGGAGCAGGGGAGATAAGACTGAGTTTGGAGTACATTTGCTCTATTTCTTTGACAGTTCTTTAGGGAGAATCTTGGCACAATTGATCCCTCTGTGTGTGGCTTTCTCTGGCTTGACAAATAGTCCATGATTTGGCTTGCAACTAAAGTAACGTTTTCCTTGAACTGACCCATCGTTCTTCCCAGCTGTAGTCAAAAATCAGTCAATTAACCAACCAACCAACCAATCAATCAGATCACTTACTTGGCTTTCTAAGCATCACCCCTAACCACACCCCATCAGCAAACTTGGTGGTTCCTATGTACTTGACTATAGCCATCTCCTTGTTCACAAATACACTCATCCCATCCACAAGAGTCACATCAGGGGAGGACTTCAGACTACCGGCACTATCAGTACTATTGCTCCTACTGTTTGTATGCTTGGATCGGAGTGGCGATCTACACAAAAAAAAGTTTAAAGAGAAGACCTGTGGTTCATAATCTGCTACCGACAATTTGGGTTAAGAATGATGAGAGGCATGTCGTGTGTGTGTGTGTGTGTGTGTGGGGTGTGGGGTGTGGGGTGGGGGGGGGGGGGGGAGGAGGTGATGGTGAAGTGATGGTAGGTATCAGTAGTGATAAAACTACAAAACAACCAGGAACACCACCTAACTTCACTGCTCACTGTCTTCTTCCATCCTTAGTATTTGGGATTACTGGTGTAATTGAATATAAGGACTTACTTGTTGCTTCTTGCTCCCATTCTTCTCCTAGCTGTAGCAGGAGAGGTGTGAGGTGAGGGTGACATTGCTTCTGCCTCACTTAGTCCACTTGCACCAGACGTTGCCAGGGAAATGGACCCTGAACCTGAGCCTGCAACATAGTCAATAGATTCTGGTCCACTACTGACTGGTGTGCTGGTGGCACTGTGACCGATATTCCTGACGTGTAACAAGAAAGGGTCAGTACTTCTTTTGACTTTTGACTGGAGCACAAAGATGCCATGGTTGGGAAGACACTTGAAGTATCTGACACCATTCATGGAGCCATCATTCTTGCCATTTGGTTGGTCCAGTTCCACTCCCATCCAAAATCTTACAAATAATAATAATAATAATAATAATAATAACAACAACAACAACAATAATTTACAGATTCCTGGATCTGTCTCCTGACTTACCCCGGTGCAAACTTGACTGTTCCTGCATATTTGAGCGTACCAGTTCTACCACCTGGAATCATCACTCTCTCTCCTACCTGAGGGAAGAGTAAAACACTCTGACTTCCTGCCCCACCTACCCACATCCAGACCTACCTGTATCTCATTATTCATTTTAAGTTGTGACTGAGCCTCAATAGCTAGCGTGGTAGTAACCAATGAATCTCTTGGCTTTATCTTCTTCTTTTTCTTTTTTTCCACATGTTTACTGACTCTATGCATTGGCACAAACAACCCATACTTTGGTTGACAGGTGAAGTAGCGGATGCCTCCATAAGAGCCATCATTTTTGCCTATTTCACTGTCCAGTTCTATCCCCGCCCACTGGCCTGGTTGGAACTCGGTAGTGCCTCCAAACCTGATAGTCCCATGCTAGAAATATCAATAATGCCTGGTCAACAAGGGGAGGAGCTTAGAGGGATAGTGAAACCAGAGAGTATTAACCCAGGGGCAGATCTAGGGGGTGGGGTTGATTCACTCCCCCTCCCTACGACTAATGCTAATCACCCAGTGTCAAGTAGCAAATACTTTCACACTAGTTTAAGATACAACCACCCAATTACAAATTTTTGGATCCACCCTTGAAACTAACTGACCACAATATACACAAATGTATAAACATCCCAGTTACCTTGGGTTTAGCAGAAGTAACATCAATAATGATTCTATCTCCAATACTGAGACCCAGGGAAGCCATGGTGATGTTGCTGACAGCAGGTGAGTGTGCCCGGGAAGAATTGGTACCTGTAGTGCCTGTGTGCTGGGTGGAAGTGGTAGAAATTGTGGAGTTGTTGCTGGGGGCAGGAGATTTGGGATCTGTACCTGTCAAGAAAGAAAAAAATGCTTATCCATGTCCAAAATAATAATTGAGAACACACACCATCTAAGGTACAACAAAATAGAGAAATAACTCTACCATAAAAATAATAATCATAGAGGTGATAACAGGACAGGTTCAACGAATACAGCAACAGCTAAGCTGAGGCTACAATTATTAACATACCATTAAAAACAGCCCACACTTGCCCCAGTAAAGATTCACATCTAGCCCCTACTCACTCACGCCTCACATACCGCCCCAATCTCCACCCCACACCTCCACCCCTACTCCTATCTCGCCAGTCATCTCTCACACGCTATCTTGGCCTCCACCCCCTCCTCGTCCTGTCCGGTCTTGTTCGTCCCAACTCATCAAACTCCCTCATGCCATCTAGCCCAACTCACATCTCAGCCTCACTCACATCTCAGCCTCACATCTTTGCTCAACTCACATCTCCATCACCGCTCAACTCACATCTCCATCACCGCTCAACTCACATCTCCATCACCGCTCAACTCACATCTCCATCACCGCTCAACTCTCATCTCCCCTCAGCTCAACTCACATCTCTTGCCCAGACTCACATCTCAACCACCCACATCTTAAACAGTACAGCTAATATGATGACTTAAAGCTTCTTCACACACTTCCCAATAACTTGTTCCCTCCAAGCCACTAGAGAATTGTCTTACCAGATGTCTTTAAGGAAGAAGTGTGGTTTGAATTTTGCAGTTTAGGTAGAACCAGGGGGATAGGAACGGGAGAGCGAGATGGAGAGTTTGACGAACTTTTAGACACTACCTGCTGTTCAAACATCTACATAATCATATTCCCTACTCTAACAGTTACAGACAAACCTTGGACATCTTCACTGGAGGATTTTCAGCTGCATTCCGTAGCAGGTCAGCCATCATTCTATGTACTTCCTCCAGTCCTTCCGGGAAGGCTGAAGCAACACCATAAAATAATCAGTGTCAGAATTTAAAAACCCCTGAGCTAGAATTTGTTAACACAAGTTTAGCACTAATTAGTAGCATTATTCTCCCAGAGAAAACTCCCAGAAAAAAATGCCACACCTAGCAAGCTGGATACTTAAGAATGGATCATATAACAAGGATTTAAAGGTTACTTCTTTCAGGACCCATAAAAAATGAACGCCTCCCAGAAAATTGCATAAGAATAATTGGCAAGTAATTCCTGGAACAAGTTAATTGTTTACACATAGCCATTGAGAGTGGTTGGCCTCAGTCAGTCAAAACAACTTGATAGGATTAGGTTCAGGAGTCATCACAATAATAATAATTTTAACATAATAATTACGCTACTATAGTAATTTAGCTACACATTATACATACAGTAATTTAGCTACACATTATACATACAGTAATTTAGCTACACATTATACATACAGTAATTTAGCTACACATTATACATACAGTAATTTAGCTACACATTATACATACAGTAATTTAGCTACACATTATACATACAGTAATTTAGCTACACATTATACATACAGTAATTTATTATACTAGGAAAAAACTATCAATGAGACAGCCTTAAGATTACTGATAAACTTCCAACAGTATATGAAAAATGTACTTCAGCTGAAGTTTTCATGGGAGAGAAGATCTCAGTGAGACATTCAATAAGCTAACTAACCTTACATTAATTATAGTAATGCTGATGGTAACACTAGGAGATAGCATGTGATTAGATCAATTTACTACTTACTCTCAGGGATCACCTCATAGGGTCTTCGGCCATCATTGTCTGTCAGAGAGCCATCGGCTCCAAACTGAAGCTGTGAGTAAATTATTATTACACCAGTTTCATTGTTGTACATATACAGTCAAGACTCATATCATATGCACTACGATAATTCAATAATAGATTAATGTACCCAGACCCTAGGCTGGGGGTTCCAGAACTTGCAGGTACAAGTTATTCCTTTTCTTTAATGTGGGTGAAACCCTTTGTAATTTGATGTCGGTAAACTAGCTAGCTAGATACCAATTGAAGCTGACAACATTTACAATAGAAGAGATCACTTCCCCACCCTGTTCAGCTAAATCCCAGATCAAGGTACATACATACAGTACATTGTATACTCACAAGGACTTTCCCAGCTTCCAGGGAGAGACTAACAGCCGCTAGATGGAGGCTGGTCCCACCATTAAATTCTGAGCAGGAACTGGTGACTAATGAAGAATTATGTTCAGCCAATACTCGTACAATCTCAGGAGAATCAAAGTATACAGCATAGTGCATAGCATTCATGTCAGTCCACCTGCACTTCACATCAGTGTTAGCTCCCTACACAAAAGGTGAGGGTCACTTTAATAATAATATAGACCTCATGGATTATAGGTAGGGCAGTTCAGGTAAATAGCTTGTAGATGACTAACAGAAGCTCCAAAATTCATTCTAATTTGTGTAAATGTGCCAAAACACCTGGAGAAAACAGTTCACCAGCCTCTCCCCCTTATTCACATTACACCCCTGACCATGTGTGACCAGATACCCTATTATTACTATTACAAATAATATAAGAGCACAATCCTGTTGCCTAGTAACAGCCAGGTATATTACTACATATTACAGCCAGATACATGTATATTACTACATATTATAAGATGACAACCCTGTGGCCTAGTAACAGCCAGATACCCTATACATGTATATTACTACATATTACTATTACATATAATGATGACAATCCTGTGGCCTATAGTAAAAGTGAGAGTTCATTACTACTCTGTCTCAAAGAAAGTTATTTATACCTTTGAGATGAGAGAGTTGACTAGGTTAACAGCAGCTGTGGCATTACCAACTCCAGCTGCAATGAGAAACAACAGTTGCAGAGACATAGTCACACATTAACACATTCTTAAAAAGGATTCTGTGTGGGTAGGAATTTAGTACAGGAATTTACAAATAATGTTGAGATGTACATAAGTTAGCAGTTAGCAAGTAACAGTGAAGTGTCCTCATTTCAGGAGGTTGGAATAGAGGTTCTATACTGTATATAGAGGTGTCTTTATTTCAGGATGTTGGAATAGAGAGGTTCCACCGTATATAGAGGTGTCCTCATTTCAGGGGGTTGGAATAGAGGAGTTCCACTGTATACAGAGGTGTCCTCATTTCAGGAGGTTGGAATAGAGGCAATGTAGATGACCTTTCAATCATCATACAGATTACCTACCAGCTCCAGATTTACAGGCATAATGGAGTAAAGTAAGATCAGTAAGTCCATCTCTATCATTTATATTAGCACCACGACGCAAAATCTAGAAAAATAAATTCATTGGCATGTGTCATTTGTCAAGGATATTCCAGTGTGCTTTTAACCTCTCTAGTGAGTGAGGACAAGTTTCTCTGCGTCTGAGGGACCCACTGTCGTATCACAGCAAATAATTCTGCAATGGAGGTCTTGGAACTGAAAGAATGGAGAGTTGGGTAAAAAGTATACATATTCCTGGTACTGGAATGGTATTGGGTCTGTAAGGATAACGGAAATGCTGGTACTGGAATGGCATTGAGATTGTAATGAGAATAGAAATGCTGGTACTGGAATGGTATTGGGACTGTAATAAGAATGGTGTACTGGGTGGTATAATGAGACTACTGAACTGTTACTGGAATAGTACTAAAATTAATACTGAGTATATAGGAGTTGGCAAAAGGGCATGGCTCTAAGATCACATGGACCCTTGATGATACATCAGTCAGTGTTTACTGTGCAGTATAGCATAAACAAAAGAATATTTTCAATAGTCTCAGAGTGGGTTACTGTATATACTCATTACTGTCTCTTACAAACACATCCACATCATCAGGAATACATACAATAGAACCTCTCTACACCACACAACTTAGGACAAATTAAAGAGACGTGATTAGAGGAGTAGCCTCATTTTAGGGGTGTCTGTTACTGCTACTTGGGACCCATCCAAGTGTCCTGAATAGAGGGATTACCCTGTAACACCTGACATCTTAACATATACCACATGTTTATCCACATCCAATGGAGTTAGAGGTGGAGAGAAGAGACCCAATTCTCATGTAATTATGTGACAAGTGACCACAGTTTATCCCCTAAGTTGCTTCAAAACCACAAAACCTGGGCCAAAACTCTCCCCACTCTTAAACAAAACCCAACAGCTATTTATCATTAAGGAAACACTCTAAGACTTAAAGCCTGGTAATTGCAGAGTACTTAATGGAGAATATAGTCTCTACGGGTGGATAGACGCCATTAACTACAACCAAAAGAAAAGGCATTGCAAAGCTCTGATACTTAATTAACCTGCATAGTTTAGACTACATTACACTATTCTGTATAACATACTCCACGTATAACAAGGCCACACAGTTAAAAATTAATCTTGACTGAACAGTTTAATTGAGATTACACCTTATTAGCACAGTCATGAAATCATTACAGGGTAGACCCCATCACACAATTAAATTAATATGGGACATAATTATTAATGTGTCACATTTCAGACCATCCACATCTCAGAGGTCAAACTTAATTACACAAGGTGTTTTTAGGGACATATCTAAGTGTCCTTAATACAGAGGTGTCCTCATTTCTGGAGGGGGAGTTAGAATAGCTAGGGGTTCCACCGTATACATTTCAATTGTCCATGATGAGAGTTTATGATCTGCGGATATTACATCTAATGATCACAATGACTTACTCCAATAGAATATCCTGACAGCCTGGACACATGGGATTAAAGAAACACAGATCCAGAGACTGGCACTATAAAAATGAAAGAAAACATTCCATTCTGATGAAAACTGGCTTCATCCAATTATAAACATACCTCACTCGAACATAACTCCACTTCACCAAATATTATTAGCTTACAACCAACTCCCCTCCCTCACCTTAAGGAATTATTAGTAATCAGTATAGAGTTTAATTGGGGAGGGAAGGGCGGTGCTATAGAATCTTGTTTTCCCCCCATCCCACCTCTCAATCATAGGGTAGATGCTCCTAGGAAAAAACTACACTGGAACCTCTATATTATTACAGACAGGACATCTCCGGACAAGTTAAAATGTCCTGATTAGAGAGGTGGTCTCATTTCAGGGGTAAAGCTGTTATTTGGGACATATCCAAGTGTCCTTAATACAGAAGTGTCCTCATTTCTTGGGGTTGGAATAGAGGTATTTCACTATACTACCAGGTAACACAGAGATCTGGATAGAACCATTTGGGTGAAGGTAGGTTTTCCATAGGTTTCTACTATTGGGAAAACCTACCAGGGCCTAGGGTGGGTATACATTCCAGAAATAACGTCTAGCAAACAGGTAGAGAAAGGTTTTTGAGCCAATGGTGACCAGGAAGGATGGGCAGTCAGTAGACAAAAGTTATATTATATTTCATTTTTGTAATCATAGAGATAGACACATCACTCATTGAATATGCACACTCTTCTTCTCCAATAGCAATGCCACACAAGAATAAGATCACTCTAAATTCATTGCATGACAACAAGGTGAGAAGATTCATAACTAGATAACTTCAACATAGTGATGAAAGGATTTGAATTACTATTGCTGACCTAGTAGTGTGTAAATAGAGGGGGCAGGGAGGACATCAGGAAGGAGTTGGATTACAAACCATGACCCTGAGATGTGCATATAGAGGGGGTGTAATATTGAATGACTGACCATTCATGACCCTGGCAGATATACACATAAGCAGGGATTGTTGAGACATGAAATTTATGTCAGGAAAAGCAATCCATCACAGTTTATCTATGAAAGCCATCACATAAGATGAGATTCTAGTAGAGACCACTAAAGTAATACCTGGTTGTCTACACACAGTGGTCACACTTCCTATTTTATATACACCTAGCTAGAACCTACAAACCACTAGTAGCCCTCATACAGCGTCTCCATACGAGTGATATACATTACATAGACCAATAGGTAACTCACGTCTTCACAGAGAGGAGGTTCGGCAGCTTTGTGAGTCATGGGGACGTCTCTAGTGGGTACTGTGAAGTCTACTAGTGTAAATCCTCCCGACTAGAAGCAGTGAGAAAAGCAGTAAAATCACACAGTATAATAGTTACGTTGAGGCGGACGTACTGATGCACTACAGAAGCCATGCTAGTGGCGGACGGAAAATTGCTAGCCAGCTAAAACTCTGCTTACAGGGCTATCTAACCAGCTACTTCACGTTATATGTTATAGACTAACTTACCATACTTCCCTGCCGCGTTTTTAGATCAATATTTCGACAGCTCAGGCTTGTAAGCAGAATATTTAGCTCTGCCAACCATCCATACTGCAAGGACCTAACTAATAATAATTAATAATTAACCCCACCCACAAAAATGTTGATCCCGCCCCTTTGCTTCATCCGTCGTTACCAATCAATAACAATAATAATAATAATGAAAGTTTGTACAAGAGACTTCTGAACTTGTAACTTGAAATAACTCACAAAGAGAATCTAAAGTTTCTGTAAAATGACAGTTAAAATTGCAAATTTTCATTAGCTAGCTTACTCCATAAAGTCAGGCCCCACTTTGAATGTCATTACTCTCTCAAACTCCTGGTAACACAAGACTCCATCTCCATCAATGTCTGTCTCTTGAATGATCTAAGAAAAAGTATATAAAACTATCATTAGCTAGCAAAATTTACTAGGAAGATAAACACTCCATATAGATATTTCTTGTACACATAGCTGTACAACTAGCATAATTAGCTTACTATTAGACTCTTCATAAAAGCTTGACACCATAATAGTTAGACTCTTCATAATTATGGTCTGTATAATATCCACTGGATGGGGGGACTGAATACTTTTTAATGAGGGAGAAAACGAGGCCTAATAATAATACACTGTATTATTGAAACTGCAAGTAATTAGAAACATGGGGGTAATTCCCATTGGCTCCCTAATTCCTTTGAGCCATTATTGATCTGCACAATATAGAGTGTAGTTTACTCCTTAGGTCTCATTTTACTCTAATATTATTATGTGTCTACTGTCCTTTATCTGCTGTTACACCTCCACTTTACTATTATAGAGTATCTACTGTAATATTACATATTCAATTAGTGTATCCTTCAAATCTTTGTCCATGACTTCACCAGTTAGATGATCTATGACCATGTTCAAGTCTTGTGAGCAAATGGTGCCATCTTCATTGAAGTCTGCAGCTCAGAGAAGAGCTATGATTAAAACATGCAGCACTCTATTTATCCTGTACCATATATCCGAAATGCCCATGATAATTTTTCTGATATAGATGCCTGTAAGTTGATAAATTATTATTATTATTATTATTATTATTATTATTATTATTATTATTATTATTATTATTATTATTATTATCATCATCATCATCATCATCATCATCATCATCATCATCATCATCATATGTATATACAGCTATTCCAAATGTCAGAGGATTCTGTATTGACATGGCCTATTGGTGCACCAAAATTTGGTTGCTCCTATTAATATTCCTTGGTACGCATGGAATGGAGCCCTTTTATGTCACATTGCATATGTATTATTCCACTACATTATACATACCTTGATTGTTGCCTAGACCCTCCCATCATGAGGATTGAGGGTTGGGCATGCTCACATGTAACAGAAACAATATACAGCTAGCTATAGCATGCAGAATTGCAAATTCTAATTTGTACCAAAACAACTATCAGCTAGCTGTGGAAAGATTCACACATAGCTATATACATGCACAAATAGTAGACTGTGGCTAGTTCGACATACATGGTCACTCATTATTGACACCAGTTCAATGAAATCATCAAAATCCATAAACTCATCTTCATGAGAAGAAAAGACTTTGCATATTCTATATCTGAATGGATTAACCTAATATATTAATTAATAATAATATTTTTGTCATAGTTTACTTACTGCTAACTCAAGTAATGTTTCAGCTACTGATATACTTGATATTCTTCCTTTTTTGTTGCCTTTAAAGGCTAGAGGATCAATCTCTTGAAATTTTTTATATGCACTAAAGGAAAATAAGACTATAATTGGTGCACAGCACAGTGCTACCAAGTGTTGGGTAAATAACCGATATCCAATCTGAGAGCTGCTAACTAAAGTTTGCTTATACTGAGTTCTATCATAAACCTGGCTTCTATGATAAAATTTTTTTATCATTGGATGTACTTGAGAGGTAGTATGTATAATGAGTTATTTGGGCAGCACTGTGTATAAACATGGATTTTGTATTAAAAAGTACAAAGAACAATACTTACTGTAGAACTTCAGCCTTAGATAGTCCAGTGAGAGCCTGTGCATAATATACATTATACATTATGAGAGTATTGTAGTACTGATTTACTTGGTAAGTATCAAGCTCCTCTTCAGTGAACACAGTATATGACTGGGAACAGCCCATCTCCCATAAGATAAAGACGATGATTTCACATTGTAATTTCACACCTTGAAAACCTGCCACCCTTTTACACTTCCAGATGTGCTTATTTGAAACGCTTCCATCTTTAATTAATACATAGTGGGTAAGGTAAATTAACTTTTTAAATTCAGATATCCTGTGTCATATCAGCACTTCCTTATAATGTAATGTGATGCTATAGTACTAGACCTTTTGAGCTGTTATTATCTGTCAGACATCTAAGAAAGCAGTGTAGTGGCAGTCTGCAGCTGTTCTGTCGCGGTTTGTAACTACATCTTTAGTAGTATCGTTGGGTACATAGCTAGCTAGCTATTGTTAGACTTGGAAGTTTTACCGTAGAGGATTAGCGGCACCCATGGGCAATGGCGGAGTGTTCTGTGAAAGCGACAGACTCGTGTTACGATCCTGAGTTGTCCTATGAAGAAAGGATGAAGAGGAGGAGGTTGAAGAGAGAACTGAAACGAGAAAAAGTCGCGGTGAGTGATGTATATACTGACTAGCTAAGCTAACTACCCGACAGTTGGCAGTTAGCTAGCTGGAAGTTGGCAGCTGGCTATTTATTGTGAATTAAGTTGAATGCGGTAGCTAGACTACCAGGCCCAGTTTGTAAAGCTGCAACTAAAATTTTATCTAAGCTGATGTATTTTGTGAAGATAACAAAGAAGCTTTTATGGGCTGGGTATGAGTTTGCTTGTGATTGTATGTGTGTGTGAATTTATTTTGTGGTTATTTCATGAATTACATTTATATTATTTTTATGAATAGGTGAACTTGTGTGTGTGTGTATTGGGTAAATATTTAGTGTGAAAAAAATTATATAGTACCTCTATGACTATATATTCCTTGGGTGAATAGTGTACAAACTGTCAGTTGGGAATAGTACAACTTCTGTTGACTGGTGAATTATAATTATGCTTTTCTGCTCAGCTGAGCTGATGGCTGATGCTGTTTCTGCCTACCACAGGACAGATAGTATGTTTTCTTTGTTGCTATGGGACAGATTTCCTTGTTCCTGTGCTTGTGTAGTACCAGTTGCTGTCTGTGCCAGGAGGTGATGTAAAATCCATATCAAATATCTTTAGACACTCATTATGTTGGGAGTGAGCCCAGGGGCTAGGCTTTCTTTATTCGCATAATTTCACTTTCTCAACAATGGTTCCCGTGTTTTGTTCAATGAGACTTTGCCATTCACTTTTGAGTGGCTTTGGATGTGTTTTATACAGATTTAATTACATTGACTTGCTCAGCACATTTCACAGGTAATCACTCTACAGGGAAGTCACTATTATTATTATTTTTTTTAAATTGGCCTGGCCATTATACAGTATTTTACAAAATTTTATGGTAACCTGTATATCACAAATGAAACTAACATGACCACCTACATTTAAAAAATGCCACATGGAAGTTACCTGGTGGGGAGAAAGAAAGAGATACCTCTAGAAAGCATCTTGCTATAGCTATAAATAACATTTTAAACTGCCTCTTATGTACATTCATTTTGAAACTATAAATAGAGTATGTGCGTGATAATAACAATGTGAACTACCCTACTGCCTCTAATTATGCACAACTGATATGCATATAGCCTGCTGTCTTGGTCTCATAGATCGAAACATCTATGAGTTGTTTTGGTTGACAGCTGCACCATGCCTGAGTAGGTTGATATACAGATAATTTCTGAAGGACCATTGTGAGTAGTTATATGACTCCACTGTATGCTGGAGGTATTCTCCAAAAGTGTGTAAGATCATCCATACATCACTCTCTTTGAAGCAGAGTCATGAGTTTGACCCCTAGCCCTATGTGTGAAAAATTGAATCCTGTTAATTGTACACAGGTAATAGGAGAAGGGTCATTAGTGTTGTGGTAATGGAAGGTTTTAGAGATAGGTCTTCTTTGGGGTTACAAACAATGTGGTGAGTACACTTGGTTAACCTTGTGTGGAGATTTTAAGTGTGTTAGATTGTTCCTTTGGGGACAGTTGATTTATTCCACACAGTACTCTCTTTAGTAAAGTTGTAATGGAAGGTTTTAGAGATAGGTCTTCTTTGGGGTTACAAACAATGTGGTGAGTACACTTGGTTAACCTTCTGTGGAGATTTTAAGTGTGTTAGATTGTTCCTTTGGGGACAGTTGATTTATTCCACACAGTACTCTCTTTAGTAAAGTTGTATGCCTATGAATACAGGTTAGTTGGCATTGGTTAATTGTGTGATAGACTGGGAGTTGCTCTAGATTATATAAGCTGATGTATTTCCTAGTCCTTTCTTGACATTGTCTTGTTACTCTAGGAATGAGAGGTAGGAGTATGGGGAATGGAGAGGAGGGAAGGACTAAAGAGGGTAGGAGTATATGGAATGGAGGGGAGGGAATGGAGAGAGTAGGAGTATATATGTGGAATGGAGGGGAAGGGATGGAGGGGTATGAGTATATGGAATGGAGAGGAGTACGAGGAATGGAGGGAAGGGAATGGAGAGAGTAGGAATATATGGAATGGAGGGGAGTGAGGTGTACGAGTGTATGGAATGGAGGGGAGTGAGGGATATGAATATGTATTTGGAATGGGGAGTGAGTGAGGGATAGGAATATGGGAAAGGTGGGGAGGGAATGAGTGAGGTGTATGAGTATATTGAATGGAGGGATAAGGAAGAAGGGGAGGAAGTAGGAGTATGTGGAATGGAGGAGAGGGAATGAAGAGAGTAAGCATATTTTTCACTCATGAATTCTAAAATTTATTAAAACCTAAGTGGGTGTTAGGATGACAGCGAACCATGTTTTGATTGATCAATAAATAGATGGACATACAATATGTATTGTCACTTCAGCTTTTAGGGAGTATGACATACTCTGGTTTAGCATAATGTATTGTCACTTCAGGTCTTATGGGTAACTATGCAGGTTATTTTACTTTTAAGTGTTCCTGGAATAACTAAAACTTGCCAGTCTGCCTTAGTCACCTCACTGAAGATGTTTACTTCCTTGGGAGTATCCCTCTGTAACTTTAGCTATTGATTAGACTATGTGTGTGGATAGCCTCTACTTAAAGTCCAATTATAAATACAACTTAGTGGATTAGTGGTTTTTGACATAGCTACTATATTTTGTGTCAAGTATGGTGGACAGTGAGGGTTTCTGAGTGTGCAGTCACGATGTAGCTAGTGTCTATTATTGGATGCTTCCTTGGTTAAATATAGAAATGTCCTCATTTGTGTTTTGACCTGACAGAAATGGGAATAGCCATTCTATGGGCTTGTTGCCAGTGTCTGGTTTATATGACGAGACACACATCCTCCTCTATTGTACTCTTGATACAGTGGCATGGGATCTTCATGGATTCTCCAGACTAAACCATCCCATGGTTAATGTAGTTTAGTGAGGTAAACATGTATTCTCTTTTAAGATCTGAAAGATTCCTCTTACAGTTAATTAAGTCAGAGTCCAGATTTATCTTGTATCATCTCTTGTGGGATTACTGCCATTGCGTGGAGCTTAACATCTCAGCTTAGTTATCAATGTTATTTAACATTGGCTAGTTGGCCAGTTTATAGAGTAATGTTCCAATGCAATGCATATAGCAGTTGTGATAGTTTCACTGCCTGGTATGTCGATTAGGATGATAGCTATGTTATGTAAAACAAACTCCCTCTGGTTATATCAACTACTGAATTAGTTCCAGTGTATACAGTAGAATCTCCTCTATTTCGGACACCCTGGGACAAATTGAAGTGTCCTGATTAGAGGGATGACAGTGAAGTTGTAGACGAGCTGTTATTGGGACATATCGAATGTAGAGGTGTCCTCACTTCAGTGGGTGATTCCACTGTATGCACAGTCCCACTTTGATCCTTAAGTCACCGTATAATGTATTGCTCTATGTCTCAGTGTAATCTAGTTTGTTGGTCCCTTCCTTTTGATATCATAGAGTTACTTCCAATGCCAAACAATAATTATGTGTTGTATGTACCCAAATTTCATAATGTAACTCTTCTTATGTGTGTTATGATCTCAGCATCACTACACTGTAAAGATTAAAGTCTAGAATCTGTGGTGTCTTCTCAAACTGCAGTGTGTGTCATAATCTTAGCACTGCCGGCATTGTCTGTAGGACGGATGAGTCTGGAATCTGTGGTGTGGTCTCAAATGACAGTGTGTACCATGATCTTAGCACTGCTAACACTGTCTGTAGGACAGATGAATCTGTGGTGTCTTCTCAAATTATCTTAGCATGTCTATAGGAAAGATGAGTCTGGAGTCTCTAGTTTACTAAGACATGATAGGTGGAAACCTGTCTGGTAGTAACATGTGTTAAATACCTGGCAGTCAAGTTTATTTACTTTCAATTAATATTGTGAAAGAATTTATATTCCTTCATTTGATAAACTTCCACTTAAATGAATGCAATATAATAACAGGTTCCTGGAAAAATGTACTTTGGTTACTCTTGATTGAAACTGTACCTTGTAACTTGATCCTTGTAAATTAATATCTTGTTCAATTCAAAATCACCTTACTTTCTTGTGTACACAGTGTTTTATAGACCTTTATTTTTATGGGTAGCCATGTGGGAGGGTCTTTGTGTAGGCACATGTTGGGAATGTGGAGTTTATATATATATTTACTGATTATGTGGGGGTAAAATACCCCTTTGTGAATTCAGTGCTGTGTGTTAATGAGGAATAAAACATCCCTTTGTGAATACTGTGCCTGTATGATGTTAATGGACTGGGTAAAATACCCTTTTGTGGATACTAGGAGTTCCTTTTTGCTTATTGTCATCTGTGTATGTTAATAAGATACTTCCTATTAATGGGTTAATCTTCCTTGTTTGTACACTAAGGAGTTAATTGGTTATAATAATGTAGCAATAATACTCTTTATGTGAATCTATATTGTTAGATGTCGTCATGATGTCTCTATGCTCTCCAAAAAATTACAGTTTTTGTTTGGTGGTTAATATTTGAGAATGTTGGGTGGGGGGGGGGTGGATGAATGTTTGAATCTCTATAACTGCTAAAAATTTAAATTTTCCAGAATTATGATAATTAAGTGAAATGTGGTATTTATATGATATACATTGGATTTGGGGGTGAGGTGTATATATAGGAGTATTTACCCCTCTTGTGAATACTAATAATTGTATTACCGATATGTGGGGGTGAGGTGTATATATAGGAGTATTTACCCCTCTTGTGAATATTAATAATTGTATTACCGATATGTGGGGGTGAGGTGTATATATAGGAGTATTTACCCCTCTTGTGAATACTAATAATTGTATTACCGTTATGTGGGGGTGAGGTGTGTATTTACCCCTCTTGTGAATAATTGTATTACCGTTAAGAGGGTTAGCACTATGAATGTGATATGCATTATTTGTGGGGGTGTGTTCTATATGTATTCTGAATGGGCTACATTTAAAATAAAACCATTGTGTGAGTACTATTATTAGGACAAAGACTAGGAATTGAGTAATACTATGTATGGTGTGTATTAATGGTGGGAGTGTGGTATACATGTACTGTGTGTTCTTATAACTATTCTGTATGGTATAGTAGAGAGAGTGATGGAAGACACTAATGGTTGTGGGTACTAGTAGAATGGGGAGTGGAATGGGAAGCGTGAAGAAGTGAAGGGGAGTTGATTTCAGGAAAACTTAATTTAAGTATTAGGAAAGAAATGTGATCTAATTGAGTGTTGTAACATGAAATTTAGCACTTCTAACTAATGTCTAGACCCACTTTTAACACCCTCTGGAAACTAACGTGGTGGCCCGACTTGAGGTTATTTTTAGCAGAGTCCTATTCTGAAGATCCCATTCATTCCTGCTCTATCAAAGTCACAGTTATTAATATTCCTACTGTTACCACTAAATCTCTTGGCACCTTGATCTATTTGCTGAGTAACTAATTCTGAACCTTTGTCTAGCTCATCCTGTGACCCCTGACATCCACTCCCATGCCCCACTTCCTAGGGATGGGCCAGATCGCTCACTCCCTTTTACCTGAGCCATTCATTTGCATATTAGTGCTAAATGGTGTGTATCAGTCCACAAGTACCTTCGAGTGTCTAATGCAGATTCAGTGATATTGGGTGTTGTGCTGGAATACAGTACATATTAAGATTCTTTGAGCTATATTTGACTAGTTATCACTGAACCAGATAATTTCATATTCAATATGTGCTGTGTCATGGCTGGCATGTGTGTAAACTAGAAACTGGTCATTGACTGATAACTTAGTAGTTTTCTGTTTTTAATTGAAAGTAAATCTGAATAGGAGTGCATAGTAATGACCCACTATTCTATTATTACCCTCATAGATTAGACTGGATACTGTGTAGTAAGCTCCCAGTAAGAACACTAGACTGTATTAGAGCTAACTATATTTGTCAATCAGCTAGGCAGCTAGCCAATAAGACCTAGACTGTGTGCTGTTCTTTATGTGTCTATCTTTTAATAGCTAGACTGTGTACCTATAATTAGTAATTTTATTTAAATTAACTGGCTCTAGGTCCAGTTGACCTTTAATTAGAGAGTAATTTAACTGGTTCTGTATACAAATCCTTAGATCCAGTTGACCTTTAATTAGAGAGTAATTAGCTTTGTATATTTATATTTTTATATTATAGTCTTGGTTGACCTTTAATTAGAAAGTAAGATTTAGAAGTCCTTAAATTTGTTTACCTTTAATTAGAGAGTAATTTATTTAAACTAACTTACAGTCCTTAGGTCCAGTTGACCTTTAATTAATATTTAAACTAACTAGCTCTAGATAGTAGTCCAGTTGTTATGGGGCGTCCTTCACTCAATCTATGGTGTTTTGCTATTGCATCTTCAATTTGCTTTTTGTCTGGCATCAGTTGTATCATTGAGTCAAGGTAGAGCTGAGCCTTGTTCATTTCTCCAAGCATCTTTGATTGGAGCTGAATTTGCTCTGAATTGACGGGCACCAGTTTACTCATCCTCTTGTTTTGGTCAGCCATGTCAATCCTTAATGTTTTGAGTTCTTCTTCCGACTTATACAGCTTCTCCCTTAACTCGGCAACTTCTTCTTTCTTCAGTTGGAACTTTGTACGAATGCTTTGAAGTTCATGCATTTTATCTTTTAAGTTTACTCTGTTTTCTTCAAGTTTGGCTCCCATTTTATTCTGTATAGCAGTTCCTTCTTTGTTTCTGTTTTTTTCTATTTCAATTTGTTTCTCTAAATACTTTTTTTCTGCCTCATGTTCCTGCTTTAATGCCGTATACTGTTCACGATATTTATTGATGACTTTCATGTATTGTCTCTCTATTCTCTCTGTGTTGTCTTGAACAATCATAGCTGTTATTTCTTTCAAGGAGTTAGAGAAGTCTTTCAGCTCTCTTTCTTCAGCTTCTTCAATGTTGCCACCATCTGCAGGAGGCAGTCGATTGATGTTTGGATCGTACAAACCAGCCCCCTCTATTGTCTCTTGTGTTGGGTTCAAAGTGTGATATGGTAAGATGTCTTTCTCGGCATCAGTGGAGTTCTGAGTGACAAATAACTCGGATACAGTTGGAAATATTTCTTGAGTTTCATCGTATGAAAAGCTTTTAGTGTGCGTCTGCAGGGGGTACATCACTGGTCCACTTGGATCCGATTCTGGTTGGGAAGCTATCAGATCATCGTTGCTATGAAATGGTAATGGTTTTGTGTGAGCTACTGCAAATTGAGATGATAGTGATGCTAATGGTGATGCTGATGGTGATGGCACTTCAATTAATGGCTGTAATTTGAAGGCTGATTCAGTGACACCATGAGATTCATCTCGATGATCTATTTCATCAATGGAATTTTTGCAAGAGATGAGTAATCCCTGACTGTATGATCTTAAGTGACCACTTCTGTTGCTTCTCTGTGATTCAGAGGCACCATCACATTTTTTAGACATGTTCTGCTTCTTCTTTCTTTGCTTTGAGAATGGCATATCTGTGCTCTTACTTCTCACATCCTTTATTGCTGGTAGTCTTGACTGGCCATCACTGTGTCGCCTTAGTTCAATAAGTGAAGTGGTTTTATCTCTGAAGTTGGGTTCGGAGTCACTGTTTGGCAAACAATGCCTGGATCTTGTCATGATCTTTCTAGACTGGCCATTAGTATCTGTCATGATGATTTCTCCTGGACTGTTTAGATATCTATGTAGCCAATATATTCTCAGTCTAGCCACAAAGGTGAGTTGTCAGATGCACCTCACTCTAACAAAGTGAGTTTTCTACTTGCTAGCTAGTGTCTGGTACACCTTACTCAGTCTAGCTACAAGTGGACTATATTTTGCTAGTAGAGTCCAAGAGACTGTTCAGGGCACTCCCACACATGAATAACACTGATAATGTAGTTCATAACTGTATTCATGGTTTAGTTTACTTCTAAAGAGGGTGAAAATTTCAAAAGATGAACAGAGATGAGTGGTTAGTTGATGCTATGAGATCTAACTCTACTGCTATCATCCAACACTTTCAAGATGATATAAGTAAAATTAGCTCGATTATAAACAAAGAAGATGGCAGTTTTAAAGAGCTGGAGTTGTCCAAGTCAACATTCAGTAGGATTTTTGAGATACTAGAATCTGTTATTGATGATCCACTTGCTCTTTCGAATCTTCGTAAAAGTCAGAAACGTATTCGAAGAAGAGGTAGCTCAGAATCCAGTTCAATTTTATCTCTTCAAGGATCTAAAATCAAATTACAACAGAGAGAGTCAGGCTCACTCCCTACAACCACTGTTCCCTCACGAAGATCAAGTGGCATAGAAAAGTCCTCTATTCCATCAAAAAAACTTAATATTAAGAAGAGTGCTAGTGCTTATTCTATTTCTGAATTGTCTAAACATAAAAAGCATTCAAATTCACAGTCTGTTGGTGCAGAAATAAAATTCTCACAGGAACCTTTGGGACCTGCAGGTGCACAGTCTGTTGATGCAGAAATAAAGTTCTCACGGAAACCTTTGGGACCTGTTAGTGCACATTCTGTTGATGCAGAGTTACCAGGACCTTTGGTACCTGCCAGTGCGCAGTCTATCAGTTCAGAAGTACAACTCTCATCAGAACCTTGGGAACCTGCGGGTGCACAGTCTGTGAGTTCAGAAGTACAACTCTCACCAGAACCTTTGGGACCCGTGGGTGCACAGTCTGTCAGTTCATGTGTCAATTTAAAATCATTTTATGGAAGTGCTGGTGACACCGAGCAGTATAGCTCTGAAAATTTGTCGCTTGCATATTCAAAGACTGAGGTTGAAGCATCAGCATTTCCACCATTATTGGGACAGAACCAGAACCGGCTAGCAGAACTGGAATTTGCTACCGAAAATCAAGATTTAGAAACGATAACTAATACAAGAGTAGATCAATACTTTCATGATCCCAATGAATCGATTGAACTAAATGATGAAGAGTTACTGCAGTCAATTCAAGAAGTTGTAGTTAACTATGAAAAACAAGACAAAATTGCCAAAGGTAAATGCCTTGTCCAGTGTCAAGACAAATTGAAGAAGCTGAGTCATTTTTATAAAAGCCAACAAGCAGTAGATGTTCAAGACTCTTTATCAGCAAAGCCAGAAGAAGAGGCTATAGAAAAAATGAATGCTGAAATAGAAAAACTGAAATCTAAGCTGGCCCAAAAGGAGAAGGACTGCCACACACTTCATTGTCAGTTAGTCGAACAGAAGTTAAGTGAGAAGGATGACAAAGAGAGGTTAAGTGAGAAGGAAGTTATCCGGCAAAGTATAGAACTATTGCAAACTTTGTGTAAATCCTTATTCAGCTGTAGTGAAGAGGCTGACAAGATATTGCAGATAGTCAAAACAATGAAACCTAAACGTCCATGGTCTATTTAGCTACATGGATATCTATGATGTACATAGCTAGCCTGCATGGTATATGTAAATGTCCATGTGTCTAACAGTAGCTACATTATTATTATTATTATTATTATGTTTCATCCTTGTAAATTGTGGTCTCTTTTCAAGAAGGTTGTGGTAAATTCAGTGGTTTATATAATTATACATTTTAGCATTGTTTACACAAAGTTACCACCAACACCTGACCAGGAAAACAGTCTTCATGGTCATGTTATGCTATTTTCCTTCTGAGATAGCTGACTTGAAACAATAGCCTTCTAACAACTAGGGATGAGTAAATTATGCTATTTTTTTTACCTATTATGCTATGCTCTGATTCCTAAACTTTTACCTATTATGCTTTTTAAAATGTGCCTATTATTCCTCAATTATGCTGCAATATAAATACAAATCAGCGGGAGTTGTATTGTAGTATAATGAGGCTTCAACATAGTCCTCTAAAGTATTTTGCTGACCACATCCATGTTCCAGCCTGTTAATTATTAAAACCCATTCAGTCTATGTGGTGCTATAGTAGTAGCACCACAGCACCCTGACCCACAGCACACTTGACTATAATGTGTGGGAGTCATTGATTGGCTGAACTACACCATTCACCAATGAAAAAAAAATAGCCTATTATGCTTAATTATGCCCTGAAAGGGATTATGTAGCCTATTATGCTAAAAGAATATGCGGCTTAATTTACTCATCCCTACTAACAACTGACTACCCCTATTAATAGCATTACACTTGTGTAAGTATATCCTCAATCATGCATTAATATTATGCTATAGTATATAATATTATTTATGGCATGAAACTATAGGGCCTATTAACTTGATATTGTCTAATGTAATTATTATGCAACAGTAGTATTATAGCTATCCTAGTCCTGGAACTGTATGGGGAATAGAAATAACTCTCTTTTATGTGTTGTTGTTATCTGTGCAGAATTCTACCCCTGGATCATACTCAAATTCACATACATCATCACAGCATTCAAGCCTCTCTCTGTCTTCACCCACTAGCAAGCATCTTCAGAATGGAACCACGTCTAATAAAATCCCGTCCTCTATAGTCACTACAAATCAGACAGTCATGAATGGAGGACTTGGAGATGTGGACAGAAAAAGACTCAATAGTCCTCGACCAGAAAATGCCAATCATTCCTCACGGACTGCACCCACACAAATCTCCTTGGCTAACTCGAGGGTTCAGCCTGTCAGTAAACCAGAACAAGAACCTACTATAAAGACACGTACCTACAGTGATTCGACCATATTGGACAGCACCAAGAAGCCTCTTATAGGCAGTAACCATCAATCTGTGCCACGTTCATCTTCACCACACTCACCACAATCTCCTCACTCCCCACTTATAGTAGGACAGGCCTCCCGTCTCCTGTCGGGGGTCATAGCAAAGCAGCAAGAGAGGGAACGGTCTTGTAGCCCTTTGAGTACACCACCTGTCATTAAAAGTGTCTTTACCTTTGATAGAACCAGTGGTGGCAGTGATACTAATACAGCATCCATTTGGCATGGACATACTAATAATTCTGACCAGAGTCAGTCTGAGACATCCCGTTATTCAAGGAACAAGCTTACAAGTGAAGCATTGTCCAAGGTTACTTCCAAACAGAATGATTACAACACTCTTGCAAGTGTTGATTCGGGATTTTCTCGGACGACTGCTGACACACGGGAGAATATGGATGGTGGCACAATGTCAAGACAATCTACTTTATCATCATCAAGTTCATTCACATTTGAGCATCCTGACCAGCTAATCAGCCCAACGCAACCCAAGCTCACCACTCCACCTCCTCAGAGCTTTGCATCAAGTCTAAAATTTGTCGAGACTGATTTTCCACCAACAAGCCCACTATCTATGGTTGTAGATGAGCCCACGTCAATCAGAGGACGCATGCAGAAGTCAAATGTTGTATACGAATCTCACGAAGATGAAAACAGTGCAATTATAACCAGAATTCCAAGCAGTGGGTTTTTTGATCCTAGTCAAACACAGAGCCAAAGTCCATTTGATTCGGTCAGTCCACCCATGACAACATATACAGCATATTACACAGGAAATCCCGAGAAAGAGATGGACAAAAATAGCACCGATGGGGGGAAAATTAAGGACCAGAAGAAACAGAGAAGTACGAAGTCTCCACTTCGACACTTTAAAAAGAACCCAGCTGATAAAATAGAGGAAGAAGACGAAGGTGAACTTGATAGTGGTAACGGTGAAATGCGAAAGAGTTCACGTAAAGAAAAGAAGGAGAAAGAAGGGAGGAAATTTTTTAGGAAGCGATCGTTCAGTGACGGTTCTGCTCTAGATAATAATCATGATGAGCTATTGGAAAAGAACAAATTACTGGAGAAAAATAATTTCCAATCTCCTGACAGAATTGTGGTGAGTTCATCCATGAGGTCAGCCTTACCCATTACACCATTCAAAATGCTAAAGCAAACAACAGTCTCACAGAGTTTCAGAGCAGAACCACGGGGGAAATCTCTTCCCCCTGATGATGGAGGATGGAGTAAGTTCAGCATGCCCAATCTAGTCACCCCTCCCAACCAGAGCAGGGAAGTTACTCCAGAGAGTGGGGCATCAGACAGTAGTAGTGGGGGCAGAAACACCAGACACAGAATGTCATTTACGCAGAAAATCAAAAGTCTAGTAGTTGGCAGTAACAAAGATGATGGTGCAAAGTCGACCAAAGGCAGCATGTCTAATCCTGTTGTATTGAAGGCATATAAGATGCTTGATGACAGTCCAGCACCTGAATTAGATGAAAAACGACGTTATACTGTGACTGACAAAGATCGGACAGAATGTATATCTCTTGGAGTAAATGAGCGCTCTGTTGATGTACCACCTGCTTCAAAGATGAATAACTCAGGAAAAGTTAGTGGAAACATTGATCCTCGTGGAGTAGGTGATACCAAGACTCCTTCAAGTAGAGAATCATCTGGTGGCCAAAATCATAAATCAGATGATTTGGTGAAAAGTGGTAAGGTGGGTTCAGTGTCTAAGGACTCAAAAAGGAATGATTCATTGTCGTCAAGCACTAAGAAAGTGAGTACTAAGGATGAAACATCAGTGGATCATATCAGCTCTTCAACAAAGGACTCATCCAAAGGTAACAAGAAAACTACCATAGTTTCAAGGTATCTTTTGCCTAAAGCCAGTCAACTGTCTACAAAGACCAACAAAACCTCAGGAGAGATTTCAAGTTCAAAAATAACTGTTACTTCGAAGAAAGGGACTAGTAGTAAAACTTCTGCCTCACTGACAAAAAACAATCATTCTACGGGAAGTGTCTCATCACCTAAAGGAAGTCCTATTTTATCAAAAAAGACTGGCAAAGTAACTAACAGTAAAGTTTCATCTTCCAAGACTTCAAAATCTTTCCCAAAGGAGAGTCCTCTAGTAACCAAGAAGACTGCTTCTACCTCATTGACAAAAGACACAACAAAGGTGGGTTCTGGACCAAAGACGGTCATAGTAAGAAGTCATATGTCACCTTCACCCAAGCTAAGTCCACAAAAGATAGTTGTAAGCAGTTTGCATTATTCTCCTACAAGCAGTCCAAGGCCAACCAAGAAATCTACTTCATCTGTGACCACTAGTCCTTTAGTCACCAAAAAGTTGGCTCCATCCAATGCATCTAACACTTCACCAAAGACACAAAATACTGCTGTCACTAAACCAGCTTCAAAAAGGCCAGTAGCAGGTGAATCATCTCCATTTCATAGTTCTCCTCAGTCATCTGTTAAAAAATCATCCATCTCATCATTAGGAAAATCCTCTCCCAAAAATGGTTCCCCCCAGTCTTCTGTTAGAAAAACAGCTCCTCCACTCCTCACCAAAGTCTCTCTTGAAGCTTCAAAAGAAGCAGAGAAGTCTCCAAACTTCTCTCGTTTCTCTAGGTCACGTCAACCCATAAAGCTCAAGTCACCAGATCAGAGTAAGTCATCGTCACCTGTCCTAAAACACGATCCAAAGGGTCCAGACACCCCCAACAGCCACAGAAAGAGGAAAGTGGGTGTTAGTACTTCAGCACCACATGAGGATAAGAAGTTTATCACAAATGACCTTGAATCCCTTTCATCCAGTAGTAGTCTAGCTTCTAATCATCTCCCGAAAATGGATATGAATGTAGATCATCTGCTTGCTAGGGTGGAACAGAGACTCAACAATATAACCATGTCTGACTCTGATACTGAGAATCCTATTCCAGTTGATTTTAAATCCAGTTCTGTATTTAACCCAGCCTCTTCTGAGAATGAGCTCGAGCATCAACAGGGGTCTCAACCATCTCAAGAATCTCCTCTAGTAAAGCAGAAATATTTTAGTAAGGAGGAAAAATCTTCTAAGAGTTCTTCAGTACTCAGTACTTTCACATCAGCACGTCCACCTAAACACCCATCAAAGATCTCTTCTGAAACACAGCTCATATCCAAGAAGTCTAGTAACAGTGCTAAGCTGCCTACTAGTTCCACTGGGGTCAGCAGACCTAGACTTATGATTGTGGCTGACCCAAACAAAGTCTCTAGTCCTTCATCAAACACAAGCAGTTCTAAGAACACTCCAACAATAACACACAATGCTATCTCTAGCTCTACTCTCTCTGGAGACAGTGATAAGAAGAAACTGAAGGGTAGCTCTGATGTGAAGCCAGCCAGTTCCAACCAGAAAAGCTCTGTTAGTGCTACAAAGAACTCTAATACTAGACAATCTGCAAAAAACTCTATTGGTGTTGGCCAGTCTTCACGAAACTCCACCTTGAATAGGTCAATGAAAAGTAGATCATCAACACATATTCGACCTAATGTAGCAGCCAATTTGACTTCACATCGAGGGTCTCTCCCTTCATCATCACACTCAACTAGTAATCTCAATTGTCCATTATCAGGTCAGCCCTCCAACCGTAAGTCCCTGCGGAGAGCCAACAGTGGTGAATCACTCACTAAGAAAATCCGTCCAAGTGCTACTCTCAACAGAGATAAGAAAATATCTGCTGCAGGTACATCCACCACAACTGGAGCAGGTAATACTACAGGAGGTGTGTATGCATCAATGCGCAGGCCAAGATCTGGTTCTCTTGGTCGAACTGCTGCAAAAACAGGACCTGGATTGACTCGATCAACAGCAACCATGTCTATGCGGCTCCCACGTAACTCGCTGGGTCAGAGGAGCAGCACCCTGCGTAAAAGTAGCAGAGGAGCTCCTGCTACCAGCACTGTCTCAGACACTACTACTCTGTCACCATCTCGAAGCAGTACTTTAAAGAGAGTCAGTAGTGGTGGCACACTGAGAAAGGTTAGCTGTCCTGGGGAGGTTCTCTCTGCATTTGATCATGTCAGCGCTCAAGCTTCTGTGTAAGTTCCATGTCTAGTCTGTATTTCTCTTGCATCCTGTACATTTAACTGGAAAAAACTCTGTAGGCAATCTGTGTCTCTAAAAGTATTATTCTGTGATGTAATCTTCCTACTAAGTATAATTGTGTCATGTGGTATTCATTCAAAGGAATGAAGACTAATTATTAAAGGAAGTTTAGCTAATTTCTTGTATTTTCTTAGACTCACTTCATCAGATCATCGTCGAGCTGTGCGTCCTAAGCTGAGACAAAAGGCATCAGCTACACACTTGAAGATGTTACGTCAACGTATAGATGTATCGTCTGAAATTGCTACTCAAGACGAGAATTCTTCAAAGATTGATCCTAACACTTACTCCACATATATGGGTAAGCAACCATTAGATAGTTAAATCTCTAACAGCTGCAGTGAGTCAGCATTCATGATACACAACTAGAAAAACAAGGACCTGCATCAGTTATAATATTTATCACTGTGGCATAGCAGTTCTATTGTGCACTGAATTCTCACTGAAGTGATTGTAGAATGTAGTATAAAGCTGTCTTTGTATCATTTCCAAACAGACAGAAATTATAGATCTTAACTGGCACTGATTGCTGTAGGATGAATGGATAACCTCACCATCAGAAATAGTCTGTAATACAATTATTCTTGAGATCAGTGAAGAGTGCCTTAGAAATCTCTATATAATATCCAACGAGAATAATGCTATTTTGTCATAATGTGTAGAAAATGAAAATTTATTTCATTTGTATCATACACTATTACTGTCTAGATTGTATAATTGCCTACCCATGTAGTGTGCAATATATTCCTTTGAGACTCTCTGCCCACTTTGTAAAGCAATTTAGACTACTAATGATATTATTGGCTGTACTAATGTACAAAAGAGGCTGGTTTGTACACGAAGACTCTGAACATCCTCCAGCCTCCTCAGGTATAATTATGACCCACTTCAGTTCCTCGTCCTCCTCTGGTTTAATCATATCCCACGACAGTTCCTCCTCTGCACTAGTTTCATAACAAACAAATTAGTATACAGGACTTTTATTATTATACATGCAGGCTTATAGTTAGCGTTTATTATACATGCATATAATTTATATGTACAGTATTATATATAATACAGAACATGCAGGCTTATAGCTAGCGTTCCTAATATTATAGGCTTATAGCTATATACTTGCAGGCTTAAAGCTAGCATTTGCATACAGACTTGTAGCTAGCATTTGTAATATAGGCTTATAGCTAGAATTATATACATGCATGTTTATAGCTAGCATTACAGGCTTATAGCTAGCATTTGTAAAATACATGCAATCTCATATGCATGCAGTCTTATAATTATGTACACATAGACTTACAGCTAACATCTGTAATAAATAGATACAGACTTATAGCTAGCATTTGTTATACAATACATGTAGGTTTATAGCTAGTATTTGCATATATTGCATATAGACTTGTAGCTAGCATTTGTATCTAAGGGATGTATGGCTGACAACAGTTAAGTTCTGACTGATGGATGTTGAGTGGCTGTAGTTTGTAAACAGATGTTCATTAGCTTAGTTCTTGTAGCATGATTATGTGGGCTAGCTATTACCATGTAGTTAGAACATGGATTGTTGATTGGTACTATAACTCTGTCTAACTGTCTATCTGTGTGCCGGTCTCTAATTGTATAATTGCATGCTGCCCTACATGTTTAACAACATGCACTGACTGTCAGTGTTGCTTCCACAAGTTTAGTGCAGTTATAAAGAATACAATTAATGAGTTTAGTTCAGTTAGAAGTCTGTAGTTCAGTTGAGTTAGTTCAATCAGTTCAGTTGAGTTAGTTCAGTCAGTTCAGTTGAGTTAGTTCAGTTAGAATATAGAGTTAAATTGGTAGCATATGAATCTGATATTAAACAGACTGCTAGCTGCCACAGAAGTCTAGTTTTGTAATGGCACTGTTGCACTATACTACATATGAAGCTGGTAATATTTGTTGTCTCATCATTCATTGTGGAATAAATAATATCTCTGTGTCTCTGTGTGTATAGCTAAGAAGAACCTTGCTCCTTCTGCCATGGCTGGCCTTGCAGCAAGTGTTGACTTCTCTACTGTTAAGCTCCGTAGAACAGGCACGTTTCAGCAGATGTTGACAGATCAGGCTAAGTCTCCCGTTGACAACAGATCTGCCAGTCCTAACCCTGCAGCTGGGATGGAGTATAGCACATCCCATCCTGTCATGCTCCTACAGATTAAAGGTTAGAAGTTCTTTATGTAATTATATCTGGGCACTTTGTTGTTGTGTGAAGCGTACCCAATTCCTGTCCCTTATATCTGTCTGCTTCCTTAATGGAAGCCTTGTTTACAGTCTTTGTGGAATATGAGATATGATATCAGTGGGTGTCAGATGAATACCTATCATACCCTCTCCTCCCTCAGTACTCTCTCCTTCCTCACTCCTTTGTCTCCCTTTCTTTTCTCTTGCACTTCTTTCTCTCCACCCCCTCACCCTATTCTTCCTTCCCACCCATTCATCCTTCCTCTTCCCCTTTTTTCTCTACTCCTCATCTTCCCCCCTTTTCCTCCACCTGGTTAATTGTTCACCATCTTGTCTCTCAATCCTTCTCTCTCTCTATGATAGGTCGTAGATATATTCAGACCCGACTGGTGGAGCCATCTGCTAATTCCATGAACTCTGGGGATGTGTTTCTGGTAGTGACTAAGGATAAGCTCTTCCATTGGGTTGGAAAGTCCTCTAATGTCATTGAAAAAGCCAGGGTAAGTCAGGTGTCTAGTATCTATGGATTCAGCTGTAGATGGATTGTAGTTTTTAAAGATGCAAACATTCTCCTGGATAGGGGTTTGTATGGTTCAGATTGCCTTAATCCATGCAATTTCAGTCATCCTGCAAACATTCTTGTAAACATGTCCACTTGTTGTATATGCAATGTTGCATTGAGTGGGTATTTATGGATGACTTACTTACTGTAAGTGAGCAGGGTACTTACACTAAGTGAGGTGGCATCCTTGTCCTTATGTGGTGTGGTCTTGGCTTGGTTGTTATTTTGTGCTCTCTGAGTGGCTTCCTGGAGTTCTATCCTGGAATTATCCTTTGATGTCCTTTTTAGTTAAATGACATGTTTATGAGGATCTCTAGTGGTCAGGCTGCTTAATAGAGTGAGGCTATTTGGATGTACAGTATAAATTATTATTTCTTTCTCTATCTTCCCTCCCACACTATCTTTCTTCCTGCCCATTCTTCCTTCTTTCTTTGCTCCCTCTACCTCTCATCTCTCTCCTTCTGTCTCTCTTCCTCCACCTTCCATCCTCCCTCCACCTCTCTTCTCCCTCCTTCTGTAACCCTTCCCTCCACCTCCCTTTCTCCCTCTTTCTGCCACTCCCCCTCCCCCTCTTGTAGGGTTCAGATGTGGTGATGAGAATTATTCACAAAAAGGAATTGGGCTGCAAGGCTACTGCAGCTGTTGTCTTAAAAGAAGAGGAATGCTCTCACAACCAAAACTCAAAGAGGGAGGGTCTTTTCTGGGAACTTCTTGGTGGAAAAAAGGGTATAAAATGTAAGTTTGGCTTGATCAAAACGAGTGTTTGTTGAACTTTTGCAAACTAACTAGCGTCTGAGTCGGCACCTGGAGATGATCTGTATGAGAAGGCAGTGAATTTAGCTACAACAGTTTACCTCCTGGAAGGTGATAAGGACACAGCTCAGTTTGTTCCCATCCATGAAGGCACAGCTAAGATGGTCACTGTTGGACTGCTCTGCACAAAAGATGTAAAATAAAATATAGAAAATGCAAAAACAGACACCAAATGAAATAAATTTAGGAACAGCAATCCACTAACAGTTTACCTCAGTTTTGAAATAAAGGATGCATCAACATTTCAAGATATGTGGTGACACACTTGAATAGCTGTACAGCACTACATGACAAAGTCCTTAGTTTAAAAGTCCTAGATTTTTTTTATTACACTTACTAGACCCCATTAGGCTGAAGTAAAGCTAAATGCTTCTTTTAAAACCACCCACCTGCTTGTTGGAATACAACCAAAAATGCAGGTTACTTGTCTCCCAAGATTTAAGATAATCTTGAAAGGGAGAATTCTATAAACTACATAGGATACTTAAAGAGACTACTTTCCATGTATACCATCACATGTTTGAAATAGCTTACTACTTAGTTACATCATGGGCTAGCAATGAAGTTTTGCTCAATGGAATATATAGCTGTTGTATGCATCACATTATGTGAATAGACTGCAACCTATGGCTGAAAGGTCCATGATGTAAAGATCTACTAACCGGACAATAGTAATGTGTACTCTATTGCATCTGCCAGATGGACTAACTTCATTAGCCAAACTAACTTCATTAGCCAAACTATTGTCTATAGACTCTTAGTGTTGAGTTATGATTGTGTCCAGCATTAGAGGATGGTGGTTTACATTACAAATGGTATAGTACATTTTATGGGTACAATCTAATTTGGAAGGCAGCCTCGTTACACAATTGACTGCTTCAATTAACATAATAAGTGGTGCCGTGTACAGTACAAATCATGCATGTTTAGAATTAACTGTTTCAGTAGACGTTAAAACAAACAATGCAGACACTGTGTTTATTCTATTCCTTCTTTTCCTCCTCCTTACTCCCACCAACTCATATTATCCTTTACAGATTCTTCTGTTTGATTTCTATTCTGAAGTCTATGTTTGGGTGGGGAACCAATCTCAAGCTGCCTTGAGACGAAAGGCTATGGAATTAGGAAAACAAATGTTTGACATTGGCTGCAAGCACCCTGTTTTCAACCTCAGAAGCAGTCCTGCACGGGCATCTGGTCGATATCGTCCAAAGAGCTCTGTGAAGTCACCACGTCATAGTGTTCTCAATGCCAGCGGACGGAGACTTTCTAGGGCATCGAAAGAGGTGAAACCACGTCCAGAATGGGCACTTTTTGATAGGTAACCAAAAGTAATTATTACTGCATGATGACCAGTGTACCAGAAATAACTCCTTTCACGTTACATAGAGTCACTCATTCTTATAATATTTAATGTAATCTTATATGTCGTGTTCCTTTATTTTTGGTGCTGTAATGTTTCTATTGTAGGGTTACAGAAGGTTCAGAGCACATTCTCTTTCGTGAAAAATTCGGTGATTGGCCTGAAGCAGGTCGTATTATTAAGATGAAGGGCCACGTGTCCTCAGGAGAAGTCCAGGTAATAGAACCAGCCACCCAACATAATGTGACTAGCACATGTAAGCTGCATTCTGACTATCTTTCTTCCTCTACACTTGCAGCAGCGGCCCACGATACAAATAGAACTCAAACCAGCTGATGTGGAGAAGATGATGAAGGATATACCACCTTTTGAAGGACTCAGGTTAGAAGGTGACAATATCTATAGAGGACATGGCAACTACAAAGTGTCCAAGTGAGTAATGAGGTTTTGTGCCACACACAGTTGACTTAATGTCTCCTCTGCACTCTCGTATACACAAGGTCATCTTTTGCATGCAACCGTGCACGAACTGTTGCAGTGAAGAAATGGGTGATCAAGGAGTTTGACAATGTGGTTGTCCCCGACCAGCAACTGGGCATCTTCTACTCCAGTGAAGCTTACATAATCAGATGGGGCTTCCAAATCACAGTGAGTCTAGCAGCATGTATACTGTATGTCTACTTAACCAGCATTACACATTACAGAGCATTTACCTATCTGTATACTCCACTCCAGGTCGTGAGAGAACTAGAAGGACTTGTGCCCGGACAAGGCCTTTTTGCTCGTGATCGTGCATACCAAAAAAGTCTCCAAGAGGCCCAGGAAGGAAAGAATCCCGTTGAGAAGAAGAAGAAAATATCTCTACTTGATGATGAACTGGACTCAGGCAGTAGTGATGAAGAAAATGAGGAGGAGAAAAGGTTATTGGAGTCAGGAGGTCGTGACAGGTGTTCATATTTCTTCTGGCAAGGTGATTGTTCATTTTAAGGGACACTACCATGGATTTTACACTATGCAAATACATTTACATCTTACATGTAACTACTCTATCTTTAAACATGAATGCCTCATGACTATATGACTACATGTCAGATGACCTTGAGTGTATACTTTTAATTCTAAAGGAGACACAAATCTGTATGTGTCATACATAATGCTTGTTAACTGTGTGATCTCAATAAACTAAAACACAGAGCATTATGTGCTAGTATCTCAGTTGCTTCCATAATATACACTGTTACTATGTACATGGATGTAGGTGAGAGCTGCACTATTAATGAGAAAGGAGCTTCAGCACTGATGACAGTGGAACTAGACAAAGAGAAGGGCCCACAGATCAGAGTGATACAGGGCAAAGAACCTCCTGCCTTCTTTAATCTGTTTAACGGTGGGATGATCATACTGAAAGGAAGGTAGGTTTTTATAAGAGGTTGGGAGGATGTTTTTATTTTATTTTATTTTATTTTATTTTATTTTATTTTATTTTATTTTATTTTATTTTATTTTATTTTATTTTATTTTATTTTATTTTATTTTATTTTATTTTATTTTATTTTATTTTATTTATTTATGCCAGATCTGAGAACAATTCTTTGAAGTGCAAGAATAGGTCAACTCGAGTATTTTGTACGAGAGGGCAAGTGAAGAATGAAGCATGTTTAGTGGAGGTTACTCCCAGTGATGAAAGACAGTGTATAGGTACTTGCCTGCGATCCAGAGGCTGTTATGTGGTATATCATGTGAAAGAAAATAGACTATTTTTGTGGTATGGATCCAAATGCACAAAATCACTAAAAAAGTCTGGAACAGTAGCAGGAAAGATGCTTAAAAATCGGTAAGATTCTGTGTAACACAAAAGGCCATTCAATATTATATTCGCTCTATTGATATGGTAGACTAACTGATGTAGAAATGATCAGAGTGAATGAAGGGGAAGAGCCCAATGATCTATGTAGTCTTCTGGGAAACAAGGAGAGCTATCTTTCAATAGCCAAGGGTGAGTTCTTCCTTACCATCATCACTTAACGTCTTTATTGTGTGTCCCCTTGTCCCCTATGGATCCACTCAGATACCCATTTCACCCAGTACACTCCTCGTCTCTTTGAACTTAGCAGTGTTATCGGTGAGTTTGTAGCAAATGAAGTCCTCTCTCCGTCAAGAAATGGTGAAACTGAAGCATTTACATTTGTTCAAGCCGATCTCTACTCTGCTGTACAACCAGGTATAACTAGCTACTGATTCTTCTATTAATATATTGGTCAGATTACATACTGTATACTTTACTTCTAACTCAGCAATCTTTTTGTTGGATGGATACTCGGAGATCTATGTTTGGTTGGGGTGGTGGCCAGAGGAGAAGAATAAATTACTGAGAGAAGCTAATGCTACCACAGGTAGTTCGCATGCACACTGGCTAAGAGACAAAAGATTAGCTTTGGAGACGGCTCAACATTACATCAAAGGTAAGTTGTCACATGTGGGTGTAATGTCAGTGTTAAAGTATCTTTTTTGGCAGCTTGTAATCGGACAAGAACGCCTAGGGCTCATGTGGTTTTGGCTGGAACAGAACATGACCGATTCAAAAATTTATTCCCATTCTGGGAAGACAGTAAAGCTGTTCAGGAATTGAACTGCAAGGTATTATGACACTACCAGGCATGAAATATATGAAAATAATTTTGTCATGTATTAATGATTATTATTAGGGCAAGCCTATACCTAAGAGAGTGGATATTGAGACAGAACTATCAAAATATAGCCGAAGTCAGTTCACAGTGGAAGAACTCAAGCAGAAACCAACCCCTGAAGGAGTGGATCCTGCAAAACTTGAGACCTACCTTAGTGATACAGACTTCAAGGTGAGTAATATATAGCTAAAATACAGTGATATACCTGCCTGGAAAGCTTAGTATAGATAGCTATAATTGTTAACAGTGGAACCTTTCTATTTCAGCCCCCCTGAAATGAGTATTAAAGGACACTTGTATATGTCCCAAATGACAGCTAATAGAACTTCATCAATGAAACCATCCCTCTAATCAGGACAGTTTAATTTTTCCCAAGGTGTCTAAAATAGAGAGGTTCCACTGTAATAATATATTTTTTATAATATTATGTTTGTGCTAGAGATTTCAGACACCATTAAAATTATTTTAGTGTTGAGAATTTAACTTTAAGATTTTATTGTTATATATCCTATAATTATTATATCAGAGAGTTTTCAAAATGGATAGAGCAGAATTTTCTAGAATGCCATTATGGAAACAAACTAAGCAGAAGAAAGAAGTTGGACTTTTTTAATCAAAATGAATCATTTCATAACGTCATGCACATTTATAATTATGCACTTTTTTGTGTCAATCAAATACACAGCACTTCCATTAAGAATTGCACTTCAACTTGGACATGTGTAGCTACTATATACCAATAATGCAGGTTCACAGTTTAACCATAATTATGCCATTGTGGCAGTGGTAGATTCAAGGGGGAGCCATGATGTGGTTAATAATCTATATATATATATATATACTTCAACTACTAAAATCTTTCCTCCCTCTCCCCACCACCAAACTTCCTTTACAAAGGCAGACAGATAGATAAGTGGGAGGGGACCTGCTCCAGTATGATTGTATGGCTATTGTTTGTGGCTAAATACTAGACAGTGTGCATCTAGTCCACAAAAAATGATTCAAGATGCATAGGCAACAACAGTATTTTGTTTTCACTGTAGAGCATTTTTGATATCATGCAACTCTAACTCATTCAATAACTGGATCAAGTCCTCCCACATATAGCACTGAATGGCAAGAGAGTCATTCTCCACCCAGTACACCAAAGTAGCACATCTCTCATCTCCTTTACAGTCTTGTACCAATGTTTCCACTGTATATATCATGGGGAGACTGGTGCTGAACAGAAGGATGTGTCTCTAAAAGCTTTAACTCCCTGGTGTATATATAATGTGGAGATGCAGGAGGATAATATAGGTGGAGATGGAAGCTACACAGGCTAAACCTCATCAAGGCAATGAAGAACTAGCTAGCATAGGTGTAGGAATGTCATTTTGATTGGGGGGGGGGGGGGGGGGGGGGCACTCGTATTGAAAGGAATAGAGGTTACCCAATTATGCTAATTTTTTTTGCCTATTATTCTATTCTCCTATGCCACAAAGTTTGCCTCAGTTTCCACTTATTATTCTTCCCATTATTCTTTGGTCATATCATAGGCTATAATTAGCCATGTGAACATTATAATATTGTAACAAAATTGAATTTTCAATATAGTCTTCTAAAGGTGTACAGTTGTTCTTTAAATGAGTTAGCAAGGAGACATGTTCTGCAGCTGCAGAAGAAGGTTGTATCAATAGAATAGATTTACAAGCACTAGACCAGAATAGAAGCTCCCTCCACCATTTTGTCTTTGAAACCGTGTACTTAGCCTGGGATAAGTAAGTAGAAGAGCTTTAAGGCTGTCAATATCAGGTTAGCAGGCTGCTTTGAATGCAGAAAGAGACTTGTCACATAATTAAAATGAACATGACTTGTTTGTAAATGTGTGATACTACTCAGTACAACTACACATGTACAGTATTCAGTAAATTTTGTAAACCACACCCACTAGCACCACCCACTTCCTCCTGAAATTTACCTATTATTCTGGCATTATTCTCCTGTGCTAGGGTATGCCTATTATTATGCTAGCATATTTGGGCAATCCCTAGAAAGGAATGACTAAGCGTGTGTTAGTGAAAATTTTGAGTGACCACACCCACTTTTATTAGCCACACTTTTTAAATACATTACTAATAATTTAATAGGAACCAAAAAATGCTTTTCTTCTTCTATAAACTTCTCAGCAATGTCTAAAAGGTCTAACTGATCAGTTTTATCTTTGTGTATGTACATGATCATCAAATATTGTTTAACCTGCTTGAATATCATGATGGCTAGCTTCTATATCAGGTGATTGCACTTTCAGGCTTTCTGGCTGAAGAGTCACATTTAGTGGATTATGAAAACAATCCTAGAGGGCTACTCTG